>CP142593.1:3828319-4466373 GCA_035985395.1 Penicillium coffeae
CGTGAACCCCCGTGGCCTCCGCGCGCCCAGAAACCAAAAGTTGTATATTTCCAGCCAAGATCCTTGGTTCGCAAACATAAAAAGAAAGCACACTTGATCCATCATGCAGAGTAAGTCCATTTCCCCACCCGTGACGTGAGGAGGCAATCCGCCCCTCCCCCGCCGCACTTGACAATTCAGCGGTCAGAATCGCCCACTCACACTTTCTTCCAGCAAAGCACTTCTTCTCTGATCCGAACCAATTGGTTCAGGCCGCGCTCCACTCGCTGGTTCTCACCAATCCCTCCCTTGCGTTGGACTCTCACAACAAAATCGTCTTCCGCCGCCCAGATGCGCCCCGTAAGGCCAAGAAGGTCTCCGTCGTGACCGGTGGTGGCTCGGGTCACGAGCCCGCTTTCGCCGGCTTCGTCGGCCACGGTCTATGTGATGCCGCGGTTGCCGGTACTATTTTCGCTTCGCCCGCTGCTGAGCAGATTAGCAGAGCTTGCATTGATCGTGTGCCTAACGACAGCGGTGTTCTGATTATCCCTAACAACTACACCGGTGATGTTCTTCACTTCGGTATGGCCACGGAGAAGTGCCGTGCTGCTGGCATTAAGACTGAGTTCTTCGCCATGAACGACGATGTTGGTGTTGGCCGTACAAAGAGCGGCAAGGTCGGTCGCCGTGGCATTGGCGGTGCTGCATTGCTGCTGAAGCTCACTGGTGCTTTGGCCGAAGCTGGGTAAGAAACACACATCTTGAAATGCATGAACAAAGGCTAATGCTATAATTATAGTGGCAACTTGGACGAGGTCTACGCACTTGCCCAGTATGCCAACGATAACCTCGTCTCCATTGGAGCTTCCCTCGAGCACGTCCACGTCCCTGGCCGCGGCGCGCCTGAGGACCACGTTGCGCAGGACGAGGTTGAGATTGGTATGGGTATTCACAACGAGCCGGGCTCCCACCGCGCCAAGGTGAACCTGGTTGAGCTGGTCTCAACCATGCTGCGTCAGCTTCTTGACGAGAACGACAAGGACCGCGCTTACATCACTCGCACTCCTCAGGACAAGTTTGTCCTACTCATCAACAACCTTGGTGGTGTGAGCCCTCTGGAGTTGTCTGGCCTCACCCACGAGGTGTACCGCCAGCTGGAGGCTGACTACAAGATCAAGCCTGTTCGTATCATTCAGGGCAGCTTCTTGACCAGTTTGAACGGCCTGGGCTTCAGTGCCTCTCTCCTCAAGCTTTCTGATAAGGATGTTGGTGCTGGCCAGACTATGCTCCAACTCATTGATGCTCCCGCTGAGGCTATCGGCTGGAGTGCTCCTATCAACCCAGCTACCTGGGAGAACCGCATTGACACTCCTGTCCAGCTCAAGGACACCAACTTGGACGAGAGCAAACCCAGCAACGTGAAGCGTGAGTACTCTATACGTCCTACACTTAGCTTCTGATACTAACTTCATATAGTCGACCCCGCTGTCGTTAAGAAGGTCTTAACCGCTGGTCTTCAAGCCGTCATCAAGGCTGAACCCGAAGTCACCCGCTTCGACACTCTTGTCGGTGACGGCGACTGCGGTATCGGTCTGAAGCGTGGTGCCGAAGCCATCCAAGAACTCCTCAACAACCCATCCCCACCATTGAACGACGATATCGTCTCCACCGTCAACCGCATCGTCAGCGTTGTCGAGGAAGTCATGGACGGTACTTCCGGCGCCATCTACGCCATCTTCTTGAACGCCTTGGCCCACGGTCTCCGCGACCAGGACACTGGCTCTCCCTTGCAAGCCAACACCGAAGTCTGGGCTAAGGCCATCAAGCACTCTATCACCTCTCTGGGCCGATACACCCCAGCGAAGCCTGGTGACCGAACCCTGATTGATGCTCTTGTGCCCTTCGGCGAGACTCTCTTCGCTAAGCACGACCCTAAGGCTGCCGCTGCTGCTGCGCATGAGGGTACCGAGTCCACTAAGAGCATGAAGGCTAGTCTTGGTCGCTCGGTCTATGTTGGTAGCGAGGGAGACTGGATTGGCAAGATCCCCGACCCTGGTGCTTATGGTCTTAGCGAGTTCCTGACTGGACTGGCTAACGCTGCTTAAATTCAAAATGGATGAGTATCAATGTCTTTTCTGCTTTCATATAAATAGTTATATACCTGATCCTTGGCTTTGCGGCCTTGTGATAATATAATGTTCATGATGATGATTTCAATGAATTTCTCCTCTTCTATTAATTAGCATATATGGAAGATTAGCACTGGCTATCTGGGTTTAGAAAGCCAACTGTAGAGAATTGTGCCAGCTATTTATTGGCCAGCCGACTACAAGGGCTTTCCAAGCTTAAATGTCGAACACAAGTCTGCGTTAACGAATCATCTACGGCTACTACATCACATCAAACACAGAATCCCGAAATTACAATTTTGAATCATGCTGAATATTCATTGCTATCGAATCCCGGTCCACGGAATGACGCCAGCCAGCGCTCGAACGAGCGGGGCCACCAAACCCAACAACTGAACGCCGGCAATTTTTGTTTCGTCAAGGATTAAAACAGAAGAACCTAGCTGGATGGCACTGCATAATCAATGTAACCTCAAAGACAAGGATTACTCTAACCCCAGCCTAGCGAGAAGCAAGGGTGAGAATATCGTGGGAGGGGCACAGGGAAGAGCAAAAAGAAAAAGGGTATCGAGATCGGAGTACATGAGTCCTCCGTAGATCACATGAATATGCCGCGCAAGTAGGAGATCGGACCACCGTGATGGCTTCTGAGGAATTTTTTTTTGGGAAATCAGGGAGATGGATAGAGCAGATGGTCGATTTGGATGAGCTTGCACGCGAGAGGGAGAATGTGATGAGTCGCTCAGCTGAGCAGAACGAGGATGACGGAGTCACCGCGGAGGAACCTAGAGATTGAGAATTAGTCAATGGGAATTTCAAGAAAAAGTCACCGCCAGATCGACAGATAGGTCCGTGGCGCAGAGCTCGCAGCGAAACTTACATCTTGCTCACGAAGCGATCCTTGTTAACACCCTTGCTCTTGCTATTCTTAGGCTTCTCGGTCCACATCTCCTTCACGTTCTCGAGAACCATGTTGCAGTGACGGTCGAACGCCTTGACACGGGCGAGGAGCTTGCGGTTGTTGCGGCAGGAAATCAGGACCTGGGTGTGGTTGCGGGTAGCGGTCTGCAGCAGCGACAGCGGACCTGCGGTAAGCTCATGCTCTTCGACGAGGGCGACTTCGTATTCGCTGTTTGTGTGAAAAACCTAGCAGTTAGCCTTTCGGTTCAATGTATGTAGTCGCATCGCGCATGCATAGGAATGTGAGAAGAAAGACGGTCGCCGGAGGACATGCACACTGCCCCGCAGCTTCTGTGCCCCTCTTCTAGCAGGTGAAAAGAACTATTGAAGCTGGCGGGAGAAGGGGAGAGTCGGGGAAACTATCGCGCGACAGGGTACGGGGGGTAATGCTTAGCATTTAGGTCACGTACGTGAGTTCGCTCTTTGGCTTGTTGAGGAGGTCCCTGGAGTTTTGGGTAAGCAATGGCATTCTGTTGTCAGAGGGCTCGTGCGGAGGAACTGACTGGACCTTGGGATCGATAGCTGACGACATGATATGGATGGTGGGGATAACAGTGGCTGTGAAAGTTCTCTGGTAGCCGGTCGAAGACGCTGCAGTCTCGAGATGAAGATATCACGTGATACGTATCGCGGGTGTTCGCCAGATTATTCAGGCCACAATCTGAAATCTATCATCGAATGTTGGAGTGAATTCAACATTGTGAAATGTTCTCAATTGGTGCTTTCTAATCGTCTTCCTGTGATTCACTGGCAATTATTTCATGATACTAAGGAGATACAAATATGGGCATCTTTGAGCCAAGTTACACAGCCATTTGTTCACCAAAGTCACGCAGCTTGAAGGCGTTTATAGTTGGAGCTCACTCAGGTTACTCAATTAGCACAGCATGAATCCACACCGGTGACTATGATTATTCAAGCATAGTATACGATTGAATACCTGATCTTGAGCATAAGTTTCATATAGTTGTACGCGCTAGCTAAAAGCCGCTAGAGCAGGTCGAAATCAAGGTGGTCGGGAGACCCGCGACCGCGCACCGCGATTGGCTCCGACACGTCGCGTACACGCTTGTTTAGAGATCAGCGGGAAGCTTCAACCCGCGCGCATGTAAGGTCTTTCTCTCTTCTCTTCTGCCCTCACCTTCTGCATCTGCAGCTTCCACGTTAGTTTCCCCTCTTTCCTCCTCAACCTCCTTCATCTTTCTCCCTTGCTACGAGGCGGTGTCCAGCTTCCTTCCTAGTTCGACGCTTGAGCCGGCTAACATTCCAGCCCTGCAGGCCTTGCCGCACGATAGGCTGCATAACCTACCCTTTCTCCCGGCCGACCAGATATTTATTCGATATGTGTGGTTGGTAGATCACTTGAATACCACCTTAATCGACCTGCACCACTGCTACGTGGAGTCTAAAATCTACTATTCGTGTCCTGTCAACCACAGTCCCCACCTCCCTGCACTCCGGCAAACGCCCTGCTTTAATAGCTCTCGACACCACCAATCTTTTCTCCCTCGTACCTTTCCCTGAGACACCTTTAAGTCGGAAGCAGACACACCGGCCCTTGTGCATGGTTGGATATTCGAGTGGGTGAGATGGAATCTCAAGACGGAATCACCGTCCGGTCGATGAGGCGTATGACTCTCTTCCCTATGGATTGAGCAAAATGAAGCTAAATATTTGATTTCTCTTGCAACAGTGAAGGTCTTATACACGTTCGATAACGAGAATAAGACCAATTGTCTCGCCCGCTGGCCTCATGTCCTCGAGATCCAATCAGCAAATCTTGATGAAAACACCGTAATCGGGGTCATTGAATTGAAGACATGCATTCAGGCGATCGTTTCTGCGAGGTGAGATTCCTTCCTCTACTAACCTGACTCATTGATCTGAAGGCTGACTCTTTTCAGCCCGGAGTTGGTCGCTCAGCTCGGAAAGGACTACACCGTCTACGCCTACGATTATTCGGAATATGAGACGCCCCTAGTGGGCCAAGGAATGCTATCATGGGTTCTCGCTTCCGCCTCCCCGACTCCTGATGCACCTGCACATCAATCGAAGACGATGGTTACTGGACGTGTATGCAAAAACCCGATGGGATTATTTTCAAAGGGCTCTATCCAGGACACCTTGGAAGTCAAGCTCCGACTAGTTCCGGTTCCTACGGTCATGCAGAATGAATACCTGGACAACATGCACAAGTATCGAGAGACAAATGCTGCGCCACGAGATTTCGATGCCCAATCTTGGGCAAACTTTGTTCGTCAGAACCCAGGCCTTACAGACGGATCCAGGAGTCAGTTGCAAGACCATGCAAGCTCGCCGGTAGACCAGTCCGGCATTGAGCGATTTCACCAGATGCTTAGCGAAGGCGCCACTCCCCGTGAATTCTCAAACTATGCCGGCCACGAATCGGTTCGATCTGCATCCCCTACACATTCTTTTGCAAATGGCAGTCGAGTATCTACACCCGGAGGCCCACGCAATTCAACACAGCAGCAACCCCATTCAAGGCATGGCTTTGGCCAGAGCAGCGATGTGATTCGACCATCGTCAAGCGTGTCTATGCGTGATAGCGATTACTATCAGTCTCAGCCCACCAACGCTCGAAGAGAGTCCATCCAATCCGGGTATGCTAGCGGGGGAGATGAGCCAATGGATGGACAGCCCCGGAAGAGAGCCAAGCTGTATCAAGCCAACTGGTCTGGCAAATCCGACATGAACATCGATCGCCAGCCTAGCTCACTACGCGTTGCTGCCAGCACCGCGGCTTCTGTTCGTATCCATCGCCCAACCCCTGTGAATCCCTCCATCGCGGCGGAACAATCTAATGAGGAACCTGTTCGCCCACCAACCCCAATTAACCGCATTCCCAATAATCTCCGCCGGGGTCGACTCCAATCAAGCGCCTTGCGTGAATCATCTGTTGTCAGCTCATACACCAGTCCCTACCTCATGAGCGATGATATCGTGAGCGACCAGACGGCCCATTCTCCCGAAGATTCACGCTATCAAGGACTGTTCGAGCCTTCATTTACCATGCCCTCTTCCCCGCCTGTTCTGGAAAGTCGACTACACTCGAAATCAAGTCCTGTGTTGCCTCCTATTGGCCTGGATGCCGATTCCGGTTTCATGAGTACCGGCCTTGATGATATATTAGAGGACGTTGTATCTCCTACAGAGGAGCAACAGCGGCCACAGTCCCATGGGCTGGCTACTGACCATTGCCCTCAAACTGTGACTCCAGCAGTGCAACCTAGTTCACCCGGTAGTGCTACTGGCACTCCACAGGAAATACCAAACACTATGTCCTCTAGGAATGATGCGCCAGTAGATCGTGCTCCAGAGCACAATCCTATCAGGATGCAGCCTATTGCACCACGTCCGGTTTCGTCAAGTACCTCTCGGCCTGGTTCCCGCAACGGCCCACGGCTGACGCCAAAGCCACTTGCACCAGCTCCTACGCCCCCAGCTCACGTGGAGATAGCACCGATGCGTACTTCTCTACCTCCGGTGCCTGCTAGTGATCCTGTTCCAGCAAGTCACCCACCGCTCCAGCATTCTCAGACTTGGGCTGGACCCATGAGCGATTTCAACATTGTTGATCCATCGCCAAATTCCGATGCAAATCGACCTCGCAGGAGAGCTAGCTCGAAAAGGAGACCAAAGCAAATTCAAGACCGATTGGAACAAGCCATCAAAGCTGGTGAGGTCCCGCCATTCTGTGAGAATTGTGGTTGCATTGAAACTCCCACCTGGCGCCGCGCGTGGTCGAAAGAGTTTGTTGGCAACGAGGAGCAAGCAAAAGCCATGATGGAAGAACCCCATGCGTTATTCTTCACATCTGTGGAACGTGATGATGCAGATGCAATGACCAAATTCAAGTTGTTCAAGAAGTCTTTGCAGACAGAAGACAATGAATGGTCTCAGGTCTTGCTCTGCAATCCTTGCGGGCTTTGGCTCTTCAAATTCAAGGTGATGCGTCCGGAGAACAAATGGAACAAGCAATCGACAGATAAGAATGCTCCAAACAAAAAGAAGCGACCAGTTAGGAATCGAACTCGGGGTGGACCCTTGTCTAACCCATCCACAAGAACCCGCAGCAAGGTTGCCGTTGCATCCAGTGTTGGAGCAGCATCATCTCCAGCTCCAACTGAGGCCTCGTCCGTGCAGCCTGAAGACGGTGTCACTCCTAATGCAGACACTCCCAACTCAGATACTCCCAACGGGGATGATGAACCGGATCAGGACGATGAACACGATCAGGACCCCGAACACTATACTGATGAATCTCCTAATAAGAAACGGCGCGCCAACAGTGCTGAGCCTCAACATTCGGATATTTTCAGCAACAATGGCTGGGAGCACGATGCTGCGGTGGAAGCTTTGCGCCGCGCTATCCAATCAAGCCCGGCGAGGAACATGTCAAACCGAAATATCACCACCCCAGACGAGAACAGCCTCACCCCGAAGCCTGTGCGAAGGGCCCTCTTTTCGTCTTCCCAAAAGGACAGCCCGCTGAAGGAGATGGATGCCTCAATGGTCAACAGCTGTTCCCCTCGTCGCAGCCCTCGCATCGCTACTGGCAAAGACAAGCGTACACCCGGAAAGGAGAATCTTGGCCCAGCTGCACGAATTGACAGCTTGGATGACCTCTTTGAAAGTCCTTCTACTGCCTTCAATCCACCTGTCAGCCCAACGCCTCGTCGTCGTAACAATCGTCCGAATCACGAACGCCGGCTTTCATTGCCGTCCGAATCACCAAGCGGCAACCGGCGCAAGGACGTGGGGCTGTCTACTCCCTCTACTCGCCTTACAGCGGAGCGCCTGCAACAGGTTCAGGAGGATCGGGGATTCCAGCTATCTCCTCGTCAACGATCCACAAACAAGGAAAATGGCCCTACACTCTCTGATCACGACATGCAATCTGGGGAATTCGAGTCACTCGATGCTATGATGCTTGATATTTTCGATGATCCCTCTCACCCTAATTACTTCCAACTGGGCGACAAGCACTGTGAGAGCCAGAACTGGGCAGATTGGCTTCCGTCGAACTATGTCTCCCCCAATCCGTCTGCTCCTGCCGGCGAGGAAGGAGAAGACCTGATCAATGCCATCCTATCTGATCCAAGTGTTATGAAGGACAATCTTCGTAACTCAGAGTTCGACCTCTTCTCATTTGGTCCCAACGATCTTCCTGATTCGGGCTTTTTCAGCTCCGACACTTTCCAGGCAGACTCTCAGGGTCCAATGTCTAAAACCCAGCCTGAAAGCCAGCAGGCTGAGAACCAACAAACAGCTTCTCCTAATGCATAGAAGCTTTGCAATATTCCGATATTTACTCCTCTTTTCATTGTTATGTTATTGATTTTAGCGAAGGCGTCTGGGTTTTGTGGTATACTTCCATTGCATAGCAGTTTGGCCTTTCGGCCGTTTCACTGCCAAGGTACTTTTTTTATCCTTTCTTTCTGTTTGGTTTTATGACCAGAAGAGACCACTTGTGGCCTTCTTACACTATCGCTATGCCGATGCGCCCCAGTTGTGCTGATTATGACTATTACCTAAAAGCCTGCTCTGAGGTTTATCAAACCAACTTATGACCAATGAAAACAATTTTTCTGAAGATATGAAGCATGCATTTGTAGCATCTAAACCCTGCCAACATGATGAACTACACTAAGTCCAGAATGTGTTACAGGTGATTACTCTCTCCCGACACAAATCCTAAGCGTACTATATAAGGGCGCCCGAGAATAACCACGCACATTGCGCGGTTAAAGTGTTCTTTTGGCCTAGTTGGAGGCAGATTGCCAGCTCGGGGCATGTCTTTACATATTCGTTCCGTAAACTTTTGGTCAGCATCGGTTACTTCTTAGGCACTTTCATGAGCACAGCATCATCTGATGATATCAGGCACTGGGGGAAACCAGGAGAGAGGGCATGAAACAAGTGACAAACTCGATATGAATAGCTAGCTGCCTAGCTGGAAAAACTATGAAAACTATGAAGCTATGGAGAAAGGAAGAAGAGGGGGGCGCCCGGGAGCTACCTAAATAGCCTCGAGGGGAAGGCTGGAGATCTCCATGGAGATCTCCGCCAAACGCTCATCATCATCATTTTGTACCAGGCTCTAGCGGTTTTTCCGGAGAATAGAATACAGCATTCTAATTTTGGTAACGATCATAAATTCGTAGAAAATGCAACTTCATCAACCCCACGTTCAGATGGGCGATTTACATATCGTAATAGAAGCATTCACCAGTTTGAACCCTGGTATAGAACTGATTTCCGAAACAAGTCTCTTTCCCTTAACACATGGTCGTCATCCTTTCCCTTATTCCGCATCGAAGAAAATAGTTCTCGCGCCGTGTGTGGCCTTCACAAGCTGCTCGTAAATTTTGTAGTCTGAAGAAACCCCATGTCAGCCTATATTCACTTCTTCCCGTGCTCCATACAATTCAAGCATGTCTAATCATCTGGTCACAACACTATGTAAATCTTCACTTACCACAATCAGCAGGGTTTCCCCAGTCTGTAGTTCCCAGAACACGCAGGCCAAGCTTTCCACCATCGACATCAGTGACCTTCCCCACGACCTCAATGAGTTTTCCCATCTGCAGATGCGAGTCGGGCTTCAAGATTAATGTCACGTCTCCATGGTTTCCGCAGGTGACGGTAGCTGTATCGCCGTGAAGTGCGCTCACGGTACCCAGAATGCGTACAGTGTGAGGGGTACGTTGGCCGGCACTGTTAGGGTGGAAGCTGTGGAGCTGATCGGGCATAATTCGAGGAGTTTGGAGAGACATTTTGGCTTGTCTTGGTCTGCGATTTGCGACTTTGTGTTCTGCGTTCTGGCGGCGATGTGCAAGGCGGGATAGGTCTTTGGGTGAAGGACTCCACGTCGCGTTGACAGGGACGCGTAGGCACGTGACTGAGCTTAAGCTACTGCTTTATCGCTTTTGGCTCAAGTGAGATCTTAGGGCATAGACAAATGTTCTGCAAATTGACGATAGGATCTCAAAGATTCCACAATTGCTATTTTCATCCGGTCTGTTCTGGAATTCCTATTGATCTGTTCACTCTATTATGTTGTCATTCACGTACTTTTTACTTTGATTCATGCTATCATCACGTGATCCTATCAATCCATGCCGGGAATCGAGAATTATCTTGCGACGTCAAGCTTTCACATTTACCATTGACTTCGTCGCGATGGACGCCTGAACCTCTTACTTGGTCACTCTCATATCTTGTAACACATTCGAATTCTACCCTCATTTTCTTTGTTAGCGACCTATAATCTCGTCAAAATGCCTCCTCCACTCCCGTCTTCCCACCGCGGGATGACGAAGAACCCGGTTCGACCAGGCCGTTACCGCCCCGGGAAAGCAGTCGCAGAGGATCCTTCTTCATCCGAGGAGGAAGAGGAAGAAGATGACGCGGAATTACAAAGAGAACAGGAACGGCAAGCCGAAGCCCAACGCCGGAAGCAACAAGCTCCCAAAGCGAGCTCATTTCCCGCGGCCGCCGCTCGCAAAGTCGAAGAAGAGGAAGATGATGACGAAGAGGGCTTTGTGACTGATGAGGAAGAAGAGGAAGAAACATCTGCGCCAGCTAAATCTGCATCGCCTGCGCATCCCAGCCAGCCTGCCACTACTGCGCCAAGGCCGGCTGCCGTGACAGCTCCCCAAGAAGACTCGGAGGAAGAGGAAGAAGTAGAGAGCTCGGAGGAAGAAAGCAGTTCAGAGGACGAGGCGCCTCGACGGGTGCTTGTGCGACCTACTTTCATCAAAAAGGACAAGCGAACGAACACATCAGGACAGACTGCCGAGGATCAGGCGCAACCATCTATCGCAGCTGCTGACTCTGCTGCGGATAATGAAGCGCGACGTGTGCAACGACAAGAAAAAGCAGACCAGCTTGTCAGAGACCAATTGGAGAAAGATGCTATTGCGCGCTCAGCAGGGAACCGGGCCTGGGACGATGACGAATTGATACAAGCGGACGAGGAGGAGGAAATTGACGATCGCGATGATATCGATCCGGAAGGCGAACGCGCCGCTTGGAAACTCAGAGAGCTGAAGCGCGTGAAGCGCGAGCGTGAGACCATCGAGGAAGCTGAGAAAGAGCGAGAAGAGATTGAGCGTCGCCGAAATCTCACGGCAGAAGAAAGAGACAGAGAAGACCAAGAGTTCATCGCGAAGCAGAAGGCCGACCGAGAGGCCAATCGTGGCGAGACCGGCTTCATGCAAAAATACTTTCACAAGGGAGCCTTCTTTCGCGACGACCTTGAGAAAGAAGGACTGGATCAACGCAATGTCATGGGCCGCAAGTTTGCTGATCAAGTGAATATTGAGACGCTGCCGCAATACATGCAGATTCGGGATATGACACAGCTTGGAAAGAAGAGTCGCACAAAGTACCGCGATCTCAGGACTGAGGATACTGGTCGATTCGGCGAAGGCTACGAGAACAGGCGCCATCGTGATGGCCCGCCTATTGGGATTACAGACGAACGATTCATGCCTGATCATCCGGGCGATCGTGGCCAGGGTCCCACGGGGCCAACAGGTGCCAATGCTAGTACGGTGCGGTCAAGAAGAAGATCTAAATCTCGATCACGATCTCCAAGGGGAGATCGGAGGGACTATCGGGATGGTCGAAGCCGGTCTCGAGAACGGCGAAAGCGCAGCCCATCGCCTTACGATGACCGGGATAAAAGGCGCAGAGTGGACAGTACTTAGATACCCTGTGATAATATATGGAAACAATTTGGTCTATGATTCGCAATTCTTACGCGGGCGTTGGCATGGAGTCCTCATCAAATGTTTTGCATAGCGGAATCTGCTATATCTGTATATACCTGCCACCGCTGAATGACTGACATGTTAAAGCTCTCTTTACCATTCCTAATGACTTTTTCAAGAGAGTTTTTCCGCAAAGGCCATGGTGTATATCCTCAACCATTTCATAGCTTCATCACGTATTTGCCCTCAAGCTGCAGGATCGTCAGAATAAAATCAAGGGGGCATAAAAGATGCAGCAAAGTACTCACCTGTCCCTTTGAAAGCTTCTCTATTAGACCCTCGATATCCTCCAACTCTGCCCATTTCACCTTCGGGATGACCACCCTCCGCTTTACAAATTCCAGAGCCTCTAGGATATCAGCTCGAGTTCCCACTGAGGAGCCCTTCACTGTCCACCCATTATCAATCATCCAAAGGGGGTGGAATGTCGCCTTCGCCTCTTCTGGAAGAATAGAGACACACATCAAAGTGCCAAAGGGACCCAGCATATCAAAGGCCTTCTGGTAAGCTGCAGCCGCAGTAGCAGTAACTATAACGGCTTTGGCGCCTTGGTCATTAGTCAATTCGTGGACTTTCTTGCCAGCATCCTCGCCAGAGGTAATATCGATATAGTGCTCGGCGCCTTGGGATTTGCAGAAAGCTTCCTTAGCCGCGCCTGCGTCGACAGCAATGACTCGATATCCCATCGCACGGGCGAAAGACACAGCCAAAGCTCCAACGCCTCCGCCACCCCCAGAAACAACCACCCACTGGCCCGGCGTCAGATGGCAGCCTTTGATAGCTTTGTACGCCGTGACGCCACCGCAGAGGATAGGCGCCACCTCTTCATCTGGCACATCGTCGAACATTTTCGGGATTCGAGCCAAATACCGCAGTGGAACAATGGTATATTCGGCGAAGGTACCTGGGTAGGCCTTCGCTGAATGTAGTGCCTCTGCACACCTTGTTTCTCCTTCATTGGTCAAGTCTACACAGAACTTGCACACGCCGCAGATATCTCGTGTCCAAGCGACTCCCACCCGCTGTCCTATTTGGACTGTCGGGTCGAGTGAGGATACGTTTGATCCCATGCCAGCGATTCGGCCTACACCTTCGTGGCCAAGGATGTTTCCAACTGGTCCCATATGCCCCAGAGCCATGCCTAGGTCTGAGCCGCAAAGAGAGGTAACGGAGAGGCGGATTAGCAGCTCATTAGGGCCTGGTACCGGGAGGGGCAAATTCTGAATGGAGAAAATTGGCTTGACATTGCTTTCTTGTGGTGACTATAGGCTGATAAGTATATTTTTCTTTAGAACGTAAGTTATAGAGGAATCAATAAATATGTGCAGGCTTACAGTAAGAACAGCTACTTTGTGGGAGTCGGTGGAAGCCATCTTGTGGGTTTAATCTGATTTGATGGGGGGTATAAGGACGGGGGAAAGTTATATGGGGTAGATAGACTATTTGATAAATAATAATCTTAATCCAGCTAATTCCAAACGAAGCAAGACACATGCAGCCAGCGAGTTCAACCGGAGTACTTGCGTCCCTACGACCCACATGTAGGTGGAGGCGGGACCAATCTGTATTCTATTGACCAAATGCGGTAGGAGGAAGAGATACACCATCTGTCCTGCGAGATAAGAATGCCAAGACAATGACACATTATTCGCTCTGCTTCCGATCCCATGGGGGATCCTTTGGCTAAGCATAATTTGGTCCGATAGGGATGAGAGGCAATTCAATCTATTCATTATGCCCAACGACCTTGAATTGCTTGCTGACACGAAACCTACAGCCGTATGCTTCTGAAGTACAAGTTGATGAAAAACGCTTATTTAAAGTTTGTAATAGATAGTTATGTTATACAGATATTCCCGGGGGTGTCATGCTTTTCCTAGACTGCGATAATTTCCTGCGGTCCGGTGAAGCTATTCTTCAGTCCACCAAACCATAGCCCGAGGGGAAACAGCATGGCTATCGCCATGACAACAATGAGATAGTTCATCGAAGATGCCGTGACTGGCATGAAAGTAGGGAAACAGAAGGTGATAGAGAAGAAAATAACGAATAGGGTTGCGAAAAGATTGACAGCGAACCCGTATTTTCCGAGAGAGAAGGCTCGCTCAGGAAGAGATGCTCGGCCGCGGAATAGAAGAACTGCCTGTGGTAGCGCAGTGGTAATGTTAAGAGCAAACAATGTCAGGTTGATGAAACTGCTGTAGGCAGCAGTTGACACGATGTAAAGAATGCCAACAAGGACCTCGAGGACTAGCATAAGGGCTATTCCGCGAACTGGGCTGTTCCATTGAAGACGAGAAAAGAAGTTGGAGAAAGGAAGACCTCCATCTCGGGATAATGACCAGATTGTCCGACCTCCAAAAATAAACAAGTTCAGAACAATCTCGTAGAACATGACCATGTAGTACACTGTCCAGATTGTAGTCGCCACCTTGGAGCCCAGTGCCTGGTTGTAGACCTCCAAAATCGGGACCGTTGAGTTGATGATGGCATCGACATCTTTGACAACAAACATAAGACCGATTATCCATGCAAAGACAGTGACAAAGCCCAGACCAATTGTGAGTCCGATCGCGATGGGAACGTTTCGACTTGGGTTAGGTACCTCCTCTGCTAGGTGTGTCGCTCCATCGACACCACTGAACGCCCAGAGGCAAGCCGTGATGCCAATTATCATGCCCCATCCATCTGACCATCCACTGACATTCTCGTAGTCTTTGAAAACGAAATCGCTGGGCTGTTTGTCTTTGTTGACAACGAGTAGTGTTATCAAAGAAGCCACAAAACCAATGAGAGACATGAAGAAAATGACAATACCAACGCGTCCGATGGCGGTAGGAAACCTGGACGTCACGAAGAACCCAACGACACATAGAGCCACATGAAGGAGATACGTATGCCAGGCCTGTATCTCAAATGTCTCATTCCATAGTGCGACAAGGTCGAGAATCGAGCTTGCCACGAATATGTTGCAAGAGACCAATGCAGCCATGATATAGATTATCGTGAGCCATCCTGTAAAAAAGGCGGCTACCCGGCGTGTCGATGATGGGAATACCATGTAAACAATATGATATTGGCCTCCAGCAGAAGGAAAGGCAGAGGCCAGTTCCGCAAATCCCAGTGCAATGGTACCTATCACGATACCGGCCACGATGAGTCCATAGATTATACCTGGGCTTCCGCCACAGGCCAGCGGGACAGCAATGCCTGAAGCGAAGGCCACCCATGAGTTTGTTGTAGTGAATGCGAATGAAATCACTGAGAGTAGGTTATAACGCTTTTCAAGGTGCTCCGGGGCGACATTGCCCACAAAGGCCTTCTCAGCCTCGAGGCCTTCGGTTGGAGCAGCGTCTCCATATTCTGGTTTTTCGCCCATGGTAGTGAGAGAAGTGTATAGCAGTGTATAATGAATCGGTGCTTATCGTATTTCAAATTTTCAACAATTGCTATATCTCATTCTCGATGTGTGGTTATTTGCCACGGGGTGTTGGGACGAGCACGTAGGGAATAATGGAAACTCATGTAGGCAACCTACTTATTTGACGGCTCGAGGTGGCAGCAGCGATAACGCATTTACCAACCACGGTCCGAATTAATCATTCCAATTCATGGCATTACTACATCTTTGGCTGGTATCTGGGGTTGAACTGGGGCAAACTGGGGGTTGCGGGTACTGAATGTAAGTAGCTGTAGGCTTCAGTTTCCCTTCTTGGACTAGTGTTATCTCTATTAGGAGATCGAACGTCGGTCCCATCCCGAGGGCAGAATTCACTGACAGCCGCTCCAAATTGGTGCTTGTCTTTCGGGTGTACTGTTTATCCGGGCCAGCCTCAGCTCACGTGCTTCCTTCGGAGCCGTGGTTTATCCGAGTCGCGCAGTTGAACCCCTGGGTGGGGGTTCAACTCGGGGTTCAACTCGGGCTAGCAATGGGTGGATACGGCTTGACTACTTGCCTCTTCATGAACGAAAGTCCTACTTCTCACCATATTATCTCAATTTTCCAGCAGTGATACTAGTATGGCTCTTGGAAAAGCTTTTATTTTATCATGGAATGGCCTCTCCAGATCGATCATTTTCTAATTTGCCTTCTTTTCAGTTTTCAAGGAGATTGGACACCCAAAATATATGTAACTATGCTCCCACCACCGCAACTCCATGCCCGGACTCGAGAACAAAAAAGAGCATTGAAACAAACTAGATCACAAGAAGCTAGTAGCACATACGATTGGAGATTAAAATCATCGATGTCATTGAAAAACCACAAGTAACATGCACATGTACTCTGAAAATGTTAAAGGGGAGTCCACGTTACACATAGGCAACATGCGGCGACTATGTAGAATACCAACGAACGTCAATGTTCAAAATCCCCCGAGAACTAAAACTATCTATAGATTCGCATGGTCCTCGGCTATACATCTCTTTGATTCGTGTTGCTCGGACTTGAGCCTCCCATAGCCTCCACCGCTGTCAGACATGCAAGGTAGGCGCCCCACTCTCGTGGATATCACTCAACATGTAAATGCTATCCAAGCCGCATGAAGTTGAAAAGAGCTAGAGAGTACCGAGCTGGACAATAAGCATGCGACCATTCCCGAGCGCTGAGCTGGCATCACAGCCAATCTCCATCTAGAACCAGTAAGGCGTCTGCCATGGCCGTGCACGGCGGTTGACTTTCTTGGGGGCCGGCCTTAAATTAAATGTCATTACTGCGGCTGTCCCATGGTCACACGAGTACAAAAGGCTGCGCATGAAATCTCCTATCCATCTCGAACTGAGTCAACGGTTTAGTCAAAAATACCTTTCTATAAACCAGCACTGTCTGACGCCACTTGCCTAAGGAGGCTCTGTTTCTCTCTACAACTTACCATCGATATCGACTAGAGGAGTTAGGGTTGTTTGTACGCGATGACATCTGTTTGCGTTATCGGAGGTGGACCTCTCGGCCTCTCTGCGGCCAAGCAGTTCCTAGACGAGGGATTCGAAGTGACAGGCTTTGAAACCCGGGAATGGCTTGGTGGACTATGGAAAGCATCGCCCGATGCCTCGCTCTCTGCCCATCACACCACGGTGTTTAACGTCAGCAAATGGGGCTCATGCTTCTCCGACTTCCCTTTCGGCGATGAAGTAGATACATTCCCCACATGTGAGCAATTGTGGAACTGGCTCAATCAATATGCGGACCGGTTTGGACTCAGAAAGTGTTACCAATTAAGCACCAAAGTACTTCACATCGACTTTGAGGCAGAGTATCCAAGATGGGCGGTTACTGTACAGGATCTCTTGACCCTGCAAGCCCGAATCGAGTACTTCGATAAAATCTGCGTGGCCACAGGGAGCTTCCAAGGCCCACGGAAACCCCATATTGACGGAATAGAGCAGTTCCAGGGCCGCGTACTCCATTCGCTTGATTTCTACAACGCAGAGGGATTTGAAGATCAAAATGTTCTCATTATAGGATTCCACCACACGGCTATGGACATAGGCGACTCCCTGGAAGGCACAGCAAAGAAGATATTCTTCTCTCATCGCCAAGGTGCTGTCTTGCTCTCCAAATTCAATCCCGACGGCTCAACATTCGACTCCCTGTCCAGTGTCAGAATGGTATTCACCATGGCCTTCATGCTTCGGTACTGTGGAACCCTATTCAACTGGATAATGCAGCGAACGCTTGTCAACATGTCGAAAGCTACGTTCTCTCCCCTCAAAAAATCATGGGGCCTAGACCCCCCTCCATCTATGGCAGTCCACACCCCTCTCATAGCCGATGCAGTATGGCCGCAACTACAGTCTGGCTTTGCCGACATCGTGCCCCAGGTCCGTCGCATTACCGGACCTAGGACCGCGGAGCTGACAAACGGTCAAATTCTTGATGACATTGACTCCATTATTTTTGCTACTGGGTACGAAATCGCGTTACCCAAGGGTCTCTTCCCAATTCCCGTAGACGGGGCGCCGTTGGACCCTTATGCGCTTGCGCCAAAGGAAGACACAGTGCCATTGCTTTACCATGGTGTCACCCCTATCCACAGCAATGAAGCTGTTCGCAACTCACTGGCTGTCATTGGCCACGGTGTTATACCCTTCCCCGGCATGGCGCAGTTTGAGTTGGCTTCAATGGCGATTGCACAGATTTGGAAGGGCAAGTCAGCACTGCCGCCCTTTTCTACTCAGCAGATGTGGCATAAGAAGAGCCTAGAGTGGCGAGCAGGTCTTAGAAAGCAGTACAAGCCGCTGGAAGGCTCTACTTTCTACCCTTGCTTCCTCCAATATCAGGATCATCTGAATTGGCTGGACCAGACTGCTGGCACAGGGCTGTATCAGAACCTAGGAGGTGCTACCGGAGGATGGTTCAATTGGCGAACATGGAAGCTGTGGTGGAATGATCGTACATTATACAAAGCTATGACGACGGGATTTTTTACCCCGGTCATCTGGCGAATGTTTGAAACTGGCAAAAGACGTGCTCTGGACTGGGAGACTGGTCGTGCAATGATTCTGAGCGAGCAGGCGAAGATCAAAAAAGCCCAAGCGGCTAAATTGGAGGAAATTTCAGCAAAGAAAACTGACTAGTGCGCAGCTCTCTTTCTATTTGTTTATATAGCATTGCTCCCCCGTTTGTCAAGGTAGTCTAGCAAATCTCATTAATCTGAACAAAGTCAGGCCCTAGCGAGAATCGCTGCCATCCATACCATATTCAAAATGGATAGTTTCATGGATTGTTCATGAGTAGAATATATGCAAAATCTGGCATGGGTAATACATTTGTACGTCTAGCCGCTCGAAAGAGCGGTAGAATGCCTAGTAGGAAGAATAGCTTATGTAGGAATATAGCTTATTTAACGCCAGCACGCTCCAATACCTTCTCTCGCTCCATAACGCTCTCTCCAAAGCGAACTAGGAACACCGTCCGGCTAGGCCACATGTCTGTTGGCTGATTATGAGCAGAAACCTTCGCCTCAAACCCACAGCCGTCGCACACGCCTTCGATGATTCCAGCAACGAAGGCAGCACAGTTAAGCATGCTCATTTCGCGGGGAACGCTGATGTATGTGTTCACTAGTGGGTCATTGTCCGTGATCATATATTCGTTAGGGGTCTCTGCTGAGACGGAGTGCTCGAGGGCGTCGGCAGCGCGCTGGAAAAGGAGACGCCAGAGCGGGCCATGGATGAGGTGGAGGAGGCTGAGGATTCGGAGGGGTCTGTTTGGAGGAGAAGAGGAGGTCGAAGAGCTGGAGAGGGCGGAGGAGGAGGTGGAGGTTGATCGGTAGAAGAGCAGATCAAGCAAGCGGAGGCCGAGGGGGTATCCTTGTTCATTTAACCTGGGCGTAAATGATCAGTGCACTGGTTCTAGGGCAGAGACAACGAGGGAAAGAAGCTATAGAGCTCCTGCACTCTAAGCACTCACCTTTTCTCAAGGTCTTGAATTCCTGTTACCCTCCTCTGGGCATATGTGATCATCTCCCCAAATAGATAGGCGAAGCTTGCGCGGCTGATCTCTGCATTGCGGCTTCGGTTTAGGTGTCGGTCGTAGATAGTTTTGCGATTTGAAGGTACTCGTAAGCCCGATGTCGGCGCTGGGCTTGAAGGTTGCTGTGGTATTTGTGTTTTGTCGCTGGATGTGCTTTGGGGTGTGCCCGAGTTGCTGATGGACAGCATGGAGGAATGCCTGGGCGGCGCAGCCATGGTGCAAACGTCAGAGCTTTCGGTATTATCCAGTCGAATTGATAAATCCACAAGCAGGTTGCTTCAATGAGAGATTGCGCACGTCTGAGGGCTGTGTTGGTATAGGTAATGGTTGAGGGGGTTCAGTTTGTGCCGGACCTTGACGTGGATGCGATCTACGGTGGAGCACATCGCCCGCGGGTGCAACACCGCTCGCAAATTTACTGCCATGAAATTTGGATGCTGGGCATTTCTCAAAACTACGAGCTACTGATGTTATACGGATAGATGGTTTCATAATAAAAGGATTCATTCATTTCATGAGCTAGATGTGATATGTCCGACAGTCTGTCCATGGCACGGCAAAAACCCAGTCGACGTACGAGAGTCAACTCGCACGCCAGAAGAGTCTTGATCGTTGCAGCACAGGCAAGGTCACGAGCCAAAGATTGAGAGATGGTTCTCTTGCAGCTGGACAGTATTCAAGATGGTAATCGAAGCAAATTCCTGCATAACTATCCTCAGTTAGCGAGGTTCAAATCACAACGTGATGATTTTCAATAGTCCAACAAAGGACCAGCCAATTGAATCAGACATCCAAGGAAGATATTGCGCACAACGCCACCTGAATTTAGGTTCGATCGGTGACTAGCGTGGAAACTGCGAATGTAGGAAAAAGTTTTCATCATACGAGGCCGTGAGGCCATGGCTGGTACCCGAGCAGACAACGAAAAAAAAAAGTGAAAGCTTACCAAGTTAGTGAGAAGGCGAGTGTTGTCGAGTTTTAATCTCTCCTCACGCCATGGTTTGGCTGGGAGAAGTTTGACATTGAGCTTCACCCATATGAAGAGGATGCGGAAGAGAGAAAAAATTTGGGGCGCGCGGCGGCCTTTTATAGCTCCGCGCACCAATTTTTTTTTTCTGCAGTGGGGCTTCCGCGCCGTAGCAACCGGACAACAATAGTGGCTCCTCGCAGGTCTATTTTTACGGCGATGTGTATTTTTGTGCTCATAACACTTAGCGGCGATCAAGTCATATGTGGATTCACTCTATCTGTCGTCCTTTTCATGTCTGAGTTTGCCGGTATCTCTGGCTCAGACTAACCAGTAGTCGTTCGAGCCAACAGTGGCAACTTTCAATTGGGATTAGATATCTCGAGATAAGACAAGATACCGAAATGTACACTGTGTTTCCAAAATGAGGGCCCTATTTGAAGCTCTTCTGCTTCGTTCTCGAATTCCAATTTAAGGTTTTGGAGATGCTATGCACCCAATCCTCTCCCCGTCGTCCTGGGGGAAGTACGTTGGCAAAGGGATATCTCGAGGCAGACACAGTGACATAATCACCTGGATGTAGCTCAACTCTGTTTGATCCGTTAGCTTTGTTTGTGGTAGTGGAGCTCGATGAGTGTCCTACCGTTCTCGCCCATCGAAGCTAGCCCATGAGCTTGTCCGCGCATCGTATGGCACACCCATACGGAGGACTATAGTGTCGGGAAGAATAATGGGTCGGAATGATAGTGTGTGAGCGCAAATAGCGGTCACCAAAATGACCGGGTTATCGGGGTGAGAAAGCGATCCTCCTGCAGCAAGGTTGTACGCCGTTGATCCCGTCGGAGTGGCAATGCAGATTCCATCGGCAAGCAATGTGGTGAAATGCTCGTCATCGCCAAACAGTTCAATTTGCGACATGGCTAGAAGTTTGGTTAGATATGTAAGTCGGAATACAGGTAAACGGGTGAATATGGAACTCACTGGGATTTGGACCACGATCAAGGACCACATCGTTCAGGATTTCATACACTCGATCTGGGGTATGGGTCAATGTATCCTCCCCTTCTTCACCAATCAGTTCCTCCACAAGATCACGCCGTGCCAAAGTGCTAGAATGGGGGTCCTTCAATCGGGCCTTGCTCCTCATTATTGTGCATTCAAATCGTAACCGAAGACTAACGACAACGCCTTCTCGGAAGGCAGTTTCAAGTATATTCTTGTAATCAGCATAATCAAAGTTTGTCATAAAGCCCAGTGAGCCTAGAGCAAACGACAAGACTGGTGGTACAATCCGTTGAAATAGCCAGCTTGTGTAGAGAACAGTCCCATCACCCCCAAGGGTAATGACAAAATCGAACAGATGCGGCTGCTCTTGTGCTAGCTTCGGGTCCCAAAACTTAAGGCGGCCTTTCGCGGATGGCTCATCTTGTAGAAGCTGCAGTGCCCCGAAATCGGGATGTGTTTCCATCCGGCGCTCGACGTAGACATTATATGGCGCATCGCGATCTTTAGACAAGAGCCACCTCGTAACCTTCCGCGTTAAGCTGATCAGCGATTCGTCGTATGCTTTACTCACAACGAAGACGTTCTTCACTGTAAGCTTGAGTTTGATGCTTCCAAGTTTCTTCGACAAGTCGCGCACGTTCCATGCCATATCAGACAGCTGTCGTTTCGTCAAATGTCGCGACTGGATAATTGTCGGCTCGGGCTTTAAATTCTTATTGTCGCTATCCACGACGGTGACAACATTATCGTCGCCGAGGACTTTGGCGTCCGCTGCAGGTTCATTTTCACTCAGGGTTTGGATGACTTCGGGCGGCGGCGGCGCGGAGCCCTTTATTGGAGGAGCTGCCCATTCACTGGCGATTAGGGAATGTACGTAGCAAGCAGTTGTTTTGTCCTGCGCATTTGTGTGGGAGGTTCTCATCAGAGGTTTATCCATTGTAACAAGGGAGGATTTGCGACGATGACTGGAGTCGGGATAGAAGACGACCTGCGTCACGACACATCAGCAAAGAATTGAGGAATCAAGGCTGGATATACAGCTGCACTTACCTCTAGTCGGTTCTGGGGCTCGGAGTCGCTCATCGCTCCGTGACTCTGTGGCCTTGAATCAATAACCAGTTCGTTTGCGCAGAACCCCGCGTCCTGCCGGGTACGTACCTCGTCAGTAGCGGCCGACGGCGGCCCTCGCTCATGATTGTCCATCGCGTGGGATTTGGACTTGATTGTTTCTCAATCAAACGGACTTCATGGCTGATTTGAGAGGGGACTTGATCTGGCGTTTGTTGGTTGGAGATGATCGAGAGACTCAGAGCGGGCGATAAAGTGGATATGACGTCGATCCACTCTTTCATGCGCGACGTCCTCCCAATGTCTCCCATGGCGGTCAGACACAATCGCTATCATATCGATGGATTGTTCAGATGGAAAAATCACTAGAGTCGAGTCTGATACACATGTAATCTAGAACGTGTGAGATCGACATCAAAATGTCTATTTTAGGGGCCAAGAAGCGCCGTGTCTTTACCTTCCGTAATTTCGCGAAGACGATAATTCTTACTTGCAAATGGATGAAGACTTGGCCATACTATGGGAAAAGGAATTGGACAAGAGAGGCAGTCTCATGCCATACTTAGTAAATTTATTGACATACATATTCCGCTTCAAATGCGAGTGTCTGGGTAGGAGTTGAAGAGTTCGATTGAGAAGAGTTCCTTCCGTTACGTAAAAGAATAAAATCTACATTTACATAGAGTTCTTGAGCTCTCGAAGTGCGGACATAACATCCACTGGATCGGTCTTTCCAACAACCTTCTGGATCTCAGGGTCCTAAGTGATAGGTTAGTTGGTTCTGTGTACCACCATTGTCATTGAGGCCGGAACTTACATGGACGCGCATGAAAACGTTGTGGAGCTACAATATGTGTCAGCGCTACCAACCTTGGAATCAAGTAGTTGAGTATAGTTGCAAAGCTTATACCTTTTCATCACCAATGGTGAATTTGCCCTGGGTCTCCTTGTTTGCCTCTGCAAACGCTTCGAGCTTCTTAATTGGCTCAGTCTGAGACACAGAGACACAAAACTTGACATTAGCCTTGGTATATTCATGACCAGGCTGCATATCGTTAGTACACTTTCGACTGGAAATGGCGGATATCATACGTAGACCTTGGTGTCGTCCGGCAGAGCTGCCAGTGTCTCGTTCAATGCCTTGTGCATCTCGGCAGCGTTTCCTTCGAAGAAACGACCACAGCCTATTTGAAGAGTCAGAATCTGCCGAACTAGAAAATTGCCATTTCTTTCAGGAAACAGTTGAGCGACAAGAGAATCTTACCTCCAATGAACAGAGTATCTCCGGTGAACACAACTCGCTGATCTCCATCTTGCATGAAGTAGCAAATGCTATCTTGGGTGTGGCAAGGAGTATGCAAAGCCTTCACTGAGATGCGCTCTCCAATCTTGAACGTATCTCCATGCCCTGGTGTCTTAGTGACTGACTGGCAGTTTGCACCTCCAATGACTTGAAGCCCGCTGAATTGTCTCAACTACGCTGGTTTAGTGTATAAATTGATAGTTCAGGGGGTTGAAAGTCATACAATTTCATCATTGCCTCCTGCGTGGTCCCAGTGGCTGGTAAGGCTTAGCGATTGGCTCTTCTCTTTGAAGGTAAGAAACTTACTGATGAGTGTTGACAACCGCAGTCAAATCAATTTTACCCTCACCAATCTGTGACTTCAGCACTGGGGCGACTCTGGCAAGTAAGCCTTGTTAATAGGTGTTCATAAAATAAAAGCATGATAGCTGCAGACTGACTCCGGGGGGTTGGCGGGATCAATGATGACGGACTTCTTCGTCGGCTCATCAGTAACAAGGTAGGCATAGTTATTGCCCTTCCCCGTCCCTAGAAGAGTAGTCGTCAGCTTTACTTTGCTTTGTTGTTCCAGATATGGGAACTCGGCTTCTGCCGGCCTCATCCATAAAGCTTTCACATACACATAGGAATCGATTGAACATGCATGGCTCGTGCTTGCTGAAATAAATATGGACGAGAAGTGACGCTTCGAAAGGCTCTTAAATAGCGCATCACCGTAATACACGAGGTCTAGAGCGGGGGACTCGGACTTAATGGCTATAGTGGCACAGCGACGGGATTGATTATCTATCCAACGTCATCGGTCGAACATTTATCCGCACTGTTTATTACCTGTGATCTGATTGGTGCATGTACTATCACCACTGTGAATGTGCGTAGAGCTAAGGGAAATATGGAATACAAGAAAAAAAATTAACAGAGATAAGTAGAGTAAGGCTTCTATATGCTGCCAGCAGCTATTGATTTTTTAGATTATACATGTTTACCTGGTCGCCGTGACGCCTAGGGGCCGACTATCCCATTTCCCAACTGTCTCCCAGCCGTAGTCTCCCAAGAGCTGTGTGATACTTGATGGTGTGCTCCGAGCATCCGCGCCATTTTTACCTGTTACCTTGGTGGAATTCTTCTTGGGCTCGACCTTTGGCTTTTTGCTCCCCGACTTTCGTAATTTCTGCCCTAACTGCTTAGCCCAATGACTGGGGCTTTCGTCGCAGGCACTGAGTATGTAGCTGCGTGGGCAGAATGGTTGATGGGACTCCCACGTTTGAGACGTCAACAGATGAGTGAGCCATAGGAACATCGCCTCAGCAGATGCATTCTGCGGTGACTCCATTGTGGGATTGAAAACCAGACCGTGAATAAGGTCCTCTGCGAGATACATTAAGAACGAGGGGAAGCTTTCGGTGATTCTTTTCAATACGGGATCCCACTTCTCGAATTGTTCGTTCATGGACTCGCCAAGCCTGTGCCATCGATTAGTATCCTATTGCAACTGCTATGAAAGCAACGGAAAACTCACCTTCGATTTGGAGGAACAAGCAGAGAGTCCTCCAAGAGAATGCTCGGTAAAACCCGCACCCCATCGCTGGACGAGCTGCAAATTGAGATGATATGAGTTGCGACAGAGACCTTTTGATCGCGCTTCCTCTTCTTAGCTACAGACTGAGATGACCCAGAACCGACCGCAAACTCGCGCAAAATGTCACTCAGGACGGTCTTCATTGGAGCATCTTCGTCATTCGCAGGCCTTGGGATATCGCCAAGCTCATCGACCCCTGCCCAGTAGTTGTCCCACAACCACTCAAGGGACCGCTGTGTAGCCTTCCGTAGTACCACCAGCGATGGCGGCTCACGATGGGTCGCCTCGTGACGCAGTTCAACGAACGAGGCTGGTAAGCCCAGATCAACCGCGCGCTGGAACATGGTCCTGCGTACTCCGGGGATCTTCGAGTCAACGAGACCAGTTACGTATCTGATATAGTTAGTTATGAAGAACTGCAGATTCCCATTGAAGCGAAGGCTCCGGAAAGCAGAAGGGAAAATTTCTTTTTAAAGAAAAAAGTAGACTCACCGACAGAAAGCAGCGGAGTAAGTAGCACGAATCGAGAAGATAGAATTGCTTTGAGCATCATCATGAAGAATGGCATCCGTCAAGAGCGCCGTAGCCTCAACATGGTGCGGCACATTCCCTCGCAATTTCCATGCTTCAACCTGCAGGAGAAACGCATTAGAAAACGATGAACCATCGATGAGCCACAATATAGACTCAACATACCGTTGCGCAAGCATGGGAGCGCATGTCAGGGCCATTATAGCCAGGCGCCGGGTAAAACTCGTCCCGCACGTTCAGCAATTGCGCCTGGTTCTTCCAAGCGGTAAAGATAACCTTAGCCATAATACCTATTTTCCAACTCCCACGACAGAAACACCGTGGTTGCTGATAATGCCTTCCAATTCTTCGGCACTGTATGGCCTTTGAGCAGACCGAATATTTTCGGGCGAAGGTTGATCCATCGGGATAATTCTGCCGACGGAAAATGACCCCATCGGCCAATCAGAGCGGCAGAAAGTATAAGCCGATCACTGGCTAGTTACGTGATTTTCTGACTGGCTTGATTTACTCTTTACTGCATTTGAAGATGAAACAGGCTGGTCTCGGTGGGTGTACTTTATTTGATTCTGACAAAGTGAAACAGCGTTGAGCAATGTCTCGAAAGTAGCTATCCTAATGATCCCTGGGTATCCATGTATGCCCCGTTTCCAACTCCTAATAGTCAAAATGAAAACTCCACGCTATGCCGCTTGACAAAAAAACAGAAAAAAGAAAACAAGAAAAGAAAACGGGTAATCCTGAGCGATCGAATCAAATCCATCCATATCCATAGCTCATACAGGGCGGGTTGATGTTGAATGGCTGCGCAGCAGTCATCGTCTGCTGGTCCAGGTCGTCATGGTCAAAGAAAAACGATTTGTGGAGCAGGTTCAAAGCCTGCTTAGAAGGTTGCTTGGGTAGCGACATGTTGGGCTGCTGCATGGCTGGCGCAGGTTGCTCGGGAGACATGTGTTGCGGCTGCGGGGCCGCCTCAGGCTCGTCCTCTTCCTCCTCGTCATTTTCATCGTCAGAAGGCGAGAACGAATCCTCCAGTTTCAGGCCCTTGCCAAGAAGACCCTGCTGTGATTGGCCGAATGATCCATCGGGCTGGTTGTACAGGCCCATTCCGACAAGTTCTTCCTCCTGCTTCTCGCTCTTCTTGCCCGGGGCGGGCACATCGTCGAACTGCTGGATTGGGAGAAAGTTGGGCGTCGAAGGGCCGCTGAAGTCCCCTGGAGATGGAACGCTGACATAGCTGGGGCAGGTGGTCTCAGCTGGAGGGACGTTGGCCATAGAAAGCATGTCGAGGGACCAGCCATCAGATGTAGTCGGCTGCATTGACATGTCTGTTGGTGTAGGGGCCGTGTCCCATGTCATTGGCTCGACCTGCGAGCTTGGAATCGAAAGTGCTGGTGTTGGCTGAGGGGCCATGGCGCCTTGGTTTTCCAAGTAGAATGGAACATAGTCCTCTGGTGAAAGTGCAGGCCCTGCAGGCATCTGGCAAGGTGGCATATCGTTCGCGTAGACCGAAAGAAGGTTGAAATTTGGATCGTTCATAGCATCCATGCCGTGGTAGTTTCCAGGATAGTCTGCATATGTTGGATTCGAAAGACCCCGCGATCGTGTAGAAGATGGATGCCAACTGATTGGACGATTGCTTGCGGAAGCAAGGAGGGCTGCCTGCAGCGAGGATTGATATTGGTTTGATAGACCATGCATTGGATTAGGATTCACAGCAGTCCTTCGTCGGGTAGTTGAAGAGGGACTGTTCCCTGCACTTCTGGGCTTCATCACACGAGAATGGCGAGGCCGAGGGAAAGCACGAGCCCAGTCTTGCATCATGGTGGGTTGGTTATACAAGGCATTTTCCGGAAACCATGGGGAGCCAGTCGAGGAGGCTTGTGGTTGATAACAGTACTCGGCCATATAACTGGTGATACTGCACACAAGAGCCGAGTAGAGTATACCGGCTCTGATAGTTGTTAATCACACTTGGGAGGTGTGGAGGGAGTTGGAGAGTAGGAGGGGAGGAGGGTGGTGATGATATAAGAGTATAAATATAGGAGTGCTGCACGTACGTCCCTAGTTGGGACCAGCGGAGCTTAAGAACAGGTGAGTATGAAATACGGGACGAAGATCCAGGGTCAAACAAGGCCAGCAGGCGATATTATAAAGGGAATCCAGGGCTGGCGATCTGCCACCCGCCCCAGGTCCACGATCCCACCGCACATGCTAGGATGACACGACGTTGACACTAACGAAACGAGCCTAGCCCGAGAACTACATACACAGGGCCATGGAACGGGTCGAATCCATGATGAATCAGATGGGCCGCAGTTCCACCGTTTCGGCCAGGACCCAGGAATATTCCGGAGGATGCATATCTAGAATGCGCTATTCCTAAGTGAGAGGATGATCGGACCCATACGTCGTAGTGCGTGGAACATGCTTTTTGAGGCGAACATGGGGAAGAGTCAAGAGGCACTAAGTGTTTGGGTGCGTCCAAGCATGAGGAGCTGGTCCGTCTCCACTTTCTTTTGGATCCGACCAAATGGAAAATGGAACTTGTTAGGCTTTAGACCCTCACGGGTCTGTGCTTGGGGCTTATCCTTCCGGTCTTTTTTTTTTTTTTTACCCTGAATTAATTTCCAGTTTTTTTCTTCTCCTTTTTGGGTAATCTAGCATGGAATTAGCATATCATTACTTGTTTTCCAGGGTGGGTTCTTGGATTATCCTTTCTTTTTGGAATTTTTACACTTGCGCCAATCTCGTACAGGCCAGCTTGTAGATGGGATTACCCACATACTTCGTATATTCCAGGCTCCTCTCATAGCAGCAGTTCCCGTACTTTTACTCATAGTCTCCTGTGCTTCCTTACCGTGGAATGTTTGGCCGCGATCCGAGCCGATCGGCGGTCGCGACTTCCTGACTGAGGGCAGCGCGCGCCCTGGACCGATTTTTCTGTTCCTTCGTTTCACCGGAGATTGATCAGCCCTGCAATAAGAATGCGAAGAATGACCTTCGTTTTCCGTGTAAAATGTTGGGGGCCCATAGCGTCACCCTCTCCGCTACTGTCCGTTACGCAAGGGTTACAATGTGATGGGCTTTATGAGATCGCCTCGCATCCTTCGTCCCTGGCCATTGTCGACAGGGGTGCTCTTCCAGGTGGAGTTGAGCTGTGGGGATTTGGCCGCGATGGCTCCGTCATAGTGGTGGCTTTGTCACGGCTGGCTTTCCTAAGAGGTTCTAGATTGGATTTGGGTTGGAATATTGGCAAAAGATTGGCGTTTCCATTGAAAAAAAAAAAATCATTCTCTTTTTTGGTCCGTGGATGGCAGAACCATGCACCTGGTTCTATACTCCGTAGGGGCAGAAGCAAAATCAACCTCAGCATTACCTTTGTATCTCGTAGCGTGCATAGCCGATGTTTTCTTTTCTCCGCTGTGTTTTCATCTTCAGCCGAAGGTACATGATGCAGGAGATGCATCATCGCCACCAACGATCGCTGGTTTTGTTCCGATCCCAGAGCGAACAATACTTAATACCTGGGGCTTGGCCAATCATGCGCGCTAGCCGGGCTCCTGGAACTATGCTCCGTTGGCGACCTGCATTTCACGATCAACATGATCATTTCCCCTCCAGTATCACCTGAGCCCAGCCATAGTACCGTTTGTACAGCGTACAAGTGTCATGCATGTTCAAGGCGGTTTCCAAGCGCTGTCGCAGTGGACCTGTTTCATTCAAAGACTGGTAGCCTAGCTAGGACCGCCACCAAGGGTTCCTGGTGAGAGAAGGCTGATAGGCTTGGGGAGAGGGGGCGGAAGCCTCGGCAATTGTAAGCGTTGAAACGTGGAGCCCCGATCATGCCGATTTCCATTTGGGTTCATTTTATCATGCTTTTTTGGGTTTCCCCCATATCGACAAAGGAGCCAGTCAGGATTCCCGAGCCGACTCGACCCCTGTCTAGTAGGTCCGGAGTGTGATGGGTGTGCTGGGATTGAAGGTTGGTTCAACAGCAAGACCAGGATGTGGATGTGACCGGTTCCCTGTCTCCTGCATCTACGGAGTCCATGCGACGTAGCCGAGGCGAAGGTAAATTTACTTGTCTTTGAGTCTATTAGCGGATCCATGACGGAGTACCTAGGGAGGACACGAGGGTTCGTCCATTTAGTAAATCCCAAGTATGAACAAGCGAGGACATACCGCTGGAGCGGCACGATAGCCAGCTCTATATTGGCGACCCGCCCAGTGAGCATATTAAGGTCGTCATCAGGCGCCAAAGGAAACGCCAAAAGTCAAAATGGGAAAACGGGATAACGGGGGACATCGAAATAGATTATGAGGCCCTCGTACGGGCTCTCTGTGTCACCGATCAGGAAACGGGCGGTTGAGCCACCATTCACAACGTGGCCGGGCGGATCTGATCGTGCTTAGCGCTGAAGTGCCAACCCCCCGGGCGGGTTCCTCGACGCCCGGGCCCTCCGGATGAACGGCCTTACACTACGGAGTATCCAGAGGGATAGTCGAATTTCAGATTTGCCTTTGACTATTTGACTTTGAGTCTCCATCTTGTCCAATATTGCCCATCCTTCGTCCCTGTCCGTTGGGAAGCGGATCACCCTCTGATCCTGATCGCCGAGCTTACCTCCCCCCCTCGCAGATACGATACGATGTCATATAGTGCTGCGGCAACCTCGAGTGCAGGGGCGTCGTCGCCAATAGAAGCTCATCTCGCGTATGATAATGCAAAACACTAATCCACTTTTGTCCACATCATGATCACACGAAGCGACCCAAGGGCCTGTCCCGCTCGGAACGCATTTGCAGAGACCCACCTTCCTACACTGCAGGGGCCACTGGCAAGTGGAACAATTGGAGTCAATCATCAATTTCCAGAAGGTCAGGGGGAAGCCATCCCAGCTGGTCTGTCTCTGCGTTCGAGTGCTGGGTGGATCCTCGATGCTGACACAATCTGTGCCGATCTCTGGCCTCTCTCTACCGCCGTTGCATACTTCGTTAGCACGCTGGGAGCGCCTGGGCGGCACAAGTGGCTCTTGAACAAAGGATGTATTCTGACTATTCCATACAATGCACGCCAGTGCTTCACATGTGGGGGAAACCCCTCCAGCCTTGCGAAGCTTTGCTGTTTAAGGACTGCCCTAATATTGCGGCCTCGAAAGGAAAAAAAAAAAAACTGGACTCGTGCATTGTGATACCATCAAATAGCGTGTCACTAATGCGACAGTGCAAACCCTCCAGCCTACCCTGCATATGGGGTCACCACGAAAGAAGAACCAACAAAGAGGCCTGTGGAGGGTTGAGCCGGAGGTCCAATCTCAGCAAGTGGTATGAGTGGACGGTCACTTCCCGAGACCGTAATTACTTACTGCAGAATGTACTCCGTTCTTTTTCTTTTCTTGTTAGATCGGGGCTGATCAGCCAGGCCTGCGAGCCTCCTCCTGTTGGCTGTCGCGCGCTCGCCTAAAGTTCCGACGAATGCTAATTCCTTCATGGTTCCTGGGCTGAGCATCGTCTCCCCAATTCCCGAAACTGGCGGCGGGGCTCCCTTCCCCTGGTCTTCCAGACGCCTCATGCGCCCGTGTGATTAGTCCGACTGATCCCCTCCCTCCTTAACTTAGCTTTACTAGCCTTAATTTTTTAGCCCCATGGATGCGGAGCTACGGGCTCAATAAATTGGCTTGCTTTAGTGCCATGTCATCACCTTTTACGGTGTAGCAGCGGATGACCACCGCCCCCATAGGAGCCGTGCACGATGATATCAAAGGACGGAGTATAATCTACTAATCTAATTTATCGCTACGCCCTGGATCGGACTCCCCGCTAGCTAGCTAGCTCCTTAGCTCCTTCGATCAGGCGCTGCTTTTCTTGGGCCTCGGGTCTGACTGCCACGGAGCACTCATTTCGCGCGAGAGGAGATACTTCCCCAAGGGTTTAGGGGGGAATCGGAAAAGGGGGGGCTTACGACGATCTGGAGTGGGATCCAATTACTCTCCGAGTATGCCACCTCCACAGGTGTCGCAGCATGGCGACTCACTCTTTGAGAGCATGCAATACAGAGGAAGCACAGGATTCCATACTATACGAAGCTAACCATGGCCAAAAAAAGAAGGCTGAAACTGGCTGCCGTTCCCCGATAGGCTGGCAACACAAGCAAAGATTGTGCTTGAGAATCAAACTACGTGCCAATCATGCGGGCATGCTGCCGGTACTTTTCCTGGTTGCAGGGTTTGCGGTGGCCAGTCTAGACCTCTTGATCAGTAAGATCGATAGATACGAGGTCATCAGAGGCGTCTAGAGCACTGGCCTGGCAGGATCAGCAGAACCGCAGCCGCAAGGTCATTTCGTCATTTCGTACCTTAGAATCCTGCGCCTGATTGAGTTCCCACTCGGATTTACCCGTGCGCCGGCGTCGGGCACAGTCCGGGCTTTTCATGCAGGCGACCACCAGGACGTGAGTCACGAAGGGCACAGAGAACAGGGTAGAGAGGGAATCAAGGCGAGCCCTGAGGCGGAACGCCACACAAGGCCCAGGTGCAGGTGGGTCAAGATGATTCTGGCCCACGAATGTCGAACTGAGAAACCTACCCGTCACACAAACAAGAGCAGGCACCTCCGTACGGGAGAAGAGGAGGGGGGTAAGTTCCAGAGAAAGAGGCCAAAGTCGAGAACCGAGCCCCTCCCTCGGGAGGCGGTCAAGACCAGGGGTTGGGCCAATAATGCAGCTCGCCCGTTTAGTTCCATCTACGTGCGACAGCGACGCCTGAACTCCCTAAACTCCCTGAACTCCCCAGGTTTCTTTTTAAACGACGAGGAGGCGCATCCCCACTGGCTTAGGCTGGGCTTGGGGGTTACCCGTCCATGCACCAGAGTCAGCTGCATACCCTTCCGTCCTCTAGACCGAACACTATCTACCCCCTACAAGGAGAGCTGGCTGCCGCCCCATTCAGGGGGCCTGGGAGTCCTGAGCTGGAGGATGGGTTATCACACACTGTAACACCCAGGCATGCCTTTCCTGCGCTACATCCTTTTCCCCACCTCCCCCCTTCCCAAGAGGACGATCAGCGCATAGCACGGCCAAATAGCTTGGGCTGCTGCAAAGTATCCGCAACTGCAGATGGGACTTCCCGCAAGGCATGGCGGTAATCTGCCAGTTGGCATGCGTGTGATGGAGTTTTGACTTTATACTAACGTAGGAAGAGGGGTTTGCCCGGTGATCGCCTGCCCTCGCTACGAGTGCATGCTTGCACATATCAGCTCATTTTAGCTGCTATGACTTAGTACATACTAGATAGAGTATGTACACTTTGTACTTTGCTAAATGGCTAAATCAACGTCGAGACCACTGCTTTCCCCGTCGATGTAGTCTATCACTTTTGCTTCGACATTAGCTCGCTGCTAATCACAACCCAAGCGCCACTATCGAAAAGAGAAAACTTAGTTCCCTCACCCGTTGATGGACTCGAGATTGCCCCTCTTTGATGGCACCATGGATTAACATTGCTGCGCATGTCACACGTCGAAATAGTACTCGGTGGCACAGTCCGGCGAAGCTTACGGGTACTTCGTTCGCCATTGAACTAGCTAATCTTGTCTAATCCTTGTTTAGCTGGTTGCCTTGATCAATCTGGCCTAGCTTGCTTTGTACCTTCATGCACCGGTTGGGTCCTAAGGAATAGGCTCACCGCAGCGCTTGGCTTGTGCAGGCAGATCACGCTAGCTAACTAGGCACGTTCATATGTTGCATTCAACCCCATAAGCCGTAGGTTATTGTTAGGCATGGAGCCTGAGACAACTATTCTAAAAATGTTATTTTTTTTTTTACTTCGTAATAAAATGTACATTTGTCAAGGAGTCGGCGCCTCTCTATTTTTATCTTGGCGGTTGCGGGGGAGCTGTCGAGCGGTGGCAAATTCCGATTAGGTGCTTTGAACGGAGCATTCACAGCACATACACAGAATGACAAAAAACCTGATTGATTCGCGTCCTTTCGTGGATGTAGCTGATTGGCCCTGCCGATTCCATCCAGTGGACCAGTCGATTTCGCAGAACACATACTGTACACTCCATAGTCTTGTGGCCTGCAATGCGGTTTCCCCATCCCGAAATACATATGCCGGAGTATCTACATGTATGTACTATCAATGGACGAACGATCTGAGCTGGCGCGTCCCGTATATTGCCCACGTCATGCTGTTTGACTCTGCCTGCAGATCGTGAGTTCTAAGCCACCACCTTTTGAATCAGCTGCTGGTGTACGAATGATCCAAGAGTCATGGCTGCGCAAAGCGGTAATCAATAATAGAGGCGGCGCTATTCCCATGCGGGCTACGACAGAACTAAGTATACGACGGCGCCTTCCCAACAAGAGTCCCAGCCCTGCGGACCACTAGCCCATCTTCGAAACAACTGGTCGGCCTGAAGCAAATTATTGAGGCTGTTCAGCGAGTCTACTGGCCAAGTCTTTAGCATGCAGGCGCATGTTTTGTCACTATCTTAACGGCCTAGTTCCAGCGTCTGTTTGTTGAAGCCACCAATAAATAAATAAACAAACAGAGGACGCCTGAAACTTCGCCTTCGCTGGGCGATGCTGTGACTAGTTCGTGTGCTCGTGGCCACTCCCGTGATCCAAGTCCATAGTTCAGCCCAGAACGTGGCGTGAAACTCACCGGTCAGCACCCAACAGCCCCCATAAGACTTAGGATCGGCTGAAGTGCTCAAACGATCATCGAGTCGATGGGTCACCGTTAGCAGTTAATCAAAATTCTCCATGTCAATCAGCGGAACGAAAAACGAAAGTGATCATCAACCCCGACTCAATTCCAGTCTTTGTCTCCGTAGTACAATAAGATGGAAATCCAATGCCGACCTCCAGCCCGCTGCACTCCACCATGCAAATCCCTTCCTAACATGTCCAAAGCAGCATGGACACTCCCGTACCGCGGACTTATCCACTGGAGACGAGAACGACAACCCCCCTTCTCTCCTTCTTGCTCGCGGGCTGCAAGTCAAAATTGGGGCCCGCGATGGAGTTGGCTCCCAAGTGACTAGCGCCAAAGAGAAAATTTTCCCATTCTCCAACGGGACCGTCCATCTTGCAGATCCTAAGAGGTGGAGTTTCACTTAGTTATTGACTTTTCTTGGGCCCCGAAAGAATTCCCCTTGACTCCTTACCCACGCTCCATAGGGATTCTGGCCCGAGGGCCCCGTCAGCAGTTGCCATCCTCTACTTGTATGTACTTCCTCCGAGTCTCCAGAAATGCACGAAGGAGCCAACTTGGGAAGGTCCTCTTCTCACCCCTCCCTTCCTCTCCCCTTTTTTGCGCCCGCTCTAGGATCCACGGGCAGTCGCATCTAGTGTCTCGCTATGCACCTGGTGCTCCGTGCTAAAAATTAGCCTATTACGAGATCGACCGGTAAATAGTCGCGTTTTTTGGATGCAAGCGTATCGGCCGATCAATGGATCATGTGTCCGCCCAGCTCCACTGTTGGGCAATTTAGCTTTGCGATGGAAGGACTCCATAGACGGCTCTCGAAAAAGCCGAATTCGCAAGGTTCCATGGTTGACCGCGGAGGCGGGCGGATGGGAGACTATTGGTCTGAGTGTCTGGGCTTAACACGAGGTACATCGCGGTCTTGTTGCCGAAGGGGGGAGGAGTAAGGAGTCGGTCTGGGAATGGGGAGGAGGGGCGTCGAATCGTGTAAACAAAGTACATCCGGTACGGAGGGGTAGATTCTGTTGAAGACCATGAGTCTGAAACTGGGTTTATGGTAAGTATGGTTTGGTTTTTTAAATTTTTGTCGGTGTCGGTTGCTGGGAGGTGAAGTCTCAGTTTGGGCTATGCAAGTAGCGTTGCTGCGTTTGAGTCTACGATGCATGTCGTATTTTGCAAATCGATCTCGCCCATGCAACAATGCAGTGCTTGTAGTTCTATTGAAACCCGTTGCTTCCATCTCTTGAAAACCTGCAAGATGTATGCAACGTGCTTAATTCCAGACAACGAGTTGACCTGTTCTATGGATCAACGTTGTGATACTCAAAGTAAGGGACCCAGCGAGTACAGTTCTTCATGCAACAACAGGGTTGTGCAGCTGTATAGCGATTTGATGCATCAATCTTTCAATCTACCGCCCTTTATGTAGGAAGTGCATATTGAAGTCGGGACCTCTGGACTGATTCTCAATGATTGAGACAGCGGAAGCATTGACGCCGGTGGTCTGCAGAGTATACCGTGCTACGTACGACCATCAATCTCACTTGCATGATTCAACGATGTTGTCTACTAATACATCATCTCGATTGAAACCTTGACTTGTTGCATATACCTTGCAGTCAAGCTTTGAGGATGACGCAGCGGATAGTATTGAAGCTTGGGGTGTCTATATCGAGACTTGGGCGCTGTGGATGAGTGCCACAGACATGCTTGACAAGTTTCTGTAACACAACAATGATTCTTTTAGTAGGCCCAAAGTATATCATTAGTGTGAACAGTGTCTCTACAAGTGTATATTGCGTTCTGGAACCAAAAATGCTTGAATTTCCGGGATATCATCGTGACGTCAACTGTGGTATATGTATCCCCGGTTAGGAACTCTACACAGCACTTGAGAGGTTCAAGACACAGCAAACCTGCTCCGACGAAATGAATAGTGATATACTAATGACGAGTGGCAAAACAATCAAGTTTATAAAATAAAGAAGCCACCGTTGGTATTTAAGAATATCTGAACCCACTTGAGCATCATAAGCATCAACGTGAACATCTCAATCATCAGAATGTCTGCTACAAACCACAATGACGAGACTTCTATACCTCCAGGAGATCCCAGAACTATTAAGAGCAGAGTGCTCGAAGCCGGTGCATCGATGGTTCAAGACTTCACACCAGTAAAGCAGATATGCGCGCACCTGAATGCTTTCCACACCTACGCCAACGAGCCTTCCCGCTGCGTCGAGGCAAATCATTACTGCACACATTTGACAGAAGGTAAACATTCGGCCGCTTGTGGAATCTACAGCCCAGAGCCCCATCTCTAACAAGTGCTACGAGAAGATGTCCGACAATGCCTAATATACGACTCGCCCAAGCCCAACGCCCGCTTAATTGGCGTCGAATACATGGTCTCACCACGCCTCTATGCTACACTCCCAGCCGAAGAACGCAAACTATGGCATTCGCACGAATTCGAAGTGAAAAGCGGAATGCTCGTTATGCCAGCCCCAGCAGGCGTCCCCGACGCAGTATGGGAAGCGGCGGAAACTGCAGAAATGAGGGATATCGCTCCCATATATGGAAAGACATATCATTTCTGGCAGGTTGACCGTGGCGATGTCATACCTATGGGACTGCCGCAGTTGATGGGAAGCTTCACGTCGCCTGAGAGCGTGGAGTTGGCGCATCCTGGCGGCTTGGATGAATTGCTGCAGGACAGGAATGACAGGTTTGGTGTGGATCATCGGCAGAAGGCGAAGAAGAGAGAGGATATTCCACCTGTGGACAAGCATCCTGGTAAGTTGTTCCTATGTTTGAGAGTCATGAGTGGTGGACGAATCCATCCATACGAGAGATGATTATGCCCGTGAATGCTAACGGGTTTTAGATGCTGATAAACTGTCAAAACATGACAGGGAGCTGGAATATGCAAAAGATCTGGCAAGTGGTGCATTTTAAGGGAAAGAAACGAGAAGCAACGGCTGCAAACTGAGAATGGTAAATTCGTTGGATTGGTGCTGTACATAGTATCAATATCTAAGACTGAGTGTCTCCCCACGGCACCAGCTTCAAAAAACCAGACCCATAATGAAATGGGGTCAGAATTGAAACTAATTGGGGGATGGCAGATAGTATACTACCGCCAGTTATTTTCATCTTGCTTCATTGTCCACACTCGCTCGTCCTGGTGTTGAATTTCGACGACGGCAAGCTCTAGCATTTGTAGAAGCGGTAGGTTTGTAGAAACTACATTGGTATAAGATGGAAATCGGCGCCGAAGCAATGATTGTCGGAGAAGATCAAGGGCTTTGGTTTAGCCCAAGTCAGTCTAAGTACCGCATCAAACTCGAGCAACCCACACATTAATAGGTGCTCGAGCTGACTTGGAAACTGCAATCAGCAAGAAAATGATCTCGGCCTGTCATCTCGACGTTCATCTGTTCGCAGGCGAAAATCCTGTCCAGATAGAACTGGGAGAGAAGGGAAGAGGTCGAACAGCAAAATTGAAATTTAAACGGGGAGTGGAGCCCCGCGTCACATGACATCGGCGATGAACACCGGGAAATACAGGCGCGAGAAGTTGCCGTCGCCTGATCGCAAGTAGCTCGGAGCTACTCCCAACACCTCAAAGCATGCGCGCGCAGTGATCGGAAATGGAGCGAATACTTCGAAGTGCTTTGAGGCTTAACCCGGCGGCGGCGGTCCGCCCGCGGACACTACTTCGCTACGCCTGGTATGGGAGCGGAATCTTCTGCTCGTACCTGTACTTCCGGGACAACTATTATATTATGGAATTGGCGGACGGGCCTTCGATGTACCCGACCATAGGCCAGAGAGGTGAATACCTGGTCATCTCTCGGCACTACCAGCATGGTAGAGATGTGAAAGTGGGTGATGTGGTGCGCTTTCGCCATCCGACCTTCTTGGATATGCAGGCCGCCAAGCGAGTGATGGGCATGCCTGGGGATTTCGTGTGTAGCGATCCGCCATTAAGCCCTGATGTTGGGATGACACCGGATATGATTCAGGTATGACTTTTCCAATCGTCAGCTCCAATTGAGAGCTATTCGACCCTGGATTAGAGTTGTGATTGACTGAGACTAATGGCTTCAATTGCTTAGGTCCCCGAAGGTCACGCCTACGTTTGCGGTGATAATCTACCTTGGTCGAGAGATTCCAGATCATATGGCCCGATTCCCTTAGGGCTCGTAAATGGGAAGGTCGTGGCGCGCGTCTGGCCCTTATGGAAGATTGGATGGGTGCGCAATTCCTTGCAACCGGCGCAAGAAGACGAATAGCCCCGGGGATCATCCGGCAGATAAGCGCGAATTGAAAGCATCTATACGGAGTTTGAGGTATTTGTCATGAATGAGAAACTGGGAAAGTTGGCATGCTGTGCATATTCATACATATTCAATTGTACAATACAAATTTATACTGGGACAGTGCTGAGATAGGAGATATAGAGTACACAAAGACCCGTTCAACGGAAAGTTGAAGGGTTTCTTCTCTTGTATGGAAGAGGCTCGACCTTCTTGCGGCGAAGCTCCATGTCCGCTCCACTGAAGCCAATTGCCTTCATGACCTCTGCTGTGGTATCATCCCATTGGGTACGGAACAGGTGCGCTCCAATAGCCTTCAGTTGGTATCGTGCCTGGATTGTCCGAAGCAGGGTCTGGTCGCGGTTGGATTCCTTTGCCTGAATGGCGGCAAAGTCGAGGGGCTTGGAGTCCTTCTGCTCCATGATGAACACAGACAGGCGGTGGTAGGGACTGCCCTTCTGCGCGACAGGAGCGAGCCAAGGTAGAACGACCTGAGAGTCAGCTGAGAGCTGGGTGAGATCAATCTTAGTGGCAGTAGCTGAAAGAGGCACATTGACCGCAAGGTAGTGTGTCTTGAAGTCGAAGCCGTCTGTTTCAACGTTGGGAACATCGGAGTCAACAACAGCGATGGTTACCAGCTTCTCCCCTCCATCAAACATTTGTACGTCCATCTTTGGTGCTTCCATGCTGTTCTTAGCCTCCACAAACTCGCCTGGTTGGATCTGGCGTCTTCCGAAATATAGCTTGGCGTCGACAACAGGATCGCAATGGGCCAAAACATCGGGGATGACCTTCATCTGAGTGATACGCTGCACCAAAAGCTTGCGTCGGTATTCTCGCCATTTTCGGTCGGTGAGGTAGCGGTAGATTGGTTTGCTCATGTCACCTGTAGTGATATCAAGATATTAGTTCTCAAGTTACCTCAAATGTGGCAACCAGAAACACGGGATTTTTCATACCCTGACCGTCCTCAAATCTGCGCTTTACCAGAGGATCGTTGATATCTGCTGAAATCTTGAGGCGCTCCAAGTGCAGTCGCATCGCGGTCACGCGGGACTTCTTCGGGTTTGCGCCTCCAGCTTCCTCTGGCGACAAAGCCTCAACTCGGGCAATTCTTTGGCGCATCTTTTCAATCTCCTCCAATTTCTCAGCGCGGTCTGCTTGTAGGATGTTTCGAGCTTCCTGGAAGCACTGGTATGGCAGTTGTTCGAACGGGATACCCTCAGGACCTTGCAAGGCCGCACGGCGACGACGAGATCCAATGGGCGAGACACCCTGACGCATCAAACGTCTCTCAAGTCGAGGACTTGACACAAGAGAAGGATCGGGTGACTTGTGGAATGGCTGCTGTTCGGGCTGAGCATCTCCGACTGCAGCAGATGATTGGAAACCACGGGCCTGGACCTGGACGCCGGGCAGGCTTCGTGTGTATGAATTGCGTAGGCATTGAAGCAAAGGCTTCGATACCCGCTCGCAATGAGCCATGATCGAGAGATTGGGAGGTGGGCGAGGGAGGGATTGGAGCAGAGAGAGTATTGTTGTCCTCGGGGGGACTTTTTCAGAGTTCTGCGCGAGGCCTAGAGTTTTGCTGGCACCCACCGCCTGAACATCAACTTTTGCTTTCCACCATCCCGACGCAGCAGCACTTTACACCAGTCAGCCGTGGTTCCCCTGGCATAGACACAATGCCTGGAAACGATGCTCTACGGGCGCTACGACTGCTTTCGCGCAGCTCAAGCGGCCTTTGGTCCGGCTCCGAGGCCGTCACGGTACGGATCTTGCCCTCGTGATCCTGAGTCCGTTTTCGCGAATGGATCAGACACGCAACCACGAACGCAGAAGCTAATTGATTCATGACTACAGAGACGATGCTTGACTCGCTCAATGGCAACTGAGGCTTCAACTCAGCCGTCATCCTCCTCCGAAGCCGCCCAAGCCACTCCATTTAGACCATGGGACGTCCCTGTCTCCGTCATGAGCTACGCCTTCCCCTCTATGGAGCCCGTTCAGCTTCTTCAGTATTCGCAAAAGGAGTTGCAGATGCCAATCCGCAAAGACATCCTCCACCGAGCAGTCGTGTTTGAGGGTGATAACACCCGACAGGGATCAGCCAATGCCAAGTGGAGAGGCGATGTACATGGTAGTCACAGGAAGCTTCTTCCACAGAAGGGCTCTGGACGAGCTCGTGTGGGTGACAAGATGTCGCCTATTCGCAGAGGTGGTGGTGTGGCTCATGGTCCCCATCCTCGCGACTTCGGCACGGATCTACCACGCAAAATTTACGACCAAGCATGGCGCATTGCCCTTAGCTACCGATTCTCGCGCGGCGAATTGGTTGTCATTGATAACGAGCTCTCACTTCCCTCCGACGCAACGCCCTTCTTAATGAAGAATATCCTGCACGCGAATGGCTGGAGTACCAAGAATGGCCGATCGACAATCATTACGAAGTCAAAGGATGAGGAATTTTTCGACAAGGTCTCCAAACTGAGACGATACGTGACTTTGAGAGATCTGGAAACTTTGGATGTGAAGAACTTGCTGGAGACATCGCGGTTGATTATCGAAAGAGGAGCCTTGGACAATATTCTGGCCAGACACTCATCAGACCTGCGGAATCGGCCTGCCAGTGCTTTTGAATAAGCATGGACTATGTATACTTTGACTCTTCATATTTCCTGAACTTGTTGTATCCTAGCCTTTTGTACAAATAGAATTCGAAAAACTTATCATTGGAAATGACGCTCGTGTGACCACGTATAGTAGAAACGAAGATGTCTCAATGATCCGCTGAAAAGCGCAAAAACTGTATAATTTGGAAGCCACATCAATAAATGTGAGCTCCCTGGTGTCTAATCCAGCATGCAATCGGAAATTCACACGCTAATGGTGGTACTTGGGCGGCGGATATCAACTTCCCTCGGGCGGAGGCGCGCTTGTTCTCGGACCGGAAGAAAATCCAGTCCCCAAAAAACTCCCGAGGTCAACGGCAAAGCTAAAGCGGAGAAACATCTGATCAACCTTATTAACTAGACCCTTCTTGCCTTCCTTGTTTTCCCGCTTTTAAACCCTCGGGTCCCTTCTCGATGTTACTACGGCAATCAGTCTCCCGGTTACCTTCGCCGCAGAGCTGGATCTCGCGGTTGTCTTCGCCCCCGATGCCTCTACGCGCCAAGGTCACCAACCCTGCCTTCCAGGCAGCTGTTGCAGTAAGAAGCCCCTCATTGAAGAGACGTATCGACTGCTAAAGCCATAAAGATGTCCACTGCTCCCCCAATTCCCAAAGAACTCCCCGGCGACGAACCAAATGATGTCCTTTTCAACTCTATGTACGGTCTGCGCAGTATCGAACTTAACCAACCCAAGAAGCTCAACTCTCTCAATGGCTCCATGGCCCGAAAGATCTTCCCTCGCCTGAAGGTTAGTTACGGCGCAATCGAAGGAATGAAGACCGAGAAGCTAAAACAATGGTGTGAAATAGGAATGGGAGAAGTCTCATCTGGCTAGCATGGTCCTGATCTCCGGCGCGGGCCCAAAGGCGCTTTGCGCAGGAGGTGATGTCGCGGCTTTGGCACTTCAAAACGAGCAAGGAGAATCTGGACAACAAGAATCGACCGATTTCTTCGGACTCGAATACCGCCTCGACCACTCGATCGCCACATACTCCAAGCCTGTCATCTCGTTCATGGATGGAATCACCATGGGCGGCGGTGTTGGCCTGAGTATGCACGCTCCTTTCAGAATCGCTACCGAAAAGACCGTTTTCGCTATGCCCGAGACCACAATTGGTTTCTTCCCCGATGTTGGAGGTTCTTTCTTCCTGCCACGATTGGATGGTGAGATCGGCACCTACTTGGCCCTCACTTCGGAGCGCTTGAACGGTGTGCAGGCGCTGTATTCTGGAATTGCTACGCACTACCTGCACTCGAGTGTTCTCGCCAACGTGACCCAGCGACTTTCTGAACTGGTATTCCAAGACACATCCGACCTCCAGACCCGACTCGACCTTGTGAACAAGACCATGGCCGAATACTCGCTTGGTCTTCCATCTCTTGAAGAAGAGCCTATTCACCTGGCCGGCGATCTGCGTAAAGCTATCGACCGTTGCTTCGGTTTCAACACTGTGGAGGAGATCTTCCAAGCATTGGAGAGCGAGACTGAGCAGAGGGAGTGGGCGCAGAAGACCCTGGAGACACTCTCGAGCCGATCGCCAACATCCCTCAAGGTCACTTTGCGACAACAGCGTCTTGGTAAGAAGTGGAGCATCTCAGAGACTTTCCAGCGTGAGCATGCTATTGCTGGCAAGTTCATGCGCCACCCAGATTTCGTTGAAGGTGTGAAGGCCCGCCTGATGTCCAAGCCTCCTCGCCAGGCTGAATGGAAGCCCGCTACACTCGCAGAGGTCACTCCAGAAGTTGTAGAGACGTTCTTCGAGGTCCCTGAAGACGAGGGCCGCCTGCCTCTCTTCAGTGAGAAGGACTACAACAGCTACCCCCACCAGCGCTTCGCACTGCCAAGCGAACCTGAAATCGAGACTTGCGTGCGCGAAGAGCGACTTGGTCTTAAGAAGACTATTGAGAAGTTTGCGACCGAATGGAACCAGAAGGATGGCGTTCGCGAAAAGGTCACAGAGGTGCTTAACCGTCGCACAGTCAGTGATAACGATGGCTGGCGATGGGTATAAAGAGGGGACTGTCTATAGCGTGTAATTTCTGCTTCCATTTGCTTGCTGGCAATGGTGAGGCATTGTCATCATATGTACTAGATTTTTTTGACTGGGGCTTTGGGTGTTGCATTTTCTCTACCATATACTTCAAATATTCAAAATATATCAATTGAATTACTCGACACATCACGATTCAAATTAGCATAAGCTGTATAGACGCTGCGACTGCTTATTATTGGCAAACCCAGATCTGCACAAGGTACCCAATCTTGGGTGAAGATTTGGTCAGCCCACCCGGATCTCGGAAAGTCTCCTTCAGACTCCTCAAGCTGTAGAACCCCAGAATAATTCTTCGGCAAATATGATCTGTTCGCTCAAACATTACTAGTATAAGTTACCTGAGCCAGAACGACATGGAAGGAAGAACTTCGGAGTCCAGACAGAGCTCTGAGGATCGTCCCGAGTCGACAGAGGGCCTCCTCCCGCTAGAGACGTTGCCACCACATGATGGCCTTGTACCAGGTGCACGGTCGGTACTTCTTCGCCTCTACACGTCGCATACACTCTCTGCATGGAATTCGCGCATGTTCGAGTTTGGCGCAGTGCTGTTCCTCGCATCTATCTTCCCGGGTACCTTACTCTACGCCTCGATCTATGCGCTTGTGCGAGCTTTATCGGCTATCGCACTGTCATCATGGCTAGGCGCGAAAGTGGATAGATTGGACCGATTAGTTATCCTACGGCATTCAATTGGTAGGTTTGTTGAATTGAATTGACTAGGATTTTATGCTTGGGGTTGTACTCGATGCTGACAACTTCGTACAGTCTGGCAGAGAGTTCCAGTGGCAGCGTCATGCTTGTGCTTTGTTACTCTTCTCTCTACCGATAATGAGGTGATCAGAATGTCCTTCTTTATAGTTTCGGCATTGCTTGCTTGTCTTGAGAAATTGGCATCCAGCGCAAATACAGTAGCGGTAGAGCGAGATTGGGTATGTGTAGCAGCTAATTTGTGATCATTTCCCTCACTAACATACGTGATTTTCAAAGGCAGTCGTGATATCGGATAATACAAATGTTCAGCGACAAGGTAGGATATTATATACATATATCAGCAAGTTTCCAATATCTGACACATAAAATACAGACCTTAATGCCTCGATGAGACGAATTGATTTGTTCTGCAAGCTGATTGCCCCCGTTTTCATATCTTTCTTGGACAGCTTCTCTACAATCGTCGCCATCTGGACCGTCCTTGGTATCAATACTGCATCGGTTATAATCGAATATGTGGCGATTGCCCAGGTATATCGATCAGTACCATCATTGAAGAGAACACCGGGCTCGTGCGATGATGATATAAACCAAGAAGGCTTGGATTCTCACGAGAGCCGTTTCCAGAGCGTGCTAAGCTACATGAGGCAGGCTATTTCCCCTTGGAAAGAGTATGTAGCCAGCAGAGTATTCTTGCCATCGCTTGCACTGAGTCTCCTTTACCTGACTGTCCTGTCGTTTGGGGGAACAATGGTCACTTATCTCCTCCATAGTGGATTCAACTCGCTGGAGATTAGTTGCATGCGGATTGGCTCTGTTGCAGCAGAGCTATCGGGGACGTGGGCGGCACCGCTTATTATGAATCGCATTGGTCCTATTCGGTCAGGGTTATGGTTTCTCAACTGGCAATTTTGTTGCGTGGCTGGAGCTGCTGCTGGGTATGTACTCTGGGAGTCAACTTCTCGGTGGGCTGCTGGATGTCTGATTATTGGGGTTGCGCTGAGCCGCGTCGGACTTTGGGGCTTTGATCTGTCTGCCCAATTCCTGATTCAAGAGGTAAGTACTGCCACTTGGTGGTCAAAAAAATACTGCTAATGCGTCTTATCCGAGCAGAACGTGGAGGAACACGTGCGAGCTCGTTTCTCTGCAACCGAGATGGCGCTACAAAACATCTTTGAGATGGTATCCTTTGCTTCCACTATCATCTGGGCTCAACCAGAGCAATTTCACTACCCCGTGGCCATCAGTGCCGGGGCAGTTGCTGTTGCAGCGATTGGATTCGCGACTTATGTGCGCAAAGAGAGAGGTCACCTGCTGCATACATCGAAATGCTTTGGCGGGGATAAAGTGACATACCAACCTGTCGATGTTGAAGCGGAGAACTAGACTCAAGACCTAGGCCCGACAGGCTTTTATCAAAGTTGTAAATAAGATGTATATAGGCTATGTCACGAGATGTACCTGACATGTACAAGTACTCGTACCTTCTGTACCACAGAACGGAACTTTGGAACAGTACGTAATCTCTCCACGTGGGGATATAGAGCCGCGTGCATCAACATGTACGGTTGATCATCTTAAAATAGTATATGTAGGTCGAACATTTCCTGACAATGAATTTAGGAAGTCTGAATCCTCTCACAAGGTTATAATACATATTGACTGAACCTGGTTTATACTACAGGAAGCAAGTGCGCTCGCCATCGCCTCATGTCGCAACTCGCCCGTGGAACCGACGCTATTGCGGGGAAAATCGCGCCATGCCCCATCGACATTTCGTTCCCCAAGTCCGCCCAGTGACTATGCCCCTTTCTCATGCGACACTCTCGAGGCTTCCCGTCTCATCATGGACGTCCCGAAGCGACCGCCGTCTGGTCGACTGAACAATAGTAGTCGAGACCAGATCCCCAGAGCTCGCGGGGCAGGCAGGTCAGGGCCTCGGCGACGAACGGGCTGCCTGACCTGTCGAGCCCGCAAAGTGCGCTGCGACGAAGCCAAACCCAGCTGTGCGAATTGCGAACGTCTCCGAATACGATGCAACTATAGAGCGCCCGTTGCTCACAGCCCAGACTGGGCCTCGCCTCGTCAATCCCACGATACCACAACACAAACAGCTCCACAGCCTGCTTCCTCGCCTGTTCTGAGCTCTGCCTCCAAAGCTGCAGCAATCACGAACGGAGCAGATCCAGCTCAGCGCTCCCCAGATATCAACTTCTTTAGCACTGTGCTTCGCTCGGATGACCATCATCGCACAATCCCCGCCCCCTCGGCCCCAATTCGACGGCTACCCACGGAATCCGAGCCATACGTCCCGGATTTGGGAGGATCTTTTGATATGCTTAGTTTTATGGGAGGGATAGCGTCGGACCTGGAACAGAAGCATGTCGATCTGACAAGTGGCGTTGCGACGTTCTCAACTAGCTCAACGCCGCAATCACTGCCAGCTTCTGCAGCAACAGCAAACGTGGAGGAAGGCCAGCTTGTGGGAGCAAACCAGATTCCATTCAGCCCAGATGGTACATCTTCCGTGGTTGATGGATCAGTGGGAAGTGGCTCAGATGCAGCCACTACTCGCGCGAGTATCTCGGACTCCGGGCACGTCTCGTACGAGGACCAATTGCTCCAGCATTTTCTTGCAATCGATCCGCCACCTGGTATTTTCGCACCGGTAAAAATAGAGTGGAAATACGTTGTACCTACTGCGCTTAACTATGCACGAGGCTTTAGTCCACTCCTGAATGCCTTATATTGCTACTCAGATATTCACAAAGCAGTCAAAGAAGGCAAGCGTTGGCGCTGGGCGCCGACTTATCACCAGGTATCAAGCTCTGAGATCCAAAAATATCTTCTCAGAGACTTATCTGAGCCAACTTTGATTAAAATATTCGCGACTGTCTTCTTCCTAATGCTCTCCGAGGTAAGCGACTTCGATTTCTAGTCCCGTTATTCCAAGCACTAAGATGACCAGCTCTCTACATCTCCTGACCTCTGTGCTCTGGGTACCTCATACCTTCGCACGTCTTATCTTCTTCTACAACGATTCCACGCCCGTACTCGAAACTGGACTGGATTCGGTAATTTAATAGCATCATGGGTATCACTACTTGATGTCAAAGCACTCATCGCAGGACGCGAGGGAGACACCCTCAACGATTTGGCAAGGACCTCGGAACAAAACAATATTTCCAATTCATCTTCAGCAAAGCCTCCTCACACAGGCCAGAAACCCGGCCTTTCAAAGATGCAGAAAGAGGTTGAAAACGCTGAGGATCAGTTCCAAAGCCCTGGCTATCTTATCTACGAAGCCCTCGTAGGCCCAGCCTTCCGCTTCTTTGTCCAGGCACAACAAATCACACGTCGGATAGTCGCCATAGACCTTCATCATCGAAGCCGAGGCACCCTCAGCGACGAATTCGAAGTTCTGCAAATAGCCCACAAAGTAGGCGCAGACCTTGAAGCCCTCTGGCACAGAAGACCCTCGGTGATAGACGTATACGAGCACCCGGAGGCTCTCACAGATACCCTCCGCGGCCCCGTCGCACTTGAAGTGTGTCGCACATTCCGCCAATATATCGCCGGCTTCCTAGCCAATTTCATCTATCTGCACCGCGTGGCCTTCGCTATATACCCGCGCACCGACAGAGTCGAAGGCGCCGTGGACAAGATTATCGAGTTAGCAACAGCCGAAGCCATCGAGATCAAGCAGGATCAACTCCCTCTCAGTTTTCTGTGGCCGCTTTTTGTGGCTGGCCTTGAGGGCTCAAGGGAGCAGCGGCAATGGATTCTTCATGAGATGCATCGTATGGCTGCTGTCCGTGAGAATGAACCTGCTGTAGCGAGTGAACGCCATCCCTCGGCTGAGAAAGTGCTTTTGTTACTAGAGGAAATGGTTCGACGGCAGGAGACGTCTCGTGACTGGGCCGATTCAAAGGTTGTGCGCCGGGAACTGTTCCCGGACTTTTTTATTCTCATTTGATTTCATGTTTTCAAAAGGACATAAGAAAGGGGAATGGCGTTTCCTGGATGCGGCGTTAAAGCGCTGGGGCTTATGGGGCGTTTGGTAATGTAGATATCTGGGACCTGCATACTTAGATAGGGCTGGTGTCTAGTGGTTTCGGTCAACTGGGAGGTATAGCTATTAGCTAAGGGTGATAAAGTCAATGAAAAAGGCAAATTTTGACCAGATACTTCTATAAAAGCATTCATTTTCATGTCCAAGTAAGACTCACAAGGGCATTTATACAGGGACAAAACGCAGAAGAGTCTCGACAAGAAAAGAATAAAGTTTCATATAGACATTGCTTAGAAAGGTAATTATGGACATCTATTCATCAATCTGAGTATCTAACAAAAACAAGTTTACATTTCAATTCAGCACAAAATCAGTATCTTGTAGTCGTAGACTACAGCTTTGAACCATAGTGCTAGAATCAAGATTCTTCTAGTCCGCAGACGGGATCCCCATTATCTCCGCAATCAGGGGATTGATACATTGATGAGGTAGCTGAAGATTCGCCATGCGACTCAACTCATTCGCAAATTCAGCAGGTAACGGAATATTGAAGTCAAATACCGAATTTCCAGACCCAAGTGACGAGAGGCGAGCAAGAGCGAACTGTCCATCGGGTCCCAAAACCCCAGCAACTCCCCTAGTCATTTGTCTCGGCCAAGAGTAAAGCAGCCAGTGGTCTGTGTTCTGAAATACAGCTACAGCCCAGTGGGCCAAAATGACGAGGGCGAACGGATGCTGGGCGTTGATAAGATCGAGGAAGTCATCGGAGAGTAACAAGGGCCATGCAAACATGACATTCCAATCTAAGGATTGGAGTTCCGCTTGGGAGAAAAACACATACAGCTGTGTAAGAGCTGTGAGGCAAGATTGCCTTTCTGCGGGCGTGTTGTTGAAATGGTCCGTCAGGGAGTATACGTGTATCACGTCGCTGAGAATAGTCGGATTGGTAAGTGATTGAGGAGGATCGGGTCGTGGGGTATGCATCCAGGCGTTGAGGTATGGGTCGGTTATATAGGGACATGTAAGAGGTTGAAGGTGGAAGAAGCCGCGAATGGATACGAAAAGCTCATATACGCCGTCGATAATGCTAGATGCATCGGACTCTTTCATAGCGGCAGGGAACTCAAGGCAGAGCACTACCTGAATTGCGGAAAATGTAAGAGTCCCCGAAGCATTCTGTGGCGTTACTTGAGGGACCATCTCGCGGAAATCATTAATTGCAGCTGAGCGACTTTGTAACGCTCGTTCGACGAAGTCGTGAGAGCTGGAGGGAGAAAGATGGGCTCTATGAAGAGAGGCGAGGGCATCCAATGAGTTCATCACGAAAGGGAACATTTTTGCTTCTTGGAGTATGAGTCCCGTCCAGAGCGGACGATATGCACCCACCGTCAAGGCTTCTAGTGTCTTCGAAGTATGATCTAGATAGTGATGTAGGTTTTCGGATAGCTGAATTGAGAGCTCTGGATTCATGCGTGGGCGAGGCTGGGCGCATGCTGCACGGAAGATATCCAAAAAGAGATCCACACGGCTATCCACATTATCTCCTGTCATTAATGCTGCCGAGTTTCTCGAAGAGGGAGAAGAGGACGGGGGCGAATCATCTTGGTTTTCTGGCCAGGTGCATTCCAGCTTATTGCGTTGGCACGCGATGCAAGTCGGCTTTTGTTCGTCACACTTCTTTCTGCGGCGACGGCAGGTCAAGCAACCGTTCCGTGAACGTACTTGACGAGGACGGGCACCATAAGAGGCCATTTCGAGAGCTATGTCGAAAGAACTGACCAAGTAGGAGCTGAACGAAGAATTGTAGCTGTGATACTTGGTCTTTGGCGTGCTTTATGAACCCGAGCTGGCATGATTTATCCTGACACGATTGACTCTTTCATAAATAGCACGGGGCCTGGCCTGAATGATCTTGGTGCCATTTTAAGTAAGTCCCTTAGTATAAAACTTGCACGAAGGATGGATGTTACTCCAGAAGATCCCAGGTACATGGCTCGAGGGGCTCTCCACTTGCCATCAAGGCCCGCAAGGGACCAGAGCCTTCTCCACCTAGTAGTAGTTGGTGAGAGAAGAGATCGTTACCAAAGCTCAGCTTGCATCATTTAGGTGACGCGACTAAGGCTTAGTGCCATGGTGACCCTATGAATGACTCGCCTTGAAGAACTAAAAACGTATAAGGCCACTTCACTGGACGGGACAATCAGCTCAAGTGAATTGCAACAGGACCCACAACCGTTAATACTGCACTACCTATTTTGACGAGAGTCTATGGCCGTACAGCATGGGGCCAGGATCGATCGATACTTCGTAAGCGCCGTAGCTCGATCTGAGCCACCTGCAGGCGACCTGACCATAGATCTGAATTTCCCGTAAAAGCCTCAAGGTAGAACGACAGGTTTACAGAGTTTTTGCGAGGTGTGCACAGACAACCTTCATTTTTTTCCAAGTCGGAGGTTCTGATAGCCGTTATTGGCCTAGTGATTAATTTTACATCGAACAAGGCCAATGGGTTTCCAATCTTGATCCAACATTGGCAATTCTCGCATAAACAACCACTAGAGTGTTATTTAAGCTTAAGTGGAGCCTCAGAAGGAACGCAGAGTAAATATTAATAGGAACAGCTTGGCCTGTGAGAAATGCGAGAAATGTGCGAGATCCGCCTGGGCGCCCCATGTCGTACCTGCCTTAAACCTGATGGGTCCCCCCAGCATCGGCTTACGCAGGGGATCTGCGTCAGTACACCATCGAGAAATTGAAATTGTCCATCGTGGCCAGTCGATCAGACTCTATAATTATTACAGGCCTGATATGAGTAATGTGCAAGTGATCTCGAGCCTGATTCCAGAAACTCGGGGTGGTTGAGTCCTACTCTCTACGATCCGTTCCTGGACGCCTAACGATGGGCCGTCCACGCCAGTTTCAAAGGACTTTATTTATATCACAGGACATCTAGTTAGGGCCCTGGTATATACGTAGTGTAGTTATTTAGATTATGGATATCTAAATCATTATGAAGGAACGTAAGATTGATAAAAAATTATGCATGCTTCGTATGCATTGTAGGTCTCTCGGTCCGCACCCATGGATACGACCTCAGTCTCCTGCACGCCTGAAATTTCCCGAAAAGCACCTTCTTCACTCGGTAGGATGTGTAGTTATTCTGAGATTTATGGTGACATTTTCAGGGAATTTTACCTGCAACGTAATATTTCAGGAAGAACACTGGAATCATATTGTGGAATCTAGAGCAATGGCTGAAAGTGCTCACTATATCTTTTCTGTATAAACAAGTCCACCATATGGATCTAGGCCTCTAGCAAACGTCCATACTAATGGATCACATATATCTCGAATCAGTACTTATTTCCTGCTTCAAACGTACTCGACAGTGACCTCGCCGCCAGAGACAGAGCTCTTAGTGACAACCTTGTTGTTCTGCTTGATGTCCAGAAGGGTAGCACCTGAAGGACCAACAGTAGATCCACCAGTAGTGGCCTCAGCATTGGTGAAAGTGACGGAGCCGAAGTCCACAAGAGAGACGAGAGAGCCACCAGACTCGAAGTCCTCAACGATCCACTCAGCGTTGACTTCTCCCAGGTCACCCTGGACATCGTTGGAGAAGGTGTGGGAGACCTTCTTGCCGGTAGAGGTGTTCTCAACAGTAGCGGTACCGGAGGACTTGGATGAGGCCTCAACGGTCACCTTGATAACATCACCAGCGGAGATGTCGATACCGCTGAAATCATAAGCGTAGTCGGGGAACCACTCGTACCACGCATCGTAAGAAACCTGGCCGCCCTGGACGGTGAAGTCGACACCAGTCTGCAAGATGGCGTTACCGTAGGTGTCACCGTCGATACCGACCCAAGCAGAGGCAGAGTAAGATTCGCTGCTGCTACCACCGCTGGGAGCCTTGGGAGTAGGGACAGTGAACTCGCCAGTCACAGCAGTGTAGCCAGTGCCAATGAGCACGGCACCGGCCCAGTTGGAGCTGTACTGAACGTTACTGCTAGTTCCATTGAGCTGGAGGACATCGTGGCTGTCTGGGATGAAAGGAGGGTTGCTGTGACGCTGAGAAGCGGCACCTTCAGCACGAGCAAGACGGCGAGCCTCGTGGCGGGCTTGACGCTTGGCAGTCAGAGGTGCAGCAAGAGCAGAAGCAGCAAAGAGAGTGCTGCCGAGGATAACGTTGAACTTCATGATGATTGAATAGTTCAAAAGCTAGGCTTTTTTTTATGATAGTGAGGATGGAGTTTGAGGATTCAGAGAATGCTTTGCTTGATGAATATCGAAGAGAGACGCTGGATGACGGGCTTTATATAGTTAAGTTCGTGCCTGAATGCTGGATGTTGATGTCTGGATCGCTCGACAGAGTGAGCCAGCCCAGCTTCAGACAACCCATGGCTCCGATGTAACATCATGTACATTGCGCCAATAATGTGAACCTTTTCATGATCAAGAAGCACGCCAGGAAGCCCGGTATGTGGCGCCACTAGCGATAGATGGAGGTAGGAAGTTAGATGGAAATCGCGTAACGAGGTCCTAGCCTTGCGCATGTGGAGATTCGATGCAGAGAAAGCTCAGCATAGAATGGTTCTATGGCTCTGACCGCAACGCTAATCTTGCGCTAATCCATTCAAGCTCTGGTGACCCGGCTTGGTCACATTCGCCCAGTAATTCATCCTCAGGGGGCCAGATGATGAGATAGAAGGCGCGCGGGTTTGCATATCCGCCGCATTTGGCTCCCAGAATGATAAGCGGATTGCGACCCCAAGCACTATACTAGTTCACATTTCGCCCTTCACTACGAGCACGAGGCTGTTAGCAAAACGTCTCGTGAGGCTGACGCCACCAGATCCCAGTCCTATCAATTGTATCAGTTGACAGCCACCGCGGGGGAAATGAATCTCGCAGTTCTGCACAGCCGGAGAGAGGGGTAGTGCCCGATTTAGCGTGCCCTTGGCGTCTTAGCACAACTCGCGAATGCCCGTGAGAATGGACTGATTGCACCTTCTGTTTTCTGTATATTCTTTCTGTGGCGTACAGGGGTCCAATAGAAGACCCTAGGTGGTGACGCTCTCCGAGTCTTGTATTTGGCCATCATGCCCTAAATCAGCCACTGGCGCTATCCTAACACCCCGATTCGCCATGTTTAGTGCCGAGTTAACCCTGCAGAACCCACCGGTCGGATCTCCGTCGGTCCCTTTATTTGCGATCGTGAGCTCAGGTGCTAGTCTAAGGAGATCCGGAATATACCTGACCCTTTGCATTAGCCAGGACGCTATCAGCGCTGCAGTTGCCCTGAGACACTCCGAGTAATCCAGAGCTGCTTCTACTTGAGGATAATGCCAAGATCTAAGCGCATAGAAGCCTTGTTGCGTGATTATACCGCTGACGAGATGCAACGTGATAATGTCAAGGTGGAACCGCATACATAGCCGGATTCTCCGACCCGAGTCTGTAGCGTGGATCCTTCAGAGGAGTCACCGAAATACCGAGTACGAACGCAGAAGATGCGGCCATGAATAAATGAAGATGATAGAAGCAGGTTTACTGAGACTGACCAAGCAAGATTAAAACTAATTGCTATGTCTGTTTCTGTTTGAATTTCGAAATGCTGGATCAAATAATCGCGGAGACAGACGGTTGTCATAAAGTAAACAATCCTTTGGTGATCGTCAAGTCGGCTGTAGTTCCAGAAGATCAAACGCAAATCATTATGCCGATCCTCAAAACAAGAACGCATGTTCAAGTATTACTACAGGAGCGTCGGTACTGTTACTTCCGCTATCTTCACGGAGAAGGCGATGGCATTTTTTTCAAGTTTCTTCAGTCTCCATGACTAATTCGTAGCATACCCATTTCCACCCATAACTCTTTTGAAGATCGATTAGCGGGATTTAGTGGGGAAAGTACGCTTAAACGGCCTAGAGGCCCACATAATAATATTGTTTGTTTCGCATAGGCCTGGGTTCAACTTCACTACCCCACCAAAGTGTTATCTTATGTGAAGCAATTCTATTCTATGCTACAGTAATAGAAACCGCAGATACTGAGGTTGCGCGGCGAAGACCCAATGGGTAATAGTGTAGAGATCACGATGACGTTGGATCAAAACCCGCCCACAACATGTCTTCTGGTGAAACGCAATCTTTGACGTCTGGCCTCGATATCTCATGGCTTGCCATTGTAGATATCTTCTATTACTCCCATATTTATGCGTCGCCAAAGACGTGTCAATCCAAGACTGAGTCTTACATCGAGGAATGAAAAATTATCTATTGAAAAGCTCACACACGCGATCCCTCTCAATTGCCCCTAGACCTTACCCGCGCTTAGTATGCGTAAATAATCACTCACAGCCATGAATGACAGACATGCAGTGTCTAATTGACCAACCTCCCATGATACGGAAAAGATTGACGTCAAAAACCTCGCCACCCTAGAATAGATAGATATCGCGAGATTTTATCTATACTTTCAAGATGAAGACGGGATTACCCAACTGGCGGACTTCCGCCATGACTCAGATATTGAATTCGATGACTATCAGAGGGCTGCTATAGAATTCCCCAAATACCTATAACATCGGACCCGAGCGCAAAGATAATTGAGAAATCTCTTGAAGTACTATCTGATGACTTCATAGTCATTGAACACCGGATTGGCGACTGGAATATATTGTTGGAGATAAAATTTACTGTATAGTAGCTTAATGGAGGCGTGAGTTTGGGAGCGGATGCACGTGTAGGTGTGGATGTGGATGCCGGTTACTACAGTATGCGACCAGCCATCTAGCAAGCAAGCATTACGACTTTTAAATAGAGAGCAGAACTCTTTCCAAACATTTCAAATTGTTATCTGAGCATGATCACACCGAATCACCATGATCCCTCACCGTAAGAGACAGTCGAGTCCAGCCCGTAAAAAGACGACAAGAGCATCCGATCCAGCAAAAAGCCACAGTCCCGAATGAAAGTGACAGGGAAGCAATATCATAAAGCAGGAAAGGGAAGGAGAAGACAAAAGACCGTAAATCAAGATGGGAATCAGATAGTCATGGCTAGTCATTCCACCGTGGCAGTATAGCAATGCTGCTCGCCGCTGGATGAAAAGCACAGTGACCAAGTGAGAATAAACGCCGGGCACCCTCCAGTCATTCCATTCGCTTGACTGGATCGCAGATCGAAAATTACAGGATTGAAAACATCAAGAAAAGGAAAGGCATTGGGGGTTCGTGTTTTTGCCGTCCGCGCAACTCCTTGCTCGAAAGCGACAATGGACGGCATATTGCAATAGTGATAAGAATAATAATAGAAAGAAGCACCAGATTTTTGACGCCAATCGTTATCGTCACGGATAGATAGATCAAACGTTGATCAAGTCATCAAAGGGATCGTCTGCGGAGAAAGCATACGACGACTCTGATAACATCGACGCTCCAGAGCCACGGCGGAGCTCTTGCTCTTGTAATTCCTGCTCGAAAGCCACTGCGACAGCAGCTGAAGCCGGTTCCAAAGAGTCGTCAAAGCCAAAAGACAGTGACGAGGTCCCAGGCTGTGCTGCACGGGTATTAGGCGTTGGTGTCGGGGCAGTGTCCTCTGGCGAATCGGGAGTAGAATCCATCACTTCGGCGGACACATCAGCAGCAGCAGAAGCAGAGGCTCGATTGGGGTTATCTTTATCGGTGATTTTCTTGACCATCTGCGCAAGATGGAGCTTAATAGGTTCATCTCCGCATTGTGCGTGCTTGAGAACCTCGTTCTTCAGACTAAGGAGCTCCGAGCGCAAGCGAGCAATCTCGCCACCAAGCCGCTCCTTCTTTTCCGACTGCTCTTTATACCGGAATTCCAACTGCTGGGTATGTTCCTTCTTCTTTTGCCGGCATTTACTCGCCGCAAGACGATTGCGCTCGAGGAACTTCGCGCGCTTCGCCCGGTCGTGCTGTGGCGAGTCATCTAGATCCGGACTGAGGCTATCCGCAGCCATCTGGTATTCTCGGACTCGTCGTCTTCGGCTCGCACTATCGATATCTAAAGATGAGGAATCGCGGGTATGCTGGTCTTCGTATGGAGGAGGCGTGGGTTGGCCATTTCTGACCTGTGCGTTTTTGAGGTCCCTTTCGAGCGCGGAGCTACATAGAGCTGCGGCATCGGCTTTGTCCCAACCTCCGGTTCCCATTGTGGGCGACACAGGACTAAGCCCCCAAAGGTTTTCGTCGTCTGGAATCGGGAGGCCCATGAACTGTCCTGAGAAAGCGTTGGCGGCTGAAATAGCAGAGGCGTCAACGGGATTCAAGGGGTCTGCGATGGGCAACCCGGAGGGCACATGAGGGTTCAGGTTTCCCGTAGACATATCAAGAATCGATAAATAAAGGATTGGAAAGGAATGAAGCAGAGCAGAGTCGAATTGGGCGTCCTGCTATGTTCTGGAAGGCCAGAGAATATCAGTTTTATCGAGAGATCGGCAGGTACAGAGAGGTACGCGTGGGGTCGTCCAGCACCCCAATCGCGCGCACAATAACGCGCGCACACACACAAAGTCTTCGGCGTCAAGACACTCGTTGGGTTTCCACGTTAGGAGCAGTGAAAGAGGGAGAACCACGGTTGAATCGGGGCTGGCCGGTGCCTGAAGAAGAGGAAGGCCTGGGTGCGGTCGGCCGATTGGAGCCACGGTCGGACAGAACTTCCAGCGGTCCAGTAGATCCGAGCGAATGCGCGGACAGGCCGGGGAGTTTGAAAGGCCGGGTACGTAGGACAGAACCCGAATGAGGGGGTGGGAAGGCAGCACCTGGGACTTGCAGCTAGGAAGGCGTATTTGTATAGCGCGACAAACAGCGCCGGCGGGGGTGGGGGGATGCAGAAACAACAATCATTCTGGGACTTAAAGGCAGGAGCAAAGAATCAAGAAAATGGGATCTGCTGCCGGGGCCTGGCCCCTGTCAATTAACAATAAAAGGAACACAGCTTTGTTGCTTGACAAGTTGACATCACCGAAAGTACAAGCAACAACAGCTCTCCAGGCAAGCGGGACCAGCCAACCACAGGCAGTAACAGCTCTTGCACCGGCAACTCAGGCCATCCACTCACAACCGCCTATTCCTGAGTAGAATAAAGTGGAGTAATAAAAATGCATTGAGAAGTAACCATACACCAATTCCCTCTTGTCCTTCACATCAATCCCCAGACTCGGAGACCCCCTGACTCAGATCACTACTCCCGCTTCCCTGTTCCAGGCAAATACTCTGTCCAGTCCCGAAGCTGCCGGCTGACACTGCGCCAGTTCGCAAGCAATAGCCCCACAACCCGTTGCTCCTCCACCTCCTGTTCCACATCATGCTGGGTGGCTCGTTCGCGATCGTGCCCGCTGATCAGCACCGGTCCAAAAACCCGCGCCAGTCCATCGGGATTCAACGTGTTTGCCACAGGCCGGCCCGAAATCCCGGACTGGTGGCTTGATGTCTGTTGCAGCTGATGGACCTCCGCCTCCTGTAATAGGCTGGTGAAAAGCCCAAACACGGCACAGATCAAGGCACATTGCATCTCACTGGTCAGTGCCATGATGGCCAAGGTGATCAGTCGAGTCAAAGCAGGGTCCGATGGATTAGCCAAGTAGATGGCACTGAGCACTTGGTAGAGGCGGGGAGAGCCGAGGATCCCCCCAGGTAGTCCGGCGAGCAGTTGCTTGAACACCCAGCCCACGCTGAGCACAGGTGCCGCATTGGACTCGCTCTCCAAGTGTGGCATGGCGATTACCCGCATCGTCATAGCAATTTTAGCTTCATCTTTTTCTGCAAGCAACACCTGGCGTGCAAAATGGTTGTACAGGCGGGTGGCGGCTTTAATGTCGCCTGGCTCGACGAAAAGTTCGGCCGGATGAGGAGCTGCAGGAACCCGGGGTCAGTTTGCTGGACCATGACGTATCATCAGGGTTAGTTAGTAGGAGGCAATGGAACGGGTACTAACTAGATTTTCGCAAGTACATCACCGTCGCCACGAGACATGCTGGCAACTGCAACGGAGCAGGCGCAAGATCACTTGGTAAGATGAGATAGCTATGCCCTCCGAGGCGCGCAAGATTCTCAACCGTCTTTCCTCGCAAAGAACTCATAGGCACATGCCGGAAGCGTAGATTCGCAAAGGTCTTTGTCCGTCGAAGTTTTGGAGCAGGGTGGCGAGGCGCTCCCCCAAGCGCAACAGTGGACCTAGTGGGCCGGACGTGAATCGTTGGACGCTCTCCATGTTGGTTAGCCATTGGGTGTCTCCATGGGTGCAGCGAGTATCGTCTCTGAAGCAACTCGTCTGCTTCGACATTATTCTTTTTACATACTATTCACCAGTCAGTAGGAATGTACAGGGATGTACAGCTTCCCGAGACACGATTCTACCTTGAGCTCCCTCGGAGTCATCATCAGAAATTTGAAAGGGCAGGTTGAGTTGTTTTGACAGCAGATTGAACGCCATAGTAGCTCTGGACGGATCCACTCTGCTCAGACGACTGCCTCGACTGGCATGACTGCTCATGGAGCTAGCCCTACTGGCCTTGACAGAGGGAACCGGCGGGGCGCTGTTGCGAGAATTCGAAGACTTAGAAGATGATTGATGAGCGCTCTCGGCTTGAGATATGGCTTGCAAAGTCACGGACTGTCTCTGGCTAGGGTGACTCTGGTCTTCGCTGTATTTGGAAGATGCAAGAGCTTGGTGTCGGGTATCAACATTCTTCCCATCTGAGAAAGGGTCAGATGGCTCAGGGGCGTGCCCTGCATCTTCATTGAAGTGCAACAAATCCGACCAAAACAACTCCTCCTGCAGCTCATGGATGGGCATGGGGATGCGTTGTGAGGGGTGTCGATTGACTGTCGCTGTAGTTTGGTTCGATTCTTGGGATTGAACCGTCTGAGCACTGACATTGCGCTTCTCAAGAGTTTCGCGCTCAATGTCCGGTTGCTCGGACGGAATGTCTCTTTTGACCGGGTCAGTCGTCACTTGAGGTTGTTCAGTACTTGGAAGCACTGGTGGAGGTACAACAGGCCCGGTAGCCTCAGAAGTTGTTGAGCTTCGCTCGCGAGATCGACTTAGATGAAAGCGAGAAATGAATCCTTTCACACGACGAGAGCCTTTCCGAGACCGCGACTGCTCACTTCCATCGAGGCTTTTGCTGCGAACAGCTTTAGAAGCATCGGGTGCATCTTGAATCTGGGTGATCAAATCTTGCGAAGTGTCGACTTCAACTTCATGGATGACTGTATCATCGTTCGGTGCTCGTGCCACCGAATGCGGTTCTCTTCCTTCGTCACTGTGCACTTCGATCTCAGGAATGCCGTTCAATGGCTCTGCAGCCGAGTGCGCGTGACGAAGCTGGGGCCAGGTACGTCGGTTTCCTGGCGGTGCGGCTTTGGGCCGAACCTTTGAGCGGAATAAGGACAGAAGTGAAGGCATACTTGAAAACGCGCGGGAGTGATCAGAGAGTCGCTGATAGAACAGAGATGATAGTAGAAGTCGAACAGCAAAAGCGTGTAGAGTCAAAGAATCACGTAGCTCCGAGGAAGTTGCAGGGATGGTTGTGGTGGCAGGAGTCAGGATTGGAAGGTGGCTCTATGCAGGAAGGCGCGAGAGTCAACCTCCGCGGCAAAAGGATTTGCCCAGAATGCAGTGCGTAGCGGCTGCTCTTCACGACGATACCATCGGGAATTGATAAGCAGCAGACATGGCAAAGTACTTGCTTCAAATGCCCCTAGAAGAAAGCGAATCGTGGCCAGACCGGCGAAATTGTGACAGGCTGCCAAACACGCCAGGCATGCCCCCCAAGCGAACAGACAGGCACCCATATACCTTCCCAATGGAAAGCGGGAGATCAGCCACATATTAGGTATCTCCATGAAGAGATAGCCAAAATAGAAAATACTTCCTAGCCAGCTGTACTCTTGGTCACGTAGGTTTGTATACGTTTTCATTCCATATATAGCGGCATATGCGAGACCATTCTGCGTTGTGTCAAGTTTCAGTAAATGGTAAAAGTCTCTCATAATTCATACTGTCCAGACACCGGAACTTACCTTGTCGAGTAGTGCTAACGTCATAGTCAAAGTCGCCAAAGGCATGATCACCAAGTCTGTTCTGAGACGCACGGTTCTGCATCTCGCAGAGTTGGGCTCGATTTGGAGCTCTTCTCCTTGCTTGCATGAGGGGACCTTTGTGAGACTTTCCTTCCGGTCGATTTCTGTCTTGTCACAGGTGATCGGCATAGTGAAATCAAATTGCAGACGGTTGAAATAGTGTCCAACTCTATCGATTATCCCTCTCTTCCAAATCCCTGATTATATGCACCAGATGATTTAGGGCCAAGAATCACTTCACCCGAGATAAATTATTGCTTGTAAGAAGATAAGATCCAATGACTGAATGAAATCGGTCCGGTCCGGTCTTGGTCGGCACATCCGACATTTCACAACCTTGGAACAATGTGAGTCATTACGTGTACTAATAGGCTTGGATAATGATAAGTTACAGCAAATTCTTTCCCTTGTCCCTCACAATTCACTGTTTTCTACGGTAGATAAGGTTTAAAACCGCAGTTTTCTGCCGCATCAATACGCAGATCAGAATTTGAGCGACTCGAGTGGATGATGCTACTATTTGTGCGGCAAGTCGCTACTACCGACGATGAAACAGAGCCCAGCCCGCATGAAAATATCGACTGGACTCAATCGACGAGTTTGGAGAGGGACCTTCGAGCCGAACAATTGTCAATGGACCTCTCCGCATGTTGGCACCCTTTAGAGCAATATAGCGATTTCAAGCTTTCAGCAACAGATATCCTGAATTTGGTTGATGGCTTACAAGAGGAAGATATTTTCTTAGACTGTTGATTAAAGACAGGATGCAAAAATATCAGTGTAACGCTGAAGAGGGACGCTCGACGCAGCTTAATGAGGGTGGTTCTGCTTCAGGTACAACAGCAATAACCCTCCATACACCTGGAGGGCTAGTCAACACAACTGTGCCGACAATCGACGATGGGACTCGGTCCGACCCAACCCGCCCGGTGAAGTTCATCGCACTCCCTGCACACAGTATCTTTACAGATCTTAGCATCAGTATTCCTGCAGAACAACGATGGCCTAAGCTTGGTGATATACAAAGTGTCACAGTATCCTTGGCTTACTGCGGGACCTTTATTGCCCAGATATTTCTGGAAGAGCTGGGGTTCTCATCGAATGCGTTTAGCGAGTCAACGTGTGGCTTTTCCCAATTCAAATATGCCACTCGCCAAGTGAAAGACGCCATCAATATGAACAGTGATTATCAAAGCTACCTGCAAGCTACTGATGGAAAGGGAGCAGGAAATGTATTTGGGGTGATGGTCTCGGACAAGAAAAGCCGGACTCCACGCCAAGGGACAAAGGGTGCTGAAATGGGTGTTTACTTTTTTGGCGGCAACCATATTGATCGTTCGCCTACTGGAAGTGCCGCGGCTGCACGTGTTGCCCTTGATATTTCGCGAGGGAATATCGGAGTAGGATATTCATGGACATATCATTCCATACCATCTCATGCATTTGGCTTAGAAGGGCTTGTTGCCACAGCCCTCAGCCACGTTGAAGGAGGCCCTGTGGAAGTCTAAATCGAGGGGTTTGCTTATTACACTGGGTATACTACTCTTCTACATGAAGAGGGCGACAAGATTGGAGACAGAGGATTTCTTTTAGAAGAAATACTAGCATAGTTGTTTAGCTGCAACTGTCTGGGGCATCAAAGACTACTGTAGAATTGGTAATAGTTTCGCATATGCTATTAATTTTTTTCGAATTTAAGTTCCTATAGAGAAACTTCGCAAATTGCAAGATGAACACACCTTCAAAGCGCAAATGTCCATCCAATTAGGCTGCAAACAAAATTCGAAGGAAATGTTGGAGATCGCTTGAAGCCTGGACAAATTTGAAGAATGAGATTGCTCCATTGATATTCATTATCATCTCGCTCATTTGCCTCTCCAAATTTCCCCTAGAGCCCGACGCTTGCATATCAGATTAGGTGGATATAGTATATAGGGGCCCAGATAATTAAGTGATCGAAGGGGTGCGGATGTAGGTCGACTCAGGAGTGAGGACGCAACGTTTGACGGGAATGAAGCAGCCATCCCGGCTACACTAATCCTTGTTGTTCCTTTGTACTTTCGTACATCAGGGCTCAATAACATGGAAACACTTCTAAGATGCATGAAGAGATATTTGGAGTAGATCAATGTTCTCAAACAAAACAAACGCCGGATTATGCATAACAAGAGCTCATATGTATAAGCATCAAGGCTTGACAAAAAGCCATTTTCGATCATGATTCGTCAGTTTCGCCCTCCAGCAGGATGTAGTGGAGAATATCGCTCAGGGTTAGAACACCCTTCAGCTTGAACACCTCATCCACAACCACTAAACGATGGACCCGGGATTTGCGAATGGTGTCGAAAATAGTGTCGAGGCCGTCATCGAGAGAACAGGTGTAGATGCCCGGGAATTCCTAGTAGTGAACGTTAGATTACAGCTTCAGCGCGGGGAATCATGGGGACAAACCGGAGAACGTTTCTTCAAGACCTCGCCCACAGTGAGACCTAACTCATCATACACACCCCCCTTGATCAAAGCAATCACGTCCACAGATTCAAAGACATTGTATACGACGCCTAGATTGAGTTAGTGCCGCGTCTTAATATTGATGCAAGCCTGTTCCGCAACATAATATCTCACCTTCGGAATTCAGAATTGGCACGCTGGAAATGCTTCGTTCCACTAGAATATGAATGACATCAATGACAGGGGTGTCCATTGATGCGGTAGCGATATTCTCGTATGTTCCGATTAAGAGCTCTCCTAATGGACGTCGCAGCATCTGGGTGTCTGGAACGTTGACCGCCACGAACTTCAAGATACGGTACTGTGTGATGACGCTGAACACATGGGATCGATCTGTCTGGCTGTCATTTGTGACGAGAGGAATACGACGAGCGCGAGACTGCAGCATGCGCCGGCATGCCTCGTAGAGGGGTCGTTCCGGGTCGATAGAGACGGTTTCGGGAGGCGCAACGCCTAATGCTTTTTCGACATCTATAAACACGCATCAGATTACAGTTCACTGAATTTGTGGACTCTATACGTATTTGAGTCTATGGTAGACAATATCTACCATTGGACCCGAGATGAGAGATCTTGGGGGCGAGCAGACGCACCGCGCAGACTGTCCAGCCGGAATTGATCAATCTGATCTAACGCGGCGGGGTTTTGAAAATAGTATTGAATCACGTTGATGTAGTCTGAGGTTGTCAGAAGACCAGCGAATTTTGACGCCTTTGAGTCCCACAACGGGGCTGAGACGATGCCTGTACCTCCCGATTTCAGTCAGCCGGTGTCCAGGTCGCGATGCTTTTGTAGGGTTGGCGCTACATGCCATTCTGTATGAGAATATTCAAGCTCTCTTTGACGGAGAGCGAAGTGTCGAAGATGATAAGGCGAAAACTGAGGGGTAGGACGTCGTAACTATTGCGAACTTTGAGGAAATTGCGAATGGCACGCTGTTCGACGCTGCGTTAGTCAAGATCTGGATGTGCGCCGGTCCCCTGCCACCACCCAGGGGCATGGTCTGCAATTGTGAGACCTGGATATCATGGAGCTCCATAATTCTAACCTCATGACCTCGCGAGTCCTCTTAAACAAAGCTGAACTGCGGGGACACGAGGTGGGATGGGATATTTGGGATGTCGAAGCACGAGTGCGGGGGTATCGGGAAGCCAATTCTTGGGCTAGCAAAGGAAAAGCGCAAACTCACCAGGCCTTGTCGCTCTTCCCGATCGATTGGTCTCTCGGCGGAGGCCATTGGAGGGCGAGGGTACGAGGATGGCTGTACGAAAGGCGCGTGACCGAGGGAGTCAAAATGCCCGGTGAGGTGAGGCCGGGTGTCTTCCGCCTTCGTCATGGCTGAAGTGGGGGGCAAAGGGCCGAGAGTCTGGTAGAGCGGGAGCTGGAATACTGGGGGCTAAGCTGGGGAATCGGGATGGGCGTCTCAGAGACTAAAGAGGGCCATATTGTTTTACTCGAGTACTCTAGAGAAATTGTGAACGAGCCCACGGATTCTGGGGCAGGTATTCGAAGTCATAGCCGCATTGTTCCTTGTATGCGCCGGATCCCCACAGCCCACTTCCATTGCCGCCAGATTTATCAGGCAGAACGTACAAGTAGACTCCATTGTTAAGTAGCCGGACGTAGCATTGTATTTGTCGTCAAAGAGAAGGCTAGCAGGAACAATAACCGACAGTAAACCTCCCACCATAATTTATCCTCCAACCGAAGCCAAGAGCCAACAGCTTCTACACCTATAACTCCCAAGTCGTAGCGGGACTCTTCATTGGATATGATTCTCTACTTTTCTAGATTCTAGATTCTAGGCATGAGGATCCCTTGATCGAAAAGAAAGTCTCATTTCCCCTCAAGACATAGCGTTCTTGGCCGCCGGACATAAACCACTACGTCCCCAATGTGGTCATCTGCCCCGAACTCGAACATGTCGTAGCCTTCGATCAGTTTCCGGACTCTGGGTGAATCGGGATCAGTCCTAATGTAAAACATGAATAAAAGATGAATAGTGATTTGATTTGTAAGAGATACGTACAAGGAAAGCTTCCCTCGCTGATCGTAATTATTGTCGCCCACGCGCTCCCATATGACGATGGCTGGACGAGCAATATCGGCGATAATCTCTTTGCTAGAGACATTGGACGATATAGAAACCACGATAGATGTATCATCAATCTCAAGCCAACCCAAAGGGTCATCGAGAATCTCCACATCATTCTCTTTCATGATTGTATTGTCTTCATCTGTGTATATCGGGTCCTGTACGTAGCAAGGGGCGACAATATCGCGTTCCTCTAGCAAATAATCTCGCAGAGTGAGTAGAAGAGCATGCTGATAAGCACTCCGGTCCTTATTGTCGTAGGATATCGAGCCTAGAGAGAATCCCACGATTTTAGAGATATCTAGATCGGCAGCCGATGAAGATAGAATCTGCTTCAGATTGTGGCACATGTCGCTTTCAGTCCAGCCAAGCTGCTTCTTGCGCCATGCTTGTAAAAGCTGGGTGCGACTTCGGGGGTTCGGATCAAGCCCTAGCTCCGTATCAGGAACAAGCTCGTGGGTATCTTTTCTCCTTGTGATGCTGGGGTGCATAAGGGTTATCGTACAACAAGGTGGTATTTCCTCGTCATAGTAAGCCTGCCAGTACAACCTGTGTTTCAAATGCGCATATGGCACATACGACAGAACCGGTCTCTGTCTGATGGCAGTTAGCTTCTAGAATGATTTTATCCTTGGCAAAGCTACTCACAAGACCCTCTCTGTCGGTGAAGGCTCCGAGTCTCGATACCTGCCCGTACACTCCTCTGTTCTGGTTTCGTGCTCGATCACTATACCATCAGGAGCTTTCAAGAGGATCTTACTGCCAGGGGAGTTAAGTTGTTGGATCTTCTCCCAAGCATCGCTAATCATTGATTTGCTAAAGAAAGGTACACCAGACTCGTACAATCGATCGATCTGAGCTAGGGCTTCCTCTTCAGACTTAGGGGCATCAACGGGAAGTCCATCAGCCCAGTGCCACGAGCATTGAAAGTATACACCCATTGTCAATTTGTCAACTGAGGAAAGAGTAGAAGTAGAAGTTCTTAGAGCTAGGAGTTACAGAATGCAAGAAAAAGGAGCACCAGATTTTTGAGTTTACGCAGCGGCAAAGGGTTGGTTGCGCAGTCTACATCTTATACCCCTGGTGGGTCAGCGCTTAACTGCAACGCGGGCGAACAGCGCATCGAGCCCAATGCCACGACACAGGTCAGTGCGCCGATGCAAAGCTGCATTCTGCATTCTGCAGCCCCCTGTCAGCCTTGGGCCTGCAGGACTGGAGGCCTGAGATCGCTTAGAGAAATCTGATGTTGGCATTTCTACCCTAATCGTGTTCTAACGCCATTGCCCACGCTAAATGCAAAGGTATCTTCCATCACACCGAAACTTGTCATGACACCGCTCCTATGCCCAGAAACCGCAGGTTAGGAAAACAAAAAGACGAGATAAAATAAAAGAAGTACAGTAAATAGACAGCCAACAGGTCATCACGTCACAGGAGCCTTCGTTAAGGGGGCATTTCAGATATGGCCATGGACCTTCAGTCGGTAAATGCAGGTGTTGTCGGCTCCCCAGTTCGATTTAACACGGAACACAACCTGATCCACGCGTATGCCTGGAATATCGATGATGGTATTCACAGCAAAACGTTGAATATGGCTGGATGCGTGAATATCGTACTTCATCGTGGCGATGCGGTAGAAACTGGGGCCAAGTGCCCGATCATCTGAGAAGGCACTATCTGGTTCGGATTGGCTAGACATACGCAGAGAGCTCATCAGGATGTCATCGAGATCCTTCATGCTGCGGGAGCTGGACTTTGCCTGCGACTTAGAAGATGTTTGAGGCTCGGAGTTCTTTTCCTCTGAGGATCCTCCAAGCAGAGACGAGAACCATGATGAGCCTTCAGGCTCTTCAATGGGCTCTAGAACGGGAACGATCCTGTAATGAGCCCAGAGCTCAATTTCTTGTGGTGCAAGGCCCGGATCAAGGGTTTCTCCTTCTGGGATGTGCTCGACCACAACTTCTTCGGGCACGATATCACGCCCAAGGACTATTGAAATCTGCGAAGACGTATCATCATGACACCAACATTCCTCAGGCTCTTCCCAAGGAAGTAAAGCCTGTACAGGGGGATATGGTCCGTGGAAAGCAGGCTTTATACCCGCAATATTCGTCAAAATACTTTGAAAGCGACTGTACCTGCTTCCAGCTGTTCTTGCGGTATTGTACGGGTCAATCGTAGCCCCCCATGTAGGAGACAGAAAATTAATTTTGTGAATCTCTTTATGCGGTAAGACGGGATCCACTGGATAGGTAGGAATTGATTCTGGCGGATTTTGAGATCGAACGGCGACTAATTCATGTGAGATGGATGAAAGTTCGGCGTTCATGCTAGAAATTTGATTTTCTAGGCTCAAGAATGCAGTCGAATCGGTCATGTTAGGCGTATATTCGAAAGGTATACGGCCAAAAGGCCAATGGATACGGACTTTCTGGACCAGGCCAGCCTGGACAAACAAAGCAACAGCTAATGAGAACAAGAGGACCAAGCCAGCTGAGGTCCATAAGAGCCAGGGTTTCCCTGAAACCTGTGGCTTTTTCTCCTGTTCACTTTGCTGGGAAGAAGCGGTGTCCAAAATACGATTGAAGAAGCTTTCTTTAGGCAACGTCGGAGCTGGCGAGGGAACCTCTAACCTAGGCTCAGATCGGAAGAATGACGGAATTATCGTGCGCACCGGCGCAGTCCACGAAGCTATGGGCGATTCAGAAGGCGGAATTGGTGCAGCAATCTTAGGCGAAGCCGCAGGCGGAGGTCCAGGCGCAGGTGCAGCTTCTGGCGTAGGATCTCTCTCGGGTGAAGACCTAGTATCTGAATCCGGTTCATCCTCCTCCTCTATTATTGATATACCTGCAATTCCTGACGGCCGCCGAGGAGGGGCTGTGATATTTCGTCCTCGAGGTTCTGCGCGGTATTGACCCGGCCTGGTACGTTGTAAATCGTCGTCGTGAATATCACGCTCCAAGTTCCAAGAAACCTCCGAAGCATTGTCCACTGAGCTGTGGCGAGAACTTTGACGATCAGGGGTACTTCCAGCAGGGCCGTCGAATCCACCTTGTCTGAGAATCGAGGGGTATAAAGGCGAGGATGAAATTATGGACAAGCGGCGCGCTGAAGGAGGATCGGCAGTGGGACTAGAGTCGGTCGAAACCGTGCGTGGAATGGGAGGTGAGGGCGTAGAGTCGGATTGCTGAGCATCTTTCGCAGGGGAGAGAGTCGCTTCTCGCAGCGACTGGAATAGCTGGGTTTCATCAGGAGTCGGCTCGCGCCTGGATTGCCGTGTTGCTGAAGTTCGCGGGTATCGCCCATTGGTCTTGTCGTTTTGTCGAGGTTTGGCCATCTGCTCGCGGCGCGTGTTTAAGGGTGCTCTCGGTGTGAATTGGAATCCATCGTCCTCCTCGTAGGCAAATCCATTGACACGCCTTGACGGTGCTTGTGACACTTGTATAGACATCTGAGGCGCAGCTTCAAACCCTGGTACTGTTCAGCGCAGAGCCCAGAACGCTACTGCCGATAGAATAGAGATGAGATCAAAGATCCAGAGAGCTCGGAGGGTTGCTCAGCATGAGCACAGGCGATCAGTATGCAATAGTCCTGCGGGGACATGAACGCCAGAGTGGAGGCCAAGGTATTCACTAGGGGTCACACAAACGCGCAGGCTGGTGAGGCGCACAAAGAAGTGAGTCTTCGCTGAGGTTGAAGAAACAAGGAAGATTTCCCCGCGTGGTGAGGGGCTCAGAACTGCTGGCTGTTGATCGAGTCTCCAGATTTGGCGACATTCAAAACGCGCAGGCGCGCGACGGAACGTGAGCGCAACCAGTTTTGGTGGATCCCGCGCGCCATCCCCTCTTGGGAGGAGATCGGCAGAATACAACTTGAGAGAAAACAACAAAGCTATGGAATAGATGTACGCAGTGAAGGTTCGAATAAGTGAATTTCGAAGAGCCTCTTCGCTCCAATGCGTCAATTGAAGACCATAGCAGCTATGTAGCGGCGTAAATTTTGCGATAAGTACAGAATACAAAACATGATTGCCCCATCCAACTTTCTAGACAAGAGATTGGACTACTATACAAAGAGGCATGATACAAATGTTGATGAGTGAATATATTTCGGAGGGGGGAGGAGCAAAGAAAGCCATTGCACAGCCTTTTCCAAGACCATGCTATTCTAACAGGTCCAGGCTCCCAGAGTACCGTCTTTACGTCCCTCAACAAGATATCCATCCTTAATACGGACACGCTCGACAGTCGAAGGAAATGGGCCTTCTTCCTCGTCTATTCCAACACCAGCGCCACAGTCCCAGTGGTTTCCATCGGCCTTGTCGTAGACCTTGACCACGCTCTCTCCAGCAGCGGCGACAATTCGTTTAGCGTCGAACATCATGCTGGTGATCGGCTTCTCGAACGCGAATGCGTCGTAGATAGACCCTGTGCGGAGATCCCAGATCTATCAAACATTAGTAAATGAAGCAAAGCTGCTGGTGTAGAAAACTTACCCGAATGCTGCGGTCATGACTACCTGTCACCAAGTGCATGTCATCGAATTGTAAACAGGTAACTGGGCCTGTATGGCCAATAAGACTTCGATGAACGTGGCCGCTACGCAGATCCCACAGACGGACCATGCCATCTGCAGTTCCGCATGCCAAAGCCGCATCAAAGCATTGAACAGCTCCGACAAAGTCTGCAGAAGCGTCTGGCATACGGCCCGACGGACGCCAGCTTCCATCAGTAGTCGATGAAGAAGACTGGGCCGCCGCCCACAGCACATCCAAAGTTTGCACACATCGGCCTTTGTTCAAATCCCATTGGCGCAAAGTTTTATCAGCAGATCCAGAGATGAGAGTGTCGCCCTTGAAGTGGAGTGCAGTAATTTCATCCACGTGGGCCTCCAACGAAAATACATGGCAATCTTCCAAGTTTGATGATGCTTTTACGCGGGAGCTGTCCTCGGCATCCTCGTCTCGTTCATGCCTGTTTAAGCGGCCACTGTCGTTAGTAGCAACCCGGGCACGACTCAAGTCCCATAGGCGGACAGATGCATCCATTGAACCGGTCGCAACAATGTTGTCCTCCACTTGCAAACAACGGACGGAAGCATGGTGACCTTCTAATAGACCGGCGCATCGGCCGACGTTCATGTCCCAAACCCGCACGGTATCGTCAAGTGCTGCACTGACCATTGTTCCGAAAGGATAGTCAAAATCAATTGCTGTGATCATATCCGTGTGTGCTTCGATTTCCTTGATTAATGAACCAGGCGCAAAGTGTTCGTGGAGGACGGGCATAGAACGTTTCCCTGTGAATTGATGTGTGAGCGATGCATTCTCCAATGGATTTCTCGAGAGCCATACTTGAAGATTTGTGACGGACACTCCTCTTGGGATCCGAAGGTATTTTCTCATAAATCGATTCAGACATGAATGAGGCTTCCATAGCAGGATCGTCGGAAGATTCTCCCAGCTCATCTGCAGATTTGGTCGTCTCTGTTGGGGTTGACTCTTCAGCGGGCTCGTCTGGGAGATCGTCAAGTTTAATATCGATTTCGGTCACTGTTAGGAAAGTTAGTAAGGCCATTCTCTTGTATCAAAACTCCTCAGCGAACTCACAATCATGCTCCAATGCAGCCTCATCCATCTCCAGGCCAGCTAATCGATCAAGCACAATCTGGCGCATTTTGTGCAGATTGGCAATCTTATTATCAATCTCATGGATCTCCGCGCTGCACATGTTCTTCCGCACGCCCATAATCTCTAGCCGGTGGCTAAGTGTTTGCCGCTCCTCTTTCAATCCGACCGGGCCAGCGGTCAATAAGCCTCCTTTCTCACTATCTTTCAGTAGCTTTCCACCCTTCGACGACCGCCTCCGGTGCGATCGTTTGTGCGCGTGGTCATCTTCGGGGAGCGTGGCCTGGAAGCCTTGGAAAAGGGAATAGGAGCTGGAGTCTTCGGGGAGGTCAAGGAGGAGATTGTCAGGAACGGAGGAGAGAGCACGCGATTGGATTTCAGTCGTCGAAAGCTTCGACCGCACTAGATCGGTTGGAGTGGTTTGTGTGAGGGAGAAGACTTTGCGTTGCTGCGCCGGCCGGCGCAACTCGCGGTGAATGTCGGTCATGGCATTATGATAAACGGCTCCGGGGTGCTGCTCTGTTGGGCCCATCAAATGGCCTGCAGTTGAAGTGACTTTGCGGCCGAAGGCTTCGATATGACGGGTCTATTTATGCCCCATGAAGGCCGTTAGCATGGGCTTTGTTGGAGGGGCATGCTCTTGGAGCCGCAAAAAGACGAAGGAAAAAATAGCCATGCTTACCGTGATGCCCGTGCCGAGCAGGCCATCGCCCTCGACAATATCGGAGAGGCCGGACGGCGAGTCGTCTCGGCGGTGATTTTCCATCTCAGGGTGTCCTGGGGTTCAACCAAGCCCCATGCGCGGTGAGAAGTTGGAGCTCGGATGTTGCAGGAGAGACAATAGTCATGTGTCCACGCGATACCTTACCGCGTGCCGAGCACCGCAGAGAGTTCGGACCAGGTACTCTGTGCGATGCGGCTTGGTCCTTGGGGAAGTCGACGAGTCAGTTCGCGTAAAGCCGATGACACTAGTGAGTTCGCAGCAAGGTGCGTCACGGTTGCTTGGGCTGCTGGTACTTGGTACGGCAGCTCTACCTATAGCGGGCGACAAAGGCAATACCCTCAGCTTGGCCTGTTATCCTCCAGGACTTTGTAAAACTATGACGGAAGATCGTAACTTGATTTTTGTAGTTCTTTCTAAATAGTGTACGCTGACCTCCAAGAACCCAATGTAAAAGAGCAGCCAATTGGGCACATTAATTGCCAAGTGCATCTATCGCCCGCCGGCCGGTGGTTCCCTGCAGCTGCATCCGGTACTGCGCGAGTACCGACTACCCGAGAATACCCTTATTGCAGGTGGTGCACGTCTACTTTGTACAATATCAATACTGCTTACTTTGCGAATAAAAGTTTGGACATAGCAGCTCTCTAAAATCCAGGCTTTGCCCTCCCTGATCGACTTATCTTCAATGGCCACCAATTCCTGGGCCAATTAGCTTCCGCGCATAATAACATGCCCCCCACCGTTTATTAGGCTCTGGGCTTGCAGTTGCATTGTTTTGTCTCGGCATATTAGCAATTATGGCAGGAAACATGTACGCGAGGGTGCAGAGACAAATATGTAGACCTGTCAATTGAGATATGCAAATAGCCATGGCATTCCTTCGCTTATCCTCAGCGTATAAATAAGCGGAGAAATTCTTACTCTCCGACTTCGCAGGGCGAGACAATCTCACCTTCCTAACACCCACGCCCTTCCCAAGCCATGGATACAGCCATTGACCTCTCCGATGCCTCCAAGGCATTGGACCTTGCCAACATCCGCTTCCAGCTAATGTGAGTGCCTCCGCGCTTAGGGTTCTCCCTCTCAGTGCTTCTCTACTTCCCCGCGCCCCCGCCATTTCGATAGGACGCCTCGAGGACAGCCCGTTCTTCAACAGGGCCATGCACAGCCAAATCGGAATCTACACTAAGGAGAATGCCATCATTAACACCGCAAAAATGACAGCCGGCTGGAAGACACAATCACCTTCCACCTAATCGAACGAGTACAGTTCCCTCTCAACAAAACCATCTACCAACCCGGCGGCGTCAAAATCCCAGACAGCGATCTCAGCCTAATGGACTACCTCCTCCGCGAACAAGAGCGAATCCAATCCCGCGTCCGCCGCTTCCAGTCCCCGGACGAATACCCCTTCTTCCCGGACGTCCTCGAGGAGCCCGTCCTGCAGCCCCTCCAGTACCCGCGGATCCTGCACGGCAACGACGTAAACGTCAACGACACAATCAAGCAGCGCTACATCGAGGAGGTGCTCCCCGCCGTGTGCCCGCAGTTTGGTCGGGAAGACCGCGGCGAGGCGCAGGAGAACTACGGCTCTGCGGCGACGTGCGATGTGGCGTGCTTGCAGGCACTATCGCGACGAATTCACTTTGGGAAGTTTGTTGCGGAGTCGAAGTTCCAGAAGGATCCGGAGACGTTTGTGAGGCTGATTAAGGCGGAGGATCGGGAGGGAATTGATGCTGCGATTACGGACTCGAAGGTCGAGCTGAAGGTTTTGGAGCGCCTGGGGCTGAAGGCTAAGACTTATGGCACGGATCCTGCGTTCCCAGATGAGAAGGGGCAGAAGATTAACAGTGAGGCTGTTGTTGCTATGTATAAGGTATGTCTTGAGAGTATTACTGGCTGGGTTTTGACATCAATTGCTAACTTAATTCAAGGAATGTGTCATTCCTCTGACAAAGGTCGTTGAGGTTGAATACTTAATGCAACGCCTGAAGGGCACCCAATGGGAGTAAAATCCCGGAGAACTTTTTCATGATTTTATGAACTTTTATACTTGCCGATGATGTACTCGAGATTCACTAGAATGGCGATAGAAAGCCGAAGCAAGAACATAAAATAGCATTATCATCAATGGGACATCAAATAAGACACAACAGCTCAAGCTGGTGGCTGGAAGTATTCCATCATAGTCTTGACAGTCGATTCGAACTTGGAGGCTTCAAGCAAGATCAAGCTGCCGTTAGTAATGATACCCAGTTCCTGGAAAGCGCGCTTGGAGTCGGAGTGTCCCTCGTCGTACTGGTGTGTGTACTCGAATGGCCCAGAGCACACCGCGTTGCGCTCAAGCACATCGTCCTCTGGGTGGAATAAGAAGCGCTGGCCTGCTTCGCCGCCCTTCTTGGACTTCTTCTGAGGCCGCGACTCCTCCTGATCTAACTTGGACTCAAGCTCCTTGTAGTTCTTCGATACAATCAGATAGTGGGTGAAGCTGTAAGGCTCCTTGTCCTCGAGCGCCCAGGCAATCTCTTCTTGCAGCATGTTATACATTGGCGGAATGATCTCAGCTGGCATGTTGATCAAGCGCTCGGTCAGGATCAGGCCAATTTGAGGAATTGGGTTTTGTGACAGGAGCTCGGAGAGGGCGGAGAGAGATGGGTCGGAGGCGGCTTTGTTCTTCAGGTAATTTGTAAGATCGCGAATAACGGGTTTATCCTATTGAAAAAAATTTAGAATTGAAGTCCCTCTCAATTCTTGTCTTGAGAATTACCTTGTGCTCTTGAAGGTTGAGAACAGACAGAAACGCATACGGATCCGTCTCGTTGCCGTCCACCTTGACCGTTGAACCCAGTGTTGGCTGCGACAAGATCAGGTCGGACAGAGCCGACATATCAAATTCTTGAGCATCGTTATCGAATAATTGACGGAGGAGGTTCTTGAGACCGTGGAAATCGACAGCTGGTTGCGGGTCAAACCATTCGAAGTCGACATTGACCAGTTCGTTGTCCTGCGCCAGGTGAGCGGGCATTCGCAATTAAGGTGTTGAAGAAGTCTTACGTCGCCAGAGTCTTCCTCGTCGGCAGTGCCGCCCATGGGCACATCCCCAAGATCCTGCTTGCGTTTTCCCATGGCTGTTTATATGTGGTGAGTGTGAGTAGAATAGTGGCGGGTTGAGTGTTCCGCCCCTCGGCCGCTTTCGAACTTTTTCTTATCGTTATCGCCCGCATCGACCGGCCGGACTAGGAATATATCAGGTAGGTGCAAGCATTCTAGGAATGATGACTATGTAAAATGATTTCGGAATATTCTTCGAAGTCGAAGTCATGGTGATAATATTTATAAGGTCTCATGTATATTCTGGTCTTAAACGTCGTATTCGACCTGCTCAACTGTGGGCACCTTGTTCAATTTCACTTCGAAGAATTGAGCAACCAATTGAACACAATCCCAAATGACTTGCACCTCCTCCTTGGGAAGACCTAATCGCCGTGTTCCCCGGATATGCCAATGGGTCTCATTCGGCAAGTTCTGGCTCATAATCCCCGGCAGCACAATCAACTGTGTGTCCACGTCATCCAAGATCTGTCGATCAGAGAGATACAGTCCATAAGTGATCTCCTCAGATAGCCATTTGAAATCCTTATGCGCGTTGAAGAGGTTGAGTGTCCCTCCTGTATTCCGGGAATATAATTTCTGCATCCACGCCGTCCCGCGATCGTGGTTCGCCTGGTCGCACTGCCAGTTCTCTCGTGTAAAAGTGTAGTCTTTATCTTCGTCGCGCTCAATCTTTCCAATTGCCAGGATAGACTCGATTGGTTTGCAGACGCCGACTATGGGGACGGATTTGACTAGGGCCTCGCGCAATCGCCGGACTAAGGCCTGGCGGGCTGGTGAAGTCGCGTAGGCTGGCTGGTTGATGAGGTGGAGGTAGAGCTGGTCTGTACTCTCCGGGTCGGGGCTGGCGACTATGGTTGAAGTGGCTAAGATGTACCATTTATCGTCACCGAGGCTTGTGGCCTTAAAGCGCTTCTCGAGCTCTGTGAAGAGCGACTGGAAGCGGGGTTGCACTTCTGGTTGTGTGGTGGTGGTGGTGCTCATCGCGGCGGTTGGATGTGAGTAAGGAGAGCAAGTCAAAGGCTTGGTTGCTTGGGCGAAAATCTGCAAAGGGCTCCTGCTTCGACAGAGTGTCCTCGCCGAAGGGGAGAGAAGCGACCACATCGCCGGCTTGATGTCCGATGTCAGCGGAACTAACAAGAGTCAATTGGCCCTGCGCCGATGGCGGAGCGGGTCGGCTTCATCCTGAGCGGTGCTGGAGCTCCAGGTCTGCCAATGCTGGATTTGAGGTCTTGCGTGAGCCAGCTCACTACTGCAAGGTCTCGAGATCCATTCAGTAGGTCTGATAGCGCAAGGAATTGAGTTTGAGCTGATTTCCAGCAGTTTACGAGTCGTTCTATGACAAAATAAGGTGTTCCACGCCAAGCCCCAATACTCGAAGCGCATTGGCGGGCCACGCTGCCGGAGGCTAGCATTCAAGCTATGGGGTTAAATTATAAGCTTACGATGAAATTTATACAGATCGTGAGAAGGGAAAAAAGTTCCAACACGAATGATAGATTTGGAAAGCTTCAGCTAGCTTGATTGCATCAGCCACAGCAAGAATGTGATCAAAGAATCTTCGATTCCCTGCGCCTATGACCGAATGGGGTGGAGTAGATAGTGGAGCCTCGTTGCGTACAGAGTGAACGGCTATGTCACAGCACCTCGACTACCCTGTTGCAGGTCTTGATAAGTGCCAACCAGAGAATAAAAAAGGGTCCAAGACGCACACGACATCACAGCAAGCCTGTCGTTCTCTGGGCATTCTGGCCACCAGGGAAGACGCCCCACAAATATGATCTCAGTGACCCCAGCATGACATCACTCCTATACTTCAACTTGCTATATAACTTTGCACATATTACGATTCTACGAACACTCAAACTATTCTCCATTAATCCTCGTATCTTCAAATCCTCTACTCAAAATGTCTTCTGCCGCTCAGTCTAGCGTTGGTGCTCCCCAGTTCTACGAGGCTGGTGACCAGCGCAACCCTCCCCAGTCCGAGATCAATGAGCGTCAGCGCTACAAGGAGGGCGTCACCCACAGCCACAAGAACCTCGACTCCAAGGACGAGCGTTCCATCGCCAACAAGCTTGCCTCCCAGGGCGGAAAGAACGACCCCTCGCACCACCACAACAACGAATACAACCCTGAAGCTGAGCTCGCCAAGCAGGACGCCACCAAGCCTGTACGTCAAACTGATATCCTCAATCATACTTTACATTGCTAATTTTCACTTCTATAGGCCAAGATGCACGGCAACACTCCTTCCAAGGGTGCTCAGATCGACGCTGAGCTCCAGGCCGAGGACGAGCAGCGTCTCCGCGAGAAGGGCATCAAGAAATAAATGTGATGATGTGACGAAAGTAACATAATACCCCCAATGTCAAAGTCTGAATTCGATGTCTCTATCAAAGGGGGGATTCTGTACGATATGACGACTATGAAGCATTGAGAGCATATAAATAAAAAAAAAGTTCAAAAATTCAAACTTTCTCCTCCTTCGCCGTTGTAGATCCTTGCACATTGTGACATTCGGACCAAGTCTGGTCTTGCGGCTTGTTTGTGATAGCGATAATCCCTACGCTGTGGTGACCTTGCAATTCACTAAGGTTACTAATGGAAGTGGCTCCTTTCTCATAGAATGTTTCATATGCATTATATGCTGAGAATCCGAATATAAAGATTGTTCTCATAATGTACAGTAAGCACCGCTAATTTATGGCTTCTTAGCCGTTGAAAGCTCGTTTGATCTCCGCCTCATTTATGCCTAACCCCGCGCATGAGGTCAGCTATCCAGCGTAAACTTGGGATCGTCCTCGTGGGGCGCAGCGAAGACATTTTGCCAGTAATCATTGACCTTCTCACAGAGGCCAGCTTTCTGTTCCCACGACTTGAAGACGTTTTCGTAATTACAAGTAACCCATTTGATTTCCTCCCAATAGCTTTTCTCTACATCGTACCCAAAACGCTGGATCGTTTCGGGAGGAGCCGTCCATGCACGGCTATCGGATCCATCGGTGTTGATCGTCGGAGTGGTCTCCCAGCCCATTCCGAAGACGTTGTCACCGGGGTTGAATTTGGGATAATTGGCATGGATGAAGAAAATATGTGGTGGTGATGCCACTGAGGGGTCTTTGGTTCGCCATTTATTTTGTGAGGTAAGAGCAAAGTCCTCACGTGGATCTGACTGGGCCATGGCAGACCCTGATAGTTTGTCGGGGAGTTGATGCCCGATTGCTTGCACTCGTTCACTGACTGTGTAGAAAGTTGCGCCCATTGCTGATGCGGCTTGGAGGAATGTGTCTTTGTCGCCTTCTCCAGGGCCTCCCTGGGTCAATAGGCGGAAGTAATGGGACGGGCCGTAGTAGTTGTAATAGGCGGCCAGAAGCAGAGAGTAGAAATGTGTCTTCTTCGATACTAGGAAGACACCGGTTTCTGAGGATTGACGAGTTGTTACGGAGGGAACCTCTTGGCGCGTGATCTTGTAGTATAATGGCGAGACTGACGAGGCCCAGAAATCAGGCCACAGAACCAAGCCTGTCGACTTGAAAGGCTCAGAGATCAACAGATCCTCGGGCTTGCCCAGAGGGAAACAATCGGCATCCATCCAAACAATCTCCTCAAAGGACGAGAAGAGGACGGCAAAGATCTTGAGTTGATAGTGCGCAATAGCGTCCTTCCCTACAACATCACCCAGTACCAGACAGCGTGCATCAAGTGTCGGCAGTACATCATTACATATATGTTTCTCATATTCGCCTGTATCCTTCATATATACCTCCACAGGCAAGGTCGACCCAGCACGACGCAGCATTCGTAGCGTAGACACAAAAACGGGCAAGTACTGCGCACCCGCCGTTGAGACCAAGCCTTTCTTGCCTGGAGTGTGAGCCGGCTCCAACGTCTTGCCCGCAGATTTGATATCCTGGATGAAGTCCGCATGCTTTTGTTCCATCTTCTTCAGGTCCTCCTCGTTCAGTGTGGTGACATCTGGCAGCGGCCGCTCATCGTTGGGGTCGAAGTGGATCGCGCCGGCATCTCCCAGCTTCTGCGGGTATGGACAATCCGGATCATGGCGTAGGAGGATAGGTTGGAAAGCTTTCCAGAAGTCTTTCTGCCGTTCGACTAAAGGGACTTCAAAGGCTGTGCTCGGAACGACGGAGACGGTCGAGGAGGCTGTCGTCGGGGTCCAGTAGAGATAGACGGTGCAGACCAGGATTGTGGCAAGAATGGCGAGTACGAGGGATCTCCCCCTGCCTGGCCTGAACAGTCCCATGGCTCTGGGATGTGCGCAACGGCGTGGCAGGCTCTGGAAGGCTTGTTTCCTCCTTTTCTTTTCCCCGAGGCTTCGTTGCGCGTGTCGCGGAGTCCAGAGTACCGGGGGGGTTCGAGCGAGCGGCGCACGGGCGCGCCGATCGACGGTTCCCAGGGAGAGGCAGGCAATCAGAAGTGCCGTGGATTGTTGGCCAGACCTCGGTCGGCAGTGAGCGGTTGGGTGTCGAGATGAGGGGAAGGGTGAATAGTTTGCGCAGGTAAAGAACTCATGGCGGGATTTGGAGGTGCCCCTGGTGGTCGGATTTGGACATGCTCGGGTGCTTGGCGATTCTCCGCTGATATCGCCCACCAGCTGGTGGCCCTGGAGAACATGAAACGCAGCTCTTGCAGTAAAGTAAGTTTGTGATACAGTTTACGTTAGTTCTCTATGATGCAAGCGTTGGAAAGAGTAAAACAATCCAAGCAGGCGCCTGTCACTTGTCGCAGTGTTCACCCAGGAACCCCCACTGTCTAGAACAAAGCACATCCTCCGTGTACTCCGGCGAGACCCTTCCAGAAGTACTCCGTACTCCGTAGTTCCTAACCACATTAGCATCAGCCACTGAGGCCACTGATGCAGCACTAGCCCCGAGCAAATTCCAAATCAGGCGCTCAAACATTCCCCCTGCGAGGCTCCCGCATCGATGGGACGCCGCCAAAGCCAGTGATGTCGCCCCGTCGACTCCGTCCACTTGGCTCGACTTGGCGCGCGCCCTCAGGATCTACGGTAATTAGTCCTGTTTCTATTGCGCGGGTGAGTTCTCTTGCGGCTGAGCCAGCAATGGCTTTAAGCAGATCATTGACCGGCTAAGTGGGGGCATGAGGGATTTCGCAACGCCCACAATTTACCTTCGCGCGCGGATCGTCCTCCACCGGGAAGATCGTAGCCTTTGTACCCACTCCCCTCCCCCCCAAACTCTCGTGCGCACTCTCCTCCTCCGACTTTCTCTCCAAATTCCTCCGACTCTCCTTCTCCCGGAATGCCGTCGAATTGAATCCCCCTCCCCTCTTCGCATTTGCGCAACGATCGAGAGCGCTCACCTATACACCCATATCCGCCGCTTCCACTTCCGAACCCCGGCCCGAGCACTCCCCGCTGAGACTGACGCCGGGCCTCTCAATTAAACCCCCGATGGAATCGACCTAAGAACGCCCTCGTACAACTTGCCAACTATGAGTGAGGCCGCAGCAGGCAAAGCGCAAGGAACCACGTCTAGAGCGAAGACCCGCAAAGCCGATCCAAATGCGCCAACACGGAAACGACGCAAGCGAACGGTAGTGAGCGGTGCCCCAGATGACTGCTTTACGTGCTCAAAAAGGGGGGCTCGATGTGATCGACGCCGGCCCTATTGCTCCCAGTGTCTCGAGATGGGCCGCGAATGCTCCGGATACAAAACAACGTTGACATGGGGTGTGGGAGTTGCCAGCCGCGGTAAATTGCGAGGCCAGAAACTTCCTGTAATGGACCAGGAAGAGTCTGCTGGAACGCAAAGTCAATCGCAAAATAAGCAGCCAGAATCCTCGACTACTCAAGCTCAGATGCCACAGGCTCCTGTGCCTCCCGCCCCGGTTCCCTCAACAGGAGCAGAATTTTTGACGATGAACCCAGCTCAGATGCACTCGATGGACCAAGATATTAGACGTCAATCTATGCTGTCAAATGGATCCGGGTCATCACAAGGTATGCCTTGGTCTATGGACATGCCGGACCCTCTATCATGGGCCAATGTGTCTCCGAACCCACCGCAAATATCAGGGCTTCCATTACCAACTCGACCTATAGGAAATCGTGCAAGTCCAAGTGCTTCCGAGACGTCAGCAACGTACCCATACGGCTATAGTCCAAATGCTCAATTTGCATCGCCGGTTTCGGTATGGCCTACTTCGAAAGACTGGCCCTCACAAAATTCGACACCGCCAGGGCAAGATGTGGACGAGGAGTTTGAAAGGGCAGATCACGAGGGCCAGAAATTCTGGCAAGCCAGCCATTCGCCATCATATTCACAACTGCTTCTCGCACGATCAACAGGGCGAACACCTCGATTAAGATATCTTATCAGCTACTACGCAGAAGTCATTGCCCCTATGATCGTGGCGTTTGATAGCCAATCTAATCCCTTCCGCACTCATGTTTTACGCCTTGCGCAAGGAAGTGAGGCTCTCCAAGAGGCCATTGCTACTCTAGCCACCAGCAACTTAAGACAGCGGCGCGAGCGCAATCATTTATCAACCGAGAGAACGCTTCCAGCTCGGATGTCGTCCATAGCACATCGAGCTCTCACGGACCAGGCGTTCCAGGACAAATACGGGATATCAGTTACAGAAGGATATGCGCGCGAGGAAAACCACCACCGGGCAGTTGCAGTGAGAGCTCTGAATGCCGATTTGGCGGATCCCCGTCGAAGACTATCAGATTCGGTTCTCGCGACCCTTCTGATTCTCTGTCTTTTCCATGGATGCGATACAGGTGTCGCAGAGTTTCGAACACAATTTGCAGGTGTCACGCGACTTCTTGCTATTCGTATGCGCCATTCAAAGGTCATGTCTGAAGAGCTCAAGTGGTTCATGCGCATGTTCTCGTGGCTTGATACACTGACTGCGACAACGAACAATCGCGACGTTCAGCTTCGTGGGAAGTGCTTGGAGATAAGCTCAATATCTGACAGTCACTGGGGCTTGGAGAACTTGGCTGGCTGTGATGGCCGTCTTTTCAAGATGATATCTCAGCTGGGACGGCTAAACCTTCTCAGTCAGGACCAGCTGCCTTCAGAGTCTACCCCTGCAGATGTCACTATTCCCACGACCTCCCTTCCTCCCGGCATGTTATATCCTGGATGGAATTCTGTTCAAAATGTCTCTGCTCCGTGGTCCATCCCCACCGACGATTACGGCATTTCTTTACCATCACCCCCGCAAAGCATCGATTTGGGAAGGAAGCCCTCTTCGCCTGAATTCTGGTCCGAATGGCATTCCCTTCGACAGCGTCTCGAATCCTGGAGATTCGATCCACCCACCTCCACCAACTCGATGCCCTCTCCCCCTCCATCCGCGACAAACACAGCTTGGCCCTCGCCAAATTTCAATCTCGATCCGACCCCACCAGTCGAGTATTACGTGGCTGCGGAGAATATCCAAGACGTATACCAAATCTCAGAATGTTTCCGCCATGCCGCGCTTCTCTATTGCGAGCGGTTAGCTGAGCCCAGTTTACCCTCGCAGCATCCACGGATCCAGCACTTGGTTCATCTGGCTATGCACTGCCTTTGTGCCGTGCAGTCTGATGTTTATCTCCTCTGGCCACTCTTCATTGTTGGCTCGGAGTGTGTCCAGGAAAACCACCGGAAGACTGTCCGCGAACGCTGCAGGGATATCTCCGGGGACTCTGGTTTCGTAAACAACATCTCCTGCTTGGAGCTTCTCGAGAAGATCTGGGAAGAAGGCTCCGAAGAGTCGTTCCCCGTGTATCCTTCTGAGCTCGGTTTCCCACCACTTGGCGGCGGCACAGGCAGCATGCCTCAAGCTTTCCGCTGGTCTCGCGTGATGCAAGAGAAGAGAGGTGATGGGGAGTATATGGTGGCGTGAGCCTATCAAACTATTTTCTGTTTGGATTTTGAGATACAAGCCTCTAGGTCTGTTTGTCTTTCCGCTCGGGGTTTTTATTAGATCGGTGCTTTCGGCTTGGTGTTTATGATTTATCAGCGATTCTGAGCCCTACACATTTGACGATTGTGATACCATTCTTTCTCGACGCTTCAGCACGTCGTTATTCTATCTCTTAAATTTTATTATCTTTTCTTTGTCATAATCTAGCGTGAAGAGTTGCGATGTACAAGTACTGCATTCGCTCGTCTATATAGCTCCTTCTGAATGGACAATAAATACCCATAGGTATTCTATAATCGTGGTTTTAGAATTATCCTACACTTTCTACGTAATAATTCAGTACTAAATATTCCCTTTTGGAAATAACGGGGCCAATTCAATGTTGCGCGTGTGAGCGTGAGAGTAAGGTTCTGCACACCTGAATAATTTGGTTCCAAGGTCACCTACCACGGCCACCGAGATCAACGGATGGATATATACATGCACATAGTATGTGTGTAAGCAAATTTTGAACAGTAGAACACCATTGATGGCTTTCGTAGGAATATATGGGTAGCAGCACTAAGTACGACCGTAAATGGTTATCTTCTAGCGATTCTGGCGACCTTTAATGCCCTGGACTCAATGGAGGCACGCTCTAGGAAGTTCAAAAGACCTGTCGTAGACGCTAATCCCAGAAGTAGACGAAGACTCCTAAGCTGTGATTGAATACACAAGTCTATAATATGCTATGCTCAATACATTTCAGACAGCATATGAAAAAGTGGACAAAAACTTGGTATAAATTCCTATGCCTATACTAGAGCTGATACTCCTGGTCTCCTTCACATACGAGGCTGCGGTTATTGAGGGCTGGCTAGCGGAAAGTCTGGAACAAAATTCTGATTAAACTACCGTACTTCTTCAATTAATTAAGTCCAGCCCTGCTTTAATATATTGCCTTCATCCAAGGTTATTAATTCGTTAATTTAGTATAACAAATATGACCCACAGGAACGTCATGAAATGAGGCTGAGCCCTGGGCTTCAATTATTTTCAAAGAATACCCTGCCACGCAAAACTAGGATTAGGAGTTCTCGTATAAGTCGGCGGTCAACGGAGATGCTCCAAGGGTTAGTCGACGGAGTTTCGGGCAATCTTCCGAATACCCAAGTACGTCTCGGCGAACAGCGGTAAATCCATCTCCAAGATAAAAAAGCAAACGCCGACGCGAGCCTACCTGCGGAAGAGTTTTCATATCCATCCCTTGCCCAAACGGTGAGGCAAGCTAGCAACCTCGGTACTACAACTTGGTACTAGTATCTCCTATCTCGCCAAAGCATAGACCACTCAAACACAGGAGCCTAGCACAGCCAACATTTACACGGAGGATGTATTCCGTAGCACTCCGTAAGGATAGACGGGAAAATCTCTGACTCACAATGTCCCAAGACCCATATCCTTGATATCATAGTTTCTCCGGCAGCCGGGTCGAGGCGCGGAAACCATTGCTCAACCCGCTGCTAAGAGCTCCAGTGGAGCAGATCGGCCGGCAGGGCCACTGATATACAGTGCATACAGCCACAGTACTCAATTCCCGGCGCCAACAGGAATCATATCCCTGAACGGCACGGGCGGAATTGCCACGGGCCCCCTATTTCTCAAAAACCAGGCGACTGCGCAGTTGGTGTTAGGGCTTGGGGTCAGGGCAGCCAGGGGGGGGGACTCTATATGATCAGTGCGCGGCGCAAGCGAAATGAGATCGAAATTTCGCATGTCTGAGATCGGGAGCGCACAAGGAGGAATGTATTGGTTCATGGCGTCCAGGTGGCTGGGGGTTCTGTGTTTCGTGAAGCATTCTTTGTTGGACGCAGGTGGTCTGTTATGATCTTGACTCGGATCGCGCAAGGGGTGGGTGGACATGATGGATCAGATGTGCCAGACGCCACACATTGTGGTATTGTGTATTGAGCCAATGGAGAGGCGGGGAATTAAAATTCTGTGTCTCAAGCTAATTTTATTGAAAATTCTGATGGAGGGAAAAAGAAAGGGCTGTGAAATTACCGTGAAATCCGCATAACAGAGCCCCGAAGCGGGAGTATCTAAATTATGCCCACGGGCGGCCCCTGAAACCTTGAGCGCGGCACGGGCTGTTTAGATTGATCCATATTCAATAATTCATCTTACGGGGTTTGAAGTGGAGGATTGTCAATAGTGGTTTCATTCATATGATTCTGCTCGAACGGGATCTGCTGCAGCCTATCTATCCGGTGTCAGTTATATAGATCTGATCTACGCTGTCAATACCTAGGTGCATTGGGGTATGCTCCATCACTAGAAAGCGCTTTGTGTATTCACCATAGAGTGAAGAATCTCTTGCGTGCAAGCAGTATCAAAGCTCTCTTCCTAAAGCAGGCGCTAGACCGTGCGCCGGGGAGAAGGAAGGCTGCAGACCCGAGGCTTTTCCGGAACTCAGGTTGAACCAGCCCGTTGGCACAAACGCCCCAACGCCCCGCACTGTGCACGGCAAGAGGATCCTCCGCAAGGAGTTTCCAGGATCCAGTGCGACTCGTCGAGATGTCAGGTCTGCCGTATGTACATAATACGTCGCCTCATCAGCCGAGGCCTCCCATATTATGTATAGGGCCTGGGGCTGGGATAAATATAGTTCTGCACCCTAGGCTGTGCCTCTTGGATTTATGTATCTAGGCTGCGCATGTAGGCCTAAGTGAGTCAGACAAAGAGCTCCCGGTAGATAGGCCAGGCCTTTGTCGAGCGCATGCTTCAGCGATCGTGCACCCAGCGTTGTGTGCGACCGTACTTTTAGATTGGAGCGGGTACTCTTGGCAGAGGGGCATCGAAAAAAGGAAAAGAAAAAGAAGGAAAAGCGAAAATAATTAAAAACGCCATGTGCAACGCTGCAGGATCGGCGCTGCCTGCTGGTGGCGCAGGATTGTACTCCGTTTGGCTGGCTCGGGACCCAGTAAAGGGGCGCAGAGCACCACATCGATTGGTAATTTAGGGATCTTTCTCGAAAAAACAAGAAAGATGCTTCGCAATCAAAGAGGCAAAAAGCAAGAAAGAACGAAAGAAAGACGAGGAACCATGAGTCATACAAGCCACAAGTCGATTGATGAATCACCAGAAGAATGGCAGCCAGGATGGCCCTGGGATTCCTGTCGGGCTCTGTAAGGACGCGAACAATGAGAAAAAGCATGATTATTCCATCCCTGTGGTTGGTGCGTGAGCGCAACGCTCGGTGGTGGAGCGTGGTATTTGGGGGGTCAGCGGGACTCGGTGGGTTTATGGAGTACATTGTTCGCGCTGATACCGACAATTCGACAGACTGATTGGGCCTTATTGGCCGCTGCACGAACTCCAAGTGTTCGAAAACAAGCTGGACCCGTTGGCAGGATTGGACGTCATAGCTGGATCTGCTGCGCTGGGGCAGCCAATCTGGATGCAAGCGAGTCCGCTTAGGGTTTGTCGGTCGCACTGTGATATATGGACACTTTATATCGATAGACCAGATGGCGAATGGCGGATTGGATGCCGTGTATTCCATGGCTTAGCCTATGGCTTTCCGCGTGATGCGTACTCCGTAAACTATACCGCGATCTCTGACTGCGACCGAAACTGGTACTCGTTTCGTCTGTTCGAGTCCTGGCTCGATACCATTTTTACTTGGGCTCTTTGTTGTGAGCCCTATCCTCTCATGTTATTTTAATCGGACAAAGAAATAAATAATTCTGTTTTTGAACAAGAAAACTCTGACTGCCTACGCTAGGCGGATATGCAAGTTGCGGTCTGCAATGCTCTTGTCTTCGCTCCCGCCCAAAGGACGTTGCTGCCCAGCGGCGGTAAAGGCTTTGACGGTCGCCCAACAAAGACTCTGTGGGTTGAATTCTGTACAAAAGATCCTGGTGTACTTTTGATCTCTCGATGTGCCGCTATAGTTCTTGCCATGGCAACATGAGTGGAGTGTTGGAGTAGACCGCGATATGGGTGGAGTCAGTGAACCAGTGGAACGACTCGGGAAGGGCCGTATTGCACCCAGTCGATGATCTGGTTATAACCATGGAACCAATCTTGAATCGCACGTTTATCGTAGCCCCTTGTCGTGACCTGGCGTGTAGGGTGAAGTATACAGGATGGCTGGCCGTTTGATCAAGGCGATATCTAAATAGGCGAATGGAAGGCTTTACCGGATGGGGCAATCGCGAAGACTAGGCGATGCACTGCAGCTAAAAGATGGGTTCATGCAGCAATGAACTGTACAATCAGAATCACGGTGGTGTTGACCTGGGTTCTGGAAGCCTGGCACATGGCGGTTTTCCACCCAACGACGACCTGACACGATGCTCCGCACCCATCAGCCGATGGAGGGGTGATTCACACCGTTTGTATAGCCATTCCGCGCAGCCAGCTGGGTGTTAGTGGCCATATCAGCCTCCACAGCTTGATATCCAGCTTGCAAAGTCGATGGATGGCCACACCCAGGTGGAGGATTGTGTCTTCAGCAGCTGCCTTTTGGATGTCCAACCAGCAACCGTGGACTGCGGTTGGCCGTAAGGTGAACCAGGAGCCCAGCAGGCGTAGTTGGCCCAGGAGGGGAAGCATGTAGTGAGCAGCCGGATGTCTCCATCCGGACTAGTTTGAGGGGTAGCCAGCTGTGCGGTGGAGGACCTGTGTGTGTGTGTGTGTGTGTATGTGTGTGTGAGTTACTAGACTATAGAGCTCGTCTAGCAGACTCACATACTCGTAAATCTTGTGAATTCCCATCTATGTAAGAGGCTCTTGATGCACGGGGTGCTGCTGGCCCTGTGCATATAGAGAACAGTCGAGGAAGGAGCGTATTGTAATTAATGTACGGCGGGTGAAATGCAGCTCATGCGTGCCCTTAACTCCCTCCCTTTAGTTCCCGCCAAATGCCACGCCAAAAGTGGCCCCAGCCCCAAAATTGCTATTGGGCTCCTGCGCCGCGTTCACTCCCTGGACTGCTTCCCCTTCTTGGAAAATTCGTGTTTTTTTGTCTTTTAGTGAAATTTTCGGACTCCACCCACTCTCGGCTCCATCATCTCCTCCCGGATCGCTTCTTCTTCTCCCACACACACATCTCTAGGACTCCTTTCCTTGAGTCCCCTCGTGAATATCCGTTTTGGGTCTCAGAAAGCTAGAGATCCAGTCGATCTGGGCTTGCCAACCTCCTTCTCGCAGGTTAAAGCGATCATCGTTCAAATGCACTACCAGCATCTTCAGTGTCATCCTTCATCTCTTCCAGCGGAATCCGTGCCGCGGTGACGGTCCTATATAGGACTCTTTTTTTGACCTGCAGTTGTTTTTAGTCGGCGTCCATCTTTGCTTTGGTGCACGATATCCTGTATAATATACTTGCCTCGTTTTGCATTTGATTTGTTGATTTCTTGTTGTGCTGCGGTGCCTGTCGTTTTTGTGTGGCGACTTTTTACCTGCTATATCTCCTGATCTCAGTTTTCTTTACCTCGAGATCCAACATCAGCTTCGTTCTCTCTCCACCCTCTCGATTCCGGTCTTCTATGCTCGACCGATAATGTATCATTATTCCACTCCACCCCATGGGTGGTCAACCTACGACTACACCCAGTCGCCTCCAACCTCACCTCACTACGCCTACTACGCCTCTCCATACGCCACTGCCTACACCTCACCCCGGGGATCCTCGCGAAAGCACACCCGCAAGGCCAGTTACGCCGGTACCAAAGACCCCGGCTACTACGCCTACCAGTCATCCTACTACGAGGGCATGCCAGACTATGGACTCCCGCGCAAGCACGATCATGTAAGTGCTTCTTATGCGGGTCCGCCCAAACACCGTCGAACCTACACAACCGGTCATCCGATGGGGGATGGCCTCGGCACTGGCTTCACCTTCAACGCGCATCCGCAGACACAGCCCATCTTCGTAGATGTGGTTGACGATGCATACGATGTCCCATATGGCTTTCGCGAGCCCCGATCCCGCCCTGGCCGTCCCCCGGCGTCTTCGAACCCCAAGCGCGAGGCTCCAACCTCTCAGCACCGTCGCAGCGCGTCGTACTCTCAACGCAAGCCAAACGCAGCCACTGATTCTCACTTTTACTTCAACCAGGTTCCTAACCACGAGGACATCGATGCGGCTCGCCGCTCCCGTGCTCGCCGACAGTCTACTTCAACAAGAACTCCTAAGCCCAAGCCGCCACCTCCATCTGCTAAGCCACCACCTACCGCCACCGAGGAAGACGCCGAACGCACTGGCATCCCGCCAGGCTATTCGATCAAGAACTGGGACCCAACAGAAGCCCCGATTATTCTCCTCGGCTCAGTATTCGATGCGAACTCATTAGGGAAGTGGATTTACGACTGGACGGTTTTCCACCACGGTGCCTCAACTCCTATGGCCGACGTCGCCGGCGACCTCTGGCTGCTTCTTATCAAACTCTCCGGAAAAGTCAAGCGTGCCGACGAATGCCTCCCGCGCATCCAGAACATCGATGCTGCCGAAACCGTGGAGGATTTCTTAGAGAGTGGCGACCGCTTGTGGGGACGTTTCAAGAAGCTCCTCAAGCAGTGCGAGGCTTTCATGTGGAAGGCCGCAAAGCGAGAAAGTGGCAAGGCCCCCGTATCAATGGGCCGCAATGCAGGCTGTGAATTTGTGGAATCGATCTTCGGCCGTGACCGAGAACTCGAGAATACTGAGAAGCTGATGAACAGTATTCGCTTATGGAATATGCGTTTCGACGCCAACTGCGAGGATATCCTCCGCCGACCGTCTGCTAAATAGACAGACTCATATCTACAACACTTTTCCTTTGTTCAACAACAACCACCTTTTTACAAGAAAGGTACCCACAATATAAGATGGTACCAATAAGCGGGGGAATACCCCCGCAAGAGAGGAAGCGACCCTGATGGAAGATTTGATTGCATTTCCTACTTCTGTTTTCTCTGGCTATCTTACAAGGAGCATTTGACATTTCCGTTGAATCGCATTTGCAGCGCGTTGGGTTTGGCTTCGGCTGGCTTTACTCGTCACATCGTTTTTTTCGCTGCCAGGTTTTGATCCGCAGCTTTGGTCGCTCCCGGTTCGGAGCGACTCCCAAAAGAATCATGGTTTCGGCGCCTCTTTCTTTGTCTCATTTGGGGCGGCGTCCTCTTTTATTCAATGATATCCGGCGTCCTCCGATGGCTTCGCAGCCATCCTGCGTTTGACTTTGATCTTGAATTACAGTTTCCGTTTTCCGTTGTGTCATTCTGCTTTGATGATACCATCTCGCGAGGTTTATCTCTGCGAAATTCCGTTGTTTGTTTGTTTGTTTGACCGTTAATTTCTAGTATCTCCTTGGTCATTTCCTTTGTCCCCTGATCTTTCGCAATGCTTCTTCTGTTTCGTTGTTTTCGCTATCTCGTTCCTGACGTTGAGTTCTTGGAGGAATCCCGGTTGTACATAGAACCACGAACCCTCAACGATAGACCAATATCCCGTTTTGCAAAACCCTGCTTCCGCCACTGTACATCCCCTCACAGCTCAACTGCGCATCTTCCTCGCTTTCTCCATACCTTGACGTCGTCCTTCCCAAAAAGGCAACGATTCGTCCCGAGGCCCGATCCTGTCGTACCTACATCGCAAGAGGCCCGTACGCGGTTACGCTGTACGCCCGGAAGCAGGTACGTCCATGACGTCCTGCTGTCAAGCCTCCAACCGGGTTCGGCCTGTGGGCCGCCTGTGCTTGTCCTGCAGGTGATAGCGCCTGTCACTGGTGCGGGTCCCGCATCGCCGGGTCTCAGAAAGAGGGGTAGCCCTGCTGGAAGGTGGCAAGCCTATCGTTTAGGTGCACTGCTCGGCTTACTTTTCAAGTCCTCGGGAGGTACATCTTACCCCCCTCACTTCTCACCCCTCCCTGGTCGTGCTGTTGGGCGTGGGCGTGGGCGTGGGGGGGCGGGGGGTGTTGGTTGGTTGGGGGTTTGAGAGCTGACTGTGCGGCTGCTGTTGGCTGTTGCAGGATGCGACTGTATGCAGAGGGTTTCTTTTTTTGGCCCCGATAAGGTTGACGCACATGGCTGCCGGGGAGGGGCGATCAGCTTGCGTTGGTGCCGTTGGATGGTTGGGTATGGTGTCCCGTTGGTGTTGGGCCTCGTGGGGCTGATGTGCGCCGGCTGAGTCTTTGTTTCTCGTTTAGTTTACCTTTGCGATTCTTGTTTCTTGTTTTCGGTATTGTCTCACTGAATGTTTTAATGTATGTAGCGTTGAATTTATTGTTTTGGTCTCTGAGATTCTCGAACTTCTAGTAAAATTTACACGTAGTAATGTCGTAGAGCGGATGCTGCCAAGATCTGCTACCCCTCATCTGGCCTGTGATAACATGGCAATGAAGCGTTAATAGTTGACAAATCTGCCGGTGCTCCAATAGAAACGAATAAAGGAACTTATGCTCAAATAGTAGGTTATGCCAGAGAACCTTTTGTAGAAATCGTTTTGTTGCAGAATCCTCTTTGGTTAGGTGTTGTGTAGACTATCCATTAACTAGCTTGCATTATCCATGTGAAAATAACGTGAATTCTCACTACTGCAAAGTAGTCCTTACTAAGCGCCAAGATACCACTCAAGTACACATCCCTGACTTCTAAGCGCAATGCTTTACACTAGCTCGAAACTCCAGCAATGAGGTCTGATGTACGACAATGTGTTGTCTTAGTAATCCAAAGGTCAAGACCTACGGTGTCATTATATCCTGCTTTTCAAAGACCATCTAGGGCCAAATTCGTGGCTGTTCGCACCAAATGCCAAAGTCATGGCATTCGCTCAATGCATCCTTTCTCAAGGCACATGACGACCTCGAAGATCACGAAGACTTCTTCCGCTACACAAGTGGGAGATGGATTTGGGATGAAGAGCTACAGCTTCGAGACAGGTACAAATTCTTCAATGTCGCTGAGCTTCAGAAAGTGGCAGCACAGGCCATTGGCTCTAGCAAATGCGTATCGATGACAAAACTCGCGGAAGGAAATTACAATAAAGTATTTCGCTTGACCATGGATGATGAAAAAACAGTACTAGCGCGTATCCCGAATCCAAATGCTGGACCTCCGTTTTATACAACTGCTTCTGAAGTTGCAACCATGGAGTTCGTGAGTTTCTACTACCCTGATTATATGAGAGGTTGCTTACTCTATTGGAGGCACGTGAAATACTTGAGATCCCTATCCCTTGGGTGTTTAAGTGGAATTCGACATCTCAAAATCCAGTAGAATCAGAATACATCATTCTCGAGGAAGCGGCGGGGACGCAACTCGCAACTCTATGGGATGATTTGAGTCCAGATGTGCAACTATCTGTCATGAGACAGCTTGTGACTATTGAGAAAAAGATGGTCTCGTTGTCATTCTCACAGTATGTACCAATCCCTTCACTATTACTTATTAAAACTCAGATAGTGGCCCTTAGTTACGGAAGCATATTACTTTGCAGGTGATGCGGTGCCAGGCGCTGTTGCGGCTAAAATTACCAATGATAGCGCCAGCGAATTGAAAGAGAAAGTATCCAAAACATACACCATCGGACCCAGCGTTGATAGAGGCCTCTAGAATAAGGAACGGTCGAAAATGAAAATTTCACGAGGCCCCTGTATGTCAATAATCCCTTGGAAGAAAAGTATCTATCTAATTGTCACCAGGGTCAAACCCCTAGGACTACGCCACAAGTACAGGACAACGAGAGATCGAGTGAATCAATAACTATGCAATCCCAAAGCCGCCAAGCGATTCTGCGTTGATCTCAAAGGCTCAAAATTGTCCACAGGCGCACACTGACCTACTGGAAAAGTTCCTCAAGGTTGTGCCATATCTCATGGATATCGAAACCAGGCTCATCCACTCTACTCTATGGCACACGGATCTCCACTCCGCAAATATCGTTGTCAATGAAGGTTAGATTACAGCCATAATTGATTGGCAAAGTTCATGGGCTGGTCCACTTTTTCTACAAGCACAGCCACCACCACTCGTTGACTACCAGGGCGAAATTCTGCTGAAACGGCCAGACAACTTCGAAACTCTTACAACCGACCAGCAAGCTGAGATTAAGCGAAAGATATTCAAATAAACGCTCTTTCAACTCTACCTGGTTGAAACAAAAAAGTGAAATCCTGCACTAGCAGAGATATTTCATATTTACCATGGCAAGACCCGACGCCTCCCCATTGAGCTGGCCGACAACACCTGGGATGATGATATTGTGTCTTTTCGCGAGGGACTGATCAATGTTGAAAAGTAAATACCCAAAAAAAAAACCTTCATGTGTTCAAATCAGTGATTATAGGAACTGGGAAAACTTGGGCATTCAAGAAGCCTGTCCATTCCACTTCTCACAAGATGAGCTTGCTAGTCATGCTCAAGATGCAGAGGGGTGGAACGAAGTCCAGGACCTTTTTTTGACAATATTCAGGATCTTGTGAAGAGAGACGGATGGACTCACTTGGAGACTTTTGACTTCGCTTTGGGAGTTTTTCTCAGACCTCTGGCAAGTAGGTCTTGCAAATCTAAAAGGCAAGGAAAGAGAAATCTTCGAAAAACAGACACTCTGGGCCGACAAGAGACATTGATCGCCTCGCTCAGAACGACGCGAGATCACCTGTATTCTACTTTCGTGAAATAAAAAGCGATATTAGCGCATGCGCCAAAATAAGATGTGCGGTGAGCCAAAGCACTCAATATTAGCCCGAGGGAAAGCATTCGTTTGCTAGTAAGTTGCCTGCCCCGAGTTGAGCGAGAATGTACACCGGGAATCCGCATACGTCTGTGGGATACAGACACAAACAACTCAGCAGGCGAGATCAGAATTCTGAACTATTTGAAATCCTGATCGGATGTAAAGCAATGTGAACTGTCATGTTTGAAGTGGAACCTGCATTGTATCACGCGTCGCGCGGCAGCCCAAAAACGGAGCAAAGCCTCATGCAGCCTCATCCATGTGGCTCAGATCTAAGATCCGCGCTCCATGGATCGAACCTATCAAACTCTATTGTGTTCGAATTACCGTATTTAATTGTCCAAGCCTCAATTTGATAGCCATGTCCCATGGTTTCGGCAGAGAATCCATGGTTCCAAGTGGAGAGTGTCACGGGATCCGGTCACGCTCATTGACATCATTCCGCGACGCCATGCGATATTCTTCTCAGTGGGCTCCCCGAAAACAGCTGTTTATCTCGAGATTACGAGCCTGGGAGACAAGTCGACATCAGTGATTTTGTGCGAGATACGCAGATCGAGAAATAGCAAGAAGGCGCGACACTCTCCGCGCGCCAAGGGAGATCGAACTTCCAGGCTCGGCTTAGCCTCGCCCAAGACCGAACTAGATCTCGGAGCGCAGTAGTACCCCTGCAACTGCTCCTGCAGCCCTAAACACCTCCAACTCATTGATATTCTGGGAATCTAGCTAGCTCCAATCTGCCTAGCCAAATGAACGATGCGGGATGGATCCTCGCAAAAGGCCACCACCACGACTAATCCGGCGCCTCGGTCGTCGCTCTGGCGGCGCTTCAAGGGCAACTTTCAGATGAGACCGGCCGAAGATGATGAGGCTCAGTCATGGTGGATTGCGTCCACAGCTATTCCGCTGATAGCAGCCGCAGCCGGTCCGCTGGCCAACGTGATGTCGATCGTTGCACTGGTTATGCCATGGAGAAGCAAGATTATCTCAAGAGAAACAGGCCCGGCGGGAAACTGGGTTCAAACGGGATATGATGATCCTCGTTGGTGAGTAGGCAATTACCTTCTAATATGTTTTGGACCTCTATTCATATTTTGAAGGATTCTTGCACTCAACGCTGTTTCGCTTGTCTCTGGCGTTGTAGGGAACGTGTTCTTGTTACTTAACTTCACGCAAGCCGTTCGGTACATTATCGCGCTCCCGGTCACTATCGTCTCATGGTTTCTAGCACCGGCAATTGTATGTTCCTATGATCCGATGTTTTGTTCGTACTAACGTTTACTCGCAGCTATGTGCTATTACTGCATCTCTCCATATCTACGCACCGCCAGTTCCACCAGATGAAGTATACTCGCAAGCCTACTGGAGCGCGGTCATTGCAGCAGCGCTCTACTTTATATTAGCAGTCCTCTTGATGATCAACATGCTGGGCTACTTCTTAGGGAGGTATCCACAACATTTCTCATTAACAGACGATCAACGGACTTTGATTCTACAAATGACCGCGCTTGTAGCTTGGCTCCTCATTGGTGCTGCTATTTTCCAGCGTGTCTTGGGGATATCCTTCGCAGATGCAATTTACTTCTGCGACATCACTGTCCTGACACTGGGATTTGGCGATGTGACAGCCGGGACATCCACCGGAAAAGGCCTAATCTGGCCTTACGCCGTCATTGGTGTGATCATGCTCGGTCTGGTTGTTGGAAGTATACATCGATTTGCTAAGGAAGTTCATTACGACAATGTCGTTCGAAAACACATCGAGTCGAAACGACAGATGACCTTTGAACGCACTGTCACTTCCAACGAAGTAGATACAGCCAGTAAGACCGGTTTCAAGCCTCGAGAGCTGGCCCGACAGGAGTCTCAGATAGCATACCATCCACATCACAGACATCGACCCATTCGCAGTGCCATAAATACTCTGGCTGCAAGTGGCAGACCCAAGCTTCTTGTGATGAGAGAAGAAAAGGATCGGTTCGATGCCATGAGAGCCATCCAGTATGAGACAATGAGATTCCGTCGATGGAATGATCTGGTCATCAGTGTCATAGCCTTCGGCATAGTGTGGTCCTGTGGAGCTGTGATTTTCTGGCTCCTCGAGACCAGCTGGAGCTACTTCGATGCCTTGTATTTCTGCTTCGTCTGCCTGCTCACTATTGGGTACGGGGACTATACACCGCAGTCTAATGCTGGTCGGCCTTTCTTTGTCGTCTGGTCTCTTATAGCGATTCCGACCATGACCATGCTCATTTCGCAAATGAGCGATACCGTCGTTGCTGGCTTCAAGAATGGCACGAGGAAATTTGCTGATATCTTCATTATGCCTGAGGCGGGTACATACCGTAGCCTTCTATCTCGTGTTCCTGTGCTCGGCGTCTTTGTTCAAAAACACCAAGAGAAGAACCGAGTCAGGCGAGGTTTTCCGATTGGCGCTGGTACAGACGAAACAAGTCCCGCAGATAATGGAGATATCGAGAGGGGAACGGGGCGCGGCCCTTCTCAGTCCCGTAGAAGCTCGGTACAGAGCCACCCTCGTCGAACAATCGAAGAGCTGGCAAAGGAGACAAATCCCTCTCCTTTCGAGCTAGCACAACAGCTAGCTTTTGCTATCCGGAGAACCACAGAAGATGTGTGCTCAGGGGAACGCAAACGCTACAATTATGAAGAGTGGGTTGAGTTCACTCGTCTGATCCAGTTTACGAATCCCCGTTCTGCGCCCACTTCCTCAGCAGGACCTAGTAAGCCTCCGGCTGAGGACGCTGTTATCGCCCTTGAAGAAGACGAATTTGGCGTGTTGAATTGGGACTGGATTGGTGAGAGCAGCCCTATGCTAGCTCATCAATCTGAACCTGAGTGGGTGCTAGACCGGCTTTGCGAGAGTCTGGTTCGCTATATATCAACTCAGGAACAAGCTCGAAAACTCCGTGGTAGTAGCGTTGATGAAGAGGTAACTTTGGAAAAGGAGAGAGATCTAGGCATTGATGAATCATGACCATATATGTAGTGGAGTCATCGCTATCTATCGCCATCTATCACAATATGGTCAATCTACATGATAATCACGAGACTATACCGAAAGGAAATGACAGCGTAAAACTTTTGTTATAATCAATAGTGGTAGGCTCACACGAGAAGTAGCCCCCATATATTCACATTTTACTGCAGAATCCGACAAACTTTTGGTGGCTCAGATGAACTTCAGAGGAACTGGTTGGTGGCATCACTTCGTCAAGTAAAAGTAGAAATTCCCTGAAGGCCCAAATGACTTGCTTTCCATGAGACCGGCGATCATATTCGAGCGCACTAAGCGATAATGTACCATTATAGGGCGCTCGTCATAGACTAATGCTGCGGACACGACGCCCTTGTATTTAACCTCACGTAACTAAGCAATTTTTCAACGTCAGCTGAGGTTCGAGTAGCACAGGACTTGAGTGCGCACGGGGATCGACTCACCGAAGCATGTCCCCAGTCTTCAAAGTATACACGGTTTCCATTCCTTGCCACAATGATGGGTACCACGTCCTCAATGGAGTCGAATGTATTTCCAAACCAATTAAGCTCTTCAAGCACTTTCTCAAAGGGATGATCTGTGGACAAAATATATCCGTCCCATTCGCCTATCAGTTGGTCTGGTTTGACGGGCTTCAGTTCACGGAAGGCGTTATCGATAATTGTAGAGTTGAGCTCACTGGAGCCTTCAACCAGAGAAAGAAATTTTGTTGTTGTGTTTGACTGTAGAAGTTCGAATGAGAATATGGGAAAATGAATAGTCATTGTCTCTCAAAGTTTACTGTTCGGTATACAGAACGCTTGAAAATGCATGCAGTATGTGAAAGACACGACAATTATGCTAACAGTTCAGAAAAAGCAAGAGGGATGGATCTTAAGTACGCATTAATAAATCCGCCAATAAAAACGTACTCTTTATAATATGCCATGCTGTCTCCGCAAGTCTCCCCCAGATTCGTAGATCCAACGCCTGTCGACGGTATAATACCCGGCCCCAAATTCCACAGCCTTGCAAGGACAAATGAACGGCCTCTAATTCTTCCCTATCGGCAGTGATCGACCCCTAGAAATGCTACCAGGCCTGCACCGCGCTAGATGCGCATACTTGGAAAAGAAGCAGCTCTTTAAATCCTAGCCCTTACTGCACTATACCTGAAAGAGTAAACTCCACGATCTTATATTCTTGAGGCAGAGCCAAGATCATAGAAATACTTAACTGTAAGACAGTGTCCACATTCCATTGCCGGACCGCTCCGTTCGATCACTACACGCCCTGTGGCGAACACTGATTGATCTATAACCAGTTGTTTTCCAGTGGAACTATTCTACGAAGTTTAATTTATTGTTCATTACAATTAGTTCATACTTGCCTCGTAACGAGGACGATCATGTCTGATCATGGAGTACTATGAATCATCGGTAAAAACGAAAGACACTTATAGAGACAAAGAGCAACCGAATTATGAGGGGGTTCATCTATGGACAAGAGCGAGGTCATGATGCTCGAGATTTGCAAAGCCTGGTCTCAGTGGCAACATACGACGCATCATTTCTACCGCAGCCTAGTGCAGCCACTGTTTGAACCAATGCACCGCCGCATTCTTCGCCCTTTCTAGAGCCTTCATTTCAGCCTCATCCGCCCGGTTCCCTCTCACAGAAAATGCATGTTCCACACCAGGGAAGTGCTGATAATCGAGAGGCAACCCAAGTGAGGGAATAGTCTTTTGACTGAATTCTTTCAACTCCGGCGTGAACACGGGGTCAATTTCAGGGGCGAGAATTTGGACCGGAACGCCAACGTTCTGTATCTCCTCTTTGGTGAGCCAGGACGGATGCGCAGTCGAGATACAGTCCACAAGGCCTTCGTTTTGCTTTGCCCCAAGCCGGAACACAGCCCATCCACCGTAGCAGTATCTGATGGCAGAGACACGCTTGTACTGAGAACGGAGGGCTTTGGTGAAAGCGAAAATCTCGGGTTCGCGCACTTCCTTGCTATCACGAGCTGTAAAAGCTGGCGAATCAAGTGGTCCCCATTCTGAGTGACCTTTGCAGAGAATATCAGACGGCAGGACTTCGCCGCCGAAGCTTCGAGGAAGAGATGTTAGCGGTTTGTCGTGCTTCTATCTTCTGGGGGATACGAGAGCTCACAAACCGGGAAGATAGACTGTTGCATTTGCTTCCTCGGCATACGAGTCGGCCAACAGTCTAAGATTAGGCAAGGTCCAACCGAATAGGTCGTGGATCATTAGGATGGCAACGTCCTCGTTAGTACCGCTCACATATGTGGAGGCGCCAGCGAATGTTTCTTCGCGACCTGTTGGCTGGCCATCCCATTTTGATCGTCTTAGACAACAGTCTTTCATCTTGGAAAATTATATGTTATCACAAGTGATTCAAGTAGTGTAGGTTGCAGGGACTGTGGCTGTTACTATTTTAAACGCTTGTATCCTGGAAGCGATCGGCCTTGGCGAGACAATAGTTTGAAAATCTCGAAGACAACTTGAGGAGGGCTTTACCTCGAGGGCTTTCTGTCGATCCTATTGAAAATACCTCTTGCTATAGGCACTAAAACTGGTGTTCAAGTTCAGAGCAGGTAGATGGGATACCCCACATCGGCATTCGGGTACGGGTTTCGCGGGCTTACTTAGTCGTGCGAACTAAGACTTAGGTTTCAAGCACAATCGCTTGCTATTGATATTTGCTTATTGCTGACTTGCATATTGAGATACGAAAAATAAACATGTCTATTACCCTCTTAAGAGGCTCAAATGCAGTTGGAAAAGTCCCAAGTCCTGACCCGCCAACCTTGGTATATTGAGTGTCCAGCAGAAGTAACGCGCTCGGTTATACATAAGTCCAAGCTTCTCTGTCGAGCCATGGATTGAAGCTTGGATAGCTAGAACTAGACTCACTTTTAGTCAGACGCCACTGCGGCCCTTCACTGTTCTAAGTGCGGCATTATCCTCAAGTCTGAGTAAATACGAGATGTGTGGCGATCTTCGAAGCCGTATTTTGCCAAGCGTCCCATGGATTGTATACCTCGACCACCCAACCTGAGATCTGCGTTATTGGATGTCAGATTGACTGGCTAATCACTGTTCAGTATTCTTTCAGAAATTCGAAGAATCTGTGGCACTGGCTGTCCTAGATTCCTAGCGACTGCGGGGGAAGTGACCAACATGGTGGTTCTCCTCGTCATGTTCGAATCATCACTTGGCCGCCACCACCGTATACCCCAGGCCTTCTCAAGTATAAATGAGGACCGACCGACGATATGAGGATAGTTTCTTAGTCTTATCAATAACAAAGTAAATATTACCACGTGGTACGTTTTCTCGGTGATCAACATGCTGGTTGCTCACGAGAGGCGCCGACGAGACGTCCTCTTGTGAGATAGCTAAATCGACATGTGCTAATCATTGATCACTTTAGAACCGAGTGCCTTGATACATCATAATGCCTTCCTCAAAAGCAACACAGATGCAAGCTCCCGAGGACCAACATCGTCGCCTTTTCAACACTGCCCAAGAAAATAAGACAGGATCCCAGCGCCAGGCCGGTGTGACCCTGAGTAAAAAGAACGAACAAGAGTCTGATGAGGGCCCAATTCAATTGTTAGCCAAAGAAATGGACGCCACGGGCAACCCTGTGCCCGACGTGGCTGCCACAGGTTTAAGGTGGCGAAAGGCGCCGACGAGGTCGACCCATACGACGCCATGCACGACGACTTTGATTAAAGTCTCAGAAAGAGTTGTGCCTGTGCTTTAGTCTGCGGATCCAGATTGCCAATGAAGTGGAGTTAGTTTTCTCCGATCTATGAAGCACTAGTGTAGCGCGAACACCGACAATCACCTGATTGCTATGGCAACCGCCATCGTAGGCTCTAGCTGTCTCTAGTCAACCCAACACTTGCTAGCTCGTCGAATACATTGTCATCGCCTTCAATTCTGTTTTGTAGTCGTCTTGACTCCTGCTATCTCGGAAAACTGCGCTCGTTGATAGAGATTGCATTCCGCAGCATGAACGCTTGCTGAAACACACGCCTCCGTGTTTACGTGCCGACTTCCCCGCCAAGGACATGAACCATTGATTCTATAGGAAACCACAACAGTACCAACCCCCGTTTCTTTCGTTATACTCTCCTTTGTGCACCCAACTCTCTTTACCATCGTATCCTATCCCCCTCATTGCATGTACCATCATCTCCAGCAACGAAGACGCGACGCCGTCGACAATTGTGTGCATTTGTTGAGGGAATACAGCAGGGAAATGGCGCTGGATCCGCGCTTCTATCGCCACCTCGACCAGAGTCCAGGACCTGGCTCGATATCATCCGCCACATCCTCCGATCTATCAGCCCTCACAGGCATCACCTCGCCCAGCCTGGTGTCGACAACCGCCTCCGCGGCCGCACTCCGATCGAATGCCTCCAGCCCCTCCCTTCGCGCCCGCGAAAGCGTCGCCGTGGCCACACGCCAAGATGGAGCAGCCAGCCCTTCTCCAGGAGGAAATGTGCGCGTCGTTGTGCGCGTGCGAAAGTTTCTCCCCAGAGGTAGGTAGTGAGACATGCGCCTGACGTGCGCGGGCAGCCTGCAGGGTGGGCGATCAGTGGGACTAATCTGATTGTTCTGTATAGAGATCCAACGAAAGGCCGAATGTCTTATTCAGATGAACCCCCACACGCAAATGACAAAACTCCAAGCACCGAAGCCGAGTATTAGCGATCAAGGAAAGCCCAAGTCCCAAGCCCGCGGCAAGATCCTCGAGGACAAATCCTTCACATTTGACAACTCTTTCTGGTCGCACGATGAAGAGGACGATCACTATGCTCACCAAGAAGATGTTTACAACTGCCTTGGTGAAGAGTTCTTGGATCACAACTTCGAGGGATACCATACTTGCATATTCGCCTACGGTCAGACGGGCTCAGGAAAAAGTTACACTATGATGGGCACGCCTGAGCAGCCTGGTTTGATCCCTCGTACTTGCGAGGATTTGTTCCAGCGCATTGAAGACTCGCCTTCGCCCGATATCAGTTACAACGTCCGAGTATCCTACTTCGAGGTATACAACGAGCATGTGCGCGATCTTCTAGTCCCGCGAACAGACCCGCCACATTACCTTCGAATCCGAGAATCGCCATCCGAGGGTCCATATGTGAAAGACTTGACGGAGCTTACTGTACGAAACTTCGCAGAGCTGATGAAAAACATGCGCAAAGGTGATGTCTCTCGAACCACAGCGTCCACGAAGATGAACGATACCTCATCACGATCTCATGCCGTCTTTACGATCACTCTTAAACAAATTCACCACGACCTTCAAACAGATGAGACCACTGAGCGAACTGCACGTATTCGGTTGGTTGATCTTGCAGGCTCCGAACGAGCCAAAGCCACAGAAGCAACCGGAGCAAGACTACGTGAAGGCTCGAATATCAACAAGTCACTCACAACCCTGGGTCGTGTGATTGCTGCTTTGGCCGACCCAAAGAAGCCACGCGGCGCACGAAAAGGCAAAGAGTTGGTTCCATATCGCGATTCTATCCTTACCTGGCTTTTGAAAGACAGTCTTGGTGGAAACTCGAAGACAGCAATGATTGCTTGTATCGCCCCTGCCGACTACGAAGAAACGCTTTCGACTTTAAGATATGCCGACCAGGCAAAGCATATTCGCACCCGGGCTCGTGTCAATCAAGACCATGTTTCTGCTGCCGAACGTGACCAGCAGATTGCTGAAATGACTGAAACAATCCGCAACTTGCAGCTCAGTGTAAGCCAAGCGACTGCAAACCAACGCGCAACTGAAGCCCAAGACGAGAAACTTGATGAATATCAACAGAAGGTGGCGACCATGCAGCGTCTGATGGAGGAGACCAAGATGGTCAGTGAATGCAAGATCCGTCAATTGCAGACCGAAAATGAAGCATTACGCATGCATCTCAAGCTTGCTGTGGACAGCCTCAAGAACCCAATTCCTCCGGTTGTAATCGAAAAGCGTGACCGCAATAGCCTTGCATCGTTGGCGGAAGAGGAAAATGTGGTGCCCGAGGAAAGCTTCAGTCGTGAGGGCTCGCCCGCTGATCCTTTTGGAACGCCATCGCCTGAGCTGGAATCTGGAGTGTGGGAAGACGCGGATGACGATGAGGAGGATGAGGATGATGACGATACCATTCAATGGAACGATGACCAGCAGGATGCTTATCACATGCAGTCTCGCATGGAAGATCTCTTAGGAGACTTGAGCATGTTCAAACGCAAGCTGGCAACCGATCATGAGCGATGGCAAACTGCTGACCAGGCCATGAACCGCAAGCGACGAGTATTGGGCAATATTGTAGCTAACACTCGCTAGATATCACTTTAACTTCTTGTTCATTCTTTTGAGGCGTGCAGATATGGTGTTGGTGGTACAGTCTTTGATTCCTGGTCTTTGTTTGGGCTCGAGCCAAGTGTTTGCGTGGCGTCCAGATATACAATCAGGCCCGTTCTATTATTGTTTTTTTGTTCGACCTATTTCTACCATAGCGAGACCCGAGATGAATAACGAGAAACTTTCACGATCCATACCCCCAGGCGTCTCCAACAGTTTACTGCCCACTCGTATCTTCCCACGTATCATAGGTTGGTCGAAAACAAAATAGAAAGCATTGAAGACTTTTGTATTCTACTGAGTCACCTTCGACAATATCTACCTCTAGACTACTAGTCTTCTGATACTTCTTACTGGGCCATATAACGAACCTATAACCCGCGTTGATCTACCATGCGCGTGCGGAGATTAGGGTTGCGGCGCTCGGTGGGCCGCTTATGGCATCACATCTTTTTCCGTGACTCAACTCTGCCTCCCCACCAACGTCAAGAACAAAGTCGCCCCTCAGCTTCCGAGACGAAACCTCTCAAAATGGCGGACCCGGTCGATTCGGCGCCTACAGCTCCATCCACAGTTGCGCCCACACAACCTCCATCCCAACCCTCGGCCGAAAACCCACCCTCGCAGCAATCCCTACCCATTCGCGACGCAAAAAGCGCCAGCCCCGCACAGCCCGAAACACAACCGCAAGCTGCAAAGGATCAAAGCCAGGACAAGGGCAAGGCTGCGCCCAAGGATGGTGCTGCCGCTGCCCCTGCTGCCGCCGAGGCTGCCGGAGCCCCAGGGGCCGACAAGCCTCTCAGCGCTGGTGAATTGAAGAAGAAGGCGAAGGCGGAAAAGGCTGCTCGGCGCGCGAAGGAAAGACAGGAGCGAGATGGCGGGGCTGGGGCTGCAGGCGGCTCAGCTCCTGGAGCTGGTCAGCGCCCTCCGAACACCCCTAAGAAGGATGCTGCTGGTGGAGGTGCCCCTCCGAAGGGCTCAAAGGCTCCGTTTGCGCGGCGGGGATCTATCCATGCTACCCAGGCTGGCGCAGGAGCTGGCGAGCAGAAGCAAAAGAAGAAAGAAGATAAGAATGTTGCAGTGTTCGGACACTTGTATGGACAGCAGCGGAGGACTACTGTTGCTGGTGCTGGGAAGGAGGTGCACCCCGCGGTGCTGGCTTTGGGATTGCAGATGAGAGACTATGTGGTTTGTGGCAGCAGCGCTCGATGCGTCGCCACAATGCTTGCTTTCAAACGGGTATGTTTTCTACGCAATGTGGCATTGGTTTCGCGGGCATTTACTGACTTTGTTGGAAAGGTGGTTGAATCCTACACTACTCCCCACGGCACCTCGCTCGCTCGTCATTTGACGACACACCTCTCACATCAAATCACCTACCTCTCGACATGCCGCCCTCTCTCCATCAGCCAGGGTAATGCTATCCGAGCCCTGAAACTGGCTATCGCCTCCATCGACCCTGACACTCCCGAATCGGCTGCTAAGACAACCTTGTGCGACTTTATTGACAGTTTCATCCGGGAAAAGATCACAGTGGCCGACCAGGTTATCGCAGGCAGCGCAGCACAAAAGATCCAGGACGGCGATGTTATTGTCACTTTTGCAGGTAGCTCTGTTGTAAAGCAGAGTCTGTTGGCAGCACACAAAGAAGGAAAGAAATTCCGGGTTTCAATTATCGACTCACGACCGCTGTTTGAAGGCAAGAGTATGGCTCGTGCCCTTGCAAATGCTGGTCTTGACGTGGAGTATTCTCTCGTTCACGGCATCAGTCACGTCATTAAGGATGCTAGCAAGGTATTCCTTGGTGCTCACGCCATGACCAGCAACGGCCGCCTCTATTCGCGAGTTGGTACTGCGTTAGTCGCGATGTCCGCTAAGGAGCGAGCCGGAGGTGTCGAGGTGCCAGTCATTGTATGCTGCGAGACGGTTAAATTCACCGACCGTGTTGCCCTCGACAGCATCGTCGTGAACGAGATCGCGGACGCTGATGAGCTTGTCGCTGCCAATGAGCCGGAGCAGGTGACTGGCCTGCCAGACCCAGCTGCTGCTCCCCCTCCCGAAACCAATAAGAAGGGTGGCAAGGGTGCAGCTAAAGCTCCAAAGCCCGAAGAAGCGCCTGTGTCGACTACAAATGACCTTCCTCTTACAAGCTGGAAGGATACGCCAAATCTTCAACTATTGAATATCATGTATGATGTGACGCCCGCTGAATATGTAGACATGGTTGTCACGGAAATGGGAAGCTTGCCACCAAGCGCGGTGCCTATTGTTCACCGCATGAGCACGAATATGTGAGCATAAAATATAGGCAATGCGAAAAGTTAAGCTGGGTTTGGCTTGCAATCAACTTCAACTGGGGCGCGAATTTTGGGTTTTGTTTTTGTATCAGCAATGTACTGGTATGTCATCTAGGATCGATCATTTTGAATGATATGGAGGTTACAACTCTATTATACTCTTAGTGACTTCGAATCAATATAAACGGATTTGGTAACCTTGTATTCCTGGAATTTCAGCTCTTCATGCATGTTCTCACGTGAGGCTGGCTCGTAAGCCCAATGAGCATCTGCCTATCAATCCGCGGGGCTAACACCCTGGGCGCTTCGTAACTTCTCATGAATCCTACCCAGACTCTCTGTAGAACATGCAGTCCTAGCCATGTCAAACGATATAAGTTTTGATGGTTCGAATTCTGGGTTCCAAGCAGGTAACATTAACGGCAATGTTACGGCACACCTCAACTCGTCGAGTAAGTTCAAAGCGTTCAATGCGATACGCCTATGTCACTAAATATGGATGGAACAGGTGACCTTGACGAGAGATGCCTAACGGACTTGCGAATTACAGACCCGCGCGATGACAAGAAACGTATCGAGAGAGAAAAAGGCGGGTTGCTCAGGGCCTCTTATAGCTGGATAATAAACAATGAACAGTTCAAAGAATGGCAGCAGGCCGATGAAAACTGTCTTCTTTGGCTCAAAGGTGATCCTGGGAAAGGAAAAACCATGCTCATGTGCGGAATTATCGATTACTTGACCCAAACAGCTTCTGAGGCCAGTCTTGCATTTTTCTTCTGCCAGGGCACCGAAGTGGGTACGAACAGCGCCACAGCTATCTTGCGGGGCCTTATATATTCCCTAGTCACCGAAAAACCACAGCTTCTCGCGCATGTTCAAAAGCGATACAATATGTCGGGGAAAAGACTTTTTCAAGATGCCAATTCATGGGAAGCTTTATCAGAGATTCTGGTCAATATTTTGAGGGATTCCCTGTTGAAGAATGTCTACCTTTTGATTGACGCGCTGGATGAATGCAGCAAAGATCGACCTCTACTTCTCAACTTGATCTCCTCTGATACTTTCAGAGGCTCAAGTGTGAAATTGATTGTGTCAAGTCGTAACTGGCCCAGCATTGAGGAACGTCTCAAAGATGCACCCTATTTGTCCAGAGTTGACTTGGAGCTTAACAACAAGTCTGTTTCCCAGTCCGTGAAATCATATATACAGCAACAAGTCTCTCATCTCGCGAAGCTCAAGTCATGGGACCAAGGCACTCGTGAGCTCGTCTATGACCATCTGAGGTCGAATTCGGAAGGTACCTTTCTTTGGGTGGCCTTGGTCGTCCAAGCTCTGGAAAAAACACCGGGTTGGAAACCTGGCTTAGCTCGTTCGAAGCTGAAAACCTTTCCAAAGGGTCTTTATGCTCTGTATGAGAGAATGTTAGAGCAAGTTCTTAGCAGGGATCATGAGGATGGGGAAGAGGATGACGCAGAAATTCGCAGGAGTATTTTAGCAACGGTCTCAATAACCTTGCGTCCCCTCGCACTCTACGAATTGCTACCTTTTCTTGATCTGTCAAACGAATCAACCGAAGACGAATGGGAAAAATCTTTAATTCAAATCGTTGCTACTTGTGGATCTTTTCTGGCTATACGTGACGACACTGTTATTTTCATACATCATTCAGCCAAGGATTTTTTGACCGAAACTTCATCTGCTCGGATATTCATACAAGGAGCTCAGAGCAAACACTACGATATCTTCGTACGATCTATGAATCTTATGCTCAAAGCACTCAAGCGTGATATTTATCAACTCCGCGCTCCTGGGGTTTCTATTGATCAAGTCCACAAGCCACGCCCAGATCCGCTCGCTAGGATCGCGTATCCGTGTACGTACTGGGCAGATCACCTGTATGCATGTGACATCGTTGATAGTCAGAGCGAGAGGATTTCAGGAAGTGGCAACTTAGGAGATTTTTTGGCACAAAAACTACTCAATTGGTTTGAGTCCATGAGCCTTTTGCGGACTATAGATCATGGTCTCATTGCTTTACACAAGTTAGAACGCTTATTCCAGGTAAGAATATCCCATTTCATCTGAATCGGAGGACTTGATTGATTGATAGGCTTATCCTGCAGCAATGCGGTATGTCGCTTTCACTTTGCGAACTAATCAAAGATGCACGTCAATTTCTACGACATCACATACTAGTGATAGAAGCATATCCGTTGCAGGTTTATCATTCTGCTCTTATCTTCAGCCCAAATGACAGCACCACTAGAAAAAGCTACCAGATCGAATGGCCAAAGTATGTGACAAATGTAACAAATATGAAACAGGGTTGGAGTCCGACATCACAATTTCTCAAATCTCATGAAAAATTTGTATATCCAAAGACTCCCATTGCATGGTCCGAGGATGGGGTTTGGCTTGCATCGTGGTCATCCGACTCTAAAGTTCGGGTCTGGGATCCTATAACTGGAGAGATTTTGTCGATTCTTGAAGGGCACGAAGGTCCAGCCGCGTGTCTTGCGTTCTCCAGAGATCGAAAACGACTTGCAGTTTCTAACAAACGGGCCCAAATCACAATTTGGAACCTATGCCGTGGAGAGCTAGTGTTGAACATGGGAGGCCATGAGACTTATCTGGACATGCTAGCATTTTCTTCTGACGGGAGTGAGTTGGCGACGGCAGGATTCGATGGAATTCAAATCTGGGGCATTAGCAGAGCGAAGCCGTCTTTGATTGCGAGAAGCAGTTATCCACTTAAGCACCACGCGTCTGCTGTGGCCTGGTCTCCAACGGGAGCACTCGTTGCGTCTGGATGGAGAAATGGGACCATAAGAGTCTGGCATAAAATCAATTCGCGATACACATTAAAATTCAACCTCGAATCGCATATGCGGGGAATCGATGGATTGAGCTGGTCGCCCAAAGGAAACTACCTAGCATCGATTTCGATCGACCAGGTAAAAGTCTTCGAAGTTGCTACTGCAACTTGCATACTTGATGCCCTCAGGCCAAGAGGCATCTCATTTGTTGCTTGGACCAAAGACGAAGGATGGTCTGTGTTGAATCTGGATTTCGAAGAAAAACTGGTCGATCATGTGTTAGCAGGCCATGATTATATTGAACCATACCGGGGCTCAATTTCCGGCGAACTCTCACAGTTTGAAGACATTTCTTATGAAGATAAGCAGCACTCTGAACAAGTTGCATGCTCATCGAACGGCTGGACTGCGCGATTAGAAGAGAAATTGATTATCATCTGGAATTCAAATGACAGCACGGGTCCAAGTAGGGCAAACAAACTGGATGTCATAAACAATATTCGTCTCAAATGGTCTCCTCGCGGCAACTGGCTTGCGTTGGTGTCATTGAAAGACATTCAGGTTCGGAACCCAGCAACAGGGCGGTCCATTTCCAGACAGAAGCCCGTTCAAGACAAAGAGATTGATTCCTTTGGGTCTATCGAGTGGTCACCAGATGAGCGCTGGCTTGCATTGGAGATCAATTTGTCTCCTTATTCGGGCGAGGCAATTGTGGAGCTATGGAACCCGTTCTCTGCAGAGCGCATGCCTAATCCATATCCACATCGCACTTTATTGCTGAACAAGAACCGACTGTCCTGGTCTGGTGATGGGCTTAGGCTAGCAGCTAAGCTGTCAGTGGGTTCATATCACGCGGTGCTACAATCTGTAACCGAAGAGATCAGAATATGGGACCTGGCTGAAAGAGTATGGTCATTTCAACCCACAGCATCATATGACATTGGAGAGATAGCCTGCTCTCCAGTTGGGAGCAGGATTGCATGGTCCACAGAGCTAGCATTCCGGAAAATTCATCGAGACGAGCCATGGTCTGCCTTTGGGCGCACAGGGTCTACAGAGTGGGATGTGATAATTTTTGAGCCAGTGTCCGGTGAAACAAGCTCACTCTTCCCAGACAAGCACCAGTACTATGAATATGGCCGCATCAAATCAATTGTGTGGTCATCCAGTGGACATCGACTTGCCGCGGCATTTCATGCCCTTTCTAATGATTTCGACCAGCGCATGATCATTTGGGATACAAGGAACAGTAAGATAATATCAGAGGCTTTGATAATTCCCTGCGAAATTTTCAATTTTGATGACACCGATGGGTACAAACTGTACACTGATAATGGAGTCGTTGATCTGGAGCGTGCTATTTCAACCTGGACCGAGGACCAAGAGCAAGTCGTGCTCCATCCTCATGTTGGATATGGACTCACCCGGGATTGGTCTTGGCTTATGTTTGGCGGAGAGGAGATATTTCTTATACCTGACGAGTACCGAGAAGTCAAGCCATCTCTTAAATGCACGTCTTCGGGGGCATTTTTGGCTTTGACTCTGTCCGATGGCCATATTTTGACTTTGCAGCTGAGAAAGGACTTAGCTTTCAAGTCCAATTATACATGAGCTTTACCAGTGATAAGTGAATTTCAAATGACTCACTCGCTTTGAGACAAGCAAGTGCAGAAGGCCTATTGTCCAATTTCCAAGGTTGAGAACTGATAGTCATGTCCGCATTACTGTAAAGACAAGCCCCCGAGCTGGCGATCTACCTCCAACTAGGCCAAAAGATCACTATAACCGCGCAATGTGCGTGGTTATGCTCGGGCGCCCTTATATAGTACGCTTTTGATAGGATTGAGTCGTGACAATTTCCCTGACTTGTGTTTGCTGCCAATAAAAACAAACAATACTTGGATGTTGAAATTAAGCCACGAGAGTTCCCGACAGGCTTCTCTCGGATAGTCAGCATCTGGAGGCAAGAAAGAGAAATTGAGCTTGGAAACACTTGTTACTTAACTTACTTTCCTACCTTCGAGTGATTGATGGACCCACCTGAATTCATGAACTGCGGACTTGCGGACCCGCTCACATTGAACCTCATCTTCACAAATCCAATCTCCACCATCCAAATACCCAAAGCCCTTACACTCTCACGAAGACCGCCACAATACTCAACCCCAGAAGCCCTCAAGCACCTTCAAAATGGTAACTTCAACCTCCCACCCACAACCGCACCCCCACTAACCACCACCAAACCCAGAGCAAAGACTCCTCCGCAACATACCTCCACATGCACCAACCGCGTCTAGCAGACCTCTTCGAAGAGTTCACGCGCCCACACACCTCCCCCTCCAGCAACCCGCAACACCTCGCACAAGCAAACAATCAATCCGCGAACGCAAACTACGGCTCCACCTCGCCCTCCACAATCCCCTCTTTCCTCCCCATCGAGGACATCTACGTCCCGCCACAGCACCAGCCGCCCAACCCCGAAGACGAAGACGACGTCGTCCCCGACCAGCATGCTGCGTTCGGAATTACGCGCGCAATGGAGCGCAGGCGGGAAGCTGTGTGGCGCGATCTAGGACTTGAGTCATTAGTGAATGGGCAGGGGCACGGCGATGCGGCTGCGAATGCGGGCGTTGGTGCTGCGGCGACGGGGGCTGCGGCTGGGGGTTCTGGGCCTGGAGCTACATTGCGTGGGAGTACGGGGGGCGCTGCTTCTGTTGGGGCGCCGGCTGTGAGAGTTAGAAGTTCGGGGAGGAAGATGGGTGGGCGGAGGACTGTCTGTTTACGCTGATGATTGTGAAAAGGCTTTGAGATTATTGCATGGGTATGGCATGGATGATGAGATTTTGGCTGCATAGGGTTGGAGTTTACGGATAGGAGTTTTGGGTGTGGTTTTCATGGCTTCATTTATTTTAACTGGACGGGGTTTCCAAAATAAGCATTCATCATGATTAATTCAATATCAATTGAATTCGAACAGGGGTGTGTTTCCCTGCTGGACTCCTAACGCCGAGGATAACGCGATGCGAGATTATACAGAACCGGCCTTGTAAGCTTCTTAGATACGGTTGATATCCACCCGTGCACGCTCGTAAAGCTTGTGGTCGAGTTGTTTTTGCTCGCGTTCTTCGGTTGGAATACTGCGCTGGTGAATTGCCATTTGCGCAAAAGACCCTGCTCCGCGTCGTTTTGATAGAGTGCCCGGGTTGATGACGAGTACACTGTCGACGACCTATCATAGCGTTAGAACGAAGTATTGGCGATCGAGATAGGAAACATACCTTGACAAATGGAGGGAGCATGCTAGGAACGATAAGCACATCTGGCCGCACATTCCACCATTCACCCAGCTTCATATATGGCACATCCAACATGGCTCCTGTAGCCACACCATTCTCCGATCCAGGCTTGGGAAGGTTCGCACGGGCTGTAGGAGGGAACAAGGGGAAGAAGTGACGCTGCTCGACAAGGTATTTGGGCAAGCGCGTGAGCAAGTTACCCTCAGCGGGCCGGCCGTGGAGGACTTCTTCACGACGCAGCTCAGAGAGAACATCGTGTGAGCACATGCCGACAACTATCTCATTGAAAGACAATGTGACTGGGTTGGAGACCATGCGGACTTGCTTAGGCAGGCCAAGGTCTTTCTTGGGAATCTGTTCTTGAGGCCATGACACATGGCGATTCAAGACGTCACGTACCGAAGGCACGCAGACGATGGTGATACTTGGTACGGCGCTAGCCAATCGAGCCAGTGGCGTCGAAATACAATGGCGGAAGAGGGTAGTTAGAGTGGCGGTGTCAGGATCCAAGCCCTTAATCTCAGGAAGGTCGAAATCGCCGGAGGCAAGCATCGGATGCTCAATATCAAGGAATGGACCGAGGAGAACCAGCCCATCGGCGTAGTTGTCGGCAGCCTTTTGGCACAGTTCCTGGAGGGGCTCAAAGTCGAGGTTGTCGTCTGCTGTATAAGGACCAGCTGCAACGAGAACATTGAGCGGTGGGTTTGCGTCTCCACCCTCAAGGCGATCATTGATGTTCTCGAGAGTGACTGCGGATGATGCTGCTGGAGGCAGAAGAGGGAGAGGAAGGATTTCCTTCACCGTGAAGTATTCGCCCGAGGGATTGATTCCACGCAGAGCCACAATTTGACCAGGGAAGAAGTTCAATCCTGGAACGGCGTCTACTTTTAATGGTACCCTTCGTCCTGCTCCGGTGCGCCGCGAAGTCTCGAGCATCAAGGAAGCAGAATTTAGCTTGCCTTCTAAAGAGTCTGAGGCAATGCGGCCAACTGCAATAATCTCACTTGTACTTTGTACAGCGGCGCTGCCAAATGTCAGCTCATCAGACTTGTAGTGTTCCTGGAAGATCGTCGCAAATTCGTCAATCCGGTCGTCAAGAATCTCAGACGCTTCAGACAGCTTCATGCCCATAGGCTTGTATCCGAATTTCTTGAGATCGGTATTGGCGGTAGGTCGAATGCGCGCCTCCGAGAAAGGCGCCATAGGCGTATCTGGTAGAGGGAGGTGGGAATTGAGGCTTTCCACAGTTTGTCCGGGGTTAGGGCGCTCTGCGAAGGGGACGCTCCTAGGTTATGTTAGCCATTCAGGCCATGTAATTCAGTAGGACGACGCATACTGAGAGCCGAGACCATTTGCTGAAGATGTAGGAGTCTTTGCGCTGGGAGTCACGATCTTGTCGACTCGCCCGACTTTGGGTGTCGCAGGCGATTTGAAATCAGACTTTCGCTTGACGGAGCCATTGGCACCATTTGAGCCGCCCGGTGTCAATCCATCGAACCTGCAGAGATGTCAGCTATCCCAATTGCTGGTATTTGTTGAAGCTGCCCATACATCCCAAACACATCTGCGCCTGCGGTCGTAGCACGCGGGGTCGCTGTGACAGTGCTTCTTTTCTCGTGTTGGCGACCAGTCTTTCCACGGGTTTCGCGCTCCAATGCCTCTTGAACATCCCGTTTGAATAACCGCACAGACTCCATATCCAACTTCACCTCATCCCCCATCTTCATGCTGTAGGACTCCCATTTGTAGAATAGTTCCTCCGCGGTGATCGAGTGTATGCGCAGAATTGACTGCAGTTCGCCGAGGATATCCTGGGGCAAGCCCTCAGGGAAAGAGGCGATGAAAAGCTCGTTGAGCTCGCTAGCCGTGGTATCCATCGTGGCCGGGTTCGTTCTCTGAGAAGTCCGTCTTCAATTGTTGAGTTGCGGAGACTGGACGCGCGACGCGTGGGCGTGTAGCTGACTAAGTAGGAAACCAAAAGGGTAAGATGGGTTGTCTTCGAGTTCGGGTTCACTCAGATCTTAGTGGGCCCAGAGACTCCGGCCTTTTGGTCAATTGCACTCAATCGGAACAAGTATATGCAACCCCTTGCTTATTTCCTTTTTCCAGAATTCTAACTCTTTGTTAGACATGACCGCTGAATCCAAAGCCCAGGAAGCTCTGCAGGACAAGGAGGAGGCCTCTGCGCCGCCTCCCACCTACGAAGCGGAGCCAGAGGCAGCTGTGGGTGGCCCACAAATGAAGCCATTTCCAGCGCCGCTTGGTACATCAAAGCCACCCAAGCCTGCGGCGTTGACTGCGGACCAGCAATCCAAGTATGAGACCGTTCTTAAGGCCGTTTCTGACTGGACCACCGTGCCCACCAAGGCCGAGAAAAACGCGCCCACAGAGCCGCTCACCGACAATGACCGCATGTGGTTGACTCGTGAATGTCTGCTTCGATATCTGCGCGCAACCAAGTGGAATGTAGCCGATGCCCAGACCCGTCTTCTTGCAACATTGACTTGGCGTCGGGAGTATGGTATGGAGAAGTTGACGCAGGATTACATCTCCATTGAGAACGCGACCGGAAAGCAGATTATCACTGGTTACGATATTCACGGCCGACCATGCCTTTACCTTCAACCTTCAAAACAGAACACTGAGAAGAGTGACCGTCAAGTCCAGCACCTGGTCTTCATGCTCGAGCGTGCAATTGAAATGATGGGCCCGGACCAGGAGACCGTTGCACTGATTATCAACTTCAATGAGACCAAGTCCGGCCAGAACGCGACTATCAGTCAGGCGAAGGAGACTTTGAACATTTTGCAGAACCACTATCCTGAGCGATTGGGACGTGCGCTGGTGATCAATGGTAGGTCCTGCACAATGGTAAATCCGCAGCTGAGGTGACTAACCAACATTCTCAGTTCCTTGGGTTATCTGGGGATTCTTCAAGCTGATCACTCCCTTCATTGATCCTCTTACCCGCGAGAAGATCAAGTTCAACGAGGACCTCCGCAAGCACGTTCCTCCCCAGCACCTGCTAACCACTGTAGGCGGCGATGTCGATTTCAAATACGACCACAGCGTCTACTGGCCCGCCATGAACAAGATGGCCGACACAAAGCGCGAGGCGTATGAGCAACGCTGGATCGCCGGTGGCAAGCTGATCGGCGAATTCGAGAACTACCTCAAGGGCGAGGATATCCCCAGCCTGGCCCAGACACAGAGCTCGGCGAAGGGCGAGGGCGAGGGCGAGGGCGAGGGCGAGGCTTCCAAGTGATTTGGTTTATGATTTACTGCCGCTTATTGATCATGGTTTAAAATTATCCCCCATCTTGGCATTGCGCTTGTTCGGATGTTTTCAAAAGCGATGTTGCATATACTAGTGCGCCTTTGTTCATAGACTTGGTTCCTGCAGATATTTAGTCCTAGGTTTAGATTTGTCTGAATCCATGTTTCGGATGACCATGCTATGGTCCATTTCCATATATTTGAGCTCTGCTTCTGCGTAGTAACGTAACATTTCCACGTTTTAGTAATATAGACGAGTAGTGACCAAGTAGCTACAGGGCATCAGAGACTTCTAAATTACATTGGCTCGGCTGGTTCGCATAAGATTTGCTTACTAGAGCGGAAAAGGTCTAGGGGCTCCAAGCAGCAATCAAGAGGTTCGTGTAGGTAGCCTCCGACATAGAACCAATTCCAAGCCTGGAAGGGTTCAAAGCTGTTTCACCAGCGTTAAATGACGATTAAGTTAATAGCGATCTACCGCAACCAGTTCATCCGGAAATAGCGATGAACTAGAGCAGCGCCCTTCGCAATAAGTCTAGGCCACCGATCAGCTGATTTGATTCAGCTCAGCCTGAACAGCTCCGGTGGGGACTAACCGCCATGGGATAGCTTATTTGGCCGCCGTGCCGGACGAACGCCATAGTGGGTCTTGATAATTTCGCCAAAGCACCATCTTTGCCGCAACGGGACAGCGGGAGTTCTTTGTTCGGCAATCGAGGACTGGCGATCCAGGCTCGCTGGTAAGCCATGCCACCTTTGATTCTGTGGAGCCCGACATGAAACAGCCGGTGGACCGTTGGTGCTTGCGGTTCGTTGAAGCATGACTACCGGGAACCGGAGCGCCCCCGAGCGAGTAGGCCATGAGAGTAGGCCAACGGCTTGTTAGCTTGGTGGAGAGAGGCATGGGCCAAGCTAAGGCAAGCACATTATGTTCGTGCTCGGGTCAATTGGCTTTGCCTATACGCGCAGAGCGAGGAAGCTCGCAAGGTTCGGAGATTGATGGTGGCTATCTCAATATCTGGTCTGGTTTCAATCTTCGAGTCGGCGCGAATATTGTCTGATAAGGCTATTCTCCAACTGTTGTCCATGCTTCAGCTAAATGGAGCAGAGTCTGGGTCGCAACAGTCGGTAGGTGGAGCTACCGCCAATCGGTTGATCCTTTATGATCTTGACAACAGACCTGAAGCTGGCACGAGACCTGGGATGGAGCCCTGGTGCCCCATTACGCTAGCCAAGTCGCAAGGATATTCTATTTAGGCCTATGGGCCTGGCCTGCAGCCAGGATGGCTCCGCATAGGGTTCATTATGGATTACTCTTCGATGATCATTCTCTTTCTCTCGTTTCGTTGCCCGTGACGCAAAGCTACTCCAGATACTTTTTATATTGCAAGGGGCTGTGCAACATCGTTTAATAACGACCATGTTGATCAATAAACACGCTCCAATTCGTATCGAGGGTACGATGAGCTGGTGTCCTACAACAGATGGCACGCGTTCAGTACAACATCATGGAAGACACTCCGCGTATTGCCATTTGCAGGTTCGATTGCAAAAGTCTCGAAATGCGGAGCTGATGCAAGACAGCAAAGTTACCCCCTTCGAGTGCATATCGCATTTTTTGGGCCCACGTTCGAAGGCAATGCGAGCGCGATCCCGGTAGTCGGAACATTCTGATATTTCTTTTGACAAGGAGCCAATAGAGGACTAATATATTTGCAGGGCTGTTAACGAGGTCACTTGTGATGGCTCACAAGTGTTTCTGATGATTTCTTTTGCCGTGAACAACTAGTAGACAGTTAGTCGAGGCCTTCGGAGGACTCTAATTGGGGACGGCGGAGGGAGAATGATCCCGCGTGGACCCGACGACTACGCCCGCCTGCGCAACGATCGGCAACCGACTTGATTCCTGACCCTCCAGGGTATTCCCCCGACCTAATGGCCAGTGGGTTAATTGTCAGTGCCTCAAAGGCTCGTGCAGGCCCGACGACTAGACATTGGTACTTTTGACGTGGGATTACACCGCGTCCGAGTACCTGCATGTGCTTCATTGCCATGTTGTACCAGCACCGAAAAATAGGGGAAGCGCCCAAACTCTGTCCTCAGGGCTCAATTTTCATCAATGGGTACTCCGTAGTCTCTGGATATTGAGCCATTGGAGCCAGACAAAGCTCCTTGCGGATTCACGCTCAGCAAAAAAGCGACTATTCCGTTCGTAGTTCCACTAGTTTATGCCAGTGGGTGCTTTCTCCGACCAGTCCCATCCACCGTTGAGCACAACTTAAAGTGCAATCTGAAACGAACGGGAGGTTCTTCAGGAGCAGGAGTTGATTACAATTAATCTACGGCTTACGGAGAAGAGGAACCCAGTTAATCATCCGTTTAGCCGTGGGGATCGGGACAGTTGGCCGGAGGGTTTACGGGGGACTTCAAGCTGCTAGCGCTGAGGGCCGCGCGTGGACAGAAGCAGGAACCGTGGAACATCGCGGGTCCGGCCGTGGAGAAGGAATGAATAGTTCCGGAGAATTAATACTTAATCGTTTTCTGCAAAGGGACATGACAGGCAATAGTAGATGTAGTGGATAGCTGCGTGTCACGTTGGCAGGAATATGATATCGCGATGGGTGCAAAGTACTTGTAGGAGTAAAGGCGACTGAGTATAACCAACTCCCCACCAGCCCACACCCACAACCACCTAACCACAACCACAAGAACCAGGCAAGAACCACAAAGAACAAGAAGCCCCTGAGAGTGGATTCCTCTTCACCAACAAGACCCCTCGCTTGGCCCCAAAGCCGTTCGGGCTCCACCGTCAACCACACAGCAGTCCCCCTTCATCTTAATCGGAGCTAGACTCGCTCCAGTCTAGACCGTGCGCCAATTTCTCTACTTCTCTTCTCCCCAAACCCCCAAGGGGAATCTAATTATCCTGCGCGCCCTCCGCATAATCTCTGGTACGTTCTCTGCATCATCGCTTTGCCGTTTGTTTGGCCTCGCGCGACCCCGACACGTTTGTCCTCAGGCCCGCCCGGAAGGAAAATAAAAAAAAAAAAGATCGCGCATAATCAGGGGCTCGACGTCAGCTAACATTCCTCCTCCGCATTCTAGTTTCTAATCTTTTCACGCCTGATGACTCTGTGACACCTTCCTCGCAACGCCATAGTTCGATTTGATACCCCCTTTCCCCCCTCTCCCCCTTTTCATTGTTCCACCCGGCGTGGCTATTCAAGGGGAGAGATAGTATGACGGTTTCGCCGCCATCTTCGCCGTCAGGGGCTGCCCCACGGCCAATGAGTTCCATGATGCGCACGCCGCGTAGTGGCAGTCGCATGAGTATGAGCAGCAGACAAGGTGGCAGTCGTGCCTCCGATGAAGACGCAAAGACAGCCGTCAAAGTCGGTACGTGGGCCCTTTGAAAATACATCCAGACTGGTGTCGCACTCAATATCTATTGAGGATGCCACGTGCATTCGGACATGATATTCAAGCTCAATCCATAAGAACTCTTCATAATTTGCTAATTCGCGATTACAGCTGTTCGAGTTCGCCCTCCCCTCAAACCGACCGACCCCGGCTATGAATTGATTCCCCAACGATTCCAGCGATCAATGGTCCACGTTTCAGCATCAACGAGCTTAGCGGTCGATGTGCCTCAAGGACGCAAATTGTTTGTTTTCGACCGCGTGTTCGCCGAGACAGTCGACCAAGATGGAGTGTGGGAGTACCTCAGCGACAGTGTCAATTCCTTCCTCCAGGGCTATAATGTTTCGATCCTCGCCTACGGCCAATCAGGCGCTGGAAAATCGTATACCATGGGAACTTCGGGCCCTAGTGAACAGGGCCATGATGAAGCGATGGGTATCATTCCTCGCGCCGCGCAGCTGCTCTTCGACAAGCTTGATGGACCCAAGCACAGCCGAAATGGCTCAAATCCCACTGGTCTTCGTACCCCGCAGCGATATTCGATGAGCTCTGCTTCCAGCTTTGGAAAGCCCCAGCAAGAGAAGACCTGGCAATTAAAGGCAACTTACGTCGAAATCTACAACGAACACCTCCGCGATTTGCTGCTTCCTGATTCTACTCCCGCCTCGGATCGCAGCACAGTCACCATTCGCGAAGACGCCAAGGGCCGCATTATCCTCACTGGACTGCACCAGGTGAACATCAACTGCTTTGAAGACCTGATTGGAGCCTTGAACTTTGGATCGACTATCCGTCAGACCGACTCGACCGCTATTAACGCCAAGTCATCTCGTTCGCACGCCGTGTTTAGTTTGAACCTTGTTCAACGCAAAGCTCCTAACGCGCCAGCATCTCCATCCACCAAGGAGAAGCGCATGTCTATGCCAGTGGATTCCTACTCCAGCGAGTCTGTGACAGTAGACAGCAAGCTTCACTTCGTTGATTTGGCAGGAAGCGAACGTCTCAAGAACACCGGTGCCTCTGGTGAACGCGCCAAGGAAGGAATTTCAATTAACGCCGGTCTCGCTGCGCTTGGAAAGGTCATCTCGCAGCTATCCTCACGCCAATCAGGGTCTCATGTTTCATATCGCGATTCCAAACTCACCCGTCTCCTGCAAGATTCATTGGGTGGCAACGCCATCACTTACATGATTGCTTGTGTTACACCAGCTGAGTTCCATTTAAGCGAGACGCTCAACACCGTCCAGTACGCCCAGCGCGCCCGTGCGATCCAGAGCAAACCTCGTATTCAGCAAGTTGCCGATGAGGGTGACAAACAGGCTCTCATCGAGCGGCTGAAGGCTGAGGTTGCGTTCCTCCGCCAGCAGATTCGCAACTCTGAGGGGTCTGAGCGCCGGGAAGCTGTCTCAAGCGAGCGCAGCGAGCGCAAGAACGAGCGCGAAATTCAGCTCCAAAACCAATTGCTCGATGTCCAGGAGAGCTACAATGCTCTGAGCCAACGCCACACTAAGCTCATTTCGACATTGGCTAGTGATTCAGAGCAGTCTGCTAAGGTTGACGCAGACGACGCTACCTCTGATATCGGCAAGGATGCGATCGAGCGTATGCAGCGCTCGCGCTCTTTCGCCGAGTCTGTGGAGCAGGTAGTCTTGGAATACGAGAAGACTATCCAGTCTCTCGAGGCTTCTCTGTCTGACACCCGTTCGTCTCTGGCTACTACCGAGAGCACCCTGTTGGAGCGTGAAACAAAGTGCACATATGTCGAAACCGTTAACCAGCAGCTCCAGTCCCGTGTCCAAAAGCTCTTGGACCGTGATAACAGCAATGAGGCTTATCTCCATGAGCTGGAATCGAAGCTCGATGGCGCATCGAGCGGCGAAGAGCAGCATGCTTCTATTGTCGCCGAGCTCCGCAAGGAGATCACCCGTGCCCGTGAGAACGAGGTTAGCTGCGAGGAGTACATTTCCACTTTAGAGGACCGCCTTGCCGAGTCAGACCAAGATATGGAGTTGATGCAGCGTGAGGTCATTCGCCTTGAGCATGTTATCCAACGCCAGCGTGGTCTGGGCACACTTGACAACCTTCTCCACGATCTCGACAACCGCAACAAGCACGGCGAGGAAGAGACAAACGGCGTCGACCACACCTACAGTGCGCCTGTGAAGTTCCCCCACCGTCACACTCCATCTTTGGATGTTCTCAATGAAGCTGCCGAAACTACCATCCCTGGCACTGATGAGGACTTGTCCGAGCCCATTCCCGAAGACGAGGAACTCAAGACCAAGGCTCCCACGGACGACCTTAAGATTCTTGAGAATGCGACTAGCAAGCTTGAGGCCCGCCGTGCCTCTATGGAAACCATTACCAGCCCTGCACAATCCAAGTTTGTTGCTGACAAGCTTGAGACTGTGACCCAGGAGCTCTTTGACCTCCGCCTCAACCATGAGACCACCTTGACTGATTACGAGCAGCTCGAGAACAAGTACGAGGAAGCTCTCAAGGCCCTTGCGGAGCTTCGTCAGGACAAGGAGGATGAGGTCCGCCACCCAGCTCCTACTCAGAACCCAGAGTCTCGTCCTGTCTCTTTTTTAGAGGACAGCAGCGCTCCGAAGCGTGGAGTACAACACTCATTCTCGCAATCGCTCTCCTCGGAATTGTCCTCGGCCGAGGACTCAGCTGCCTTGCGCGAGTCTGATATGTCTCGCCTGGAGAATGGCTCCGGTGCTGATACACCTGCCACTAACAACACCCTCCAGCCTGAGAGCGAGGAGGTTGAGCAGATGCGCCGCTTGCTTGCTGAGCACAAGGAAGGCGCTGATCTCATGTCTCAAAAGTACACCGAGCTTCAGACAGAGCATGATGAAATCTTGACCCTGGTTGACAAACTCAAGGCTGAGGCAGAGGCGCAACGCAAGTCTGCATCTCCGACAACCCCTGGTTTCAAGATGATCCGTCGCATGACCAGCCAAAACCTCTTGTCTGGCGCTGACCGATCTCACCGTGCCCTGAATTCTCTTCGCTTGCTCGGTAACGAGGAGTTTGCTGACAAGCCCGATACCCTGGCTACCTACGAAAACCACCTGGATGCCACCATGCACGAGCTCGCTTCCCGCATGGACCGACTGCAGTCCTTGGAGGCTGAGAACCAGAACGTGAAGAAGGAGATGGAGATGAAGGCTACCATTATCTCTGGTCTCACTCGTGAGCGATCCAGTCTTCAGGGCGGCGCTTCATCAGTCGACATGGCCCTTGTCACTCAACTCCGTGACCAGATCGTTGCTCAAGAGAACCAAAACAACGAGCTGCGTCATGCCCACGAGCGTCGCGAGAAGGAACTGCTGACTGAGATCGAGGCCCTCGCTAGCCTCCTCAAGAGCCAAGAGAATGCTACCAAGGCCCTGGATGCTGGCGCCGAGGAGCAATTCAAGAAGATCTCCGCTTTGGAAGGTGAACTCACAGCATGGAAGGGCAAGCACCAGACTGCGCTTGGCTCTCTTCAGGCGTCTGAGCAGCAGCTCACTACTACGCTTGCTGAGCTCGAGGCTGCTATGGCATCTGTCGAGGCCATGCGCTCAGAGCGCGCTGCTGGCGAAGGCGCTGAAGAAAAGGAGGCTGCTCTGCAGGGCCGTGAGAACGAGAGAGCGAAGCAGCAAGAGCTTGTCGACCGACTCAACAAGGAGATCGAAGAGCACAAGGCTACCGTTGCTACCCAGACGGAGACCATCTCTGGCTTGGAGTCCTCTCACTTGGCTGCCCAAGAGAAACTTGCTTCTCAGCAAGCTACCAACGGTGTTCCTGATCCCTCAGAAGCTGATCTTGCTCGTGTCTCTGAGCTCCAGCATGAAATCGCCGAACACAAGCTTGCTATTGACACTCACAAGGCGGATCTGTCTGTTCTCCAGGAGACTCACATGCGAGAATTGGACGGATTGGAAGAGAAGGCCAAGGCCTCTGCGCAGGCTGAGCACGATGCGAAGCTCGCCGAGAGAAACGCCGAGTACGACGCTTCCATGGCGGCTCTACAAAAAGACATCTCTGAGTCCCGAGACGAGCTGGTCAAACTGCTCCAGGCTGTCTCTGGTCTGCTGAATTCCGATGTCACTGCCGAGTCCTTGACCGACCAGATCCAGGACGTTCTGGCTCAGAAGCAACACTTCTCTGAGAAGTACGCTGAGATGATGGACACCAACGAAGGCCTTCGCAAACAAATTGAGGCCAATGGATCTGGGTCCAAGGCTGAAATGGAAGAGTTGACGAAGAAGGGCGCCGCCCAGGATGCCAAGGTAAACGAGCTGGCTCTCTTGGTTGCTACACTGGAGGACACCCTTCTGCAGAAGGACGAGGCCATCAAGAAGAAGGAGGCTCTTGTCGAAGAGATCTCCGCCGAGAAGGAGAAGAGCACGCGCCTCGTTGAAGAGCTCGAGGATCAGATCACAAACAGCTTCGACCAGCACCACAACCGTCTTTCTGTTATCCAACAGGAACGCGACCAGGCTCTGGAAGATGCCAAGGCTCGAGTTGTTGTGCTCGAGAAGGAGGCCGAGACCTACCAAGTGCGGATTGAGCAGCTCGAGGTAAGTTCCATTGACGATCCATTACAACATCTCACATCTAACACTCAACAGCTTCAAATCAAGAACAGTGGAGACGGCTCTCACGACCGCAGCAGTTCTCTCACCTCAAACCTCCGCAAGAGCTCATCCGCAGCCTCCTTGCCATCTCCTCCACCCGCAATTCCCCTTCCTCCTCTCCCATCCATTGCTTCCCAGACCAACGGCGGCAGCGTCTCGCCTCCCAGCTCCCGCCACGCGAGCAAAGAACTTGTTAATGCTCAGCTCGTCGAGGACCAGGAAGCTCGCATCCGCACCATTGAGAAGCATCTATACGCTGAGAAGCAGCTGACCGCCACCTTGGAAGAGGCTCTTGGCGACCTCGAGGCCCAAAGCAGCAAGGTCAAGACCGACTGCGAAGCATGGAAGAAGAAGGCCTGGGGACTGGAAGACGAGCTCTCCACCCTGCGCAAGGAGCGCAACTCCGCCCGCCTCTCTCTTCAAGCCGTCGAAGAAGAGCGCAGTGCACGAAAGGAAGCCGAGGCTGCGCGTGCCCAGCTGGAAGAGCGGATGAACGCGCTCAACAAGAAAAAGAAGAAGAGCACCCTCAACTGCTTCTAAGCTGGTTGCATGGTTCTTTTCTTTTCCTGTCCTTTCCTGCTTGCATTCCCATGCGTTTTTCGGAAACAAAAGCGTGTGTTTACGCCCGTCGCTACCATTTCTTGATGTACACATTCCCCCTCATCATATTCTCTGATTTTCATTTCTCATTTGCTTGCTCCATACCCCTTATTCCCCCCTCGATTTACGTCCTTGCTCTCAGACCAAATTCCCTGTATTATGACACTTTTTTCCACTTTCCACTTTTCCATTTTTTGCTATCTCATCGACTTCTTCGATACCTCCTTTGCTCTATCTGTGCTATAACCTCGAGCATGTGTGTTGCACATCTGCTTTTTGCTCCTACTCCTATTTTTCTGTTCACTCTCTGATCTTCATACGAATATTCTTTATGACTGGTAGATTTCTATCTGCTCGGGAGGTCTCCATTGTACATTTTCTCATCGGGTATTTTCTAGATTGAGGGGTGCTGCCCGTTCATTCCTAGGAGGGTTCTTATGGTCGTTATTTTGCAATTTGTCACAGTAATTACTCAATTTTCACACCCTACTGGGATCACACCTTATTTCAATTTGCGCCTTCAAAGCAGTCACGACTAGATGTATTACCTGTAACAGCTGGGGGATAAATGTAAATCTGTTCATTAACAATATGCTCGATTAGCGGCGAGATTGAGCGATTATGCTAAGTCAATGTATAGATTATGGTAATTTGTTTGCAAATAATGAGGATCACATTTTCCAAACCCACTGCTTGCCCACTGAAGCCTCAAGGCGCACCCATAATGTTGATACACTCGCGGCAGTAAGTAACACTCCAACAGTAATCGTCGCCCTCTCGTAGTTATATGGATCGAATAACGCCGATTGTCCAGTAAGTAACAGTCCTGTCAACGGTGTACCCAGCAGAGCACCCGATCCACGAATGAAGTACAAAGCGCCATTGACCGAAGTAAAGTGCTGCACTCCAAATAGCTCAACCAAGCTGGCAGGGAAAAGCGAGATATAGGCAGAGCCGAAACATCCATAGAGGATTGCAAAGAAGATGAACAGTACATCAGCTGCCAGATGAGAGACTGTCTTATCAACAAAGGTAGAAGGTAGCCAGAATGCGAAGACGGATATCGCGCTGATCACTGTGGTGAAGAAGAGCATATTCAGCCGCCCAAGTTTATCAGCCGACCATCCAATGACAATACGGGAGACGAAGTTCGCTGCGTTGCTAATCGTGATGAAGGTATCAGCTTGGCTTTTGCTGTATCCCAGCGCCTGTGCAAAAGCAGCATAGAAGAACAATGGCGTCGAATAGCCTGCGGATTGCAAGAAGCAGCCCAACGCCTGTCCGACAAACTTCTTCGATCGAGCGACCTTCAAATTGATAAATGGAACCCTCATCCAGCCGGTGCTTTTCGTCAGTCCTGCAGTCTGGTCTGCCACTTTGGCTTTGAACTCGGGCTCCCACCCTAGCGCATAGCCTGATATAGGCACTAAGGCGAAAACGAGACATCCGGAGATGCGGAGGGCATTGCGGAATCCAAGGCTAGCTGTTATAGCTCTTAGCACAGGGGGCCAGATCATACCACCACAGGCAGAGCCAGAGATGACGATCCCCATCGCCAGTCCACGTCGTTTGCTGAACCAGGTTGGCGTCACAGACATTGTGGGCACGTACGCTAGGCACGTACCGATCCCGACCAGCAGGCCGTGTGTCAATGCGAATTCCCAGATATACTGGCTCAAACTGGCTAGAATACAACCAAGTCCAAAGATCATTCCGCCAGCTGCGATAACTGGCTGTGGACCGTAGAGCTTCGACCACGCCGTAGCAAATGGTCCGCCCATGGACATGAGGGCAATTGAAAGAGTTCCGATCAAACTAATGATTGAGGATGATGCCCCTGTGAATGGGGTTCCAGCTTCAGTTGCTAGTTCTTCATAGATCGCCTGATATACACCGAAAGAGAAGATAATGCCGCAAGTCAGGAACATGGTGACGAAGCCAGCGGCGACGACAAGGGCATGGCGTCTGGTAAATTGTTAGCCCAAAGAATCAATTATAGGTAATAACTCTGCACATGGATTATGGAGTTAAATCACAGAAGCCTCATGTTTCAGGCTCCGTTAGATCCATGAGCTCGAAGCTTGGCGAAACAGATCTACAAGGCTGAACATCTGCACTTACAATTTAGACGGCACTGGGGCCGAAGTCGGCTGCGACTCATTCTGCGCCGGGCTAGCCTGCACAGCTCCACCGGCCTGTATCTTCTCTTCTTCCCCCATGGCTGTCTACCCGCGACATGCAGACATGGATGTACGAGGAAAGAGGAAGCTTTAAAGCTACTTCCTGGTCGCACTTTGGGGGCACGGCAAAAACGGCATCTGGATTCCCGAGACGTAGACTCCACTGCCGACTGTGTGGATTTCTAATACGACTACGAAGTACAGTAAATCGAGATGCCTGGCAGGATCTGCCAAGACTCAATTCAATATATCGCTTATCTCGCTTAGGAGAATTCTTGATGTCTGATTTCAAATATCGCTGGATATTGTGCAACATCCAATTCAAAAGAATCAACTCCAGTTCTCCATTACCGTTGGCGGCATAAGGAATACCCGCGGATCCTTATCCGAAGCCGTTATCAATCTTGGTGTTGGGACCAGCTATAGCTGGCTGTGGAGATAAAGACGTACAGGTTATTGATTTCATATTTAATTAGCAAGAAAGCCTTCATGAAAACCTCATAGCTTCTACAATTCATGCAAAGTAAAACTAGACCAGTATAAAATAAAACAAAGTTAGGGCGAAGGACGCGTCATGTGATGATGGAATCCCACGTGTTCTTATCGGAGCTTCAGCTTCACGCGCTCGCCAGACCTGCTTCTCCGCCGAGAACTCGCGTCACCATGCCTGGCCTTGCCCCTTCCAATGTGACAATCATCCACCCGGACCTGGGCATTGGTGGTGCGGAGCGCCTCATAATCGACGTCGCACTCGCCCTTCAGAACCGCGGCCACAAGGTAACGATCTACACATCCCATTGCGACAAATCGCACTGCTTCGAGGAGGCGCGCGATGGAACTTTAGATGTCCGCGTGCGCGGAAACACGATCTTCCCTGCCCATGTCTTCGGCCGTCTCCATATTCTCATGGCGGCGCTGCGCCAGCTGCACTTGACATCCTTGCTTTTGTCGGAGCGGAAGTCCCAGCGGGCAGTCAAGAGCGATACAAGCGAGAAGAAGAACAAGACCGATGAAGAAGAAGTTCGTGATGAGATCTTTATTGTCGACCAGTTACCCGCCTGCGTTCCCTTCTTGAAGCACTACAGCAAGCCGCTAGCATCTCAGCGTGAACGAATCCTGTTTTACTGCCATTTCCCCGACCAATTACTTGCACAACGAGGTGAAGGAGGGCTTGCTCTGAGAATTGCTAAGCACCTATACCGATACCCATTCGATTGGTTTGAAGGGTGGGGGATGGGTGCGTCGGATCGCGTTGTCGCAAACTCCAACTTCTCGCGCCGAATTGTACAAGATGTATTTGGGGAAGAGAATCTGGGCAAGATTGAGGTTGTTTACCCATGCGTGGACACTGATGAGAATGCTATCGCGCCAGAGGCCAAGTCGACGGATCCTCTCTGGGGTGGCAAAAAGATTCTTCTCAGCATCAATCGATTTGAACGCAAGAAGGACATGGCGCTTGCTATTCGCGCATACCATGGGCTTGGATCCGAGAAGAGGAAGGGCACCCGATTAGTGATTGCTGGTGAGCTTGAGACCGTACAATACTGAAAGACCATTTACTGATAGCATTTTCTACAGGCGGTTACGACAATCGTGTTCAAGAGAATGTCCAATATCATCGCGAATTAGATGAGCTTGCAACTGGCTTTGGCCTCAAGACTGCGACTTCCAAGACAGTCGTCTCGGCGCTATCCATCCCTGACGATATTGATGTCCTTTTCCTCCTCTCTGTCCCCACAACCTTCAAAGATACTTTGTTGGTACAGTCTAAGCTGCTTCTATACACGCCTATCAACGAGCATTTTGGAATCGTACCAGTGGAAGCTATGCGAGCAGGTCTCCCAGTATTAGCTTCTAATACAGGTGGTCCTTTGGAAACAATTGTTGAGGGTGTCACGGGCTGGCTCCGCGACGCGCACAACGACGAGGCGTGGACAGCCGTTATTGATAAAGTGCTATACCAATTGAGCGCAACCGAGCTTGAGACAATGGCTACGGCCGGTAAAGTGAGGGCGGATAAAGAATTCTCACTGACGGCTATGGGTGACCGACTTGAGGAGGAAATTTCTACCATGCTCGCCGCACCTCGTCGACCCTTTGAATTGTGGGCGGACTTAATTGTAGTATTCATGCTCGCAGGGGGCGTATTGGCTAACTTGCTCATTCTCTGCCTCTATTTCTTACTTGGCTAGATTTTCAACCAATACCCATCTTCCAGTTCTAGCTTCTCTCATGGTGAATTAGCTACTACAGTAACTGTAGATGATCAAACACATTTGTTACGTCTCTATTCAAGGTCTTGATCTAGTTTCACGCCTCTAATTATACCCCGGATTGTGGTGCGATAAGGGTCACGTGATTGCGTGCCACCCGCGTCCGCATTGCACGCGTGCTGCATCTTTAATGCGTGCCATTAGCAGCGTCGACAATCATGCCGGAGGTCATTGACCTGCTATCCTCGGATCCGCCTCTACCAGGGAAGCATGAGGAGACAAGGAGTCCCCGTAAAGTGCCTGGCATATCTCTGCCCGCCCCTCCGAAGCCTCAAATTCACATAGATCCGATCTCATCAGACTCTGTTGATGTCGCCTCACTATTCAACTTTGACGACACTGACAAGCCCACGAAAAAGCGACGAATAAGCCGTGAAAAACGATCTCCTCTTCGCCGCACCGCATCAGCGCTCGAAAGCACCGCCCCAGATCCTTCATTCAATTGGTCCGACGATGACTTCCTTCTCCCACCTTCAAACCCCGCCGTAGCTCGGAAACAGCGCGCGCGCAGCGTCGAAGACACAGATCCAATTTTCACATCATCTGCGCCTCAAAACTATTCAAAGCCTACGAATTCCGTTTCCCGAATTACTATTCCTGAGTTTTCGGATATTGTTAGCCTCGATGGCGACGACGATGCCCTCCCGAAACCGACGGCCACGAAACCCGCTGCCCGACTCACACAGGATAGCATAGAAGAATTCAGCGACCCATTCTCTTTGCCAGGGTTTGCGGATATTGTCGGAATTGGACAAACGGGGAATTCAAGATCGAATGCGGCTTTCTCCAGTAAAACCGCTGCTTTGCTCACCAGCATTGGAGAAAAGAACAAGCCCGCAGGGGCCGCAAGTCGAAAACATGCAGCTGGTCTAATGGGCTTTCCGGACTTTTCTGATGGCTTAGATGAGCCTGTTGCACCAAAACGACCAGCGAAGAAATCTACCAAGATGACTACAGAAGAGAAGGATGCGAAAGCTAGAGCTCGCGCGGAAGTTAGAGCGCAAAAAGACCAAGAACGCCAACTTGAAAAGGAGAGAAAGCAAAAGGTCAGAGAAGACAAAGCTAAGCAGAAACAATTGGAAGCCGACATCTCGGAAGTCAATAAATTAAAAGTGGACAAGAAAGAATCTACGCCTGAAATGATCCTTGATATGGCCTCTTCAATAGAGGAAACCAGTGTGGGAAACCAGGCTATCGAGTTCATGAAGCGTCTCGGAGTCGAGCATACATTTTTTGCAAGCCCCATTCCCAATGTGGTCAAGTGGCGTCGAAAAATGAACGCCAAATATAATGAGACGGCTGGTCATTGGGAGCCATGTCCGGCCTTCATTGCAAACGAGAAGCATGTTCTTTGCTTAGTTCCGGCACAGGACTTTGTGGATATGGTGATTGCACCGCCAGATGATGAAGAAAGAGATACTCTTGAGCTACATGTTCAAAAGATTAAGAGTGCATACCCAGACCACAAGGTTATATACCTCATCGAGGGCTTGACTTCTTGGATGCGCAAGAACCAGAACTCAAGAAACAGAGCATACCAGGCGGAAGTTCTAGCCCAGTATGAGCAACCCGCCGCCGAAGCCCCGACTACAGGTCGAGGCCGGGGTAGGAAAAAGAAAAACAAACCCGAAACGACACCTCCTGTGGACGACGATACAATTGAAGATGCTCTCCTTAGTCTTCAAGTAGCCCACGCCTGTCTAATCCACCACAGCAATGCACCCGCGGAATCAGCAGAATGGATAAAGAATTTTACTGAGCATATATCCACTATACCATACCGACGGGAACGAATGGAAGGCAACGACGCTGCATTCTGCATGGATGTCGGGCAGGTGAAGAGCGGAGAAGACAAGCTTGACACCTTCGTCAAGATGCTTGGAGAGGTCAACCGGGTCACGGCATCAATGGCCTACGGGATTACGAGTCAATATGCCAGTGTCACCGACCTAGTCCGTGGAATGCGCATACATGGACCCGCGATGCTAGAGGATGTCAGAGTAAGTGTCTAGCCCCTGATCATCGCCTCGCCCGTGGAGGTTACCCTTATAGTTTGTGCAAAAACTAATTACCGACAGAAATCCGCAAACAAGAACGGAGGTCTGACCGAGGCGAGGATTGGCCCCGCTGCGAGCAAACGCTTGCACAAGGTTTTCACAGGCATGGATCCTTCGTCAACAGACATATAGTCAGTTAGCAATTGAATATTGAATATTGAATATCTATTGCCCTATGAGCTTAACACAAAGCGTCTCCTAGGCTTCTGCAGTGACCTTGCAACATCCTGAACTAATTCACCTAGAGGCCCTCCAGGTAAATATTACCCGCCGCTCGCTTCCTCTGGACTTCTTTTCGTAGTTAATTTTGCTGCCTATGCGTTCCATCACTTGAAGTGGAGTCGGTGGATCTGTCCCTTGTTCGGACCCACGACTATCCAATTGGCAAAGCTTAGCTTTTCGTAGGGCTGTAGGGCTGGAGCTAATGATCCACTACTCGGGCCTGTGCCTATTCCTGCGCCGTGGTCTAATTAGTTTTTGCAGGAGGCATGCGTGAGGCCAGTTATGGAAACGGGCTCAACCGGGTTGCGGCGGGACCGAGGGTTTTGACTCCCGGTTCTTGGATCTTATTTTATCAGATTGATTTGATTGATAAAGGGAGGAATCCCATCTTCTTGTTTCACTCTCATTCCTTCCTAGTTTTGCTCTTATCAATTTTTCTATACAGAAATGGCCAGGAAGACGCATTCCATAAGCCCTACGCTTCTGTTCACGGCGGGCTTACTGGTCCTTTCGGCATTCAATTATGGTTTTAGTGATCAAGCCTTCTCGTCTAGTCAAGCTATGGACTCATTTGCTCGTCAATTCGGCGTGTATCATCCTGCAACTGACACCTGGAAGGTGAAGCCCCTGTTCACGTCCTTGTTCAACAGCCTGAAAGCAGGTGGTCAACTGATTGGTAGGTTATCTCTTCTCAGGCAAGGATGCCGTACTCTGTCTTTTTCTTCAGCCTAACCTACAATGTTTAGGTGTTTTCATTGGCGGATATGTCAGCAATACTTATGGAAGGCGTATGTGCGTTTTCAGCATGAACATATACGCCCTTGGCAGTGCATCTGTCTTGATCAGTTCACAAACCGTAGCTCAGATCCAAGCAGGAAGGGCTTTACACTGTATGTTGCTGGAAGATGACTTACGTTTGAGGCAAAAAATCTAATTTTTGATTTTGAAGACGTTTACCTCGGCATGCAACTCGCAGTCATTCCAACTGCCTTGACTGAACTCGCCCCCGCTCAAGTCCGCGGTGGTATGTGTGTCCTATACTGGTTGAGTATCAAGATTGGAGGTCTCATCGTGACGGAAATTACTCGTGGAACGTCTAGCATTGAAACAAATGCTGCCTGGAGAATTCCCTTTGGCCTATTCCTAGTGATACCTTCTATAGTGCTGAGTCTGATTTGGTTCACGCCCGAATCGCCGCGATGGCTGCTTCTTCGAGATCGCCATTCAGAGGCTCTTGTTTCTCTGACTCGTCTGAAGCGAAAGGATACACCCACTGAGGAGATTGAAGCAGATTTCCAGGCTTTGTCTGAGAAAGTGGCTGTCCAGCTTCAGAAGAAGCGATTTCGCGATCTTTTTACGCCGGAAAACAGACGGCGCACATTTATTGTTTCCGCTTGCAACTTCTTCCAACAGGCGACTGGACAGGCATTTGCCTCCCAGTATGGAACGCTGTTTGTGAAGCAACTCAAGTCCATCAATCCATTTAGTGTCACTCTTGGTATTAATGCAATTGACATTGGTGCTATCTGCATTACAGCATTATCTATTGATCGCATCGGTCGCAGGTAAGCCAGATCAAGATTTTGACACGGAGTTGAAGCACAGTGAACCGTTGGCTGATCTTAAGCAGAGCACTGTTCCATATCAGTTCCATTTCCCAGACCATTGCCTTGATGACAATGGGCGGTCTTGGAACCGCGGATGAGTCTAATATAAGCGCCAAGAAGGGTATCGTGGCCATGCTTATGCTTTTCAGCTTTAGTTGGTCTCTAGGATGGTCTCCGCTGGTTTATGTTCTTGGTGCAGAGCTTCCTTCGTCTCCCTTGCGAGAGATGACGCTACAAATTGCGTACACAGTCAAGTTGGTCACAGAGTAAGGACTTTCCTTGTTTCCCCATATCCATCAATACTGATATTATAAAGGTTCGCGGTCACATTTTCATACCCATACATGGAGACTGAGAATACACCCCACCATGTATATCTTGGTGGGAAGTTAGGCTTCATATATGGCTCGCTCTCAGCGCTTGCTTTCGTTTTCGGCTTCTTCATGATTCCCGAGACGCGCCAGTTGGAGCTCGAGGAAATTGACAAGAAGTTTATCATGCCGTCTGATGTGGCTAGAGCGCTAGAATTTGATGTGGAGAAAGATGGGACAGTTGTGAGGGAAACTCCAAAGTAGTTATCAGCGCCCCGAAATGTGGCCATACGATGTGCAGGAATCACTCGGCCGCGGATGAGACAAGTAGAAGAACTCTCACCCGCGGCCGAAGGCAGGTCAATGTCCAACCGCGAAAGCATAAATACTGAAGCCTGGTATCTATAATTTTAAATTCAATTTCTATTTTTCTGATCAAACTGCGTTTGATCTGTTCAACCTCAAAATGCAACCCGAAGAGCCACCTGTTATCGACTTCTCGCGTAAGCTTTGCATCCCAATTTTGGCATTTCCTTCGACAATTTGATAATCTGATAAATGCGATAGTAATCTATGGGTCTGATCTTGTATCTAAAGAGAATCTCATACGGGAAATTGGGGTTGCATGTGGAAAGTTCGGATTTTTCCAACTTGTGAACCATCGGATTCCCGAGACTTTGCAGCAGGCAGTAATTAGGCAAAGCGAAGACTTTTTTGGACTTCCTCTGGAGACCAAAGAGAAATATAACAAGGGTAAGTACGATTTTTGAACCTTATTTAAGGTGGTATAACCAAAGGTCGCTGATCTTGTTTTAGATATCGATGGCTATAACCGAGGCTACGAGCGCCTGCGAGCCCAGAGTTTCAGTAAGAAGGCCAATGGTGATCTCAAAGAGGGATACTATCTAGGATCAAATCTACCGAGTGATGATAAGTATGTTCTGGATAAGCGATTCGGACAGGCTTCCAACAAGTATCCAACCGAGGTCCAAGATCCCGTGGCTTTTCAGCAAACAATGGAAATGTATCACGCTGCAATGACGAAGCTGGCCATTGATATACTTCGGGCTATAGCATGCACTCTCAATCTCGAAGAAAACTACTTCGACTCTTTTTGTCAGCATCCAGTGGCAACCCTTCGTTTGCTCCATTATCCACCGCAGGATCCAGCTACATCGGACAAAGAACTAGGTAGGCATATCCAATGCCCTGCCCGTAAAATCATCATCTAAAATCTGATCACAATCAGGTATCGGCGCGCATACTGACTTTGGCGCCATCACTATGCTTCTTCAAGACGACACGGGAGGATTACAGGTATGGAACAATGACTCTTCGACATGGGTGGATGTTACTCCCATCCCTGGAGCATATGTCGTCAATTTGGGCAACATGATGATGCGATGGACAAACGATCAATACTTGTCTAATCTTCATCGCGTTATCAACAAGAGTGGCAAGGAGCGATTTAGCGTGCCTTTCTTCTTTTCGGGAAACCCGGACTACACGATTGAGTGCTTGCCGAGCTGTAGATTGGAAGGGAAAGCGAAGTATCCACCTATCACTGTGCATGACTGGATGACGGGTCGTTTTGCAGATACTTATGGTACTTCAACAGATAAGGCCATGGGGGACCTTCGTCAAGGTGTCGCTTCCTAATCAAGCTGAATAAAAAGATCTGAGATGTCTTGCCAAGGCAGAAAATCTCCAGCGACAAGATCAATCAGTGGCGTGCCATACGAGACGTACCGATCATCATTCTGCACCGAGCCCTTATCACATCCAATCACTCGAGATATAATGCTCTTCAATGAAAATTGGCTCTGTTTATTGTTTGTAACCGATGAATCAATCTCGAGAAGGCTGTCAATTAGAGCAGCTCCTCTCTTTGCAATGCTGCTTCTAGACTGGTTCGCTTTGAGAAAGCCCAAGCTTTGCGACGCAAGTCGTCGCGTTTCGTCGGAGTCGATAATCATCACATTTTTGTCCTCAGAAAATACCAACTCGAATAATATCCACAATGTAGCGGTAAGGACTTGGGTGTTCGCAGTCCAAAGGTTCGCTACGGAGTATGTATGGCAATCTTCCGGCAGGGACAGAAATTCTTTCAAATGGCGGCGCATTATTGGAATACAGGAAACCTGTCATCATTACCGCTCGTTAACTTGAGAGGCAAAATCAGTGAGTGCATTTGTCTCACCTTCGTATACGCGAAGAATGGATCTCGCAGGCTAGGAATCTGAAAATGGCGATGGATAGAATAGAACTAGATTTGGTCAGAATAGAAAGACCAGCATGAATTTAACGCGAAGGAAAACATACTTTGTGCGCAAATCCAAGATTCAGTATGGCTCTTTGTTGCTTCATGTAAGCAGGCATATTTTCATGATCTTCACGTTCATTCCTGAGAAATACCGGCATTTTACGCATCAATTCTTTCATTTCATGATCGGCTTGGAGTGCTTCGGTATAAAGCTCTCGCAACCCGTGCTCGTTCTCACAAGCACCCTCGTGTTGACAAATTTGGTTCTGCATTTTCCAGATAATCATTGATACTGCAAGGCAAAATGAGCACGTTGATTGATATTATTATATAGCGCTGGGGTTGTATTCACTTACCATGATTGAGGACTGACGTATAGCTACTTTGCGTATAATGCTCCTGGTCGTTGTCTTTGACCTCGCCTTGTAAGAACATCGATGAGATATCCTCTTCACAATTCTTAGGCATCGGAGTCGAGAATTGTGAGGGATGTATGTTGTAAGTATTGTTGAAAGGAATCTGTAACCAGTCTTGCCTGACAAGAAACCACCACACTCGTTTTGAAACTTCTAGATCTATTAAATGCTGATCTGATGGTACATGGGTCGAGTTTTGCCTCGCGTGGTTCGGCTTATCAGGACTAAGTCGATGAAGCCCAAGACACTGCGCAATGCGACTTCCAGATGCCAATAGCACTGACACACGATCCGAGTCTCCTATATTGTGACCAACATAGATGAGAAGACAGATGGCTTGAACACTGAGTATGCTGTGGTTTTTCATGAAGTCTGTGTCATTGAGGCTTTCTATGCTCTTCTGATAACACATTTTAGCCGTGTCCGCTGAATGTTTGAAAGCCGTTAGATATCTGGCTCTATGTGAATATCAGAAGCTAGAGACCATACTTTCATATGAAATTCCCATCCCATTCAGTTTCTTTGGAGATGTATGATAGACTGTCAGCTATAGAAGACATTAGCCAATTTCGAACTCGAACTGAGAGGACCACGTACTGCAATCAAGGCATAGTACAACGAATACCAGGAGGCTTCTAGCATTGTATCCCCGTAGATGGCTATCTCGCACTGTGTGATAAAGGTCGGCATATGCACGACATTATGCACCCAAGAGAGATTCATTTGATGATAATGCATCAGGCGTCGGATCTGATCGGCCGGAAACAGCAGATCAGCCGAGTTTTCTGCAAGGGAATTAGCTTCAGGCAGCTGCGCCTCTTCAATCTGTGCAGCTTGTACAACTTGTTGACGATTCAGCGCAAGGAACTCCAACATGACAGCTGCATCGCCGTTGATGTTGCTCACGTCATCTTGCAAAGAAACTTGAGCGTCCTCAGTTGTTGATGGAGAGACCGGAAGGGTGCCCGAAGATACTGTAGGTGAAATGATTGTTTCTACCTGTGAGGTTTTTTGAATATTTGGTGAACGACGCTTGCATGCGTGAGCGACTCCTCGCTCGGTACAGGCGGAACATGGTATTTTCTTTGAGCATCGGAGCTTGCGGCGTGTGCACTCTGTGCAGGAGTACGATGGACGGTTTCGTCTTATTCCCGTTGAGCCTCTTTTGGAAGTTGAAGCTGGAGTCATCTTTCAATTCATCAAGTCTGCTGGGTATTGGATAAGTTGACTTGGGTGTCTTTCGCCCGCGGACGAGAGAATGTCGGGCAACTCCGATGTGGGGATACGATAAGCTGGAAGATAAAGCAAACCATCCACAAAATCCATGCCGTAAGGAGGATATTAAAGTAAAAGTTGGTATCTTTGATTCATGTTATGAAGATTGCTCTATTGTAAATGCTAAATGCTTGTAAAATGAACGACCCGAGACTAGATGCGCGACGATTAAACAACGATCCCACGCTTCTTCCAGCCTCTCCAAGCAGCAATCCACACACCAATGGCGATCCAGACACTGATGGTAGATGTCACAGCCCAAGCGCCGTAGCAGCCCCATCCATGACATTGTCCGTCAGGGAAGCCACTTCCCCCGTTGACGGCCTTTTCGTAGGCTGTGGAGTATATCACGCCCCAAAGCGCGGCTCCGATGGCAGGCATCATTGCAACAATGCCCCAGTTTGTAGCGAAGTTTTCTGTACCCCAGACTACATTGATGATGATTGGGGTCAGGGAGAAGGCACCTCCATAGCCGAATCCGACGAGGGAAGTGGTGAGATGTAAAAGTGGTGGGTTGATCAAAGGAAGAGGGGTGGAGAGAAGAAGATAGCCCAATGAGAGGACGAGGGCCGATGGGAGAAGAAAGACCATGCGGGAAAGGGTAGGATGATGGCGTTGTTCGGCTTCCACTCTGGCCCGACGTGCTTCTTCGGGGATTGGAGGGAAAAGGTGAACTGCAGCTGGGGCAAAGAAATCTGATAAAGTTCCTGTGAGGAGACGGGCAATAGTTGAGGTCAAGGCAATTGTGGTGACGTGAGTTGATGGGAGACCAGCTGGTGGAGCAGAGGCAGCATAAGATCTTGGAGTCAGGGTCGGAATAACAGTGCCAAGCTGTTTAAGTCAGTCAGAAGAACTAGCTATCGGCAGATTCAATCAACTTACATTGTTTATAAATGACTCCCCTGGGCCAGTCACAAGGAAGAAACCGGCAGCAAGCCACCACATGGTAGGATCTTGCAAGAAGATACGGGTTTCATAGTTGAGCAACCAATTCTTCTTGCGACGCTCTTCCTCCTCCCGTTCTAGGTCGTACTTCATCTGCTGGCGCTCCTCTTCTGAAAGAGTCACCGATCCTTCCTCGTCGTTCGCATCGTAATTGAATGTGCCGTATTCGGCTTGGATCTCATGCCGAGGGCGGAAGAATTCACTTTCTTCAAGCAATCCACTTCTTTCCAGGTCTTCGACCGTCTGGTCAATGTACTGCTCTTCCTCATCATCGACAATTCGCAAAGCAAAAGTGCCGATTATTCCAATGACGAAAAGCAGAACTGCTAGGAAGAGGAAGTATCGGAAGACATCTACATCACCGCGGCTGCCATCGACGTTCCGCTCATAGAGCAAATAAGTCCCAATCTGGCTTTGCCACATACCACTCAAGCCGAAAGCTGCAATGGGCACGGCCAGCATGATTCCCTTGTGCTTCCCTTTCCCGTAGTTCTTCGCGCAAGTAGCTACAGCACCAAGGTACATGCAGCTTGTTCCCATTCCGATAGCGATGAATGCAACAATCATCATCCAGAATGGCCAGCCATCGCCTCCAACATCTGGAGGAGGTCCGCTGCGATATGTAAAAGCCGCAAGACCGTATCCGACCCCGAACAACACTCCGGCGAGCAACGATAAGGGCGAGGGGCTGTAGCGGTCGCACAGGTAGCCGAAAAGTGGCACAAGGAGGTACATCGAGATCGCAGCGGAGGTCGACACTGCATTGACGCGGAGTTGGGTATATTGGAGCCTCGTCAGGAATAGGTGCCCGTATAACGAGAACGCGGTGATGCTACCAGCACCGAGACTAGATTCGCAGATAGATTAGCACCAACCAGAGACTTCAAGAAGGATGAAAAGAGTGCCTACCAAGTGACAACTCCCCACGCAAAGCTTATGACCCGCACAAACTCCGTGTGCATCTTCTTCATATCGCGCTCAACGATCCCATCGACAACATTGCTGAGCAACCCATCATCACTGCCCGCGAGCAACCCGGAGCGAGACGAAGCTCGTGACCGACGAGATCCGGTTCGCGAATGTCTAATTCCTGGCGTCCGCTGTCCGGCAGAGCCCTCTTCATCGGCATCCTGCAGCAGCGGCCGATTGGCGTCGAAGTCCCGCTTATCGATCGACGGGTCGGCGAGGCTATTCGGGCCCGGCATAATCGTTGATGTACTCGGAAGCCCCAAAAGGAAAGATTGGGGAATTCCAAAGGCAAGAGGGTGAGTCGGTAATTGAGAGAAGCCCCAGCGAAGGGCTCTGGTAGGTATTTCACCAGCAGAGAAGGTTCGGAATGGCGCGAGATTGCGGTGATGGTTCCGGCGGTAAGGCGAATGATAAGGTCCGGTCACCTGGGTGGATCACTTGCTTTGTTGTCAGCTCTCCACACGACGTCATTGGGCCTCAAGGTCATCCCTGGCGGACCGCGGTCTCGTGTAAAGCGATATCTGTTTATGGCTTTTAGCCTATGATGAGGAGCTAAATTGATGTAGTCGGTATTCTGAAATAGAGACGGGCAAGTCCAGTTGAGTTGAGATCTGAAGCTGCGGGCGGAGCTGCTGGATAGTCATGTGATATGTTTACACCGACGTCCAAACTCAAGTTCTTCTTTAGCTCAAAGTCCACGGGTATTGAATGGCAACCCGGTAACATTCCCGTGTTTCTGGAATCGAAGCAAGAGCCGAAGGTAGATTATAGCCTAGGTCTCTGAGACTAGAAGTATGCCAATCTTTTTATGGGGCTAAGGTGCAATTTGGAAGGGATTTGATCCATCAAGACTGTTCTCAGAGTACAACATGGCTTATCAGTTTCGCCGCTGTGAGTCTGATGCCCTCCGCCTTCGAACGCCTAGGTGGATTTAAATGATTACCCAGGATGTGGCAGCGTAAAGCGGCCAAACGGTCGATGTCGAGTTTTTTGATCGTTATTGATCAGATTGCGTCAATGTAGCTGCACTTAGAACAGGCAGTAAGCAATGATACGCGAGTTGCAGTTGTGATACACAGACAGTACGAAGTAATCATTCAGCACGGGGATACAGGGGAAGTTCTTCACCGAAGAATTCCACCATCAAAGCTCTGAGGCTTTCCTACAAGTATGGAGGGTTCCTCTGTGGAGTATCTCCTCATCGAGCTTTTCTACTACGTGCTTCTCGATTACGAGCTTCCCTTACAAAGACTGCTCTCTCGAGGGCTATTCTATCGAGGACTGTTCTATGGATAGCCAACTTAGCAATCCTAATCCATCCCATTGTTACATTCATCCATTTTAGTATAATTTCATACTTAGTAATTCATTAACAGTTGACTGGAATTTCCGAGAAGTTTATAGGATGCTTAAACTGGGAATATTAAGCAGAAGGGAGAATTCAGTTAATTCTGCTCAAGACAACTGATATTCCTTTGCTACATACATAATTCTTTCTCGCATACTCACATCCACACATTCTATCAGGCTTTTCCCTTGACTATTTTTGAATTCAGTACTTGCCCCATACTGGAGGAGATTGACTATTCTAGGCCTACAAAAGGCCACCGCTGTATAAAGTGGCGTTTTTTTAGTCAAAGGAAATATATTTTGAGAAGGAATATGATCCTCATATAATAGATAATCAAAAGGAGCACCCAAAGAAATGAGGAGCTGTGCAACTTCCAGATTTTCTGACTTCTAATAGATCACATTATACATGAGCTAGCCTCTTTGGACATTTCCACCACAGCGTAATAGCAGATGGATAATTTCCAAAGAAGCAGTCTAAGTAGCATGAGAGAGTAGCGTATAAGCCATATCACACTAAGCGTTAGGATAAGCCTCTTGATCAAGAAGCCATGAGGTCATCTCCAAATCATCAAATGCGTGTCTGCAATTGTTAGCTTCTGAGACAATTATAACATAAAGACAAGACTGCTCACGCCAAGATAGGCGGCCTCGTTGGGCCTATTGCCTGATTGACACCCCAACCATGACGAAAAGGCTCTAATGAAATCTGTGGAGACTAGACATGGTAAAGTATGTCTTTTCACGAAGCGCGTTCCCTTCGCTGTGGTTTCGCTGAACAGCAGCCAGAGGGTATGAATTCTATTGGCTCGAACACTTCGCTTATTGCGCACGGATCTATTCTGTATTTTTTTCATTTTCGACAAAGCGAAGCAAGAAAATCCCCAAAAAAAAAACACGTCACTGCGCCTTACTTAACAATTGAGGTGTGATGGGGATACACCAGTGAAAGAGCAGCGGAAATTGTTCCTGTTGGGTCAAGTGATATATTCCAAGGTTTAGTTGATTTCAGTTTCTGGCTTGGGCGTTTGGGTCATGCCGCGCAGACATGTGGCAATACGAGATTCACTCGTTCTTGTCTCTTTTCCATGGGATGTCATTCTTTCGGAGTAGCACATGCTGGATATCGGGCTTAAGCAAGTGGTCTAAGAGCGTCGATAAATTATTTCAAGATAAAGTCTTGTGTTTCTTCATTTTTGATCACTCTAATGCTTTAGTCGGCTCTTTACACTACGTCATATGGGCCTGAAGGCCATCCCTGGTGGCCTCTTGCGATATAGTTTTTGTTGACAGCTGCGCTAGGGAGCTTCCAAGACGAGCTCAGGGCTCTAAATGAAAACCCCGTTTCTGCCTAGTCTCCCGTTGGGGCAGCTCGCCGGGCATTTTGTGTGATATACGCGTGCGGACATGCCCTCATTTGGGAATAGCGCAACTTGAATATGCATATGCCGGAACCTTGAAGCCGGAGCCTTGGAATATCCAATACTCTCGGGCCCTAGGCTGCGATGGAGAACCTGAAAGATCGGGTCGCCTTTTGGCCGCGAAAGTACGTGCATGGGACACCATATAGGAATCGATTTAAGACGGATAAACAAGAAGACACAAGTCATTTGTAGATTTGAGATGTAAACGATGCCGGGTGCTGCTGTACCCCCAGGAAGATGTAATTTCCGCTCTTTAAAGCCTATGGGCTTGCTGAATTCTATAGCCCGATGCGCAGCTCCAGCTGGAAATAATCCAGCTGGACAGTGCGGTATTACCTCCCGCCATCGCCACATCAGGCTGCTTGATACAACTCATTTAGGAGATAGGAATCTTGACCAGTCCAAATGGGTTTGGGTCCGGCGATCCGAATAAGTATAATATGAAGATCTGTCTAGGTTTTTGGGTACCCTTATCCCAAAGTACGGGCGTGGTACCTGTTTCAGGAATGAATGGGTAAATCCCTAATCGAGCATTGCCCGCGCCGAAGCCTTACAGAAGAACCCAAGCGTGGCAGTGTGTAATCGCGCTATCTTTTCTGGCACAAAGTACGAAGCGAGCAAATCGGAAGCACAACCGTGCCGTGATAGGGCGCATCCCATTCCATTCCAGATAGAATGACGTAGATGTCAGACGCCCGGCAGCATCCCTGCAGGTCCCAGCACCGCGTTGACTGTCGACACTTGCGGTGTGTGGAGTATTGCAAAGCCAATCATTGTTCCTGACGTTGCTTGCGAAATAGGGAATCATGCACGGCTTTTGATTACATGCCTTGATCGGACCTATTTTAAGGAGAACACATCTAATCCTGTGTCGGTGAGGTGAGAGGCGCAACTATTGCCAATCAAAAAAAAAAAAAAAAAAAAAAAAAAAAACCCTGTAGGGGTTCTTTCCTTTGGAATTGGAAAGGGGCGGTAACCCAGTGATTTGGGTCCTGGGTAGCTTTCACACCGTGCGTACTTTTGGGTCGAGCAGCGAGCGGAGTTACCCGTTGACTGGGATGGTTCTTCCGTGTCCCGATATTCCATCGCTTCGCCAAGCCAGCGATCATGATCTTCTAGAATATTCTACGAGTGAAACGACTGTGACTTACGACGGTGAGTCTAGGCGTGAAAGGTGAAATGGCCCCCTATAATAGACTAGGCGAAGCTAGATCAGGCTCAACCATCAAGCCTACTGTCCATGTTTGTAAAGAAGAAGGGATTTGGGCGGAGGATGGCGCAAGATTACTCGGGGGGCATCTGGGAGCCCCATGTGGGCCAAAGGTGTGGGGTCCGAAGCTCTGGGGTGTGCTTACGCATGCGGCGCTAGCATATGCAGATCTTATCACATCTTGTGATCTGCGTGCGTCTTCCCATCTTGTATAACTCGGCTTGTCAACGGCGGAGGTCTTCCTAATTAGGTCCGTTTTGGCAACTGTATATCTCGGCTTGTCAACGGCGGAGGTCTTCCTAATTAGGTCCGTTTTGGCAACTGTATATCTCGGCTTGTCAACGGCGGAGGTCGTCCTAATTTGGTTCGTTTTGGTGCCTGGGTGCACATGCCACACCGCTTGCTGCAGATGGAATCCAGAGCCCCAAGAGAACCAAAGTACAGTACCGAGTCCGCGACCACTCTATCCCATAGTAAGTTGAAATCCGCACATGTGCAGGCCTTTCAAACATCCAGCATAGCCTCTGGGCGTCTAAATATTAGGTACAAGATATTCGAGTCGGTCTATTTCTGAAGAAGAACTTCACGTTTTCAAATTTTCAGCGCAAGTCCTATAGCTGCAAGCTCGAGGCTGGTACACTCATCCTAGTGACCCCAAAAGGGGGCACTCACAAGGGTGCGCCCAAGTGCGCCTAGAAGTGGGCACTTACAAGGTAGAAAATCCAGCCATAAAAAAAAAAAAAAAAAAAAAAAAAAAAAAAAAACAACAAACAAACCGAACACGATTTGATTGGCTATCAAAAATGGCATCTTAGGTACGGTATTGTAATCAGGTTCGGAGTGCGCGTAAAGGACCATGTGCCTATGGATGCACATCAACCCCGAACGGAATAGTGTACAGTTCAGTTATCCCCCCCCCCCGAGGGGAACCGACGTATGAGCTTTCCAGGGTTTGCTCCACGTTCGATTCGAGCCCGTCCCGCCGCAGGGAACTGCCGAAAGCAGGTCAATCCTAAGTCAATATTATGCATCATGCTGATCTGATGTCGCCGGCTTGTTTTGCTGTAATTTCTAAGGTACATGTTCAAGGCCGGATGAGGCTTTCCTGGCTTAACTTAACCTTAACCCTAGAGAACCTCAATCTCCCATCTATTATAAAAAGGCTCAAAGCGCCATGAATCTTCAGTATCAATTTCTTTCACTCGGAAAAGTCAAAGAATTCCGTCCACCTTCTATATTTTCAATCTCTATTCAATCGCCGCCCTTGTCGTTGATATACAATTATTACGGCCATGGACCAAGCTTCCGGCATGGAGAACCACCAGGACGCGGTCCTCAATCAAGCTGCAGAGCCACAACCTTCGATCGATGAAGCCCTTGTCGCCTCGATGTGGCTTTATGGCCCCAACCGTTCTCTCAATCATTCGCAACCTGAGAGGCATGCACCAAACGATTCTCCAACAGAGGAACACCCTGGAATGAGCGATTGGGTGGCCACCACTACACCATCTACTAGCAACAACTCTAGACACGAAAGTGCCAGCGTTGCTACCCAGACTAGTGCGGGAGCTTCCTCGGTCTCTTCATACGCTCAGGGCCCAGGACCAGATGACCACATGGGTGATAACCCAAACGAGTCGATGTATGTTGCGCGCTGTACAGAACATCTTGAGCTTAATTGGCTAATAAGAATTTTTACAGCAGGGATTCGCCCCGGTTCATATGTACCATTCCAGGCTGTAAATACCATGGAAGTTTTGCTCGTAAGGGATCTTTGAGGCGCCATCAGAAGTCTCTGCATGAGTGGCCCGGGAAATTTAAGTGTCCTGTATGCGGGCGACCTTTCAATCGGAAGGACAACCTAAAGAAACACTTGCCGACCCATAAGGAGATTGTGTGAAAACTGGTATTACTGAGGGTCTTGGGAGTCTGTTGGGTCTGATTTCCATTTCTGGCTTGGGTGTTTGGGTCATCTCATAATCTGTACCTTGGCATGTGAGCATACGCAAATAATTCGCTCTTGTCATTTAGTGGTTGATCACCGTCAGGTCAAAGGCTTCGCGGGCGCAAAATGTGGGACATTATCTTTTGGAGGAGCTTCTGATAAATTGTTGATTGGGATGAATAGTCTGGAAATAACTATACATTACTCTAGAATAGAATCTTGCGTTTCTTCATTTTTGATCATTTGCGATCTAGAACCTGTGAATGTCATGTACAACAACAACCCTGATGAAAGCTTGCCAGGGAGAAAAAGCACGCCTAGACCATCCGATAACCCACTGGGGTATAATGAATAAAACAATCCGAGAAGAGAAAAAAGGGTCTTAGCCCTACAAGACATCATCATGCACAAGAAACGCAGAACGCCCACGTATCAATAAATAAAGGGGGAGGGGGAGGGAACCAGTCGGCTCTTGCTTTGCATCCAGCAATGGACAAGAGTCGTAATTAATGCTACTGTTCGAGCAAAGACGTCAAGAAAAAGACAACGGGAAAAAAAAAAAAAAAAACTCCGAGACACAAGGAACCGTCTATTTCCAAACGCCAAATTCTCGAGGAGGATGCGGGAGGAATAAAGGGAGGAGGAAGAGGAGGGACGAATGCCTTAGAAGCTCACTTCACCGGCATCTTGTTCCATGACGTTATCATCCCAGAATTGATCGGACGAAAAGTCGCGAATTGCGGCGGGCTGGGCGCCAGGTGCCATGCCCTCGCCCTCGCCTCGCTCAATGAATTCGTCTTTGGTGATCTCTTTCATTATACGCTGGAAGTACATACGAAGGGTACGAAGGCCCCGCAAGTACCCACGATCAATATCTTGAGGATGATGAGGGGGACATAGAGCTTCTGGGGGTATTGGGTCTTCTCCAGTCACGCAGTTGGCAAAGTCAACGATTTTAAGTTCAACATCAATATTGTTGTGGCCATCTTCGGAAGATTGTCGCCGCAGTTGAGGTTTCTTTGTTGGAAGACTTGGGGTAGGTGGAGGGGTGGCCTGTTCGCCGTCGTATAGGATCAATAGACTGCTTGCATATAGACGATATCTATCAAGTCTTCGGATCATTGACTCCAAGACTCCAAGCTTCTCTAGAATAATTGGGATCTTCTTGACCACGCTTGAGTAGTCCACCCCGTCGTACAAGAAGCGAGTTAGTGCATCTTGAAACTCACGACCAGATTTCAGATCTCGTCCAAAGTACTTGTCTTCAAAGATGTACTCCTGTTTTTTGACATTCCAAGCTTGCATGCCGCACAGGCGGACTCCTAGCTGCTGCGAAGTTGTGGACTGACATTTGCGTCTTTGAGATTTCTTCTTTTTCTCTGTTGCCTCCATTCCGTACTGCCGAGTTCCCATTTTGAGGTCTAGGACGCAAGGCTTGTTCATACCTGCTGTGAGGTCTTCAAGCAAGAGGAAGAATTGGACGCGATCATCTTCACGTGTTTGCGCTTCTTTCGGATTACTCGGCAAAGAGAGGATCCGATTATCAGTCGGGTTGGCACGAGCAGACGGCAGCAGAGCTCTGTCCGAGGATACGGACTTTGACATTCGGCGCCCGTCGGCGGGAATTTCAGCAGGAGATGGAGCAACGACCGGCCTTACTGACGAACGATCTGACGGCATAGGTGAATCGCCCTCCATGGAGAAGATTTCATCTTCTTTATCACCACCATAGCCTTCATCATCGAAGAACATTAGATCGCCCTTCTTTTCCGAATCCATAGATACACGTCTTTGAAGACCGCCTCCTGAATGTCTTCGACGCACATTATGGCCACGAGTGAGCGAATTCGCCCGCTGTGGCGAGTCTTTTTCGGGGCTTTTATCAATATGCTTTCGGTTCTCATCTAAAGCTGTGGAAGCCGAGGACGAAAGCGTGGGGCCCTCACGCGCGATTTGGTTGATGTCCTTCGCCGGTGCTTTCAACGACTCGACTCTGTCCAAAGTCGAAGTGCGGGGGCTAGATGATGAGAATCTATTTTCGGGTAGGCTGCCACTTCCATTCGATATACTTGGAGCATTTGGGATCTCTGACGCGGCTCGGGCCAAATGCAAGGGACCGCGTGCATGTCGACGATGCTGATGGATAGCAGGTGGGCTAAAAACTTCACGAAGAACCTGTTCTTTCAATTTTCGATTGACAGTCGTCGCGCCCCACTTCTTTGTCTTGTTTATGAGAGACGAATGAGACGATGAATTTAAGTCTCGCCCATCAGCAGAGTGGGGCCGATTGGTAACTGGATCATCTAGCAATCGCGATCGTTGCCGGGAAAATAGGTCCTCGGGGATAATATGACGATTGTTTTCAAGGACGACCTTTGCTGTCACCCCTGTGACTTGTGACTGGCTCACAATTCGTTGTGGCTCAGGTGCCTCGATAGTTGGACCTCCCAAAGACATCCCATTGGGCTGTGCTGAGCGACTGCTAGCAGTGTCATCATTATGACTGTTCACGCGTTTCGCTGTTTTCGAGAAAGTGACATTCAGAACACCAATGTACCTGGAATCATGTTAGTCAACAGCACTGGGAAAAAGCAAGTTGTGTTTGACATGGAATAGTTTGCTGCGAATGATTTCGTCCCATAGTCACAATGATTCAAAATACATACCGTGGAAGAAAACGCAACATCTCAGGGTGTCTTCGTTCGATGCGTTCGTAAAATTCATTTTCACGGTTATTGAGCTGCTTGCAGACAGCACGTCGAGAGAAACGGAAAACAGTCGTATGACCACCGACTTGGTGCCTGTATGGCTTGAGTTCTACGGCCCCCAATGGACCAGCCTGTTTACGGCGTGTAGGAAGACGAGATCGTTGGGTTGGTGTAGCAGTAGGGGTGACTTCAGCATCATCAGTCAGGCTAGACTCCTCAACGATCGACTGATTACTTTCATCGGCAGACGCCTCTGATTCACCACAAGTGGAATCGACATGTTCGGAAATAGAGCTCAGAGGTCCCGGCGCGGTTTCGGTTGTAGAACGTAACCTCGAGAGATCTCCGTGTAGAATCTTACTGTCACTTCTAGTTCGAAAAGAAATATCCACGCGGCCACCCTCCTTATCCGAAGGAACAGTATGCTCTTGAGGCACAAGCATAAGCTCGTGGCCTGGCTCAGGAGCAGAAAGCTCAATGGACTGGACAGAGGATGAATCGGGTATCAAAGATTCTGGGCTATTGATCCCTTCAGGTTCATTAACACGTTCATGTGGGAAGTAGACAGCAGAAGATATTTGTTCCTCGTTGACTTCCTCCTCTTCAAGTGGCCCAACATCTCGGGACATATCCTGCTCGTTCGGGCTCATCTCTGGAAAGCGCTCAACATGCGGCTCCTGCTGGAAGTAATCTCGGCCACGTTCAGAGTACTGCGTCGGGATGCTCTTGGAGAATGATGATCCATGTCTACCTCCGGGAGTCAAATGGAAGTTGCGGATTTCTTCTAGTAGACTGCGAGGAAGCGCAGGTGGACGACGCCTATATGTCTCTTCCACTTCATTCTGCCCTGATGGCTGGACAGGAGTTTGCACTCCTAGTGACGGTGTATCTCCGAGTGAAGGGAGGGAAACGCTCTTACGAATAAGCCCCTCATCTTCAATTGGAGAATTCACGGTCTGCGACTCAGGCTCCATCCCTCTGTCCGATGGCTCGGATGCCTCATTCTGAGGATGACTGCGATCGTCCCATCTTTTGCGGTCCGGTGAAGTAGCAGTGTTTTCTTTGAATAAGCCTAAGTAATGACTTGACTTACGGCTGCGCACGTTCACAGTAGGCTCTGCGTTGGCAAGGTTTGCCTCGATTGAACTATCCACTCGCCCACGGCGACCTCTGCTTGTGCTCCGATCTAGCGCCACACCGCGAGAAGACTCTGGAAAGGTACTGTAAGTTTCTCGACCAAATATGGACCAGTCAGGACCAGGCACTGAGGAGCTGAGAGATTGAGGTTCAGGCACATTCTCTAGTGCAGACGGAAGAAGACTGCGTTCAGCCAGTGAGTCTTGGGAGCTAGCAAGCTTCGTACCTTGTTCATCAGGAGACCCGGATTGCAACAGCTGGGCACCGGGCTCCGAATCCCGATGTTTCACTTGGTCTGTAGAAAATGTAGTGGAGCGTAGGGGAGAGAAATGAGAGACATCGGAGGATGAGTACAGAGGTGGTGAGCGCAATGGATAGTGTCTGCGGACGTCAACTTCCATGTGGGAAGGTCCGACGTAAGAACGGTGGGGAGAGACCTTGGAAGGAGGACTTGGAGACCCGTGCACATCATTCAACGCATGAATTGCATTCACTAGACGGTCATTGTCCGGGGCGTGTTCGGGAGGAAGCTGCGGCGTATTTGCGCCGCTGTCAGAGGGCAGGTAATGGGTTGCGAAGATGCTATCTCGCTCGGACAATTGCGGGCTATGTCCAATTTCGGGGCGGACGGGGGCGTTCAGCGGGACCGTTGATGACCTTTTTACAGGTAACGGGACTGCAGGGCGAGTCCATTGACGCACTGTGGGGGACTCTGCGCGCGAAGGAGATGGTGCGTCCTCAACCCCCTGGGAGTAATGCCGGCCCCGCGTCAAGTGGTGACGTGGGTTGGCCCGAGCAATCTCAGCCTCCTTCGAGCAATCATGTTGGGCAGGCGCAGCAGGTGTCACCAGGGGGTTAGGCAGCGTATCTTCGGGAGCGGGCGGCGGGTTTGACATGGGGAGGACATTGGTCAGGCCTGCACGGTTCGGAATGATCTGGAATGCAGCGTTAAGGATGGTTGGCTCGACAGGACAGAGGGTGGGGAGGGGTCGGTCGGCAGAGCAGACAAGGGTTGGAGGGGAGGGGAGCAGCAACGTGGGCGAGACAAGCGACGATGGGCGTCACGACAAGACGACAAGAGCCGTCGATGAGTGGAGACGGGGAACACGGGGAAGTCCAAGGCCGGCGTTCAAGGCAGGAAGGCAGGGAAAAGCAGTGCAGGGCACGTTGGAGAAGGAGAAGATCTTACTGGGAGAACTGACCGCAAGTCGGGACCCGGGGATCAGGAGTCTTAAGCAGTGGAGGAAGAAAGAAGATAAAGGATCGAGCGAACCCAAAGATAGGTCGTTGTACAAGCGTCACCGCCCGTCGAGTGGGGATGCCCCAAGGATAACCCACGATCTTGATCCCCTCGACACACGATTCTCCGAACAAGCTCTGACTATACGATGATGCAGAACAATGCGATCCAGTGGGGACCAATGGATGAAGTCATCGCTGGTCCAATGGAGTTATGGATGCGGTCAAGCAGACGAACTAATGGGACAAGCTAATTTAGTAGGACGCCGAGTGGACCGCCCAGCGAACACGGGTCTGGGTCTTGGATTTGACAACGTCCCAGCTTTCTATGATGCACATGGCCTGCTTGACTCTCGAGTCTTGTCCACGACTCTTATCGCCAATCTACACTATCGGGTCCATCGCGCATCATGCGACCGTTCTAACAAAGAACCGATCGGCGCCTTTATCTTGTTCCGCGCCAACCCCGATCCCCAACCCCGTCTCACCGACCTTCGAGTATAGCGCTAGCAAAACCCCCAGATCGCATATGTTGCCAACTTGAGGCACGATCATCGAGCAAAAATCTTGGATCGAGGACTCGGGGAGGCGGGAGGTGGAGAGCCTCGAAACCACATCCTGGTGCACAATGAAGGACACAACCAAGCATGGTTAAGAAGTTAAGGTGTCGGGTCGATCACGTCGGATTCTGCAGAAGCAGTCTGCCAATCATGGAGTCGAGTGGGCGGCGCGTGGTGCTCTTACGGACGGTTATAGGCGTGGCCCCGATGGGACTACTGCGCTAGTCTCTTCTCTTGCAGCCTCCTTTGCATTGTGCATTCTCTGGGGGTTCTTTCTCTTTGAAACCCCAGGGGGCTGCCCCTTCTCCTAAGTTAGAACCGCCATGGTGGCTTGAAACTCCCGGGGTCGATCGATATCTAGAGTAACAAGAAGAAAAATATTCCGCCCATGGTTCGGTATGTCGCACCCCGACCATGTGTTGAAGGCGCTCTATCTTACTGGACCGCTATTCCCACGGTGCAGCTGATGGCCTTGCATTTCTTTGCTACACGACATTGGAATTTGATTTGGGAGCGCACCGCCACGTTGCAGGGTTACAAGGACCAAGACTATAACCCTTGCTTGGTGACCGCCACATTGCCAATATAGGCTATAGCGGGGCTGGCTCACAATCGCCGCGAGAATAAAGGCGAAGACGTGAGTCATGGAGCTATATCGCTCGACCCGTTGGTGCTGGTGTTCTGGGAGCTGTTGCCCTGCATGAGTTATCCGAACATCGACGTGCTCAATCATCTCATTGGCTTCTGAAAGTACTGACCTGCATAGTTTTGACCGGAATTCCTTCTCATGGTTTGTCAGCTCGTGTTGACATCTCACTTTTGTTAATGTTCAATTTGAGTTTTAACTTTTCGAGAAACCATCTTTCTATTTAGTCTCAGTATAGTTACAGTTGAAAAATCCCATCTACCATAAATTCTATGTTGCTCCTCCTTATCAGAGAATATAAACAATTCAGCGAAGTAAATTCTTCAACGGTGCTCAATTTATTCCTGACAGGGTCTCCTACAAGACTAAGAAAAAGAGCAATAAACTTCACGGCTGGGATATTTCAAGATTCGCGAATGAGGCTCTGATATTCTCCTCGGAAACTAACTTGAGCTGGTACTACACTGGTGTATCCTTCGGGTCTTGATGGCGTTTTGCCCTCAGTTCTACCCGGGCCACCCTTGACAAGTATGCAGACATTCTTGCTATGGTATTTTTCATTTTATCAATTTGAATAAGGGTCACGTTATATTTCATAATTGGCAGGCAAGAAGGGGCATGCGTACGTTACAAAGCTTTACGCAGCAGACGGAGCATTGTACGATATGAAGCATGCGAGAGTTTAGGACCATTCTGCGCCATCATAAGTTTATCAAAGGCAATCTTCTAGATAATCATTTGACATAAGATTCAATGTCCTCAAGAGCAGCATCGAGAGTTTGAGCCACCAGTGTCGGCTTCAGATCCGGGAGAACAGCGTCCTTCCAGCCCGAGCCAGGTCTATCAATCCAAGCTGCACGCATGCCCATATTTCGTGCTCCAACAACATCGAACGGGTTGGCACTGATAACCCAGATGTCTTCAATACTTGCAAACTCCTTACCATATTGCTCAGCTAGACGCTGATAGAATACTTGAGAGGGCTTGTAGCATTGCGCCGCATCTGCAGTTAGAAGCCCGTGAAAAATCCCGGCATACTGTGATAGACCCTGTGAGCGCTGCACTGAATTCGACACCATTGAGTCGCCGCCATTTGAGAATACGACTGGCTTGAAAAGGCTTCTATGGCTCAATCTTTGCAACGCCGGCTCGACGTCGGGAAATGCAGAGAGATCGTCGTAAGCAGACATTAGCTGCGATATACTTGTATCATCAAGGCATTTGCCATTCTCCGCAAGGGCATGCAGCAAAGAGTTCCGAGTGACCTCTGTGAAATTCTCGTATCGTGCTTTTGTTGGTTAGCTTTGCTCCGAACGAAGGATGTGGTCTAGGTAGCTCACCCATGCTATTCAGCCTCCAAGTGTATTCCAATTGGAAACGCCTCCATTTTTCAGAAACATCTTTCGCAACTGCCGGTTCAAAATGGCTCTGCAGGTGTACTTGAATCGATTCCGTGGACAGCAATGTTCCGTACAGATCAAAAGCAAGTAGAGCTTTGGCACACATGCTGGGATATTACGCACGGAATGGTTCACTTTGGGAGAAATACCTCGTTATATACGGCGAGAGAGTGAAATCAGAACCCAAAGGTGGAGTGACAGAAGTGGTGTCACGGTACTTGCTCGTTCGAGAACCCCTCTTCTGCCCAGATTATGTAACGTGAGCTTTCCGGTTTACTCGAGCGAAGCTTTGATTGCTCCTCCAACTTCTACCCCCTACACGTAAATCCGCATTTCGACAATATAGGAGGGTATCGGGAAAAGGTGTGCCTTGTGCCCCTTCGTTCCGCAGGTAGCAAGGCGACCCGGTGCCGCATATTACTTTCAGGGGCTATACACTTTCAGGCTCTATGGGTGGATTATTACAAATCTTTTGAACAAGACACAACTTCATAGCTTTGAAGTTTCCTGAAGTTTCCATGGTATGAACTACAGGAGGAAGATGAACTTGCTGTGCTGAAGCGGGAGCATTCGTGATATTTACTTCCAAAATCTGGCACTTCAAGTCAGCGGCCGGTCTCGAACATGCCATAAGTGATCGCCCGGTACCATCAGATAGAGTCCGTTCGTTTCCCAATAAGCGCGGGCTTTTATGCATGCGACAATACCGACTGCACTCTCATTCGGCTCGAGTGTGATCACAGCGATGTGACAAGCGGGGCCTCAACGCCCCACGGGCTGTGCCGGGCGGCGCTTAAACCAACCAGCGACCGCAAGAGTGTGAAGCAGATGCATTAGACTCTCAATGGCCGCCCTAGCGACTAGTTGGCGACGAACCTTGAGCTCCAGAGCCACTCACATCATCTCCCCGGCTTCTGGTTTAGCCCCCTCGGCGCAGCACCGCCTAGCCTTTCGTCAGTCCTCTTCTACCATGTCTTTCCTCCTGACTCCTTCGCAATCAAGATTCATACAATTGTCTGAAGCTGTGGGATACGGTACTTGAGAGCGATATTCAGTCTAAGTGATTACCATCCAGGCTGATCGGCCTAAGCTATCTCCACGCCGCGATCGTCTAAGCTCCTGGATCAGGCAGCTTCATTTGCCCAAGTGCACAAGCAAACTTGTGCGCCGCAGTAATCGCGGTGAGACGACGGGATTACAATATTTGCAGCAGGTGGATACATGAGAGTATTGTCGCTGCTGAGCCATGCCCACTATGAGCCAGCCGTTACAGCTCAACACACAGGCGCAGCCGCCTCCAAACCGCCGATACTCATTTACTGAGACTCCATTGGAAGCTCATTCCTCGCCGGAGCAACGATACCAGTTCTCACCCTCGTGTGGAGTTGCTACCGGTACCCCCACGAATCCAAGTCCTGCGTTGCACCAACACGTCGGACAACACAGAGAACCAGCTTCGCCCCCGCCACAAAACCCATATATGCCAAGCGAAAAAGAGCGCCATCTACAGGAGGAAGGAATTATACCAACATACTCGAAGTACCCTCCGCCAGAACAACATCCAGCGCATTTCGCTCCGATCGATAACGCCGTTGAACAAGCGCATACTCTTCAACATGAGATCCAACCGTTGCAACAACCCCCCAATTCTCCAGGCCCTTTACCATTGAAAATAAACTCCGATATACCAAATCGAAGCGACACCATAACACTCGCGCCGGACACAAATCCTTTACAATCTCCCAAAATACCTTATTTCCCACCGCCGACCGCAGCAAAATCGTCGCAAGCCCCAACTTTTGAAGACCTGGAAACCTTCCATCAACCCGGACAGATATCGCACCCCAATCAAGATGCCCAGGGTGGGACTTGGCATCATGGACTTTGCGACTTCTCAAATTTTGGCACTTGTTGCCTTGGGTTAGCTTGTCCATGTGTTCTATACGGAAAGACACAATATCGACTTTCAAGGAAATCCAAAAAGGAAGACCCGACAAATATGCTCGGATATAAAATCTGCAACGGCGCATGTACAGGCATGGCGTTATTATGCGGGTGCCAATGTGAGTTCCATTATTTCCCCACGTAAATTTGCGACATGCGCTGACGCTGTAATCTCAAAAGGGTTACTGGCTACTATACAGCATACCAGGACTCGAAGAGCCTATGGAATCGAAGGCGGGGTTTCATCAGACTGCATCCGCGGAACCTGCTGTCTGTGCTGTACGCTTATTCAGGACGAGAAGGAAATCCAGAAACGAGAGCAGATCAGGAATCGAGCTGCTGTCGAGAGGGGCACCGTTCTGATGTCACCGTACACATCTCCAGGGCCGATGACCTACCCCCCACCCTCCAATTAACGGTTCTATCTATAACGACTAGCTTGATGACTCGATACCCTATGTACCTATAGCCGAGCTTTGAAATCAATTGAATTGCACGATGCATAATTCTGTAGCGCTGGCGCATAAAACGTATAAACCTTGGAATACAAGATGCGGGAAGCAGTTCGCATATTGCCTCGCGATCGCACCAATCAGATATTTTAAGCTTTCGCTTAGAGAATCATCAGCGAACTGCCGAGGTGATCGCCTCCACATGACCAGGGTCCCGGGCTGATGAATGGTGATCTATCAGATTGGCTCGGACTGCGGCCCGCCGGGTATGGCAAACCATACTAAGTTCAAAGTAGACCAACGATTAGATTATGGCGATTTGACCAGCAGAATTTAGATTCTCCACCGCCATATTATACTTTACGTTAGGATCTTTTAATGTGAATATATGAATAAATCAAGAGGAAAATCCCTCATACTTCAGAAGTAAGATCCTAGCTCTAGCTTTCAAGGCCTCTCTATATGAATTAAAAATTCGAGTAGGATTCGAGTAGTAAGATAGTGGGTGAGCCGTAGAGACTAATCTATAGTAGAAGGCGGGGTTCCGTTCATCTTCATTTGACAGCGACACGGATCCTTGAAGGAAATCCCCTCCCCCCCCGGGTAGGTACCTGCGAAAGAATGTCGATGACCTTTGACGAGGTATCAATGCCTTGCAACTCTACACTCACATATTATCATACCACGTCATACATAGGATGATTCAAGGACATCCTAGATGTGCGTTGCCGAGACGGGGGTGTCGAGATGGGGGTGCGAGCTGTCAAGATACAACTTTACGCCACTGGTCGAGAGTATCACCTTCATATCTATTCGACGGTCATACTCGTTCAACCCACGCCGAAATGCTGCCGCTGTGGGAAAGTTGACATAAGCTCCCTGGCACACAGCAGGGGCCACTTATTTTGCAATCGTTCTTTGGAAGGTCTTATTGACTTGAATGGATAAATTGAATCTGGCATTCACTATTGCAAAAGGTAAAACAAAGGCTCTTGCGGAGTTCGTGTTCACCAGGACATCTGGAGGTATATAGATGGTAATATATTCCGGGGTAAGTATGCCCAGTGGTGATCTGGTAAAATGTTGTAGAGATTCTGGATCGAAGAGACAACTGTTTCCGCAGACCTTAATCTCTTTGGAAATGGGATGAGTATAGCAATTCTCGAGACCATGTTTGAATACACTCTCTGAAAGTTTCCTCCTTGTACTAACAAGCAGTATATTTTCTAGTCTAACATAGAGACCTGGATGGTCGGAACTTATTCGAAATTCCCTTGATTGCAGTGATAGTGCATCGGAGACGCCTGGTTCAAGAGAAAAGTGACGGATTTGAGTATGTTCAAGCGACTCAATATTGACGCCTGATTGCCATGGATAATCTCTTCATCGCAAGCCTGAGATGGAGAGAAGAAAGATCAAGAGTTGGTGACAGTAGATAGGGCGTAGTAAACCACCCATTTTCTATACGAGGAAGTTTGAAAGTAACTTCATCATATAAACCACTTAGGCTGAAAGCCTCTGAGCCATTATATCGATGAAGATCTTCGCAAATCTCACAAGCAAAGAGACTCGGAGAATCGCGATCCAAGCGTTGCAATATCAAGATTGGTGCTTGATCTCTACTGACATAATCATCGAGGGATATCCGGTGGATATGCGTTGTGGACAATTCGCGGAGGCGGTGGTTGCAATAGGAGAAGCACACAATATCAGCCAACGGCAGAAAATCAAGAATCATAAGCACTACTTCTGGCGGAAGCCCGGCAAGTGTATTCATCTTGGGGTATGCAAGAGTCTTTGAGAGTGGAAGTCCCGTGAAGTAGGATAGAATCGAACGAATACCTCGAAGATACCTCATGCCGCCGTTTGATCCGGCTTTCGGATTGCCTCTTGTCATTGGATCAAAAGAATAGATAGATATGTGGAGTATTCGTAGCAAGTTGGCGTCGTATACTGGTTTCAGTAGTAAGGATGGAAAGTCACAAAAGTCCAACGGAGAGATTTTGATTTCCTGGTCTTTGAGTAGGGTCAATTCTATGATTCTGATTCCAAATTGATGATTCTGTTGACTATCTTCCCATGGTTCTTCTTGGACTAGGCTATTCTGGGCTCCGGCCAGGCTCGTTTGACCCGATTTGAACAACGACAACTGGAAATGGCTTAGGAATGCGATTCGCCGAAACCTTCATGTTCACCCCTCATCGTTGCAAACTATTGGGAGGCTGAAATAATGAGGGGCTTTGAAATCGATTTCCATGACGGTTTAACGCGAAGCGCTCGAGGTACGATTGTTGGGGCGATCGTGTATGTAAAGTTTAGCGAAGATCCGTCTAACATTGTTCAACCAACGAGCCTCATGCTGTTTCGAGCAAGCACTGACTAAGAGAAAACAATGGAGAGTAATTATTAAGGCCTCCTCGCCTGCACACATCATAGTATTGGGAAACTAGCACGATCGATCCGTAGATCAAAAGGCTAAAGGTGCCCGTTCTCGACGCAACCTCCTCAGCGGATCCTCTTCAGGAAGAAGCATCCCTCTTCCCCGGCGCACTAAAAAGGCATGACAGGCCCTCTAAACATCCTCTGAAGATAAATATACGTGACACAGCAAGTCCAGCCCTCCAAGCTGCAGCTCGGTTACACCATCTAACGAACCAAAGCGCACGCAACCACGCCACCCAGTGCACTGTGGCTCAGGCAAAACGATCCCTCACCCACGCCGCAGATCAGCTCTTGACAAGCGGCAAACTCCCCCGCGCAGTCATTCGTGTGGGCAAGTAGCCACCGGATCCATGCAAGGCAATGTTCGCAGGGCAACAGTATTGGCTCAATAGTCGCCGCAAGTGACCTGTCCGGTGTGGATGATGTATCCGCGCCGCTTGGACGCCCGGCTGTGGGGCGTGGAAGGCACCCCCCCAGAACTTTCCCGGGAGCCCTTGGCCCGACCGAGAGGCCCTAGCTTTCTCTGCTGGCCTTGATCGGCTAGCGATCGTCTGTGCTGATGGTTTGATGCATGTAAGGGCGCGATATATCTATTGTATCCCACTCGCGGTGCCACTATAGGCATGGCAACGCGGGAATTGAGGCAGCTGGCTGTCATGGCTTAATAAATTTGAGACCTATCCACTGTCCACTAAGGCGATCTCGATCTCGATTGAATAGTTGTTCGTGATAAAGATCGTTCAACCCCACGCTCGTTTTTAAAGGCTCGTTGTTTAGTTTGTCTAGAACGCTTGAGCCCATAGCCTCGCCCTTCATTCATCCTAAGGTTATTCTTGTTCGATAGCGTCAATATGACCGACGTTTCCCAAGGCACAGCCGGGTACGACCATGACAACCTTCGCCATGTCGTTATTACCTCGACTTGCTTCGCGTTCATCCTGTCGACAACAGCTGTCGGCTTCCGCATCTTGTCGCGGAAAGTAAACGGCTCGGGTCTTTTCGCGGACGATATCTTTATCATTTTTGCTCTGGTATGATGATCGCTGAAGTTTTCTTTCTAACTTGTACTGACAGAGAAAGCTGTTCGAATGGGGAATCTCGATCGCAGGCGTTGTCCGTAAGTGGATCGCATGGACGAGTTGAACAATAAGCTAACTTTCGCTAGTTCTTTACAATGGCCTGGGAACACATATTGTCTACGTCAAGCCAGAGCAATTGGTTGTTTACCTGAAGGTAAGTCAGGATCTATAGACTCATTTCCTTGTTCTCACAATTTAAATCTATCTAGACATTGTTCACTGGCTCCATCTTATACACCGGATGTATTGCTTGCATCAAGCTCTCCATTTTAATGCTCTACAAACGTCTTTTCCCTGTTAAAGTGATGAAGGTCTCCGTCGATATCGTGGGTCTTATTGTTATTCTCTGGGCTGCTTGTGGTATTGTGGCTGGATGTTTCAACTGCGTGCCAACAGAGAAGCTCTGGAACCCTCAGGTTCCAGGCGGATGCATGGACCTCGGCAAGTTCTACTATGGTCTTCAAATTCCCAACATTGCCACCGACGCCATAATCTTGCTCATGCCAATGCACGTTGTATGGGGACTTCCGATTTCTCGCCCTCAGAAGGCCGGTCTGTCTGCCATCTTCGTTGTTGGATTCTTGTAAGTTTCAATCCCCTCTTAATCTTGTACAAGACTGACAAGCGAAGGACCTTGATTTTCGATATCATCCGCCTGGTATCCCTCATTAACCTCTCCAAGGCTGGCGACGATATTACTTGTGAGTTTGTAGCTGCCAATGGAAATGGACATAAGCTAACAAGTCCCAGATACCCAAGTCGATCCTAGTGTGTGGACATGCATCGAGCCCGCAGTGGGCATTGTGGCCGCCTGCTTGTCTAACATGCGCCCCCTATTCAAGGTCTTCCATGAGAAGGTCTGGATCCCTCATATCAGCAAGAACGGATCTGGAAATACCAGCCAGCAAGACATTGTGGGCGACGAAAAACAACAATGGAACAGAAATACCCCTAGTCCTACTATCGACACCACCCAGTCTTCTTCTCAAGCCGACAGCCCTAGCCCTGCTTGATTATCTCTCCCTCCTTTTTTCTCCTTTCTGTCCGACCCCTGAATGTGTTCTTTTTCTTGAACAAAAATATTTTGATAGCCTTTCGTTGTTTTTCCTTCTAGCGCGGAGGAGTAGGCGCACAGCCAGTGATTTCAGGACTCTTTATACCGCTAATACCACACTACCTGATACTTGCCTGAGCACTGGTCTTTCCAAAATACTTATTCTAATATCCTTGGGCCTATCGCAAGCTTCCGCTGTATTCTTTTCGAAGCACTGTAATCCCGGCGAAACTATCCCGCGATAGGCCAGCTGTCTGATGAACGAAAACACCGATCGCAAATCAATCTCCCTTGTCGCACAGCTGATTGACTATTGGACGCTTGGAATAATTTCATCTGCGATGCCCCTCAGGCCGGGCGAGTGAGGGAGGCCCCCGCCTCCTCATCCCTTCCGCATGACCGATCGTCAATGCACCATGACGCGAAACACGACCCCATTTCATTCTCTCAGGAATCGATAAGCATCCTTGCAAACACCGAACGTCGTGTAATAACCTCCCACATTACCAGGAGCAACCATGCGCGGACTTGATGGAAGTACTGAAGCTCTTCTTCGCGTTGGCCATGGTGCCCAGGATCGCGTCAGGCACGGCTGGGATGCCTTTGTCAACTTTGCGGCCCGAGATAATGTTCTCGAGGTAGCGCTCGGTTTAATGTGAGCCGGATTCCGATCGAAAATGAATTCTTGCAACTGAAGATTATTGCTTGCAGCATTGCGAATGCGTTCACTAAAGTGGTGACATCTTTCGTGTCCGACGTGGTCTTGCCTGTCGTCTCGCTTCTCCCGTTCCTCAATCGGAATATGGATCAGAAATTCGCGATCCTTTCCCGAGGCCCTAATTTTGTAGAGGGCGAGGGGTATAACACGATTAAACAGGCACGAGATGATGGCGCACTTGTGCTCGCTTGGGGGTATGTGACCATAACATTGATCGAGAACAAGCAATCTAACTTGATGTAGAGCTTTTGTTGAGAATCTCATCAACTTCGCTGGTGTGAGCCTTACTTTGTTTGCAGTTGCGCATCTTTATATGCTCGTCTCGAATAATAGGATCATTAAGCCTACTGTCAAATGCAGATACTGCAAAAAGTATATTAGCGCTGAGGTATGTGTTGCAGCGATATTGTCAGCAAACAGAATGCTAAATATGGATAGGCTACGCGATGTATGAATTGCTCGACGTGGCAAGATGGCAGGGAAGATCTCCCCAAGGACAATAGCAATATCAACGAGGAGGACTAGTGGTGTCTCATGGCGTTGACATAAACACAGGTGGTGGCTACTTTGACGATGACGTTTACCTTAGATTGAACGATGCTGTGCATCAGGAATTTGCTTTACTGTCTTTACCACAGGCTAGGCAAACGATATTTACTAGGATAAAAGATCTATATAGTCTATTCTCATGAAAAGCTCAAATCTTGCTTAAACGCCCACTGACTTCACGGCGAAGGTACGAAGTATTGATGTCCCTAATCGAGGGTGTCCCAGCGAGCCCCATGGTCCGGCTCAATTCTCTTTCAAAGATATTAATCACGGTCTCGACGCCTTCTTGACCCTTGAACCCGAGGCCCCACAACACAGGCCTTCCAACCAACACGTAGTCTGCGCCCAGTGCGAGTGCTTTGAAGACATCACTTCCACGCCGGATACCGCCATCAAAAATGACGGGGATCAGACGTTTCACTACTTTGGCAATACCAGGTAAAGCTTTGATCGTGGATGGTACGCAATCAAGCTGACGGCCACCGTGGTTGGATACCACAATAGCATCGACACCGTACTCAATAGCAAGTAGAGCATCTTCAGGGGCAAGGATACCTTTCAAAATTATTTTCATAGTGGTTGTGCGGCGCAGAAAGTCAATAGCTGATTTCCATGTGAGTGCAGCATTATTCGTTCTGTCTCCGAATTCTTGCAGCACCTCGTTAGCTTGCTCGGCCGTGCGAGCATCCATCAAGAGACGGTTGAAGCTTGGCTTGCCCCGATCTTTCTCTTTTACTGGCGCAAGATTTTCAAGTTTGATTCCAGGAGGAAGAACAAGTGGTTTCTCTCGCTCGTTTACCCGATTTCCAAGAACGGGGGTATCTACTGTGAGGACAAGGGCCTCATACCCAGCCTCTGTTGGGCGTTAGCAAGCAATCTTATCGGATTTGCGGGCGCAGAATCCAGAAACATACTTTCCGCCCTTTTTATAAGTGGAACACTCAATTCTAGGTCTTTTGTCAGATAGATCTGAAACCAGAAGGGTGCAGCGTCAGGGCTTTGCTGCTTGACGGAAATGACATCTTCAAGCAACGTAGTTGAGTTTGACGAAAGGGTCAAATTGAGATTCATTGAGGCAGCTGCCCGTGCGACGTCAATTTCTCCGTTGGTACTAGCTAGCTTCTGCATGGCACTGGGCGCAATTCCAATTGGAAGTTGTAATCGTCGACCCAAGAGGTCCACTGACAGGTCGATTCTTGACACATCGCGGAGAACCCTAGGGAGAATATAGAGCCTGGATGTACATCATTAGAGCTGGGTCGGTTTTTGACTTCTTTCTAGACTCACTCATCGTAATCTGTTTTATTTCTTTCGATCGCTGTCTCATCGTCTGCACCGCAAACGTAGTAATTGTAGACTTGACTGGAGAGCTTCCTGCGGGCAAGTGCTTCGACCTGCCCGACTGTGATTGGGTCTTCTTTAGGGGCCTTTGAAGACATTTCCGTAATCTCGACAAAGATAAAAAGGGTTCCAAAGTGATGTTTAGCAAGACAGTAGACCTTCTGCTACTAACACCCGGAAATTTATCCGCGTTGTGAACAGCCCCACTGAGTACCCATAGAGCTTATGCAAATGGCTTTGCATTCTGCTTTGAGAGATTGGATGATCATTTTGACAAGTGTTTCCGATATTTTACCTTATCGAGTGGATGATGCCCCGGATCTCCGTTAATGAATGTGTTTGCACAGGGGTAGTACACGGCCGTGAACTTAGTTGCCCACAAATTTGATTCGGAATGTGTAGCCATGACTTGCTGAGTTTAGGAAACTCCAGAATGATTATAGCACTGTAGAAACCTTCTTCCCTCAGTAATGTTAAGTTCCCTGGGTTTTCCAAACTTATCACCTTATGTCAGGCATGCATCAGCCACTTGCGTGCGCACCCCGAGCGATGCTGCAAGATGACGGAGCCTTGGATTCATTGTTGAAGCTCGACCCAGATTGGAAGTCGAACGTTGCAGGCAACGCCATTTTGCGTTTGCATTGGAATGTACTGTTTCGCCAAGAACAGACATCATGGCTGGTGTCGAAACAGGGCCTGTGGTGGCAAATGTGGGGCGTGTGCAGCTCTCGAGTGGCAGAGTTGTTGTACAGACCACTCACAGTTGATTGTTGGCTACCGTATTTGCTCATGTGACTTTTTGAAAGAACGATCCTTGTATAATAATCCTGGCGTACCTGTAGTATTCAGACGCGACGTCATCGATGTATGATGAGGTTTGTTTGACAGAACTTCTAACGGAAGCTTCCAGCAGAAAGGGTTATAAAAGCCTCGTTGCCTGCTCAGGAACTCAATTTCTTCCTCAAGTCACCATCTTCCAAAATACAATTGAACATCCAACGCGATTCAGAATTCCATCATGAGTTTCATCAAAAAGGCTGAAGAGGCCTTGACTGGCTTCAAAGAAGGCGTCACTTCCAACAAATCATCAAACCATGGACCACACGACTCCAACTTGGCCAACAAGCTCGATCCTCGCGTTGATAGCGACAAAGGTAATTCCGTAATCCGTGCCACCTTATTGTCATCGTCTGATCAATATCTGAAAGACAACCGAGTTCGACATGAAGCCCTCGGTGGTACTGCTGGGCCACACGATTCGAGCCTTGCCAACAAGGCCGATCCGCGAGTTGATAGCGATCGAGGTATGACGCGTCGGGCTTTTGATTTATCTTTTTCAGGAGTTCATCAATTACACAGATTACCTTGGGCGCCGATTAAACCAACCAGCCAGTACGCAATATGGCACAACAGCTCAGCCACAAACAGCTGGTCCTCATAGCTCCAATCTTGCCAACAAGGCCGACCCGCGAGTTGATAGTGATCGAGGTGGGTATTCATCGTGCAGTTGGTGGAATAAACTTCAACTAATATCATTGTTTCAGATACCTACGCTGCTGGATCAAACCAGACTGGCTATTTCCAGCCTAGCGGAACCCATGCAACCCACGCCGCTGGCACTACTGGTCCCCACGACTCTAACTTAGCAAACAAGCTTGACCCTCGTGTTGACAGCGATCAGGGTATGAACTCCTCCATAGCAGAGAGTGTGACACAACATCTGACTTGAATTGGATAGACAATCGCGCTCGCCATGAAGCTTTCGGCACCGCAGGACCTCATCAGTCCAATCTGGCCAACAAGGCTGACCCTCGAGTCGACAGTGATCTCGGTATGTTTGAGCTCCATATGATTACATCAAAGCTTGTGCTTACATTTTCCAGACAACCGTGGTCTTAGCTCGCACCAACCTAGCCATGCTCAAACCGGCACAACCACGACCGGTCCTCACAATTCCAACATTGCCAACAACGCTGATCCTCGTGTGGATTCCAATGCTTTCGATCGCCCAGCCAACTCATACAATGCCGGTAACTTCCACCAGCGATCCGCAACAGGAGCTGTCAACACTGCCCCCACGAGCAACATCAACCAGCCACGAGCTGAGAGCGACATGATCGATGCCCGAGTAGACTCCAACATTGGAAACCGCGGGGTGCCTGGAAGCAACATTCAAAGCCATGGTGACAGCACCCTTGGCAACACAGCCCCATTGACCAGCCAGCACGGTGACCACAATACCACCGGATACCCATCCAACTATCCAAATGTGGGCTCTACTCATGGCGCGACTACTACTGCGCAGGGCTCTTATCGTCCATCCGGGACGGACGCAACTGGTATGCACCATCAAGTGCCTGCCGGTAGCAGCTACAATAGCCCGCGAAACGAGGGTACTACCGGTCCTCACGGGAGTGACCTTTTGAACAAGCTTGATCCTCGCGTCGACTCCAAGCGTGAGACCAATCAGCAAACCCACTACTAAATTATGAGACCCATGGAGACACGACTCCCTAGGAGGGACAGGTAGATGGCTTATGTATGATATGAGACTACGAATTTGTTCTTGAGGTTTAATCGAAATGAAATTGCCACATTCATGGATCTTCACTATTTCTTCGCATAGGCTTCTGCAAGGATTTCTGGCGTGAAATCAATAACCTGAGCCTTTTGCAAAAGAGGGCCAACCATCTGTTTAAAATGATCGTGTACAGGGTCCTCGTTCACGTAGTAAGCACGGTCTGCTTCGTTGGAGAACTCGGCCACGAATGCATGGGTTATCCCGTTCTTTGAAAGCAGAAATTAGCTGTGATCATAGTCATTCCCGAATATCTTGACGCACCTGAAGTCCTTCGGGTGAGTTGTCGGTTCCTCCTGAGAGTTTGGTAATGTATGGCTGCTTCGAGATGGGATGGACGCAATTATCCTTCAAAGCGAGGAAGCCAATCGAGGCCTATTCATATGTGAGCCTGATATTAAACGATCAAACAGCCATTTCATACCTTCTGAATGTCTGAGGGGTTGGCATCCTCCTTGAATTGGAAGAGCACGATGTGGGTGATAGACATTTGGATGGGCAGGCTCTTTAATTAAGAACCTTTGGATGTTGATACAGGAATATTCAGATACTGTGATGGTCGGAGGTTGACGAAAGAAGATGCACTTGGGTGAAAGCTGCTCGAGGCTGGAGTTTAACGACGTAGATGTGGAGGAACTCCGCTCCCCGCCAATCGGCGAGATAATATGGAGGGGCTGTCGGGTGCGGAATCAGCGCATTACAAACCCATCATGCTTACAAACAACATGTCTCTACTTGATCTCAGTAGCTCCGACTCCGGGGTAGGGTGCTTTTATTATGAAAAACGATGCAGATTTATGATATATCGCTACCTAGCTAGCCACCTAGGCACTGGATCTGTATTTGCCCGCTTGCGAGGAATCACAGGCAAGTATAGCAACTTCCAGGATTATTCAAATGACAGCCCATCTCACAAGCTATGTTAAAGATGCAACCTTGGAACACAACGAACCCAGAATATGCGATAGCTATCTAAAGCTTCGCAGGCGGTCCTCCTGTGCCAGTTGACCCAACTAATCCTCCATCAACAATCAAGTTTTGTCCAATAATATACCTCGAAGCATGACTAGCCAAAAACGCCGCACAGTTCGCTACATCAAAAGCATCGCCCATAAAACCCTGGGGAACATTATGATCCGTGATCTTCTTATGAATTTCTCGCTCCTCCGCAGAGTCACTGTTCCCCAGCATGTCCAGAAATGGCGTATACACCATCCCCGGCGATATCGAATTCACGCGAACTCCTTTCCCACCATACATAAGCCCAGTGATCTTCGAGAAATGAATAAGCGCAGCCTTTGCAGAAGCATACGCCACCTGAGGCTTCCCGAGGAACCGCAATCCTGCAATCGAAGCATTATTGATGATCACGCCAGATCCCTGCTTCTCCATAATCGGTAAGACGGCATTGCAACTAAGGAATGCCGTTTTGAGATTCAATTGCAGCTGTGCATCCCAGACTTCCTCAGACAAAGTCCCTGGGTCTGCGGTCTTAGTGCCTCCGACGTTATTGACGAGGATGTCGATGCGATTGTACTTCTTCTGAACTTGGTTGACTACACGCTGGACGTCGGCGCGGTCCATTGCGTTCACCTGGACTGCCTCGCATATACCCCCTTCAGACTGTATTCTGGTTGCAGTTTGCTGTGCGGCTTGGAGGTTGACGTCGCAAGCTACTATCTTTGCGCCTGATGCGCTTAGCACCTTAGCGATTGCTGCTCCATTGCCCCAGTATTTGGACTTCGGGTCGCCGGCTTGTCCTGCGCCGATTACAAGAGCAATTCGGCCTTTAAGGTCAGGGTATACGGCGAAGTTCTTGCTGGTAAAATGGCTTGGTAAGTCACTTCGTTTGGAATTGTTTTGAATGCGTCTTACGTATGGGACATTGGGAATTTTCGAGAGGGTCAATGTGGAGAGGAACGTGGAATACTCTGAGTGTTACCCGATGTAAGATCTCCTGTTAAATGGACAGACATGGGACGAGGAAGCTCTAAAGACAAGTTCGGACTTGGCTCCGATGGTGTCCCCGCGATTTGACCGGCTTTCTCCACGTTCAAGAAACGCCCCTTTGAAGCCCAACCAGTGGCTAAATCCATGATTTGCATGCTTCCCCGCTTCCCCGCTCGGTGGAAATCCGGCGCATTCAAATTATTTAGAAATCGATTCTTATTGGAGGTTGGTTACCTTATATTATTGGGTTGTAGTCGTAGCGAATATTATTGTTCGATATTCAAGCCAGACGCGTAGCTTTGTTAAATGTTTCCATGCATGTGGCCACCTCAATGGATTTTCAATCCATTAAAGGTCACTGCCTTAGTAATTCAACGCTTGATTGCAGCAATGCAAACCAAATCATGTGGCAATGAGATCCCTATATCGGGATGTTCCACTCCATGATCTATATAGGTTTCCTGATGGCTCCTTTCTTCCAGAGTAGACCATCCATCTTCGTCATCTCCAAGCGTTCCCTTAGGTTGCAAGGCTTGTAGTCTCATCGTCATATTTATCGTTTATCTAACGCGCCGACTGGCTCTGAGGCTTCCTCTTAGGTTGGACTTTTATCCTGCGCTGGTTCTCTCTCATTTCCTTTGAATGCCAGAACAGCCGTCTACAAAATGAACGAGAGCACACCAAAGCAAACCAGACTGAAGTGTACTTCACAACGTCTTATGCTGAATGGGCTTCCTGTTGATCTACTTTTATCAATATCCGATTTTCTCGCTACAGAGGATACTGCTTGCTTATCACTTTGCAGTCGCCGACTCCATGATATCCTTCACGCCCCGGGCAAGATCATGCTTCCAACAGGACCGAATAAGCTTATTCTGTTGAGCCGCCTAGAGCGAGATCTTCCTAACCGGTTTCTGTGCTTTAACTGCGAGCTTCTCCACAAATATGACGCCTCGCAAGACTTCACTCCATACGCCGAGTTCCGGACAGCGATTCCTCTTCACTGCCGGCTTCTCCACAAATATGACGCCTCGCAAGACCTGACACCATACGCCGATGTCTGGAGAGCGATCTCTCTTCACTCCATCCGTCAATGTTCAGCCTCGGCCGTGTTGAGCTTGATGAGCTTTAGTATATGGACCGGAGTGGACCAGGTCATGTATAGACTTTACTTCTACCATGTTCAGCTTGTCATGAAGCGATTGTTCCATGGCGCAAACTATGGCATAAGCGTCGATGAGCTAGCACATGTTGAGGTTGGACCTTATCGCTTAGAAGACATTGAATTCGCAAAAACATCGCTAATTTCCTACGATGCGCACATATGTCGTGAAACTCCCAGCCTTCTTTTAAGAATTCAAGAGGTTCTCTACGGCCCCAGTATCACGTCAAATGGGCCAAGAAGCAGACAACGAATCGATACAAATAATTACCCTCGCCGTTTTACAGGAGTTTTTGATATTTGTCCACATGCCTGGATCCAAAAGCCTTTCGAACGAACCTCCGATTGGGTGATATGCACGAATACCTCGACTATCATCGAGGAAGCAATATCGAATTTCCATTGCCAAGCATGTGATATAGACTTTCTGGCTCAACATGTTCAGCCCGTGCAAGAGAAAACGGACCAGGCTCTGATTATCACCAAGTGGATTGATCTGGGAGCGGGCTCATCGCCAGACGACTCCCGATGGGCAAAGCACTCTAGCGCAATTGGCGACGAGTCTGGCCCGGTTCTTGAAAGAAGCAGTCCCCGTATCCGCTTTGAAACGACGTCGCCGATGCCCTTGGCGGCGTTAGGAGCTCGCAATCTCTACTATCTCAGGAATCGGCGTTATGAACACAGCATGCATCGTTCCGCATTGAAAGACGCGTGGTATCTGGCAGGGCAAGAAGTCAAGGAGCAGCTTACTGAACGTTTGGAGGAGCAAAGAGCTTCTATCATTCCAAAATATAGGAGAGTGGCATGAGTGAATGGAAGAGTTACCGTGGCCTTTGTTAGCACGCCTTATCGCTGGCTTCTACGCAGATGGGTAGGAAGAGAATATGATGGAGAGCTCTTGCTTCTACTCGAGAGGGAGAGCTCTCCAGCTTGCCCTCAGGCTGGCTGTATAGCCCTCTCGCCCCTGGTCCTTTTCCTGTCTTCTTCTTCTTCTTCTTCTTCTTCTTCTTCTTCTTCTTCTTCTTCTCCATAGCTTCCTAGAGATAGCGATATCAGTCTTTCTCTCAGTCTCTCCTCCTCGTCCTTCATCATCAGAATATTGGCCGATAGGATAGTTTGAAATCTCAAGCACTACACAATACTTGTACATTGCTTGCACTTGCATACTACGCAAAGGTAGACATATTATCACAGTAAATAATGGTATATTCACTCAACTATTATATGAAGGCACAACGTCGACTTTTCAATGATGTCCATTGGTTATCTCAAGACTCCAGGCAAATGAATACACAATCATTAGAACATAGAAGGGAACACAGCCTGAAATATTTGGTGTTCGCCTTGAACCACGCCGGACGTAAATCTATTCCTCCCAAATATACATGTAGATCTCCGCACTGGAGAAACTAGAAGCCTGATCCCATCTCTATCAAAACAGTAATAAAAAGTAAAATGAACAGCGGTGGTGAAAAAAAAGTATTCAGCGGCTGGTGTTGTCATGCAATATTTCAATCTCGGTGTTGCCGTTGCGGGTACTATCAATATAGCAGCATTTAGGCAAAAGATGGCTTTGAGGTGAAATTCCTTAGGTGGTCACCTTGGCGGTGGGAGCACCGTTGTACAGGACAAACAGGATGACGGTGACAACCGCACCGATGGCAATGGTCTTAGCCAGAGCGGGGTTGGTGCGGCGGTACTCGCCAACCTGGAGACGGACATCGGTGGCCATGGCCTGGATCTTCTCGCCACCAAGCTTGTAGTAGCAGAGACCAGCGAGGGCAATGGAGTAACCGAAGAACTGCTGGGGAGTGACGGGGTCACGGAAAATGATCATGGAGGCAGCAACCAGAAGGATATCCTTCAGGATACCAGCCATGGTCAGGACAACGGCAGAGGTCTTGCCGATAAGAAGGACAACAGAGGCGTTAAGCATAAAAGCAACCATGGCATTGGCGACGAGGGTCATGATGCCGAGGCTGTAGATGTCTCCCATAGTCATGCGGGGAATGTCAGTGAAGAGAGTGACGACACCGTTGACAGCGGCACAGGCGGGGGCGTAGTAGTAGAGAGAGACGAGAGGGTCCATCTTGAACTCAGCGGAGCTGAGCAGACGCTGGACCATGACCAGACGGAGGGCCTCGAAGATGATACCAGCGACCTGGATGACGAAACCAAGCATGTCGAACTTGATCTCACCGAAGGAGGCGATAACAACACCGATGACAATGACGGTGACATTGCCCAACTGCTTAAAGTTGTAGGGGGCAATTCCGAAGGCCCAGGTGGCGAAGAGGGTCACAACAGCGTTGGTGGCCTAACTTGTCAGTATGGAGCGTTGAACGGGAATTGGAAATTTCCTTACCTTCAGCATCTGGATGAAAGAGACGGAGAGGTAGAGGTAGGCAAGGTTACCACAGATCAGAGACAGACTGAACATGATACCGATGGGCACAATAGCGCGGCTGTTGTCTGGTCAATTCGGGTTCTGCGCATGAGGATTTCGCTGGAACTCACGTATAAGTGCTAGGGGTCATCGGGACCTTGTGACGGGAGTCCAGGATGTTGGTGCAACGAGCCAGAATCTGGGTCATGGCAGTCGCAAACAACATGTGCCATGTTGTCAGGAAGAGGGCTGTTGCTGGCGTTAGTTCTGAACAAGACCGATCGAGTCGCGCTGAGGCGGTGGAATTCGATTGCGGATTCGGATTGAAACTTACGGAAGTCTGAAAGTCTGGGTTAGCACGAGTCTCTGGCATGGCGGGGTAAACAGCAGAACTTACTGAACTGGGCGCTCGACAGAACCCACTTGTTGAACAAGATGACGCTGGAACTCAAGGCAATCCACAGACTGGGAAGGAGGTTAGCAAGAATGCCAGGGCTCGGTGGTAGAAGGGGCGACGTACGCGATGTAGAAGGCAGGGTGCAGGCCCTGGCTCGGGGCAGGGGCAGCAGCGCCGCCCTCGAGCTTGCGTTCATCCTGAGAAGAGCGACCGTTTGCCATTGTTTCGAGATAAGCCCGCAAAGGAGTGACTATGGGTGAGTAGGAGAGAATGTCGAAGAAAAAAAGAGCAAAAGGGCAGGCATTTTAGGGGCAAAGGCGATCGGCGCGGGCGGTGACTGCACGCGGCCGCGATTGGCGGTGGTCGGGGCAGCGGGCGAAGAGTACACGTCGACGCGTGGAGCCTGTGGATGTTTCAGGTTCTGGCCCAGTTTTTGGCAGATTGGACCCTGTGAATAGGGGATAAGCCAAGCTCGAGCTTAAGTGAATCTTTATCCCCACAACGAAACGGCCGCTTCAGTCCCAAAACAGCATCGACGGAATACCTCATATAGAGTAGTGAATAAGAGTTACATCCGAACCACGGTCGCCCACCCAAGCCTAAAATAAAGCGAGTCAGCCGCAGGATCCCGATAGATAGACGGGATCGTCGATTTCAAAATGTGATCGTCGCTCAGGGGAATGGACGTTCGCGGCGAAATACCACCTATGCCGGTTCGGCAGCCAGCCGCTCGTGGCCTGCCATGTTATTGACACTGGAAAATTATTCGCGAGTATGGATCAGAGCCACGTTGATCCTAGCTTAAGCTACCTTCTTTCGCTACCTCTGCAGGGCTGCCGAAAGGGGAAATATAATCTTGCTGTATCCATAGGCTATGGTGACAATTGCAGCGGCGGGATCTGGAGCGGGCATACTATCCGGGCTTTGAGCCCAGTAGAATTTGATTTGCCCTGCGAGTGATTGGTGAATGCTTGTAATTAGTCTGGAAAATACATACTCATCTCCCAGGATCCCCTAGACGGCAAGGGGTTTGGTGGATATTGTTAGATCGACAGCCTCCACTGATAAGCGAAGCCACCAAGAGGCCCCTAAGAATCAGGGCATCTGGGGCCCTGGGTTTCCACAAATGCCAGTGAGGCAGATCGGGATGCAAAAACTGAAAGCTTTACCCACGGATACAAACTTCTTATAAATATTTCTGCAAAATGTATAACACTGCCTACATTGGCGTTCCACAGGTATTTGAACTGTAGTATTTCCTGTAGGCACTTGTATTGTGCTCTGAATCATCTCAATCAATACGGCTTCACCCCAGCGAGCCGAAGTAGCTGATCCGTATACTCCGGCTCCTCCAACGGCTTCGACCTATTCCGCGGATCAGGTGTACCATCCGGCAAATAAACCGTCTTATCCCGCAGAACAACATTATCATGAGCCCAGTGCGTTGTCGCCCGGAACGACTCAAAAGCCTCCTTCTTCAACTCCAACGTCTCCTCTGACGCCAAAGATGCCGGAGAATACGACGCGTATATGACAGTCCGAATAGTACTGCTCTTCTCACTAGGCTCTCCACCCCAGTGAGCAGTCCGCGAGTCCCAAAGAATAAGATCTCCCGGTTCAGCCAACACTTTATGTGGCTTTATCCCGCGGTCCTCGTACCACTCGAGTTCCTTTTCGCTGAAAGAGCGGAAATCGTTCTTCAGCCATGTTGAGCGATCGACCTGCGAATCGAAGAATTCTTCTGTGTAAAGGTTTGATCGTGGATAGACTATTAAAGAGCCATCTTCAGGGCCTGCAGGACTCAGGTTTATCACACCTTGCACGCAGTGCAGACCTCGGCGGTAAGGGGACTGATCGACGTGAGGCCAGGGTTTCAGAGCGGGCTTGTCAGGTCTATTGGGCAGAGTAATGTTCAATGCATCGAAAGAGACGAGTAGTTCGTCCGTGCCCCAGATTTTGGCAAACGTTTCGAGGATCTTAGGCTCTGTGCGCGCGTCCCAGACGAACTTCTCATGGACCACGGAGTATTGATTGAATGTGCTGATCTTACCATGTATAGGCAGGTTCTCTGCTGTCCAGGTCGAGGGGTCGTTGAGATCGAGGGCTGTGCTGAAAGACTGGAGCCAGTCTAGAGCCTTCTGTTGATAGTGCTTTGCTTTCTCGGGGTCGATGGCATTCTTGATAACTGCGTACCCTTGGGTTTCGAGATCATCGCGGAAGTCTCCGTAGCTCCCTTTTAAGCTAGGGGGGATTAATATCTAGACCACCGTGAAAGAGCTACTGGCTTACCTAAATTGAGATCTGTTAAGATCCTCGTTTACTGTAGTGCTAGTCGTGGTGCTCATGGTGCTGACCCGACTTAGACGGAGGTACAAGACAGAAAGCGGGCGGTGTTTCTCTGTGATCCAAGAGCGATAGCGCTGGAAAAATTCCGCATTCGAATCATCGGCCACTCGAATAATGTATGTTAGGTGTTCTTCAGTGGTTATATGTCGCAATCAACCCCTCATCTCGCCACAGAGTGGGTATCATAACGTATTGCTCTAATTGATGAAAAAGGATAAACCGCCCTCCAAGTGGGGCTTATCTATGCCCAAGACGGATAAACGGGCCACCAGCCTGCTTGTAGTATCTGTCTCGCCATAGGGCCTCCTTGCTAAGCTCGAGGTCATAGCTCCTGAGATGTGCCGAAGATTAGCCTGGTAATAATATTCGATTGGACGTGCTATGAGAGGGAACATGGAGATATTTTCAGAGAAAATGGCGAGATCAATTCAGCTGGGATCGAAGCAGACCCTTGAGGCTCGGCCATATACTATGACTAAATTAATCGTGAAGAGAGAAGTAAGAGCTTTCGTCAAGCTGTAAAAACCGGGATCAATATCCAAGCATCGCCTCAAAGAGGCTCTGCAGAACCCAGCCCACAACACCAGTCAACTCCTGTTCGCCAATTTATATATACAAGATGGAAGAATATAATGATAGGAGTGAAGATTCAAGAAAGCATGACCGCAGTATTCCTGGTATCAATCGCTTAGATTTCCTGTTCATCCAACGCCCAGACCTCCCAATTTTTGAGTGTCTCCCACCCAACACGCCGTATATGACGCTTGATAACATACCCATCCTCCGTAACCGCCGGCTTCGAGCATTTAATAGATCTAAACTCCATCCTAGGCTCAGGTCTCTCGCTCGATTCGCGATCCTCATCCCGGTTACGCTTCCCGAGAGTTGAGGCAGGGACTCCGCCAACAGGAGTTGCGGAAGCAGAGCCAGGAGCATTAGCCGGAGACTGGGAGGCAGGTGTTCTGTTTATGCCGTACAAAGCAGCCTCGGTCGCAGAATAAGGAGTCTCGACTTCATCTTCGTCCAGAGGTGTGAGGGGCTCCTTGTATGTTCCGCGCAGCTCGAAGGCTTTCCAGCCCATTCCGATTATTTTGAGGCTGCCGAAGATACTCGGGTCGGCAAGGTCGTATTTGAACATTGTCATCAAGCCTTCGTCGTCTTGGTCCACGAGCTCAGCCAGACTGCGAGCGCTGTTCATGCTTGTAACGGTTTCTTTGGCCAGGGCAATTGTCTTCTCATCTTCATTGGAACGTCTCATGACCCGGATCATTTCACTTGGATCATATAAGGTTCTTGCAGCGGGAGGAAGCTTTTCGCCGGAGTTTGGTGGTGGGGTTCCTGCGGGAATCAGGAGGCGAAGCGCGGTGAGTTTTCGAAGGAAAGGAACGAGGAGGCCGAGAGTTTCCAGGCTGCTAAAATCTGTAGCAATCGCTAGTTGCTCTAGATTAGGGCATGCGTGGACAATGCGCGCAAGAGCGTGTGTAGAGAGAGGCCACTTGGAAGAGAGGAGGAGATGGCGTAAGGATGCCCCATGGTTGAGGGTGATGCTTGCGAGGTAGCTGTCCATTACCCCCAAGCCATAATTGGTCTGAGCCGCAGGAGAAAAGGGTTGAGCTGGTGAGTTTTCTGATGTTCCGTTGGCGGCACCTGATTGATGACCCTCCGAAATTGGGGGTGTGAGTGCAGATGAGCCCGGCCCTGTGCCTGGCCGTGGCGAATTGAGACTATCAGCCCAGTCAGATGTGACATTGACGAAATATAACCGCTCGAGGCCCTTGAAATTCGACAAGAACTCGGCGTTTCGCTTCGTTATCCCATCCATTCGCATATATTTAATTTTTAACTTCTTATGTGGTGGTGCGGTCGGCCAACTATTTTCGACGAAGGTGTTGCCCAGACCTTGCGAGTCTGTTCCGTTCAAGAAAGTCACATCCTCAACAGTAGTCGGATCAAAAGCGAAATTGAACTCCTCGCTATGGAAAGCGAATAAATTCTGGAATGAAAGCTTTTTAACCGCAAGAGGTTGCTTTGCGGCGATACATTTTCGAAAATACTCGTGAGGCGAGACGCTCGGCTCTTGAGAATTCCGCATGCGCGGTGACCAGTGAAGTTTCAAGGCCTGCAGCTTTTTGCTTTTGAATAATAATGTCGCGATGTCGTCTGGATAACATAAAGGATCGATGTCGGTGATCTTCAAAGCCCGCAAGTGCGGCATAGGCGGAAGCACAGAGGTTGGTTGCGGATGTCGAGTTGAGGGGAATTTAACAGTCAACGAATAAAGTCGAGGCAGCTGAGCCAGGCCTGCATACACGATATCATGCATCTTCGTGTTGAGTTCCCAGCTGAAGCTCTCCAGATTTGTCATTCGGTCGACCGCCGCCCGCGCCGCAATATTCAATAGCATCGAAGAATCAGGCACGCGGCCTACTAGAGCATGTTCTTCTAGATCGTGCGCTTTCCAGTCTCCTCGTAAAGTGATAGATTCGACCAGCGTCGCAAAAGGTCGCGTTATGATAGCGTTGAGCCCCATGGTGAACGGGCTCGCGCTTCCGATGCCCTCCGGCAGGTCATTGCGATAACGAATCTTGTCATAGGAGGTAAGGGTCAAGCTGCGGTAAAGCTGTGGTAGCGACATGTAGTTGAGTACGCGACATGTTCTGCATAGTCTGGCGAGATCGCCAACATCATCGACCTGCGCATTGTCAGTTCTGTCAGGCTCGTCTCACTGTGGGGGGGATCCCGCGCATGCTCACGTTGGAGACAATCTGGACGATCAGATTCAGCGGCAGCACTAACAGCGAAGCGCCGCGGGGCCGCTCGAAAGCGACGCTAGCGTCGAACATGTTCTGGTTAACGGCCGCCATGATGCGACAAGTGCCACAACACGGACGGCATGCAAAAACACAATCTGGGGTCCAGATTATGGGGGAGTTTTATTATAAATCTGTTCGGAGCGAGAAGATCCCGGTGCAGGCAGAGACTGGGCGGGCGGATCCACTTTAACCACTTAGCGTGCAACGCTCCAGCATAACGTTATGCAGCTGGTCCCCACGAGAAAGATAAGAGTATATATAGATAAATCCTGATGCCTATGATATCTAGGGAAAACATGGAGACGAGCAAGGACATGAATGCATAGCGATGCAGAGCTCTGGAGTGCTAGATAGAGGCAGGAAGGCGGAGAGCTCCAATATGGAGATCTCTTGAATAAGTGAGAAGATGATTATATTATGTCCAGTAGATTTTATCCAAATGTCGAGTATTTCCAGGGTATCTCCAAGCATAGACCAGATCTAGGTTCCCGAGCACCCCAATAACCCCCAAAGATAAGACGCCAATTCAATCCTGATAATGAAATTCGAACCCCTATTAACACCATGCCAATCCAGTCAGTCGTGTTGTTAAATCAAAAATGCTGTTAACGCTCAATAATCCACCAGGCGCTGGCCCGGCTCGGCGGGAGTATGGTTTCCTTCGCTCCTGTTCTCTGACGCATTTGATGCAGTGAAACTAACCCGTTCAACGGGAGTATGAGAAACAGGAGGAGCCTCCCGAGACGCATTATTGCTCACGCGCTCGCTGACTAGAGCAGCAGTCTCTGGGTCATAACGAAGAACGTAGTCTCTCTCAGCGTGCCCGACATCCGCCTGAGTCCATGGCGCAGATGATGAAGGCTGAGAAGGAATGACCTGGACGGGTAGATTGGAGCGGTCAGACCGACCGAATCGGCGAGACCGCCCAGATTGAGGCTGATTGGGCGGACCAGAGCGAGACTGTGGGTTGCTGGAAATTTCCAAGAGCTGGTTCTGTTGAGACCATGTGTGGTGGCTGCGGTCTCGGGCGGGAATGACTGTGACCGGTAAGGGGGCATCGGCTGAATCAGCTGCAGAAGGTCCCTTACGGTGAAGCGAGAAGAAATTGTTACTACTCCTAGGCTGTGTGGCTGGGGGTTCGTGCTCGTGCTCATACTCATCGCCCGGAATGTCATACTGCTCGCCATTGGTGGGCTCGCCGACGGCCTGCGCAGAGGCGACTTCCTTCGGAAGAGATGCACGTCTTCGCTTGAAAGGGTTGAAAAGGTTACGCCAAAGAGGGTCGTTCTGAACGATCTGAGGCGATTGTTCTCGAGCGTCGTTGGGAGAGAGGCCTTGCCCATCCTGGCCAGGACCATGCTGTCCCTCCAGTTCGATTTCTTTTTCTTCCTCCAATTCATCCTCTTCCTCCATGTGTGGCATGGCCACAGGTGGGGTAGGGCTAGCCACTGGATGGTATCGAACATTATACACCGTACTAGCGGCGCTATTAGTATCAGCACGGCTAATCGGAGTGACCGCGTTAGGAGGCGGAGTAGGGCGGCTGTTGGGTTGATTTCGGGGTGCTGCAACATCATTTGAGGTATGTAACAAGCCATCAAGACCACGATGACGGCCATCACGGGAGACTTTTCCTCGTGTTCGCAATGGACGATGTGCGAGACTCATGACTCCGCCCCATCCTGAGGAGGCGCCATTTCCACTTCCCCCATCAAATCCATGGGAAGGACCACGCGGCCAGTCGACTTCCTCTGACGGCGTGTTGTCAAGCATCTCGTCACCATCGAAGATCTCGCGACCAAGAATTCCATCCTTCGTTTCATCGCGTTCAAGAGCTTCAATTCGTTCCACCCATTCCCATACAACAACACTTGCAGCGGCTGATCCGACCCATCTGATGTATGTACCCCAGCCGGCGATTTCTGGCCGTGCGATATCCATGACGAAGAAAACGACAGGAATCAATATCGCTGTCAGTGACAAAAGTGCCACAAAGCAGATATTGCGCATCTTGGGATGAAAGAAAGCATATCGATGCTTTGATATGGAATAGAATATCACCCATGCCGCATATAACAGATTGAGAGCCAACTCAAACAAGTAGCTCAATGCAGAAACAGCATCGTCGTATGATCTAGGCCGAGTTGATGTGCTCTGATACCAGAAATTTTCCAATATACTGAACAAGGTATCCAAGACCACCAAGGCAAATCCAGCCCATTTGATCATGACCTTTTCCTTATGCCGCGGAAACAATCTGATCAACGTCTGAACCTGTGCAAGCCAGAGAAATGTTTGCGAGATGATGCGCACAATTCTAATTTCTCGGCCATCAATGACCTCCTGGGACAGGGCCTCTGCATCCGAAAATCCGTATTCGTATTGAGTTTCGGCAACTTTGAATGAATCCGCAGTTGCAATAGTAAGTGAGATGGCAACACCTATCGCAGCCACCTTCTGCAGCCACGGCCGCCCTCCAACTCCCACCACTGACGAGTTTCCGCTATATGAACTGCTGATCATCCCATGGCGACTGAGGAAGTTCGCGCCCCCGCCAGGGCCTCCAACGTAGAAAGTGCGTGGCGTAATGAGGAGAATAATGACAAGGATGTAACTGACGACCGTACAGCATCCAATGGCGTAGAGCTGCGGCGTAACAGATGAGTAAAATGGATCGCGCGTGTCGAGCACGGCAGACGTATGCGAGTAATCAGATGGGTCGCCTGTGCAAGTCGGTTCGAAGACAGCGTTTTGGTCGAGAGTCAAAGAGAAGGATTGATTGACATGGATAACGCCTGTAGGTTCGCAATAAAGAACGTTAGATCACGGTTTATGCTGGCCCCCGGGGCCATCAGATGCAGGACAGAGGAGCATCAAGGGTAACGAACCATCGCTGCTTAACAAGATCGGGGTACAGCCGGGGAGATATGTCTGGGTTGTGGTCGTGGTAGGGTCCGCCCAAATTTGGCGCGGAGTCACCTTGGGCGCATTTTCCATGGTCAAGCGATCCAGCTGGCTCAAAGGGCCCGCTGCAAGTCCATTCAGCGGCCTTTTGGCTTCGGCTACCGGTTCTCTTTGGACGCGCTTCTTGGCTGTGGCTCTTTACACAACGGCCATTCTCGGGCGTCCTTTCTGTTCGTATTAGGCCGACAGGGGAGGTTCGCCGGTGAATAAATGTGGAGGCTGGAGACGTCGGTCTCCCGCAGACCGAGGGACGTGTATTCGTTCGGTGGTGACAGGGCGAGATAGACGAGTATGATATCTCGAGAGTCCTTCGAGATGCGAGTCTGGACAGAGATTGAGATCCCCTAAGGTGTCCGGGGTCTCTGGGGACTTGGCGGGTCATGAGAAGATCCGCCACCCGTCGGTCTGGGCATTCCTTGGCTCCACTCGGCCAAACATCGAGAAACTCCTCTTCCTCCACGGGGAGAGATGTGCTTCGATACAATAGATGCTTGTACAATTTGATATTAACGGTGTGCTGAGTAGCTTCAATCGATTGATGTGCATTCTCTTAACTTTCTACGAGCCGATTTGATCGGCTGATTTACCCAACAAATACGAACCAGTAGCAAACTCGTTCAGTTCTTTTTGAAATCATAAGCAGAGAAGTAGTTTGCCCCCCATTTTCAATCCCGAGACTTTCTCCCAGCTGATTCCATGATGTTCAATCAAACCCGCATCCCGTACTCAAGTCCTCCTTCATCATTCGCAACTCTCGGTGTTGCCAACCGGCAACCTACAAGGATGATGAGCAGACTAGTAAGTGTAGATTGATGATCTAACCGGCCGCTTGTCTATGCGTCAAGTTCGATGAAAAGGCTGCCTGAGAGATGGCAGACGTGTGATCAACTCGATCAAGACGATAGGGATGAGAGTCGATGAAGGGAAAGATGAAAGAAAGAAGGTCCCAAATATCGAAACTATGGAGAAAGCGGTGTTAACCGGCAGAGTCCAGGAGATGCTGCCTGAAATGGTGCGATCCTGCACGTCGGCAGACATGCTCAACGCTGGACCTCGAGTCTACGCGCAAGAAGTTGAGAAAAGAAGAAAAAATTCGGGGGCAATCTACAAGAATGATGAACAGGCTAGTACTTGTACATAAGTGTAGATTGGTAGTTAATCTACATAACTGGGGCCAAGCCCCCTAACTAAGCACCATGGGATCACGGGACCCCATGGGCAACACTCGGGCGATTATCTGGTCATGAAGTAATCCATGTCCCCGACACGCATTGGATCCCTTGGCAGGTGATCGGCCATCTCCTCATCTTCAACTTGCTCAGCTCTGATTCGATCAGACTCGGCTTGATCGAACTGAACTCGTTCGGCCCCAGGGATCGGCTCCACGTCGAACCGCAACATTGCCAGCTCCTCATCCATCCAGCTGACGATCTGCTGGATGCGGAAAGCACCACGGGGGAAGGCACCCAGCAGGGTATAAGCCACGACTTTGCCGAGGCGGCTTCCGATAATCTCGTGGTATGGCTCTGTATGAAATTGCCAAACCTGCTGGGCGCTCCACTCCGTGAGCTCGTTGTCAAGCTCGAAGAGCAGTTGCAAGGTGCTGTCATTCAGCACGTTGGTCACGAACACATGTCTCAATGTATCGAGATCATGGTCCCGTTCGTACAATGCCACCGATATCTCCGAGATATACGGCGTTGGTTCACGGCAGAACGAACCCTTGTCCGAGCGCCATATATTGTCCATAACCAGTGTTCCCGGTCCGGTCCATCCAGCCCACCTCACATCGGGGTAGTTCACCTCGAAGCGGGTGTACCAACTTTCCAACTCCGCGCCCGCGCGGTACTGAGGGAAAGCGTTTCGTCGGTCATGGATCTCGGATGGAAGAAGCTCATTCTGTTTTTCGGAAAGAATGCAGTGCTCCCTCATGTCATCAACCGTCAATGAGCATTGTGGAATACGGCAGTTCGGCTCGTTAGGGTCTTCAAGCCATTGCACTATCTTTTTCCCTCGAACCAGCAGCTCCAGTCGGTCGAAGTAATCTTGGCGGTGCGGGGGCGGATTCAAAATCGCTGGGTCTGGGGCTGCTGGGTCTCGGGCCGTGAAGTCGACCCAGTCATAGACACCACCTTCGGGCTCGTGTAAATTCTCGTTCCAGGGCCAAGCTTCGGGCATGACTGATGCTTGCGGCGCATCGGGGGGCGTAGCGTGGAAAAGGCCCTGGCTCTCCGCTGGGTTTGTTTCCAGCTCAAGCCGAGGAAGATGTTCATGATCTGGCCAAAGTTAATGAGTTTCAGCCCTGCGAGTACTTCTTATAAGGTACAAGAGATGCAAACTTTGTAGATTGTCTACCACGACTGGCTCGACTGGCTCATCAGCGTCGACTGGCTCGACTGGATCAGCGGGCTCGACCAGTTCGACGGGATCGACGGCTTCGACTGGATCAGCGGGCTCGACAGGATCAACGGGCTCGACAGGATCAACGGGCTCGACAGGATCAACGGGCTCGACAGGATCAATGGGATCGACGGCTTCGACCAGTTCAACGGGATCGACTAACTCGACTGCTTCGACTGGCTCGACTGGCCCACTCGCGGTCTGAGCTTCTTCCGTACCTTGAACAGGAAGTTGCGGCATCTTTGCATTTCGTGAAAGCTGGTAGGAATCCTCCACGGGTGTGATCAAATTCCCTGGGTTATCCTGCAGACGGATGGGAGAAGACGATCTCTCGCGTCTCCCAAGGCCCAGATCTCCGCAACACAAGCACTGGAGCCAATAGCAGAGGCAGTCCTTTCGATGCCCATGCTCAGAGTCGCAGGGGTGATCAGGTTCACAAGGAGTGGTGGGAGAAGACATGGTTCTGATGGGAGACGAAATTGTTCAGAGGCAAGTCTGGTATCCTTCGAAGAAGTTTAAATACTCCGCTGGCCAGCGTGAATTTTGAGCGAGCTGTCGGCGTTGAAATGAGTACACTTGGGCCGAAGATGCTTCACGATTTCATGAGCTTCACGCCGTGTTGTAAGGATCTAATTGGTTACATAGTTGGTTACTGGCACCAAAGCTTTATTCACGCTTGGATGAATGTTTCGGACATCCAATAATTTCTTATTATTGGTCGCTTCATTACATCGCATAGTCACGCCATGGAAGATGTCCATGTGCTCTGGCGCCGTGGTTCTCAAGCGCCTGGTGCTTACATGCCTCCATTTGGTCCAGAGAGATCCCACGCGCATCTGAAAATGTGGAATACAGATAGGAAGATGCGTTCATGGGCATATGTTTCCTTGGAAACATTCAGACGCACGTGTGGTTATTCCAAGGTTCACTAACAGGAAGAACGCAGCAAAGAAATTACCAGCATTGATATACCGGTGCTAATCTCACAAGCCTCTAGAGGAAATTAGCTAACAAGAGATCATCTGACTAAGACTTTCAACCCCATATCAAACGAACTGCACACTAAAGGACGGACCAAGTCTAACCAGCCTAATGTTGTGAAATGACTTACCTCTTGCAATATACTGCTGCTTCTTTTATTGACAATAGTCACATACTCACAGGCCATCGAATTAGAACGCCCTTCTCTCCAGCCAGAATAGTGACTTGAGATTTTCACAACCAATAAGATTTCATGAATCGTCGGGGTCGTTCAATGTTTGCATATTCATGTCACGAGACTTCCAGCTCATTGGCTGTGCCTACTGTGCATGTAGAGTTAATGATCAGCACTAGCGCCACAAGCCTCATCTCATTCCAAGGTTTGCTTAATGTCTAAATCAAACTGTCCCAAGTATGAGATTTGTGGGGCTTGGAAACGCGATTATTGCGAAAGGCTGCTAATTAGCTTATCCTAGCTCTGCTTACTAAATCTACTCGATTACAGACAAAATAGTTATTGCAATGCGTTGATTGGATTTATATACTGCACGCATTATCATATACACCATGTACAAACCAAGCCGGGTCATGGCTTGGACCAGGGCCAAATGTTCAACACCCGAGCCCAGCTAGCCCGCTAGCCACAATCATCACTCAAACAATCGAAAACAATAAACACACCATTGAAAAATCTTTCCGCGAAAACGAACGAGGGGAAAGTCATATCATGATCGTGTGGAGTCGTGGTTCACCATCTATTTCTGGGCAGCAAAACCAATGCGGGGGCCGGAGGCATCGAAGACAGCGTACTGGCTCTTGAGGAAGATGTCACCGAAGATGGAGAAGCCGATGCCAGTGTTGCTCTGGATACCACCGAGGCAGGTGGAGCTGCCCTGGGAGACGGGGGCGTAGTTGATCAGGTCACCGGAGACAACGGCGTCGTAGCCGGAGACGGTGATGGTGAAAGAGGGGAGCTTGGCAGAGCAGTCGAAGGTGTAGCCACCAGCCTGCTGGTTGTTTGTGGCACCGTCGACCTGCTTGTAGTAGGCGGAGACAACCTCGTCGTCGAGGAGCATGAGGGTGGTGCCGGTGTCAGCGATACCCTTCAGGTTGCCAGAGCCGGAGGTGGAGCCGATCTTGTAGGAGTCGGCGGTGAACTCCCAGAAGCCCTGAGAGTTGTCGACATCGGCGTAAGCGAGGGTGCCGGTGTACTTGGAGGAGTCAGCGAAACCGAAGTCGTAGACACCGGGGGCGTTGTGCTTCAGAGCAACACCGAAGACGGGCTTGGAGAGCTGGGACTTGACGGTGTCGAAGAAGGTGGTCTGGGGCTTGGGCTTGACAGTGTTGATGGAGCTGAAAGCAAGACCGAGGAGACCGTCGTTGTTCTGGTTCTGGACGAACTGCTGGCTGATCTTGGAGGCAGCCTCGACAGCCTGGCCGGAGGCAGTGACGGGACCAACCTTGACGGTGTCCTTGTAGACGTTACCGCTGGCGGAGGAACCATCACCGTAGGAGATGGACCAAGAGGCACCAGACATCTCAGTAGCGTTGTTGGCCTTGTAGACGGCGTGACCCTCCTGCTCGCTGGCTGGGAGCTGGGAAGAGAAGACCCACAGATCGGCAGAGCCAGTATCGAAGTCCAGGTTCAAGGTGGTGCCACCAATGTCGACGGGGGTCAAGTACTCCTCGTCGCCGTTGTCGGGGGTGGTGGTAGCAGAGCCGCTGGCAGCGGTGGCAGCGCGGACAGCAGTAGGGACCTCAGCACCGAACTTGTTGAGAGCCTTAGCGTAGGCGTGGGCGTAGCTTCGGGTGCTGGTAGCAGGCACAGCAACCTGGTTGATAGAGAACTGCTTGCGGCTAGGCAAAGCATCGGCCATGGAGGCCAGACCGGCGAGAGCGACAGTAAATTTGCTGAACACGACCATGATGACGATTCAAAGAATGAATGACTCTAAAGAGCGAAGTGAAAGATTGTTGGTGGATGGGGAACATCTCAACGACTGGCGATGCGATGAGCTTTATAGCCTCGAAAGAAGGTTTCGCCATTTCTCCAGAGGATAGAGCCTGCGGGCTGTTCCAATGGCCCATCGCAATGAGCGTCGAACGATTCAGGAGGAAGTGTTTCTCGACCAGGAAGCCTCCAGTGCCGATCCAGACTCTTCAAGGCGCAAGACCCATAAAACTTCGAGATCGTCACGGAGTCCATCGGCCAGCCAGAAGGGACCGTCGGGGTCTCCACTCCAGGAACGAGATGGAGAAGAGAGCCATAGAGCGAGTGGAACAACGTCTCGTGAAGAGGGTCTGATAGCGCTAGAGCGCTGATACGGACAAGGCGGGGGGAGGGATGCACTCTCGATGCAACAGCCCTTCTGCATCTCAGTGTTCCAGAACGGAGAAGTCCGTGGGCTAGCACGAGTTGGTCCAAAGCTTGATACCGAAGCGGCATTGCTTGGACGATCCCCAGACATTGGCAACCACGATAGTAGCCCTCTTGGCAGCGGGCGCGGATAGGGGCACCATGATTGCATGGGCGCGCCAGTGGAGCCCGGGGGGACGGGGGACTGCGCTGATGAGCCAGGACAACATTGTCGCGGGTACTGGGCGAACCACAGTTGACGGAGGAGCCTCGGAGGGGGGCGAGAGAAAGAGTTAGTGATTATGAGTGGGCTGCTGCCCTGACGATCCTCGCCCATTGTCACGATTCTGCCGCCAATCGATGCCTCAAGCAGCAACGCGATGGCTTGGCCCGCCTCTATCGCCGCCTCTCGTCCAGATTCAGCGTCGCATTTCCACTGACAAGAGCCGAGAGTTAAGTCTGTGCTTTCGATCCCCCCAGCAGACATGCCTCATTGGCTAGAGCCCCTGGATGCTGAAGCAGTAGCCTGGAACTTGCCGTGATGAACGGAGGCACAGCACAGCCAACGGCCTGTCAGGCACCTTTGGAGACAGGGACTCGGACCCCAGCCCATACGAGCATCGCCTGTCAGCCCCTCGAGCCAAACGTTTCAAGTGTCCATGCTTGTCTGGTACGATCTAGACCCGCTCCTCCCGGTTCCCAACTATCATACACGATAGCTCTCATGATGCTTCAACAGACACACGGCCCATAAGCGATGCGGTCATTTTCCAGAACATGCATACATTCATGCCCGTCCGGAGTCCGCTACGATCAATCTCTGCAGGTGCGTTGGACCCTGCAGAAACGCTCGATCCACGAACCCAGACGAACTGCTCCGTGCCAACCGCATCGCCAGTCCCATACGATCTACTATAGACGATGTGACCCTTGACGGACGATTATCTGGTTCATGCCCCCCGAGCCTTACCCGCTCGTATCAACTCAGCTGTGAGTTCCGGGGCCCAGGATCCTTCGGGCGACGATCGTCCTCCCGGCTCCTCCAATAACCCACTCGGGGAGGAGCAGATCTTCATGCTCAGGGCCCACCGAGGCTGCAAGTGTAGCTTGATTTGCTCTAAACCTCCAATCACACCTGGACCACTCTCTGGTACTGATAGCTGCCAAGGCTAGATTAACTTGCGTTCTCCGGTAGAGTTACAGACTTCCTGCGACATGGGATTCAGGGACCAACTACTTCGTTAGGGCAATGCGATGATTGCCGGCCGAGGACTCATTATTGGGACAATGACGACGATATCGCATTTCTACTGTGGGTATTCGTGATAACCTGATTTCAAGAGCCTCTATTTTCTGATTCATCATAACAACGATCACCTACGCAGTATGCAACCGTAATATTCCCATAGAGCCCCGTTTGTACTAAAAGTACCAGTAAACACTCTATCTCCGTCGCCAAGCGGCCACCTAAGGTACGAATTACGGATCCAGGAACTTATTCACCCTCCGATATTATGTACTCCTATGCACGCATTTAGCCTTTCCCATACGGAATCCGATCGAGCAGATCGACAGTAGCAAGCGGCCAATGCAGCCATCGACGATCCCGCGGCGTAGCCTGTAGCCTCCATCGCAGTCACGAACCACATGAGCAATATGAGCACCGCCTACCGCAATCTCAAAACCTACCTATCGCAAGCCTAGCCCAGTATATCCGCCATCACGCCTGTGCGTGGGCCGTTGACACCTCACAGCCCCCTAAACAGCATAGGGCCTAGGTAAAACATGCAGGGTCCACGGGTGCACGACGCCAAGCCACCCGCGCGAGGCTTATTTCCTCTGTCTACTTCACGCGAATCACGATGCTTAGATGCATAGTACCGGGGTGCTGGGTTGACATGTGAGGGAGAGACAGTCAATAATGATCCATTGATCCATGGATGAAACTACCATGCAGGACCCGCTTGTTTGAGACCCGACGGAGACCGGGGCTCGGCCGGGCCGCCTTTAATCTCGAAGAATGCAAAGAAGGATTTTTGGTAGAAGAGCTTCGGAAAGCAGGGCAGTTGCGACTAGGCTTAGAAGAGGAAATGCAAGTGCGGACAGACAGATCGGGTAGGTGACAGCCCGCAGTGTTTCGGTTTCAAGTATATCGTCTCGGGGACAAATCAGATTCAAGCTAGCTAGAGGTGCGACGCAGAGGAAGAATCCCGCAGGGGTATATAGTTGAAGCGGGATAGAAACAGATCCTTGTATACAGGCTTGACAAAAGGGCTAAAAGAAAATACGTCATGAAAATAAACGTCCAGCGCGAGTTGATGAAAATCATGGGAGGAATTGAGGCGCAAGACTCCCAGACTCGCCATCGCCATTAGTATTACCATCATAGCCTTCGTTAAGCAGCACCTCCAGCATATCGAATTCTCCAAGCATGGGTCCAGTCCCTCCAAGACCCTGGTCAACCACAGCAGTGGAACTATTGAAGAATTGGTCCAACGGCAAAGCAAACCAATCTGGAAGAGACGAGTTCGCACCAGGGTTATCTCCCACAGACTGCGAAGACACCAGGTGATTCGAAGACGACCGCTCAAGCTCGCTAGCCGGCGCCGCCGAATTCGAATCATAGTAGTTATAGTATACCGACGGCGGTGGCGGCATGAATGAGACATTCAAATTAGAGGAGTTGATCGGCTGCGCAGGAATACCAGCGAGCGGATCATGAGCTGATCCGATCGCTGACGGATGTCCGGTCGCCCCGTTGTTCTCCATGAAGCCCAGGCCGCTCCCGCTTGATGTTGCCTCCTGGCCCGGGCCTGATGCCCAGGCCGCCTGGGAGCCACCACGCCGACCCGAGATGTTGTCTCGTGGTGGAGACTGGGCTCGTGAGACCGGGGCGGATTGTCCATCGCCGTCTGCGCCTCGGTCGTGCGGTGCGAAACGAAGGAATCGCGTGCGGATGCTACTTGTCAGGAGCTCTAGGAGACGGGCGACTGTGTTGCTGATGTGTACGTCGTCAACCACGTAGGTCCGTAGTGCGTCGACCGTGCGGTCTTGCAGGTCTAGAGAAACCCGTACGTCATCTTCGCGCGCTCCGAGGGTAAAGGTCTGGAATTGATCAGTACTCTGAACCAGAATTGTACTCTTCATGTGAAACGTACCTTGAGGATGAAGATCATTCCGGACAAAATCCGGAAGAAGGTTCTGATGGGGGCATGCTTCAAGCGGCCGCCCGGGACAAGGCCATCGAGAACCACTTGCAGGATTCGACGAGATGCGTCCACGACCTCCTGGATATACGGCTCATTCACCCGGTAGAGCTCACTCAGAGTGCGGAACCAGCCATGACTGCCAGCTGATGGCCCTGTTCCTGGTCGGCCAGGTTGTGTTTGGACAGTCTCACTGTTGGACATGGTGGTCCATCGGTCAACAACCGCCTGGAGTGCAAGTGAGTTTACATAAAGTCCTAACAATAATTAGTGTGACGAAGCCAGGTTATGGTGATGAGGCTTACTTGTATATTCGTATTCAATCATCAAAATGCTTCGCATAGCGGGTGACACTGCTGAAAGTTAGTTCAAGTCTCTTGAAGCGTATCACAGTGGAATCAACATACGATTGACCCTGTCCAAGTTCTGTCTGAATTCTCGCAGCTGCGGCTGAAACCAATCGATCTGTTCCATGTATCGCCCACTCTTGATCAATTCGGAGGTCTGCTCAACAGACACAAAGAGCTGGTGATTCGCCTGATATACAATCTTGGAGATTCCCATCCAGCAATCCTGCATCTTGTCAAGGTCTGATGGCAGGTCTTTGAGGTCTCCATTCACTTGTGAATCCTGTCCCCATTCCGTCAAAGGCAGCATAGATGGAATGCCCAGTCTTCCACTGCTATGCGTAATAAAAATGAGTATTAATCGGCGAAGGCGAAGCTTCCGAGCCTGTTCAGCGGAATTTTCGGGCGTGCTTTTCTGCTCTGTTTTATGATCAAACACGCCAAGTTCAAAGGCAAGAGCTTGTGCGGTGCTCAGAAGCATCCACGACATCCTATCGGATCTCCAAGCGGGCTCCAGCCATTTCTGGAACGCAAGTCTACCTTCTGGAGAGTGGTGTGGCCCTTTGCCTCCTGTAGACTCGTTATCATTGTCGATATCTGCCCGACTGTATGGGTGGGCATCTGTATCCAATAGGGTATTTTCATCATCACCAGGTGGGAAATGGAGATTCCGTGGGTGCCAGTCGGTAAGGATAAGTAAAGCTTCCACAGTCCCTAAAGCTCGGAGATTTCCTTTAACAAGTGGCCTCCCAGAAGTTGATGCAAGGTCTAGCGCACGCGGTCTGCTCATCCCCGGTGCACTCGCATCAAATTTCTCCTGACCCCAGAAGAGCCGCTCAATCATGCCTCGTAGATACGACCAAAGACGATCATGAATATAGAAAGCTCGAGTACTGGCGCCATCGCCCTTGGGCTTCAAGTGGCGCGAAACAATTGTCAAAATAGTCACTGCTAGTACAGGCTCCTCGGTGAGCAGCGTGCGGTGTTTGGAGGGATCTGAATAATCCGGTGTCACAACAGGACTCATTGGGGCCAGATTCTCGTAGTAATATGCCACATAATCCATTCCCTCTCCAACGGTCATCCATCCAGCACGAACGAATCGCAATCGCGACCAAGCTCGTACGGCATCAATGTATCCTGGGTCTTGAGGGTTGGTTGCCTCTTCCTGTGGGCCAGTGTCTTCTGAAGCCTGAGGATCCGGACCTCCAGCACCCTGGTAGAGACCATTTCCAGACAGCCCTGAGCGAGGAGTCCGAGCAAACGAGCCGCTCAAATTGCCTGGTGACCCTCCATGTGCCAGAGGTGAAGGGCCCGAGTTAAATGATGAGACCGATTGTCTCGCAGCATACCTATTCAGATCCTCTGTCCTGCCCGCCGCTTCAGAGAGCAGATGCAAAGCATCATGTGTATTTGTAATGGCAGGCGAAAGCAGCTCAACGGCCGTACGGTTCATCATGGGCGGGCCGCCATACACGGGAGCAGCACTTCTATCATTACTCTGGTATGAGGGCAGCCGCTGGTTTCTGGAGTCCATAATATGCCTCGCAGGCGAAGCCACATGTGCATTCTGTGAGTACCGCACAGGTGTGGGATTGGATGCAGAAGATTGCTGCTGCTCGGACCAACGCTGGCGCGCGCGAAAGCCCTCGGACTCGAAAGACGGCTCCTCTGGAACAAACGGAGAGGATTCAGCCGGTTTCTCTTTCTTCGGAACCTCGCCGATCATCATCCGTTTGTCGCGGTGCAACACGGCGGCGTCTTCGCGAACTTCATCTTCTTCTTCCTCGTCTTCGGGTTGCTCGGAAGGTTTGCGCTTGCGACGAGTGGCGGAAAATTCGCATCGCTTGCTTTCGCGGCGGCACCGGACGCATGGCGGGGGCCGTGGATTGTCGACGCCTGTGGGAGAAGAGATTTTAGCAATGAGACTCGAGTTGCGCTTCTTGCGCTGGGTTTCGATTGGGGAATCGTACTGCCTAGATCGCACTTGACTTTGCGTTTGCGACAAGGATCACAGGCCTGGTAGCCGCGTCTATGCTGCGGGGTAGCGGCACAAGACTTCTCGGGGTCATGGGCCGAGCTGTTGGGGTCTTGTCCCATGCTGGGCTAGAGAAGTAGCCTGTGGGCGAGCAGCTGGGGATTTGTGCTGAAAGCCGATGCAAAGCGAAGATAAGCTGAAGGGGCGGTGGGGTGGATTAGATGAGCGCGGGCCGATTGGACAATCTTGATCCCACGGCAATTATCGTCGTCGAGATCGCTTTGCTGGCAGTCGAGATGTAAATATCCAGGGATACATTGTCTCGTATTCATTTTCTTAAAACTCGAGCATTTTGACTACGTAACTCCAAGGTCCAAGCCTTGGGCAATTTGATCTCGTCTAATGCTTCTGCGGGGTAGCGAACCTTGTACACTGCACGGTTTCCCATTGGTCTTGGCTATAGCTAATACGGCGCATTGGGAACTGATGTGTTAAACAATTGCTCTGAAAGACCTCGAGAATTTGACCATTTTAGAAGGGCTGCCAGCCCGTTATTATGCAGGTGCGTCAACATTGAACTGGTATGTACGCAGTAGGTACGCTGTAGGTCCTCCACACTGCAGGACCGCTATATATACCCGTGCACCCTGCCTACTTTGAGGGCGGGAGTAAAAGTGCCGCCTCCAGGGCTGCACATGTGCAGGTGCGCCCAGTGCTGTCGCATGACAACGTATCAAATTGTGACATTTATGTGGATGAGATAATTAAGTGGCAAATCAAAGATGAAATGAGAACTATTGACGGGATTTTGCACTACGGACAAGTGCTAATTAACCCTCCAACGCTGGAATGCAATTGATCATGCGGCGCTCACTTTGCTGTACACGTTACATATTCCAAAACAAGCTAACACCAGACCGAAAAAACTCATGACAGATCTCCGAGACATAAGCAGGATAAAGAATAGGGTATCATCAAGTGACAAATTCACTAATTCAAGCAACGTGGGGTGAAATAGGCGTTGGGATTTTTGCACTGTGCTCCAACGCCAAATTGCCATTCATTCGAGTCACGGTGTCCCAAGCCTTGCGCGCGTGAACCAGCTCGCCAGATGCCGCGCTGTCTGTGCTCGTACGGCGAGATAAAGAGGGCGTCAAGCGACCTGCCCAAAGTCCACGGATTCCACCTACTTTGCGGGCGGGAATGTCTGGGGTAACAGCCGTGAGTATGTACAGCAGGTACTTGAGGTTGGGAAGGGTATGGCGGATGTCGAGGCCGCGAACCCCTGTTTTGTTCAGGAGGAACTCAATATTTTTGTTCAAAAGAAAGACTCCATACTCGAACCGGTAGTGGACATTTACCGGATACAAGGGGAATGTCCGCTGCGGAAGGTCTTGAGATATTGGGTCTTGGATCAAGGAGGTTGACAGGTTGGGGCTAGTAGGATACGGAAGAGCCACAGACAGGTAGAAAGAAAGCAGGTACACGAGGTGGGCTGTATACCCTAATGCGGCTGCGACAACTTCGCGGTCGATGTTTTCGAAGTTGGAATTGGGGAGTGGGAGACCAAGGATGGTAAAGGCCAATGGCTTTTCAGGAATCGGCTCGATGGGGTAGATGACCATGAGGTCTTCTGCGATGCGTCTGATCTGGCCCTTGCTATCATCTGCATTTTCATGCAGCAACCGTTCGCTTGAAACCAGTTTCGCCTGAGCATCTGGTAGATGGCTTCGTGTTTTCTCCTCAGCAAGACGGCCTTGTCCCATGGCCTCTCGTCTAGCCTTGATACTTGCGATGAGCTCATCCTTTCGTCTTGTTGTCGCTCGTAACTGCTTTCGTTCCGAGAAAACGGCAATTTTGATCGAAGCAAGACGATCCTGCGCCTTGGCTGCATCACTCTCTGTACCAAAGGCAGCTTCATTTCTCTTTAGAATATCTTCAATCTGCGCCTCTAATCTCTCGCGCGTCGTCAGCGCGTCTTGTATACACTCATCTAGATTGGCCAGGCGCATCAATGCATCGTAAGAGGATGTTGGTAATGTCGTGCCATCTATGGTAGCTCGTTGGCCAGCTCCGCTGAGAGGCGGCTCTGTCGACGGAAGATCGGTAAGATTGGTATATACACCATCTGGAAAGTGAAACAAAATGGAGTTCGCAGGCAATGGCTGGTGGAAATTCTCTAATGTTTTACCCAGAAACTGCAGTGATCGTAAATTAAGCTGCAGCTCCACCAGGAGCGCAAATTCCACCATCTCTTCAGTCTTTGACCAGAGCTTAAGGGTCAATGTGTCCTCTCGAGAGACAGCAGGGCCACATTGATTGAGATCGAAGGACTGAAAGCCAGGATTGGTAGCCTTCTCGATCACTTCACTGATATAGACCGGCTCGGGGATACCTTCGCAATGGATTGAGACCCATGTATCTGCCATTCGGCTTCTCGTGATTTCCTCGAGGTTCACTTGCCGCGTTTGCGGGCTTGAATCGTTCCAAGGCAGTGAACTCCGTCGTCGTTGGACGCGAGACTCTGATTCCTTGCTTGAATTCCCATTTTCAGCGGCGCGCGATTTCAGGTCTGAAAATGATCGCGAAGGCTGCAATGGCCGGCTTTCCTTCTGTGACAGGATCTTCGAAGGGGACTTCAGCGTGTTGGGGATATCGTCATCATCGATTGTCTTGCCGCGCGATCGGTGGGTGGCCAGGGTTGCTGTGAGATTTCGAACAGATACTCCATGTAGATGCCGTAGCTTGCGATTCTGAAGACCTGGTTAGTAGAGCCCGCTTCGTCCAATGCTTGTGATCGTACCGATGCATATAGCCATGGCCGATCTCGACGAGAGCTCGAATCGTGCCCTGCATCCGCGTCGATGTTGTCCATCGCGCTATCTAGACAAGCTGTCACAATTTATGAGCTGCACGGCGGTAACAATGAGCCAGACATGATCAAGTTGCCAGCTAGAATCATCGGGTCAGATAGAGAGTCGTCGCAGATAAGGCGATGCCAAGACTACGGCCTGCCCCGTCAAAAAATCCACCTCCGTCTTCCGTCAACACCGATCCCCGACCTCCAACCTCGACTACGCCTTCGACGCGGCTTGGTTAGCACTGTATCTCTCGTCTCGGGCGCAGAGGAAACAATTGGCCATAATGGCCTCAACAACCCGGGCGACCAAGCAGGTCCAGAAGGCCTTGGACTCGAACGTGGCACAGAAGATAATCGAGTCGACCAGAGTCGCGACCGGCACTCAAAAGGCACGAGTCGATCCACAAACGCGTATTCAGGGCAAACAAAGGGAGTTAGGCTCGAATGCCTACAAGGAACACGCAAAGCGTGAGACCGCACGGCTACAGAAGGCCCTCAATGCCGTCTCTCACGGAAAAAATATCTTCGCCTACACCAACCTGCGAACCAAGCAAGTAGTCTACTCATTGACTCGTTATCTGGAAGTACGTACATCGCTCTCTACGATCAGGGGGCCTCATCGATACAGGCGAATGCACCATCGGATGATCAACCGTCTACCCCCGAAATCGCCATTCATTTAGATGGAACCCATTGACTAACTAACCACGTCTTCAGGAACACAAAGTCCTCAACCAATTGATTTACCATGGCAAAAAGACCGTCCCCGCCGAACTCCGCCGCGATATGTGGGCACCATACTACTCAGTGCACTTCAGCAACTCCCGGCTCGGCCTCCGCGCCTTCCAACTCCTTCGCGAGTTCTCCATGCAGCGCCAGCTCGCACCCCCACAAGAAATGATCACCGTCACAGAAGAGCTCCTGGCCGCCAAGCGACCAAAGAAGCCCACTGACGCCGAGGACTTCGACAACCTGAACCGCAAGCGTCTCGGCCTGACGATGGAGAAGCGGGAGCGCGCCCGCGTGCTGATGAACCAGCGGGCAACCTCTGTGGCGGACATTGCGGCCGTAGTTTCCATCCAGGATGAGGCCATCGCGAACGGATTCCTGGATAGAGATGGCTCGCGCGGATATCTCACTCGCAAGGCTCGCCAGCGTCGACGAGCAGCGCTCAAAGGCGCCGAGGAGAAGGCCGAGGAGAACCAGGCCCGTGTTGAGCAGTTTGAGGAGACCCTGGCTGAGAGCAGTCACGAGGATATTAAGATTGCGCCTACTGACGCACCGGACCCTGAGAATGCGGGCGTGGTGAAGATTCTTTGGCGGGATGTTGACGATGCGCACCATGCGCAGAGCTGGTCTGCCAATGTGCAGCATGGCAAGCTGCAGCTCACTCGTGATGCGCAGATTATGCCGCTGGAGACGAAGGAGTCGAAGCAGCTGGCTTATGAGGAGCAGCAGAAGGAGGAGCAGAAGCAGTAGATGCCTCCTGCTCTGACTGTCTCGCCTTTACAGCTATTTACCCTCTCTTTTCGTCATTCTGTTCGGCTATGCTAAGCGATGCTCCTGCCGATATCTTCTTCCATATCCTCTGGCGAAGAATGGTACTGTATTTTTGTTAGATTTGTGTTATCTAGTCGACCATGGGACTGGAAGCTGTTGCATATGTACTTTTAGATATTCTCAATCACTATAGTGACGAACAAAGATGCTCCAAACACTACAGTTAACATCTCTCCACTTGTGCATAGCTTGAAAGTCAGTTGACTAACCGTAGGTCACTAGTAAAAGCATGCCTGACTAACATTGAAGATGGCCTCATGGAAGCCCCGACGCAGTCGCGTTCAGTGCTGAGATACAACAAATTACTCCTACGAACGACTTTCAACATTATTCAATTACTTACGTCTCTTGCCCTCATGTTCCGCTAGACTCTCCCCCACGTGGGCACCTTTATTGTATACGTACCCTTGAACTAGGTAACAACATCACAATTACTCCGTCACTCTTACTTTCCCCAAGCATCCCTGCCGCTTTAAGCTATCTTTCTTCATGTCTCTTGCTTACAGCCATCGCTATGGTATATTCCAAGATACATGATTCTAATATTCTCCGCGGCCTTGAGGGTACTATTGTCATCCTAGACGATCCCATCTCAGATGAGCAATCTCCAGAATCTCAAACTCTCGTCCTTTGCACTGAAAATTATAACTCTACGCCCTCTCCTGCCACGCATTCAGCTCTGGTAGACGCTATATCATCAGCCGCTACTTCCCTAATAGACAGTTCTCGAACATGGATTATTCTAGAGAAACTTTCGGAGAGATCGTTCCCCGTCACAGCTCACGATATAGAGAAGGGCCTTTCAGCTAGGACTACTGGCAAATTCTTGTGCCAACTTGCAAGCGACCCAGACCAGATAGCATTCATGCGAGTCTACAAACAGATTCCCATCACTGGAACCGAAGACTCCAACCAGGCCACACGAGCTAAACAGGCTATTCCCGCTCCTGTATGTGACGAGCTAGAGGCTTTGAAATTGCTGCAGAATGGGGATTGCCACGCTGCTCCTCGTTTTCTTGGCTATGCAGAAAGAACACAAGGGTGCGAAGATTTTCTTCCTGGTGGCTACATCATGTATCTTTTGTGGGAAAAGGTGCCCGGAGAGCCTTTGACAGAAGAGTTCTTCTGGGGCTTCGATAAGACTGCCCGCGATGATATCCGTGTCAAGTTTCGCGCCGCTTATAAGTATTACCCAGTTTTGATAGATGAGATCTGTAATACCATTCGAAGACAGGGAATTCTTTGTGCGGTGGAACCGGGCCAGTGCAAAATATCCAATATCATCTTCGATCAGCCTACTGGAGCTATGTATGTTAGATGTGCCATAACGGGTGTACAATCCACAAACTAACATCTTATAGCCACATTTCGGGGGTTCGAATAGGTTGGCCAATCCATGGAAAGCTTGAATGGTCGATGACTCGCTACGTCGAGTTTGGACTAGCGAAGCCAGGAAAAGAGATCGAATGGTGGCTTTATGCGGAGAATTGGAAGTGGTAGTGGCAGATCTTTAGGTCAAAAGCTAAGCTCAGATCGCTGCTTTTAGAACATGCATATAATTTGCTGGTTTCTTTCCTTATGGAAAATCAAGGCAGACATTATGTGAAAATAGCATTACAACCTTTGAAAGTCTCGCACTTCAACATTATCGTATGATCAAGTACCAGTGATTGGATTCGATATCTACATAAAGGCTTATGCTTATTTCAAGCAAACTTGCATTCCTAATATGTGCTTGTTCTGTTCACAGCTATCGTATAATCATGCTACCTGATGATCATCGTCATCATGTTAGAAATATTCAGGGATTACAAGGCTCTTAAGGGATTATATGCGTCGAAGGACGCCATAATAGACAGGCATTCCACAAGTCATCATAGATAATATGTCAAGAGTAGGTAGTAGTAAAGAAAGTCTTAGTCTCATCATCCCAGGCGTTAAATAAGAGCACAAAAGTGTGAAAGAAATGGTCGAGGAAAATGGCATAACACTGTGCAGAGCCACACAATACAGTGCAGGACACGGCACAAGACACGTGAAGAGAAGGTGCAAACCACAAGGGACGCCAATGTGCAATGTAAATCAAGTCAAGGCATGGGAAAAAAACACAAATAACCGCAGGAAAACAAGAAACTCCAAGACCCGACCCCAGTCATTTTGCTCTGGCGTGGCATCCAAGGGATGCCCAGAGGCAAGAAAAGAAGATATGTGCAAGTTGTATGAATGTACTAGCTTCATCGGGTGGCGCTTGGCGATGATGTCGGAGAGAGCTCGCCCAAGGCGAGCTGGCGGTCCAAGTCATCCATGTCGTAGACGTCGGCCTTGGTCATGCTCTGGGCGCTGCTGAGGATGTTTTCTGTCTCGCTGGCGGCGGGAGCGTTGGTCTCAACGTTCACGCCGGCACCGGAAGTTGCCTCTTTCGTTCGATTTGAGTCAAGACGAATGACCATACAGGAGAGGTTGTCTGTGCTGAATCGGGCCAGGGCATGATCTACAAGGATCTTTGATGCTTGCTGGGCGTCCTGCACATTGCGAATAAGGTCGACGGCCTCCTGGTCACTGCAGACGTCCCATAACTAGAGAGATATTAGTTGATGATCTCATATTCAGACAATTAGAATAACTTACCCCATCGCAAGCCAGAATGATGAATTCATCAGAATCGGGCTGGATCACGGTTTCGGTCGTGTACGGGTGTCCAGTCACAAGGTCCTTCAGGTACGAGTCACCCAGAGCACGAGTCACAGCCAAAACACCGTTGACACGGTTGTTGAGGATTAAACCACCGGCATTGGTGATTCGCTTGCCCTCGTTATCGTCGCTTCCCTTGTGGTCGTATGAAAGTCGGAGAGCCTTGCCGCTTCGGCACAGGACGATCCGTGCATCACCGACGTTGGCAGTATACAACACGCGCTGGCGAGACGCATCCTGGAGCTTAGATCCATTGTTTTGTGCGGGGGCCTCCTTATCCTCAGGCTTGATGGCAGTAGTACCAGTGGCCGAGTTTGAATTAGGCACGCGATCCTCCCACCGAAGCACCGCGGTTACTGCAGTACAACCACTGTTCTTCACGGGCAGCTTCTCGAGTTGCTGGTCGACACTGGTGAAGGTCTGATCGAGGAGCTCTGGTACAGGAGTATTGGGGTTCTTTCGCATGACTTCCTCCAGAATCAAATGAAGCTTCTTCCCACACCATTCGGCGGCGAACGTGCCGGCGTGACCGTCGAAGATGGCGAAATAGCCATTGTCTGTCTCGACCTCTTTGTTCTGCTTTGGCGAAGTGCCGTTTGCGCCAGGTAAAGGCGCAGGAGTACCTAGGAAGTTATATAGGTAGGCGTGGGTGTCTTCCATGGTACGGCGGCATTTTCGATTCCGGTCCTCTGTGACGCCCACTCGGAAAGACGAGCGAGCGGTGGGCGCGGACTCGCCGGCGGAGTTATTGTTCGACCCCTGAGGGACATTGAGGGCCGGGTCCATCACGCCCAGCTTGCTCACCGGGGTTTCTGGGATGGTAGGGGGCGAGGCGGATTGGAAAGGGGATGTATTGTCGTCCGAGCTGTCGAAATGGGCCAGGGACTTGCGAGCACTGCTGAGGAACGAGCTCACCGCTCGGTTGACGGTGCTAGGACGACGCCTCCTTTCGACAGCAGGAGGCACGTCCGAGGAATTGGCAGATCGCAGGACGCTACTGGGGCCTGGACTGGAGGCCTTGTGTTCCTGGTCGGTGATGTCGGATTGGGGGCTAATGGGGGAAGCGCCTATTCCGGGCGCGGGGGGTTGTTCTTTGGGTGGGCTCGTCGAGCCACTGAACATTCTGTTCAGCAACCCACCCTGTTGAGGATAACTGCGGCGCTTACTTCCTGCCAGCTTGGTTGAGTCCCTCCTGGACGTAAGGATGATGACGGTTCCGGAGTGAGGAGTGTGGTGACTGTGAGGGCGGACCGCACCAGCCGGCGGGTAGGAAACGGGCTGACGTGGGGTGCCCGTCTGGTACGGAAGCGCGGGCTGGGGCGCGTCCAGATACATGTTAGAAGCCTCGTATAGTATTAGGGGGTATTGGAGGTCTGGGCAAAGGACAAAAGCAAATGGCAATGGGCAGTGGGCAACAGGGTATTATAGAGGCTAACAAATTAGGTAGATTTAAGAATAGAGGCCGGGCAGCGTTAATGTATAACACCAGAATGGGGGCGTGAAGCGGCGAAAAAGCGCCCGTTTGAGCGGGGCCAGATCCTGAGATGGAGAGGGGGCCATTCAACAGACACGGCACGCCTGAGATACCATAGCTATGTACCTTAGCCTTTAGCTTGAAGCCTCTGCCAGTTCCCCGTTGGGGTGTAGTTCGGCTTGACCTCGATCAGGCTGACCCCACCGCAAGCACGGTGACGACGGTGGTGATATGGGGGTGATGCAGGTGAGAGAAAGAACATACCGAGCTGAGAGCTAATGCAGAACAGGAGAATGATCTCCTCGACAGGTCGTGGCGGTGGAATTGGCAATACAGAGCAGGTGTGGTGGACAGTGCGAAGTTGGGGATCGAGGAGTGAATGGAGCAATGGAGATGCCGGATGGGGAAGGCGACCCAAAGAGTAAATCCCAAAGAAGAGCAGGACCGATGAAGCTCTGCAGCGTTCGGCTACCACGGCTGGTCCGGCAAATACTGTAGTACATACACTCGTAGACAAAGGGATCAATCAACAAAGATCTACTGCTAATACTCCAACGTCCCCTACTACTCGCCTCCAATGCACACTCCTCGGACGTGCATGACTCGCTGGAGTCTATCCGCCGCCATCCATTCAGATGCCAGCAATTGCGATCCTTTGAGAGGGGAAGCCTGTCGCTGTCGCCAAATTAGAGCCCGCCGCATACTTCCAAAGCTGGCCAGAAGCACATCCACTTTTGGGTACGGAGTACTCCGTGCAGTACAAAGGAAATGGCCACCAGGGGCCTGACCCCCCCGGAGATTAACGACTTAAGAATAGAACGCCATAACTTTTAAAAGGAATGGGGGCCTCCCGAAATGACGATTCCTACGGGGTACTTCTTGTAGAAAGGCGAACTCGAGTCAGACTATTTTGAGCTTTTGGCTCTTGCTCGTGAATAATCCTGAGCTCCACTTAGCATCTTGGTGGCGCCGCCAAGTGGATTCATAGAAGCATACGACTAAATATTAGAATGCCCTTAAGCATTTGGCCGTCTCAGCCCCCAACGCTAATACCCTTTTCGCTCTTGGACCCCCCTGCGATCGCGCACTATACGCCAATGGCTGCCGTCACTGATCCTGATAATGGAGTCAAGCCACGAGAAAAGTTACCTCTCGCTATCCCCCGAGTGGCATGCTCGTACGAGGAATTTTCGTCGAAGCCCCCGAACATTAGCCATGCGCCGGTGATCGCTGGGTACAAGCTGGATAAGCAAAGATTCAGGATTCCTACCATGAGCTAAAATCCCCGAACCCTCCGCTTCCTTTGGCTTTCTTGCGCGCAGGTTCCGGCGCAGGATCTTCGTCGACATATTCGATTATCTCATCCTCTTCGCGATCGGCTAGTGCGGCCTGAAGGTACTTGCCAACTCCCGATGAGGCGTCATGCGAGCTAGTAGTGCCGGGCCCGCGCACGCGTTTTCCTGTCCATGTTACCTGGTTGTCATCCTCGTTGGCATGGGGATCTTCCTCCTGGGTAGCTGGATCTTGGTTCTCTTCCCGCCGCTTCTGCTGAAGGTAATCTTCAAAGGGATCGACGAACACCGTCACTTCCTTGATGCGGACCTCTGGGGTGGGTCGGTTGGTGTTCGAGTCCACTGGGTGGGTCTCTAGGGAATTGAGCGTTCTCGACGAAGGAGTCGGGTCATCGATCAATCGACCGAAGACGGTGTGCTTGCGGTCAAGGTGCGGCAGGGCTCGGTAAGCAAGAAAGCTGAGGATTGGTTAGCAAGCAAACTTTTTGTCATTTCCGAAGTATGGGGGCCAAGCAGCCACGCGATATAGGCTTATTGCGTGACCCACCACGTAACCAAGATATCCAAGTACTCATTCACCGTAAAGCTTAAGTCAAGGTACTTGTCATGTACGCGGTGGGTCAGTACCGCAATTTGAACCCTGCAAAAATAGACATGCCCATAGCGTGGAAAAGGTGGGGGATGAAAACACAAAAGATAACACTCACAATTGACTGCTATTGGTGTTTTTGCCTTTGTTTGCCATGCTCAGCGTGCCTCGACCGTCATGTTTTAGCGGTCCGTCGAACTCATCTGCAAAATATTTACCCCAGATGCTCTCGCCGCCTCGACCGGACCCAGTGGGATCTCCACCTTGGATCATAAAGCCCTTGATGTTGCGGTGGAACGCCACATCCTTGTAGTACCCTTTCTTAGCGAGCTTGATGAAGTTCCACACAGCTTTGGGGGCGTGTTCGGGGTAGAGTTCTAGATTCAGGTGCCCTGCTGTGGTCTCGAGCCGCACGTATCCCTTGTTCTTGACTCGACCTCGCTTCAACATGTAGTCTTCCTCAGATAGAAGCGCAAGCTCGGCAGATGTATGAACTGCCATTCCTGTACTAGTGAAAGAGGCAGCTGCCTTTCCGGTGGTATATAGTGCAGCATTGTAAGGTGTAGGCTTTGCTGGCTTAGATGCTGCAGCTTTAGATGTCGCTGCGCTTGAACCTGGTTTGGCAAGCGATTTGGAAGCAGATTCACCTTGTTGAGAGCGCTCGGCACGTGCTTTAGCCACAGCCTCTTTCGCCTTCAAGATCTTCGCAGAGCTACCCAGAGCATTGGCATTGACAGAGGCCTGCGGCTCTTCAATTACACCAGTCTGACCCTCCTTAATGTAATTGAAGGAGCTCAGGTCACGCGACTCGAGGTTCTGGGGGTCCTGCAAGGTGATGATGTCCTTGCGGGTGAACTCTTCGTCGGTAACCAGATCACGCCAGAGCTTTCCCTTTATGTTCAACCGGTCAACTGTATCAAAAGCAAATACATTGCCGGTATTTCGTAGGGCAACAATGTGCGTATTGTCCGTCAATACTTTGTAAGTAACTGGGTCGACATATTCGTTCTCCTCGTTTTTCGCGATCGTGAGTTTGATAAGGTCTGAGCTTTTGAGCGCCGATCCGTCCACTGGGTTTGTTCCATGCTTCTTAATCCAAGGCAAAATATTTGTGAGGTCAAAGATGACGCCCGTTTGCGTGCAAACGGGATGCGCGAACGGTTGTAATGATAAGGAGCAGAAGTTGAACGGAAGGCGTTTGAATGCGGCGTTTGAACCTCCTTGCTTGGCCTTGGAGACACCAGCGCCTGCGCTGGCCGAGTATGAGTCCCCGGATGACCACTCGGAGTGTGTGATCTGGATTTCAGAAGATGGTCAGCAAGCTATCCTACTATCAGGTGGTGGGCTGTTGTCGCAAAGGTCGGTAGCCAGGCGGGCCTTACGTAGAGCTTATCCGTCCCTGTAAAGTGCATATTAGCATCGTCAGAGATCACTCATATCTGAATGCACGTACCTTTCCCCATTGTGCCAGAAAACAGAGCTCAAGCTGTGTCTTGCGCCTTTCGAAAGCGCGAGATTCAACTTCGGAGTTAGAGAATGACGCAGGAAGCGCTAACCCGATAAGGGATAGCGCGGGCGCTCATAATTTGGTGGAGAAACGCCAAAACTCGAGATCGATAGGCGCGTCCCTAACACACGTCGATCTTGGACAATTCCCTCACGCGTTTCTCCTCGCTAATTCCCCATCCACGCGGGGCTCGGTTCATGCATGCTGCCCGAGCTCGATTGCGGCGTTCTGAACTTCTACCCTTTCTTGTGAAGGCTTCACGAAGCCCGCTCAACGCCTCCGCGTACTCCTCTGCACCGCGACCCGCGCCAGACGAAACCATGTTCAAAAAAGCCGTTAAAGAACATCCCGGAGCGAATTCAAGACCTCTCCAGGCCAATTTCCTTCGTGGCAACACTACAGTCCCTACGCAATCGAAACCTGCACCCCCACAATCCGTTGGCGTCAAGCGAAAGATCGAAATGACCAACAGCGGGGGTTCCAATCTGGGTTCCCTCCATTCAGGTGTTTATTTCGATGAAAATGACTTCGACGATGATATAGATCTGGACGATGACGAGCCTCTTTCTTTCACGGCCCCGAAGCCTCCCGCCTCTGCTGAGCCAGACCTTGTCACATACCCCAGCCTGGGCCAACCGGATATCACCTACCCCGAACTCCCGCCTCCGTCACAGGAAAACCTTGCGCCACCGAGCAGCAATCAATTGCCATGGTCTTCATCGCCTCCCTCGCACTACCAGCCGCCTCCCCGTCCCAGGAAGCTGCCTTGGCAAAGCGAAGCGAAGTCACCCGCTCAGGATTTTAAGAAAGTGATAGCACCCTTCAAGGCTGGAGACACCAAGAACAGTCACGTCACTCCAAGAAGAAAGAAGCCTTCGGACATTTGGAACAAATCTGCAAGTGCAATCAAGGAAGAGCAGAAAGAGTTGAGAAGAGAGTATAGGAAAACTCAAAAAGTGGAAGAGGCGCCAAAAGCACCAGAAGATAACACCAAATCGATGAAGATCTTCCTGAGTGAAGAGCAGATGGCTGTACTAGATGCCGTTGTCGATAAAGGGAAAAGTATCTTCTTCACTGGTTCAGCCGGTACTGGTAAATCGGTCCTCATGCGAGAGATCATCAAGAAGCTACGCATGAAATACAAGCGGGAACCAGATCGTGTGGCAGTTACAGCGTCAACAGGTCTTGCTGCTTGTAATATCGAAGGTGTTACCCTTCACAGTTTCGCTGGAATTGGACTAGGTAAAGAACCTGTGCCTGAGTTGGTTAAAAAGGTAAGTGTCAGTGCAAAGCTGCAATGAATATATGCTCATGTCTTGATAGATCAAGAAGAATCAGAAAGCGCGCAACCGTTGGCTACGCACAAAGGTTCTCGTTGTCGATGAAGTGTCCATGGTTGATGGCGACCTTTTTGACAAATTAGAAGCAATTGCCCGAAGTCTCCGGAGCAATGGTCGTCCGTTCGGAGGCATCCAGCTGGTTGTGACAGGTGATTTCTTCCAGCTGCCCCCTGTACCCGAGGGAAGTAATCGAGAAGCAAAATTCTCCTTCTCCGCGGAGACTTGGAACACGGCCATCCAACATACTATTCTCCTCACTCATGTCTTCCGTCAACGCGATCCCGAATTTGCGTCGATGCTAAACGAGATGAGATTGGGCAATCTCTCCCCGAGGACAATTGAGGCATTCCGAAAGTTATCACGGCCACTTGACTTCCATGACTCGCTGGAAGCAACTGAATTGTATGATATGCCATTCACACCCTTTCTCAGATTATCTTACTAACAGGTTATAGGTTCCCTACTCGTAATGAAGTTGAAAATGCCAATTCCGTACGCATGACTAAACTGTCAGGGGAGTTGATGACTTTCAATGCTGTCGACTCTGGAACAGTTCAAGACCCTCAGCACCGCGAGAGGCTGCTGAGTAACTGCATGGCCCCACCAGCTATTCATCTTAAGAAAGGCGCTCAAGTGATGCTGATCAAAAACATGGAAGACACACTTGTCAATGGATCAATTGGACGAGTTGTGGCTTTCATGGATGAAGCAAACTTTGACATGTATCGGGAAAACGAAGATGCATTCGCTACCAACAGTAACGGAGACCTCGAGCCGGACGAGGACAGCGCCAGCCGTGCAAAGAAGAAAATCAAGAGCCTTGCTCATGACAAAGGCATAACTGCCGCTCGCAAATGGCCACTGGTATGCTTCGTGCAGCCTGACGGAACCGAAAGACACCTCCTGTGCCAGCCAGAAGCATGGAAGATAGAGCTTCCTAACGGCGAGGTCCAAGCTCAACGGCAGCAAATTCCTTTGATTCTGGCCTGGGCTCTGTCTATCCATAAGGCGCAAGGTCAGACCCTGCAGCGTGTCAAGGTTGATTTGGGTCGGGTGTTCGAAAAGGGTCAGGCCTATGTGGCTCTCAGTCGAGCTACATCTCAAGCCGGACTTCAAGTTACCCGATTTGAACCACGAAAGGTCATGGTTCATCCCAAGGTCGTGAATTTCTATAATAATCTTGTTTCGATCAATCAAGCTCTTGACCCTAAGAAGAAGCCTGCAGCCTCGAAAGAGGACTTTGACGATGACTGCTTTGATGGTATGTGATATCGAGAAATCTTTATCTCAGGAACTTGGATTACATTCTATTTTTTTTTATCATGACTCTCTGAAGCCCTCGTGCTACCCATGTATCGATTTACCATAGCGATATCTCTGATGGTTATTTGACAGCCATCTAATCCCACCTCCCATTTCCTTTGTTCGGGACTATTAGAATCCATCTGGTACACTTTGTCACATCAAATGCAATCAATTGGAACGGATCCTTTATTCTAGCAGACAGAACGAATGCTATAATTAACCACAACTGCGATATCGCCATGGTAGATGCTTTGTAATACAACGCCAGATCCCTAGAACACGCCACCCGCAATGCAATGCCATCCCATGCCATCGATATCCCCAAATGAGAAACCCGAATAATTAGTACAGACAAGACTACATCTCATCAGGCTTAGGAGGCTGCCTTCTAGTTCGCCGTCCAGAAGCCCACCCCACATCTTCGAGCTCACGAACTTCCCCAAGAAGCAAGTTCGAGCTAGCGTCGTTAGGCTGTTCTGTTAATTTGCCTGCATCCCGAAGAAACTCAGCCCTCATGGCCGCGGCATCAGGGTCTTCATAGCCCAGCTGCGTCATAGGCGGTTCGTGGTTCTCTTCGTCTTCTTCGTCATCGACGCGGCCAGGTAGCTTGGTTGCAAGAGAGTCGAAATCGAATTTCTTGCCGCTGAACATAGACGAGAGACTCTGGTCGTTTACGCGGCTATTGCTGCGTGAGAGGGAAGCATCGCTCTCGAGCGCTGAACCTAGTCCGTCGTCGTTCAGTGTATCGATTGAACTTGCGCGAGATGGCGCGGCTGTTGGGTCGAGGATTTTGGAAGACGAGTGTGATGGAGCGCGTCCGAGGAGAGGTTTACGTTTTCTTCGAGGTGGGAAGCCATCATCTTGATTTGCTTCTGAATTTGCGGTTTGTTGGCGCGATTTGGCAGCCTGCGCTTGTTGGAGAATTCCCTTTAGCGCAGTGTCGAGCGCTGATGATGCAGCTGGTCCTGTACCTTTGTCTGGATCGGGTACTTGGGGACCAGACTCTTCTGGAACAGGGGCTTCGCTGGGCTCAGGAGAATGAGGCCGAGAATCCGGTATTGACGGCTTTGGAGCATCGTTTTCTTCATCATGTGCAAAGCCATCGTCCATGATGGGCATCACACGCTCCTTTTTAGGGTTTCCTGATGTGTCGTTATTGGAGCTGTTTGTACTGCCATTCTCTTGAGGCCCAGTGAGCTCGTTTCGAGTCGATGACTTTGGTCTAGTCTCGTTTTTCTCAACCTCAAAGCCAGCCCCAGGTCGTTCTGCCTCCGCTGGCGGTTGAGTCATCTCTTTACGGACAGTATACGGCTCGAACGGCTTCCTTTGGCCAGTCTGGATAGATATCCAAAGCCAGTCTGCAGATACAGCTGGAACAGCCCACTCTCGAGTGTGCCGTAACTTCGCTTGGCTTGCGGTTTGCGGGTCATTGCAAATTAGGACAGATGCTTTAGGCGTGAGAACTTCATCATAAGATGCACCCATCAAGTTGACTAATTTAGAGACGTGTAGAAGATCGATGCCTCCAAAACCAGTCGAACATACTCGCAATCCTCCGAAGCCTGGTATAGGAAATTTAGGAAAAGGCGTGCTCGCGATATGAGTCTCTGGAGGCACTAAAGCCCGGGCATGAAGGCATTTCTCCAGCCACATATCGGTAACAACCTCACACTCAAATGCCATTTCTTCCGTGGAGGGAATTTGTGACCTTGGTGTCTGGTATGGCACCATGATGTAAAGCTCTTGTCCCGTCTTTGGTATAGTAGGGCTAGCAAAATCACTTAATGAGTCCACACAACGCGCTCCGTTGAATTCGAGATGGCGATGCAGGATGCCCATCTAGTTGGGGTTAGTTCTGATTCTTCCATCGATAGCTTGGTGTTGCAACATACCTGTTTCGGAGAAAATGCGTGAAGATAGAAGAAACATCCTCCGAGAAATCCATCCGGTACTTTGGAGGCTCCACTGTCCCTCGGCCGTGGCTGGGTTGTTTCTGAAAATGTAGGCTCGCTGGCAAATGATTTGGCAGCTTGTATTACGGGCTTTGATGTGGATTCATTTGAAGCTTGCCCCGAATCCTTCGGTACGGCCGGCTCGATATTTGCAAAACCAGCACCCATGATATCGCCCCAGATATTTTCATTCTGGTCCATTAACTTGGTACTTGCAGCTCTGCGAAGCTTCTTCCGAGGACGAGAATCAAATGATCCTTCACTTGCAGCGGTTTTCAATTTTCGGACTTCTCTTTTTTCCTCTGGTGCGGGCCGAATCCATGCTCCGTCACCTTGTTCCTCTGGTGGGATTGATGGATGGTATTTGTGTTCATCCAGTATTAATCCTCGCTCAATACTATCATGAAACCAATTCATAGTGACCACTTTGATGTTCCACTGCGTTGCGAATCTGTATTTCTCGCCCTCCGTATTGCGACATATCAGATGTGTAACTTTCTTTGTCAAGTCTTTGCGAAACTCCGCCCCGTGGTTTACTGCAGTATCGTGCATTTTGGTACGGAAACCCACTATAGGTTATTAGCATCTTGCATAATCAACTCATAGGGTGATTGAGCTCACTATCCGTAAAGCCAGTAATACAAAGCGTGAGGCCTTCAAAGGTGGGTAGCTTGTATTTCTCTTCTAGCGAGCGGATGTCGGTGTCCTCTCCCTCTATCCAGGACCGACGGACTGCTTCAATCCATTCTGGCTTGAGTACAACAACGTCATTCCTTACCCGCGCAACGAATTTGTATTTGTCAGAGTCCGTTGCGCCAACAAGCAGATGTGTAGTTTCGTTGGTCAGGTTTGCGTTTTCAATTGCGCCCATCTGTATCGCGACATTGATGAGCTGAGTCTGTAAGTGCAGGGATCCGCGTCAGTCAATTCAATTCCAATCTGAGTTTTTTTTTTTTTTTTTCGCGCCGTACATACTCTTTGCTCCGGTGGGACGGACGTAAAGCAGATAACCACGCCTGCGAGCGGATGCTCTTTGTCTAGATGCTCATTGTTAAGACCTTAGTCTGGCTGCTGGACATAGAATTGACTTACCCAAGGCCACGTTCCCCGCCATCCTTCATGGCTGAAAACCAATCACTCGCTGCTCGCTGTTGGAAGAAGCTCTACTCAATGTTGAAACGCGGAGTGGTTCATCGGTTTTCGCGCACGCGCCGCGCGATAAGCATGTCACGTGGACCCGCGTCATGGGGAGTAGAAGGTGCCGAAAAAAGAGAGAAAAGTAGCAGTCGTAGCTACGCCTTTTATTAATTTATTATACGTTAGGCTCTAGGCTAAAGCATTGAGTGACGAGTCACGACTCACGAGTGTCACTTGATACCATTTCCAACTAAGATTAGACTAACGAACGTATACTTCCCGACCCCAACACGTCCGCCATCGAAAGCCGAATTACGAAGATTGTCTGGCAGCTGATGCCGGCATTTTCTCTGTATTTACGCCAAAGTAAGATAAAATGAATTAGGAGAAATCTATGCTTCTGAAAAGTGTCCTTTTGGAAAATCTTTTTCTTTTTTTCTCAGTTATAGGGCTCTTCTTGTCGGGTTTACGCCACTGTCGAGCGCTGTTTTGAGCCGAAAGGAAGGTGAAGTATCTTCTACTATTTACGGAATCATGTCGCCTATCACTAATTAGACAAGGTATGTTTTTGAAGTAGAATGTCCGAAACGACTGGGGCCCTTTGGCGCTCCAAATGCACTACGATCCTAAAAGCTAGAAATTAGGCTGTTTGAACAATGGATGCATCTGAAAGGGTTTGGCCCAAGAGGTTACCAAGAAGCTTTGTGAACTTGCAAAAGGCTGGCTACGAACTATAATTTACCATAATAGATCATAATAGATGGTATCATGAAACGGTCAAAATTGAGTCAACGTTTCATTCTGCATGAGACGGCCAAAATGTGTTTCGGCCTATGGTCTCTTTGGATTTATTTGCCAGTCTCTCAGTCAAACTAAGCATGAACACACTCTATTTAAGCGATAAATCTCCTCATGGGTTAGATCTTACTATCATCTACATTCCAATTTGACATTTAACCAATCACCGACTCATTCTTGCTAGACTACCGCGTTGCTTGCGCTTCTATTTTCTGAAAATGGTGCTTAACGATTCACTTTGGTCCACTGTAGCCTCGAAGAACTACAGACGAGCTGCGACAGCCCCGAAGAATAACAGACGAGCTGCGACAACCCCGAAGGAGAATAGACCAGTTACTGCGATCTCAAAAAACGATAACCAGCTAAGCAACCAAGATTCGCTTGGTTTGGGCAGCAATGGGCATGGGAAAGTTGAGCCGAAGAAGGAAGCCATCTTAGACAACGATTTGGTGCTTAACGATTCATACTGGCTCACTGTAGTCTCGAAGAAAAACAGACGAGCTGCGACAATCCCGGAGGGGAACACATCAGTTACTGCGGTCTCAAAAAACGATAACCAGCTAAGCAACCAGAATATGCTTGGGTTGGGCAGCAATGGGTACGGGAAAGTTGGGTTGAAGATGGACGCCATCTTAGACAACTACTTGGCCAAACCCGTCTCGGATGTGTCTTTGAAAGAAGCGGCCGAGAAGCTCAAGCAACTGCTTCCCCCCAATTGGCCGAGATCACCAATGGCTTATAAATTGAGCTACAAACTCTTCGACCATTCTCTGAATAGTTCTTATCGAGAAAAGGCTCATGAAAAGTTGGCAGAACTACTCATTCACTTTGAAAGGTTAACAGGCCGATTAACTCGAGTGTCAAAGGTAGGACTCCGCGTCACTTTTCAAAACCCACCTCCTAACCCCTTCTCCTTTTTCCCTGTAATTTCAATCAACATTGGTGGGCGATTTGGTACTCAGACTAACGATACAAACAGGAAGGAGAAATCCATCGCTTCGAAGCCTTCGGCGCCTCAATGGACAAGGTATACAGCGGTAAGAAAGCAGATCCATATCCATTCCATCTTTGTTTAGCTAATATACATTTCTAGAGCCGAGTCTTGATAGTCCCAGCAAGTACGTGAACTTTAATTCTTTTGTAGCTCGTCTTTTTAGGCGCGGGATATTCAAGGACCCCACGTACGCCATTTGGGCATTGGCGCAAGGTCTCGAGAATGATATATCGGATCAGCCAGTTGCATTGCAGAGTGAGTACATTATCGGCGCAGCTATGTGGATCTTGTGGTCAGGACAAACTATGTTTGACATGCTTTGTTCTGGTTTGCACCACATGCCACCCCGCGAGAACCCAAATGCATGGGCTTCTGGTCCTCTCGTGCAATGTGCCCCTACCTTTAACTTTGACAGGTGGCAATTCTGGCAAAAGAGCTTCGAGGAAATCAGCCGGCTACGTCGTGAAAACGGGTTAAGCGAGTCAGAGGATCTCACTGCTGAGTGCAAGGCGGTAGCTGGAAGAGCATCGTTTCTTATGCAGGCATTTGAAACCTCAATGCGATTTTAATTTTAGCTCAAGATAATGATGAGCCTCGCCTTTGTGGGCCTAAGGCGGTCTTGACTTGAACTCATAGTCTAGCGCTTGACATTCTATAAAATTTACGTATTTTGAATGATTATATTTCACAGGTAGTGAGTGAGGCTGTAGCAATAGGCTGTTGTATCCTTATCAAATCAAAAAAAAAGGATATAGTCTTAGTACGAATAATGAATAATGTGCTAATTATTCAGTCCTTGCTCCTGTGGAGCTGGGGGAAAAGAGCTCGCTAGTAGTGATCGGTAGTCGGCTGCGCAATTTGATCCCCAAAAGGGACTGGTCGCTTATGAACCGAGCTGATGTGCGGCCCTTGGCTTAAGAAAACATTACTACGGGCCTACGATTGGCCCTAGGAAGATATTTAAAACCAAAGGTAGCCAGCTTCGTTTTCTGCCCCCAAATTTTGCTGCGGGAGCCCTCGTTTATAGAAACTGATTGGTCCAACATCTTGTGTGCTTAAAAGGGAATAGTCGACATGGACCGACGCGCAGGTCCGGCAATCCCCGGACTATGGCGTGGATACCATGTAGTATTTAGCACAGTCGATATGAATAATCTAAAGAGGGAAATGAGCAGAAAATCAGTGGACCCGTGGCTGCGAAAGTACCATCATTATCCAATGGAAACTCCGTTCGTGAATGAGAGCTGCTATATTCAGGGTATTTCAGCTCAGCTTCGCGAAGTTATCTAGGTATGGACGTGGATGGAGCCTACCTTTGGGGCCGACATCTGCATTACCAAAAATATACTCATCGCGATGGATAGTATATGATTTACTTCAAAGTGTAATTAAGGTGTAAATAGCGCGAAGATTCCTATTTTTTGAACGATGTCATCTAAGAAACTATATCCAGTATCTCATCTTCTCACCTTCAATCCACAAACGCCAGTCTTTCGTATATACTCCACGAGTTCAAGAATCGCAATGAAGTCCTTTGGCATCATCGCTCTTCTGACGACTGCGGCGACTGTTTCCGCAAAGTCCTGCAACAATGGCGGTATCTACTGTGGCCAGTCCCTGTTGAACAAGGGTGCGTAAAACATCATTCAGTCAAGTTGAAACCCAATCTCTTAGAAAATCTCACTAATTTAAATTTTTACCCACAGGAAATTACTACAACCATATCGTGGATGTTCTTGAGGAGAACAACCAGCCCACCGATGATGTTCATGTGGTCAACAGCCTTTTTGATTGTGGTAGCCACGGTGAAATCACTCTCAAGCTGTTCTGCGCCAGTGGCTGTGGTGGGGTTGGCAGCACGGCAGATGATTATTGTCTGTCCTAATCGAGGAAAAGCGATCATTTGATGACAAGCATCAGCTTGAGTCTTCCCAAGGTGCTTGCCCATCTACGGCTTTTCCGATCTGCATTAGTACCCCTGGGCTTGTATGTGGAAGGTGAATCATGTACCGTGACTGGACTGGGAATATTATGACAAATAATAAATTCAGATTGAACAACCTTGCAACAAAATAATGAGCAAATGTAGGCGCTCAGGTATGATTCTTTCATACAGAGCTATAATAGAGCTATAAGATGCCAGCACCTTCCAAGGTTGCAACAGGGAAAATTGAAAATATAACTACACATGATATACCTAATGATTAAGAAGCTTGAAGCACCAGAGCGAAGAAGATTTCGTATTTTCAAACGTGTGAAGTAGTAAAAAGAATTGTCCATATTGGAGTCATAACATACCATTGTTGGCTCTTAAACGCAAAGATGTACCCAGAGAATGTGATGACTCTTGACTCGCTAATACTGATACATGTCCGAGCATCATGTTGCAAACGCCGCCAGAACTCCAGCCACTCACGAGAAATAAACGCCCGTTAAATAGACTTTTTGTCAGCAAACCCTAGAATTACCTACGCGATGGAAGCCTGAAATCGCAGAGGCACCACCCAGCGATTACCGAAGTCAATCCCGTGGCGACGACGCGTGCCGTACTTGCGCCATACGATTTGCGGGATGCCAATATCGGCAACAGTCACGCTCCATGAAGCACCCTCGCCGGAGGTGAGAGCATTCAGGATGCCGGTCTTCGGTGCGCCAAGGCATACAACAGATGAGGCGTTCACGCATAGTCGAGCACCCTCAACCAGAGTCACGTCACCTTCATGGAATATTAGCTTTGCCTTGAACAATTGAGTGGAAAGGGGGGAATTACCTGTTGAAGCTATCATGCCAGATGGGATGTCAACCGATAGCACGCTGACGTTGCTTCGATTCATCCAGGATATCATCTCGAAGGCAACGCCTTGATCATCAGTGCGAAGATCGTCGAAAGAGAGGTGCATGCCAAAGAGGGCATCGATAATCAGGTCAGGGCTGACACTGGGATCAGAAGTCGAAAGACGAGCGGAGACATCCTCCCATTTCATCACACGCCCTCCAATCTTTTTAAAGATGTCCAATTGCTTACGACAATTCTCGAGAAGCTCAGTTTCTAGCTCTAGCCCGAGAATACATATAGTGACACGGTGGCCACGGTTGCGCAAGTGTCGAGCAGCGGAGATAACCCTCGCTCCTGTACGGTGGTTGCCAGTTAGGAGGAGTATGGTGGGTGCGGCGGTGTCGCTAGAAAGTAGATAAACTGCCCCCTCGGCAATACCACGCCCCGCATTTTCAGTGATAATATCATCTGTAAGTCCGAACTCTGCCACCGCAATCTGTTCAACTTCAAGATTTTGCAAGGGGCTCACGGTTGGGCAGCTGCGATTGGTGGTTGCAAGGCGCAAGGAAGGTACAGATGGATTGGCGCTAACCATGGGTGACACAGAAGATCGGCCCGGGTGAGGGCTGGTTGTGCGCGAAGTGTTTAGCTGGCCACGGCTAATGGTGTTGATGTGTGGTAAAATGGCGCTGTTCTTGCGAGAGGCCTGCATGCGCGCAGATGCTCTGGACCGGCCGCGCACAGAGATGTTCTCACTGCTGTGCTTGGCATCACTGATTCCCTCCAGTTCTTCGCCGGTATCACTGTTTTGGGGACTGTCAAGCACGTTCTCTGACCAGTGAAGGTTCTTTCCGCCATTTGTTCCAGGCTTAGGCTTTCGGTTGAAGCTAACCAAGCGAGCCTCGTCGGCAGTAGTGTCGTCATTTCGAATTTCTTCGAAGACTCGGCGCTTGTCAAATTTGATAAGGTTGCTTTCGAAGTCAAACTCGCCTAGTTCTTGAATATCTGTTGCTTCCTCCGTAGCCCAGCCACTTGGGTCCTCAGTGTGAGAGCGGCGTGTCTTTTTGCGGAGCCTGGCAACGGATGGGCTGTGATGCTCCGGGGAAACCTCTGCTGCAGGCCCTACTGGCTCCACAAATGCGGTCTGGCGCCAGCCCTTGCTCTTCGGGTTGGTACTCGCCGCAACACCATGCTTACCCGCCATTCCATCATTGCCCCGGCGGTTACGTCGCGAAGCTTGCTTGGGAGGAGTCAAGCTTTGCGTGACCTGGGGCTTCTTGTCTTCATAACCACCATTGCCGGTATTTGCACTCAGTTCGAGGCTGCTGAAAGGCTCCGTCAGAGATGCGGCAACTGGCGCACTTGGCTGGCGGGCTGGCTGCGGAGTGGGCTGGTTTTGACAGGTTGTCTGCTTGGGCTTTGAGGCAGTTTTAGAAAAACTCAGAATGGCAGGGTCGACAAATTGCTGAGAAGGAGCTTTGGAAGGCGATGCCGTGGGCTTTTCTGCTACCTTGGGGGGTGGGTTTCCCTGCGGTGGTGGGGCATTGGACTGGAGCGACAAGTCTGTGATTCCAGAGGCATCGATGGAATAGTAAGGAAAAAATTGACCGGTCCATAAAAGATTAACTATTGAAAAAGATAAGCTGCATTAGATTTCAAAGTACTCAAGGAGGTATGTTTAAACAGCATAGCTCACCATTGTGCAGCATGAGGTTCTGCCCAACAACGTTAGCGACTTGGCCTTGGAGCTGCCCGCCTGGCGGCTCTCGTAGAGTCACGAGCACGTTGTAGCCTATGAACTCCGCAGCCATTGTCGCTGGAAGTCACGCGACTGGCCCTGAAATGTGATTTCAAGAAAGTCGGCGAGATATTGTCGGAGCAAGCAGTGAGGAGGAAACCGCCTTAACGGAACAGAAGCTCGGGCAGCTTGAACGACAGGGTCACGTGCGAGCCTCTATCAAAAACTTGTCGCGATAAGAATGTGGGGTGATAAGCTTTTCGCGGCCTCGGCTGGATGTAAATGGAGTTGAGCCCCTTCTCCTGGATCAAGCTCGCTCTTGGATGATCCCAATATGCTCCTAATAATTATTAAGTTAGTTTTCCTGGTGGTCACCTCATTCCTTGAGACAGAATTAGATCATCTCAATAATGTCTCGGAAAGACAAATAAAATATAAGGTTAAAGACATGTGGAAAACATTGGAAGAGACTTGAGCACAAGTATTGACAAGACTTTACGGGCAGGATAATTTGAAATCATGCATATACATGGATGGTACTGTAGACGTCAAGAAATCCATGGATCCGCAGATTTGATATTAAAATGTGGGAGTTCCTGTTGACATTCTTCTTTGTTTGTATGGAATCTTTGGCGTGGAATAGCAAATCGTGATTCTCAAGTAGTTAGAGATTGCATATAGTAGATAAACCGGTCAATGAACTGGTCAAAGAAGATAGCAACCACGTTAAGTCAGACTCTTATTGGATTGAGAGATTGTAGAACTTTGATCATGCTAGTTTACAATATTATTGCGAATGAGAATGCTCTTTGAAATTCAAGACCCTGATGTACGCCTGCACGCCATGTAATGTCAACCAGTAAACACAGTGTTAGTCTGAGCTCTCTTTGGTGACACACCGCTGAGCAGCACAATATGCTAAGCCATAAGAGTAGGGATATCAATAGAAAGAAAGAAAGTACATCGTCGGCAATCTGTACATTTTAGGACAAAAACTAAACAGGGATTGAGGAACGTGAGAAGGGAATTTGGGTCAGATATGACACTGATCATGGCAATTTCAAGCGTGATAAGCGCCCATAGCTCCAGGCAGAGGGCCATCAAGATCAAGGTCTTCGACGGTGGCGCGGTTCTCACTGCTCTCACGGAACAGGTTTGCAAAGTACTTAGAGGCAACTTCGCTTTCCTGCTTGACCTTGGTAACCTCTTGCTTGCGTCGGCCAAGATCTTCGATGTCCTGAGCGAGACAAGCCTGCAAGTTGGTTGCAGGTAATCGAAGAATGCGGCGCACCTCGGTGGAGATACGGTTGGAATTTGAGTGAACGTAATCAAGTTCCGAAAGTTTTGCCGCAATCTTTCGCGACAAGCGTGGAGGCAAAGATGTTGGGATGGAGGATACCACGAATGCGGTTGTAAGAAGGGCTTATGTACGGGTTAGTGATTAGGCATAAATAGAAGCAGGTGGATAAAATGAACTTACCAGCAGCAAAAACGCTTGGAAGGAAAAGTCGACGAAGGTTGTTAGGGCCAAGAACCTTAACAGCGCTCAGTGCACTATCGACCCAGCTGAACCCGCCCAAGGCTCGGCTACCGAGAACAGTAACAGCGGTCATTGCCATACCAGTTCCAGCAACCTTTTCCTGTCGCTCCCACAGACCAGCAACATCAAAGAAGTCCCAGAACTCAACGTCCGTGTCGACCTGTCGACCGAGGGCATGACGACGGCCGCGACGGAACATAAGATCTCCACGGAAGTTCAGTGGAGTAAACTTGTCTTCACCAACGTGCAACAGGCCAATGTTCTGAATAAAACCGACGCCCTGCACTGTCTTATCTCTCGCGTAGTCTTCACACCCTGTGACAGCCGCTGAGATCTGATCCAGCATAGCCATTTTCAGGTCCTCGGCATATTGGAAGACAGCGAAGAGGCCAGGATACTCAACACCCAGATCGGCTTCAGAGACTTGATCGATAGTCTGAGTTAAAGCAGATCGAGTATGGTTGTACACATCCTCGCAGGATTGGTCAATAGCTTTATCGACTCCATCTCCGAGTTCGCCCCTTTTCTTTTTGCCGTTCTCATAAGCAGGTTCCAAATCAGCCAATTCGGTGGTCACTCTGGTGAGCTCGGACTCAGCAACTTCGCGGTTGACCGTTGCAAGCGATTTGATATCGGCAAGTAGGTTCAAGAGATAGGTTCGTGCGGGGGCAAGCTTTGAACGAGATCGTTTTTCAAGAACAAAACGCCTCAACGACGACTCGAGGTCTTCAAAGTCTTGAATCTTTTCCTTTTCCTTGCCCTTGTCCTTCCCTTTGCCGTACTCGTCGTCTGCATTTTCTTTGTCCGAGTCATTTCCATCATCGTCACCATCACCGCCTCCGCCTCCGCCACTCCCAGAGCCAGACTGGGAGACCTGCATTGGTGGAGCTACCGGGATGGCGTTACTCGAGACGAAGTGGACTAGTTCGGCGGCCTCCTTATAGGTGCGAGGGCTGAGCTTGTTGACTTGGTCGAGAATCATGCGTTCGCAACGTTGCTTGTCACGGATTTGATCAAAACCGTTCACCACCATGAACATGTAAGCTTTTTCGTGAGCGGCGTTGAGAATAAACTCCTTTGCGGAGAGGGTGAAATGGTTGGCTGCAGAAACAACGAAAACAACCACATCAATCTCCTCTTGACGTGCAAATACTGCTGTTGTCTTCAAAGAATCGGCATTCAGGCCTGGTGCATCAATCAAGGCAATGTCGACCACGCCATTGTTGAGTAATGATTCATCAATTGTTCGTGCATCCTTGACGTAGACCTTGCACTGCATGTACTTTGAGTTGTCCACCACAATATCTTCAAGCTCGCTAAGAGAGTAGACATCATATGTACTTTCATCGTGGCGATTGTACTGTATTTCTTTGTGCACCGCATGTACTTCCTCGATGCCTGCATTTTCTCGGGCATTGAGAACCTCACAGAAGATGCTAGTGCATGGCTGTTGATCCTCAGGCAACACTTTGCGTCGAAGAAGAGCGTTGCAGAAGGTGGACTTTCCGGCGTTCAAATCTCCAGTGATCAGGACTTTGCTAGAAGTGTCTTCAATTCGATCCCGAAGGGACATGAGATGCTTGATACTCTGGCCGATCTTTCCTTCCAACAAAGACGCAATCGAGCCCTTTTCAAGCGAGTGAACTAATTCCGCCTGTGATAGAGCACCGAGCTTCAGATCCAGCTTCAGGATCGAAAATTCTTGAGCGATTTGTGGTGTCACCAATCTGGGTTCGACTTGAGGCGCCTTCTGCTCGGTATTCGCGCTGGATTCGCCGAAGTCCTCTCCATTCACTGTGTTTGCGCGTTTAAGCTCAGGCCGGGATTGAGATTCGTGTGATATCTCCTCGTTTCCGATATATGAATGTGTTTGTTGAAGGGGCGGACGCTCCGGAGCCGAACTTGCGGTCTGTACGGAAGGGTATACGGCAGGCCATTTGCGATTCATAGCCTTGAGGTCCTCTAGAGTATCGACAGTCCTGGAGATTGCACGGCCGAGTTTAGTGCGGTTGGAGTAGCTAGAAAGAGTGATGTCAGTATACCGAGGCTGTTTACTTCGGTAGATGGATATTCAACGTACTAGAGGAGTTGATGAACATGGCTTGCAACCACTTGCTTCTCATGATCGGCTGAAGGTTCTGTTAGTAAGATTTGCTCCTGCTTTTTCATCAAAATAGACGCTTTACCTGCTGGATTCCACTCGCCTCGGCGCGTGGGAGTATGCGATGGTGTCGGCCGATCCTCCATGAGTCCTGCACGCCATGCGGCGCTCGAGTCCTCCTGCATGCTACTATCACCGGCGATGCTTCCACCATAGCCTGAGTCGTTGGCTAGCGAAGCCATCAAAGCCGTGGCACTCTCCGAGGTCGAACCATTACCGACGGTCATGTATGCTGGCGGGGGCTGGGGATAGAAAGGGCTTCGTTCTTCTTCGCCGGTAGGCTCGCGAGACGAGCCTGCCTTTGAGGAACCCTCACCCGGGAAATAATCCTGACTCATCGCGAAAGGGGCGTGTGTATGTGAGCCATTCGAGACTTTGTTTGTTGAGCGAGCACAAAACCTGGATGTGACGATGTTCTGGACCAGAAAGGTTTAGGGTGTGCATGTGACTGCGCGTATTAACTCTTACGGTTACTGACGCCTCGAATGTGAGGCATACATTCTTTATCTGGTTAGCTCGGCCGAGCATCTCCAATCCCGCCTGATGTCACCGCGGCCAGTGTTTGAGGGTAAATATTAGGCAACCCCTCCCTTTCGCTACCGCCTGGAACAGCACCTCGAGTTACCCAAAGCCAGCATGAATGTGCGATTTAGTGACCCCAATTTCGAACCCCTAGCCTGACTGACCGATGTCGCAGATCGTGGAATGGGCCTTCGGCAAGCGCATGACGCCCGCCGAGCGTCTGCGCAAGCATCAACGAGCTCTGGACCGCACACAGCGCGAATTAGATCGAGAACGTACGAAGCTGGAGAATCAAGAGAAGAAACTGGTACAGGACATCAAGAAGAGTGCAAAGAATGGCCAGATTGGGGCTTGCAAGATTCAGGCCAAAGACCTGGTTAGGACACGAAGGTACGTTGGGTGCTCTGCGACAGATACATGCCCTTGGGCTAACACCATGCGCTAGGTACATTCAGAAGTTCTATCAAATGCGAACACAATTACAGGCTATCTCGCTTCGCATTCAGGTATGATAAGCTCACTTAAACTACCGGGTGACTCAACGAGGCTGACAGTGATACATTTGTAGACGGTGCGCAGCAATGAACAGATGATGCAGTCAATGAAGGGAGCTACACATCTTCTCGGAAGCATGAATCGACAAATGAACCTCCCAGCCCTTCAGCGCATCGCTATGGAATTCGAGCGCGAGAACGAAGTCATGGACGAACGGCAAGAGATGATGGACGACGCAATCGACGAGGCGACAGGAATGGAGGGAGAGGAGGAGGAAAGCGAGGATGTCGTCAAAGAAGTTCTAGACGGAATTGGCGTTGACTTAGGCCAAGCGGTATGTGATGCTCCGCAATTTCACTGATCACGAATATTGGCACTAACTCAAGTTATCAGTTCGGCGAGACACCCTCAGATATCCAAAAGGAGTCAGTTGGTGAAACTAGGGTCGCGCAAGCTGTTGGAGGCGGAGGCGGAGGTGGGGGTCATGCCGATGACGATGACCTCCAAGCCAGACTGGATAGTCTTCGACGATAGTTATGGACCCTGGGCTCCCATGACACCTTTCCTTTCCATGAGTCTACCCCAGCTGTTCCGTACCAGAAGTACTTCCTCTTATAGCTCTCGCGCTTATATTTCTTCATATCCGATTCTTAGCGTTTCATACAATCCAATACAGAAGCTTTGACCTAGTGATTCATGATTAAGGATTCCCGACCACGGGTTTCATCGTTAAAGCAAGAATCCTGCCATATATTTTCTGTGTCTTGTTTCCTGGTACCAGCATTTACTATGTCTATCTATTTTAACGAGTATAGTTGTAGCGACCACCTAGGAAATCTTTTACAATATTTCTCATAACGAGATGTTCTGTATTACTCTAATAATATCCTCTAACTAACTGTGTGTATGAATTCAAAAACTCTAATGAAAATGGTCGTTGATAGATGCGATTCTGGGTCTGCCACATGTGGAACCAAGGGAATTGGACCAGCCTTTCTAGATTGGGGCGCTGCAAGGGATCCCTGCAGAGGAGATGTCGAAGTACTTCTTTACATTCTTCTGAAAGGTTTTCGTTGATGAATATATCTTCTGTGAGCATTCGATGTCGCCGCCTTTGTATCCTTGGGTGGCCAAGGTGAATGTACTGCAATCTCTCGTCATGCCCTCTTGGAGGTGGTTGATCCCACGGCCAGAAGCCATGTAGGATACCGTATACAAGGACGCCGAAATTCCACAAGACTTTTCTACGTAGGTCATGATAACATGGAATGTATAAAGCATGAGTGCCATTATAACTCATGTATTCTGGCCGAAGAAGTTCTCTAGTCTCTTCTGGAGTAAGCTCATATTCCATGAATGGGACATAAACAAAGCTGTCTTGCTCAAAATCCTCATCGGTCAAGCCAAACGCGACAATTCCAAGGTCAATGATCTGGACATCTAGGTTCTCATCTATCACGAAATTATTCACAGACATGTCTGTATGCCACATGTTCAGCTGGGCCATGTGAAATATACCTTCTAAGAGCTGGTATGCAACTTTGCATGCACCCATCTCATCCAAAAGGGGCCTTCCCTCTGTAGTCATTAGAAATTTACCAGTGAATGGTGGAAATTTTCGAGTATAGTCGTTCTTGCTTAGTAGCACTCGATCATTACTAAAATCGACAACTGGGCTCATGACTACAGCTTGATAGGAGCCATGAGTGTAGACTGAATCAAGGGTAGGAAATCTATCGCTGTGGGTTAGGAGAAATAGGCAAAGAGCTTCAAATGGAATGTATCTTGTTACATTGCAACAATCTGTGAAGGCAGCCATTGGCGGTCCCTCATAGCCATTCTTCTTTGCTGTCAAGAGGGTCATGTGCTGCTCTACCTTAATTGCGAAGTCTTTACCGGTGGTGCGTTCACGGGCAAGAAAAACCGTGCCGAAACCTAAACTTATTAGCAATAGTTGACGACACTCGGGGGGGAGGAAAGGGGACTTGAATACTTACTTCCTTCACCCAGAATTCCATAGACGTGCATCCGCTCTTTCAACGACTTGCACATGTATTTGAAGCGGGTAGCTGTGGAATCATCGAATTGAGCTGGATCAAATATTTCAAGAAAACTGATATTCTCTAATGTTTGAAAAAGCCCGTCGTCAGTTCTCCCAAAGTTCACTAACCCGTTCACCGAATGAGAACATCTTGAGATAGGCATTTTGTCAGCTTGAGCCCATGCGTATTGCCAACAGATAGTCATCGCTTTATGCAATTCAGGAAGTTCTCGAGATATGTCACTATTGGGCCTTAGGATTGTTTTCAAGACATTTGGGAGGGAGTTTAGCCAGTGATCAGGAATACTCCATTTATGCCGGTGGGTGTTGTGTCGCCTGCCCATATCTTCCAACGTTATAACCAGGGTCTAATTGTATGGTGTTCTTACCTAGGTAGTGTTCAAATGTTTCAATTGTTGTAAAAATTGAATTTTGCTCCACAAGGAATTATCTGCGCCGCATGATACATTTATATGTTTGGTTAGAGGTATTTTTGAACTCTGTAGTGGCTAAGTAACAACATTGAATGCTTGGTATAGCACAATGATATTGTATCAACCTTCGAATAAGGTATTGAGTAGAATATGTCAAGTTATATGAGCAAGATTGTCTACTTCTTTGTTCCCGACTCTTTTAGCAAGATCTAAGGATACAATGCCACTTTCTATTTCCTTAATTCTATGTTTAAGAACAAATATGCATGGATAACGAGACAATGTCTTGCAACGACAAAGGAAAGCAAAATCGATTTAATAGCTTCGAGAAAGATAAATGAGCATCGCGGTACACACAAATAGCATTGTTCCAGTGGTTTGCTAGACATTTTATAGATCCCCAGCGAAGCATAGATGCCAGGCCTGCCCTTCTTTTACATGGGCCTATGGGTCTATGGCCGTGAAAAGCAGCGTAAATACAGCTAGCAGTCTAGACTAAAGGCCGCTTGTCACATGTCGGCGACAGGCTTATAGGAAACCTGAAAGCACTTCCGTGGTTGTCGCAGATCCGGTTATGTCATTGACGGACGATCCCCCGGGGTGCTGCATCCAAGGATCCAGGCCCTCGACAAGCCCAGTATTGGGATGAATGAGCATGAAGATCTGCGTAAATCTATGAATCCATCGTAAAAGCCACGCAAATATTCCTGCCAGAACTTGTCCAGCGCGGAAGCGTAACCGGGGCAATGTAACGATGCGAAAATGCGCGAGAACTAGAAGAGCCAAGGACCCGTGCACCCCCGGCCCGATCGTCGGGACTGCCCCTCCATCTCGTCCTTTACTTAACCTCTGCTTCTTCCCTCTTCAAACTTCTTGTGATTTTCTCTTTCCAAATACCTACACATTCTATTCAAAATGCCTCGCCAATTCTTCGTCGGTGGTAACTTCAAGATGTAAGTCTAAGCCTTGCCCCTCCATCATGTGCGATGTAGAACGCGCGAACCCCTCCATACCCCTCCAAAAAGTACGTACCGCGTCGAGCTGCGCCATTGACATATCATGTGCAGGAACGGTGTTGCTGATAGCATCACTGGCATCGTGAACAACCTCAACTCCGCCAAGCTCGACAACAGCACCGAGGTCGTCATCTCTCCTCCTGCCCTGTACCTCACCCTCACCCGCAGCCTGGCCGACCCCAAGATCGGCGTTGCTGCCCAGAACGTCTACGACAAGCCCAACGGTGCTTTCACCGGTGAGATCAGTGTCGAGCAGCTCAAGGACACCAAGATCAACTGGGTTGTCATTGGCCACAGCGAGCGCCGTGTCATCCTGAAGGAGACCGACGAGGTAAGCAGAATTTTGAAGCTATCTAGCACCGGCCGATCTATATACCCTTAACGTCGGCGCACTCCTACATCAGTCACTCACGCTGGATTTCTTGCTATTTGCTATAGTTCATTGCTCGCAAGGTCAAGGCTGCCGTTGAGGGCGGTCTTTCTGTCATCTTCTGCATTGGTGAAACTCTCGAGGTACGTCATGTCAACTCGGTTACCCGTTTTTCGTCCCGGTGAAGGTGGGTCACCGGGACGCGACTTGGAGGTTGCTCCCCGCTAACACCCGACTTTTTTGGTAATGAATAGGAGCGTGAAGCCAACAAGACCATCGAGGTCGTTACCCGCCAGCTGAACGCTGCTGCTGCTGAGCTCACCAAGGAGCAGTGGGCTAAGGTTGTCATCGCTTACGAGCCCGTCTGGTAAGCTACCCGCCGTGTCGACACTGGCACAACTATATACTTCATGGCATATCTAACATGCTGTCTCTCCAGGGCTATTGGTACCGGCAAGGTCGCTACCACCGAGCAGGCCCAGGAGGTCCACGCCGCTATCCGCAAGTGGCTCGGTGAGAGCGTCTCTCCCCAGGCCCAGGACGAGGTCCGCGTCATCTACGGTGGTTCCGTCAGCGAGAAGAACTGCCGTGAGCTCGCTACCCAGCCTGACGTTGACGGTTTCCTTGTTGGCGGTGCCAGCTTGAAGCCAGCTTGTAAGTTTATATGCCCTTGCTGTATGGCGAACGAGTTACTAACATGCGCATAGTCGTCGACATCATCAACGCCCGTATCTAAGTTAGATCTTAGGATAATTTGATACTCCATAGGTAGCTCTGCCGCAATGTTATAGGCACTGAGCCCGAACTGCAACCTCAAAAACGTTGAACGTGAGATATGTTGTCATGAATCTATGTACAATGTTGCTTTCACCCTGTATTCACATTTAATGGTGTATAAGATTTCAATAGAAATTGTAGAACGGAGCGGCATCCAGCGTCCATATGAAAAGCATGAGCGGCATAAAAAAACAAACCCCTGTACTTATCAGGAGGAGTACATGACTGAAACTCCAACCCCGCGCCAGTACGAAGGTCCGCTACCAGGTACCGACCCACCTCCTGATGAGGAGGCATTAGGACTCGAGGAGAATGAACCCGGGCCGAGCCCGACGCCCGCACTCACTAGTAGCTCTTTCACCCTCCCTTCCCATAGTAAACGGACATTCCAGGATTGATCGACACGGAGTTTAATGACCGAATCATCTGCTTCGCCGTTACTGTCCTCCGCGGCGACTGCAGGCTCGGGACGAGCCGGGTCGGAGGCAAGTGGAGAGGATGGGGAACCAGGAAGTGAGGAGGCAAAGTCATGAAGACGCACCTTGCGGCGGGCCCATTCGAGGTCATCGTCAGCGAGATATTCCAATTTCTTAGCTCTGCGCCAGAGTTCACAGCCGGCAACCATCTCACTTTCCCAGCTGTAGACATTGAATCCGAAGCGGGAACTGAATGCAAGATTTGGTGACGCTCGGAGGGAGTACGTTGTGGAGAGGGACCCGGTGATCGGCGTGAGGGTGAGAGTCAATGTATATGGGAAGGAGGATATAGGAGATGGGTGAGTTGAGGAAGATGCCGATGACTGAGAAGGAACCTCTGTTGCTGCAGGAAGGGTACTAAATCGCAGGCCTGTTGACATTCCTATTAAGGACGAAACAGGAGAATAATATGCTTCTGCACCAGCCGAGAGGAGTGAAGGCGCTGGAGGTGCGCCCGCGCGCGGGTATCTAGGATCTGGTCCGAAGTTCCAGAGTCCTCGCCAGCCGAACAAGGAATTGTCTGTACTGAACAAATATTCGTTGCTATATTTGCCTGTATCATGGGACAAGGTAGCTAGCATCGATGCCTGCGGAGCGGATTTAGACAGTGGGGGTCCTTGTGTCGAGCAAACGGCCAGAGACAACTGCATGGTCTGGGAGATTCTCCGTAGGAATAAGGCGTATAGTGTAGTCGGAGAAGGAAGATGAAGCGATGCATGAAGGAGTGTTGCTTTTGAATGATTTGGATCTTGCTCCGCATGGCTGTCCTTGCGGTCTGCGGATGATGATGGTGATCCGGTTTGCAGACCAGGGATTTTCACCCCATCCAGAAGAGAGTCCCACTTCCATGTCTCGGCAGGCGCACTCGGAGGATACACCTGACGATAGCCTGGTGATATCTTCCGAAGAGACACTAATGCACTTCGACTTGGAGTATCGTGGAACGGAACCGTGCTGAACAAGTATGAGACGGAACCGTCAAGCAGTCCCACAGTGCCGAGGGTATAACTGGTCGCGAAATGAGGCGTAGATAGCGAAGACAACCGAACGCGAAGTCTTTCGGGAGTCGAGAACTCCAAGATTGCTATTCAAGATTAGATTAGATCGCTATACTTCACTCATCGCGTATCCCTGAAGTGAATGTGAACGTACATTGCGCGGTGGTGTTGAGCGCCAAGTAGGAATTATCCCGATTCCAGTTAGTCGCCTCCGCGAAGGCGATCTGGATATAGTCCATGAAGTCCAGCATTTTCTGGACCGTGGAGGATCCAAGCCTCTCGTACGCGGTTCGCGAGTTGTCGATAGGAGGAACAGCTGGTTGCTCCATTGGGGTTAGTGGGGTCGGATAAGGCCGGCACAACATTTAATCCGGTTATCAGCGAAAGAAAAAAAAATGCCACACTCGATGGACTGAAGATCCCCAGATCCCCGGTTAGGTACCATTTCAACCACCACATTTCATTATGCCTCGTTCAAAGCGCGCGCGCGTGGTCCACGAGTCCAAGACCGCCAAGAAGGACCACAAGGAGCAAACCCGACGTCTTTACGCCAACATTCGGGAATGTGTGGAGGAATATGATCATCTGTTTGTCTTTGCTGTTGATAACATGCGGAACACATATCTGAAGGATGTCCGAGCCGAGTTTGCAGACAGCCGGTATGTTGATTCTTGATTTTCCTCAATTCATCAAGCTGCTTCGCTCTCCGATTTTTCACCATGAAATATTCATTCAAAACTCTATATCCCCAATCGCTTGCATATGCACGAAACCCATGCCCGAACCCCGCTAATATATCGACTGCAGACTTTTCTTCGGCAAGACTAAAGTCATGGGCAAGGCCTTGGGTGACACCCCCGAAACCGAAGCCGCTCCAAACCTGCATCTTGTCACACCGCACTTGAGCGGTGCCGTTGGCCTGCTTTTCACCTCCCGTGCCGCCGAATCAGTCATCGACTACTTCGAGAACTTCCGCCCATCGGACTTTGCTCGCGCTGGCACTGAGGCCACTCGCTCATTCTCCATTCCTAACGGTCTTGTCTATGCCCGCGCTGGCGAGGTCCCCGCTGATCAGGATGAGCCAATCAGCCACACAATGGAGCCCGCACTCCGCAAGCTTGGCGTGCCAACTCGCTTGGTCAAAGGAAAGGTCATGCTCGAGCTGACTGAGGACCAAGAAGGGTTCCCAGTGTGCCGCAAGGGTCAGACTTTGGACTCGCGACAGACTACTCTCTTGAAGATGTTCGGCATTACTTCATCTGAATTCAAGGTTGATCTTAAGTCTCACTGGTCACGCAAGACCAATGAGGTTAAAAACTTGGAGCAGAGCGGCATGGAGGTGGACGCATAGGCTATGTTCTATCTTTCTGTCTTGTCTGAACAAAAAAGCAAAGATTCTGTGGGCATCTTTCTGGAGTTCGGGGTGGCGCTTTTTCTTTCGTTTTTATTATTCATTCCATCTCTTGTCAAAAGATATAATGGACATTATCCGCTTCAATCCTGTTCTTGGAAGACTTGCCTTCCAATTGATGTGCCTATGATCATGGATACCAAATTGGATGAAAAGAACTATAATCCTACAATATCCCGACTGCTTTGACAGCATCAAAATGTGTCCCATGGGAGAATAGATCAGATCCATTAAAATTTTTTTGAAACCGCTGCTTTCTGTCATTGCATTGACCCTTACCTGGTCTTACCTGAGTCATTCAATTTCGCCACCATAAAAGACTAAAACTAAAGTACATACTTACCCTCCGTAGGGCAAATGAGACGAGCCCGTTGAGATCAAGAACAAAGAAACAAAGGTAAACGAATAGAAAAGACGAAGGGCCGCGGGATCAAAGGAAACAAGAAAAGCGTAGGACACTCAAGAATACAAGACATGATCCATCGGAAAACTTTGAGCTAGCTCCTAGCGATCAACGTGAGTCAGATCCAGGCAAACATCAAATGAGCCTCGAGTAAAGCTGCGAGGCGATGGCGTACGTTGGGGTATCGGGTTGCAGTATCTTGAGTCCAGTAAATTGCACTCGTGTTCGCCTTACCCCATTACCCTTGCAAAGAGACGGACGTGCATCGGACATAGTCCAGGAATACAAACCCGAAAGTCGGCCGCTGAAGGGAAGAATGAGGTAGTAGCATCACTGAAGAGGTTTTGGGACAAAGCATTTAGTAACGTCTCCGGGAGCGGGGGTCATCATAACCATCATCTTCACGGTGTCGTTTACGCCCATAGTCGTCCCGGCCACCGCCATATCGATCACGTTCGCGGTCACGATCACGGTCTCGGTAGCGATCTCCATTGCGGTCGTCCCCACGGTCACGGTCTCGGTAACGGTCACCATCGCGGTCGTCGCGACGGTCTCGGTCCGCATAGCTGTCTCGGGGACGAACTGGCTCACGGTTGCTGCCAGTGACGCCTCGGTCGAATCTGTCTCCACCGCCTCTGAATCCGCCGCGTCCTCCTCCAGGGCCTGATGGGGCGTTAGGGGGAGCTTGTCCACCGAATCCATTGCGACCACCTTGGTAGCCGATACCTCCCCGGGGTCCGAAGCGATCCCCACGGAAGCCTCCTCGGAAACCTCCTCCACCTCTTCCACCGCCGAATCCTCCACGGAAGCCTCCGCCGAATCCGCCTGGGCCTGAGGGTGCGTTGAACCCTGACCCGATGGGTCGCGAAGGCATCGCCTTCGTGTAACCTCGGCCTCCCAGACCACCACCAAAGCGTCGAGGCTTCCAGCCCTTGGTTGTGCGTCCACGCTCTACATCCACAAGGACTCGTCGATCCTTGATCCGGATTCCATCTGTTTCCTTATAGGCCGCTGAAAGTGGAGGTTCACTGTGTTAGCAACAGGTTCCCTACCATAGCTTGGATAATGGGGGACTGCAAATGCAGATAGAATAGTTCTGGGGGTTGATACCTTTCATGTCTTTCTCTCGTTCGTAAATGATGAACGCGTAGCCTCGGTTCTTTTTCGATGGCTTGGTTTCTTCCTCGTTTTTGACAATCCGAATCTGAGAGAGATCTGTGAGCAAAGATGACAACTTCCCATATGCTGGGGGGACTGGGCTATTTACGCGCTCGATGGGACCAAAGCGTCCGAATTCTCTTTCCAGGTCGGACTCTTTCACATCGTAACTAAGGCGTGCAACAAAGAGACTTTTGTAAGGGTCACCACGCGCATGTGGATCTTTTGATGGATCATCTGTAACGGCAAAGCAAAAATAGAAAGTCAGTAATCTGGATGAAATCTATGCGAGGATAGCTGGCAAGTACAATTTTGCAGTCCCTCGGTCAGCTGTTTCTCCAGGCGCTCTTTCTTTTCCACCTTTTGACGCAACTTGCGCTGCAACCAGCACTCAGTAGCATTGTACGGAACCTTTGCCTTGTACTCTTGAAATTCGGGCAGATACTGGGCAATGCCGGAGATGGTGCTTTTTTTGCAATCCTCCGGGGCGCGGTCGGTTGGAGGGATGTAGCGAAGAGGTGGCCGGGGCTGGAACAAGGCCAGGAGTGGTGGGGGGAGCTTGTCCGTCATTGTATCGCCTCAACGCGTTGCATGCGACTTGAGGGGGAAGATGAGGGCTGCCACCTGGCAAGGTTTCTCAGGGTGAGGTCAGTCGCGTTTCTTCCCTGCAGTCGTAGCAAGAAGCTTTCCGCTGTAGACGCGGGTAGCCGCAATTAGCGCTCTCTCACCGCCTTCACACGTGCACCAGAAATTGACCCGTTGGACGGACGATTCCTAGGATCATCAACGCGATCATAAAGATGCCGGTCAAGGGTCTTCGAACAGTAACAGCTGCCAGGGTGAGTGAAGGATTGAAGCTAAAGAGATTCACCACGTGATAGAAGTGGCGGGCTAATCCTGGGAATCATGTTAGAATGGCGTCGGCGCCTTCATCCTACAATGCAAGCGTCTTGACTTTCACTACTGCAATTATGGTGGCAGCTCCAGAGGCATGCTGTGAGTTTGACTCTAATGTATTAGAATTCACAATATGGAGCCTGAAGTATGCTGACCCTGTCCAATCTAGGTCATTTCTGACCCAAACCCTCCCCAACTTTGCCGCCGAGAACCCCCAGATCGAGATCCGCGTGGCCCCACGGCCTGGCAAGCACCCAGTAATCAAGGGTCACTACATCAACGGCAAAGAGAAGGCTATCTGTACCCGGAACTTGGAGCCTATCGACATCCTCAAGAAGGCCATTATCCTCAAGGACGCAAGCGGCGACAAGTTGAAGCGGACCAAGAAGCCGGTGACAAGTTTGAACGAGAGTGTACGTGGTATTTGGTCACCGTACCATGGAGATTTGCGCGGTGTATAAAATGTGGGGGGGGGTTTCCCTTTTCTATCTTATGGCATATTTGGCAGTGGTAGTGGCACTTCTAGCGATAAGGCCCTGCCCTTTGTACTCTATTGAATCACATATTTCTTTGTTCGAAAATGACCCATTTGCCCATTAATACCGCGTCTTCGATGCGACATTCATGCCAGGGATCTGATCGATTCGTGCGCATCTGAGCGAGTACCCATGAATTCTCCCTTCGTGGGTTTCTGCTGCATGTCTTCGGATGAGCTAGTGAAAATGCGAGTCACTGAGTCTTCAAGGTTGTGATGCTGCAGTCACATAGATAGGCAAGTAAATTAGTCCAAATCTAGTAGCAATTTAAGGCAAGTGGAAAATTCTCTGAGATTTAACATTCAATAGATCCAATACGAAATAACTAGACCGGAGGGGAAGGCCAGTGAATATCAGTTAAAACGCCGCCACCATGCATTGTGGGTATCAAAAGCAAAAAAAGGAATGAAAGAAGGGAACCAGAGAACACCTCCCCATATGATGCTGTTCAGGAGCCCATGATATATAATCAAAGATAGAGGTGGAACATTGCTGTTGGCGCGCTGACTTGTTTATTGCACCCTTCGACCTGGCATTTGGAAAACGGCTCGGTTCTTTGAGGCTGATCGCCAACAGCTTTTTTGCTTTTCGCCTTGGATTTAGATCGGTTTTCTGCACATTCGCCACAGTAGACCTGTTTAAGCTGTTAGTTAATAAACGATCTCAAAGTAGGGATCAGAAATTTGTCACGAACATGCCCACATGGCTTAGCCACCCAGATCTCTTGTCTCTTGCCATCCCCTGTACCCAGCTCAGAACCACAATGCGGGCACACTGCCACGTCATCTTCTGCGAGTGTTCGAGTAAATCCTGGCGGCGCTGGGCTTGGTGCTTTGTATGCTTCACGTCTTCTAGCATCAGGTCGACCACTGGATTCCATGGAGAACGAGGGCAGTCCATAGTCGAGGTGGAGCTCATTAGAGTCGCCTATGATTAATGTCTCCAAATCTTGACCTCTCCCGCTTGGAGTAGGATTGTAGCCAGAAGGACCAAAATGATAAGATCGTGCAAGCATTGCTATGTTGCTCGGAGATGGTTGAGGCAGATGAGGGTAATTTGCAAAGACACTCATGGGATGAAACCGACGCCGTTGCGGAGGACGCGGACGAACAGAGGAGCGAACAAACATTAATTCCGGGCTACCTGACGGGTCCTCGCCATGGCCTTGGGTCTCATCATCGTCATCGTCGAGTGTGATCACCTCCGTGGCGTCATTGAGAATATTTCTATCAAAGCGAGGTAAACCCGGTCTAGGCGGGTTCGATGCTCCTGTAGTTGAAGTTTGCCGACGGCTTCTCCGAGGTGGTGTGTCAGGATCGTTGGTCAAGTCAATGAAATTGGCTTCGTCGGTTCCCTGAGAGGTCGAGTTCATGGGCCGGCGGTAGTCAAAGCCGTCCCTAGCCGTCCGAATGGGTGGCAAGAGACCGGGGCGAGTCGAGGCTTGTGGAGGGGGAGAAGGGTGGAAATGGGCGTTCCAGGCTTGACTTGGCCCATCATCAGAATCTTGGGACATTGACCTTGGCTGTTGAGTTCGCTGTATACGGAGGAATCGTCAGCCTGCCGATTTATTCCATTATCGGTGGACCCCCGCGTTCATTTAGGGCCATTGCGTACCTTGGACCTGGCGCCCATGAACTGGACGCCAGGCTCATCACTCATGTCAGTTATCGAATCCAAAAGGGAGGCCTCACAGAAGTGAGGAGCGCGAGACCCGTCCGGCAGCAAATATCGTAGGGTTGAGAGGAAGAGAAGACTTCTCGTTGCCATCGTATTGACGACGGTAGGCTGGATGACACGGGCGGTGAGTGATTCTGCTGATCTAAAAGGGAGTGAGCGTCGCCGGTGAATAAGCGGTCAATGAGTGAACGTGCGCTTCCAGAGTACAGGATAGATCAACTGGAATGGGAGATCGGCAGGGCTTCGTTTCGAGTCATAGAAAGGGAAATAATAGTCTGGAGCTATCTCAGAAGGAAAGCAGCGGTGCCCTATGGGTTTTCTACTTGTAAGTGGTTGGAAATAAAGAGAGGAAGAGAAATTCTGATCAATGGAAAATCCTGGGTGAAGACATGTGAATTTACCCCCCGAGAGCTGTTTTTGAACGCAGCACAAACACCATAACTAAAGGGAAATAAAATAAGGTATCCAGCTCTTAAATTATATGATTTTTTCGCTTTAAGTTAATCATGACTGCAACAAGGTGACTGCACCAGCCTCGTTGAGAGCTACAATGCTCTGTGCGGCAGGACCGAAGGCGACGGCCACAGCTGGCACGGCGCTTCGCAAAGGCTCACTCCAAGCCTTCGCTGATTTATTGAACTGGTGAACTGTGACACCAGTAGGGCCACCCGTCAAGAGGAATTGTCCAGTGTAGTCCCAGAAGATAGAGTTAACCTGACTGCCGGTGTCCAGCACCTTGGTCTCCTTGGAACTACGGAGGTCCCAGATAGAGACAGTGGTCGAATTGGCAGCTGCGACAGCCAAGAAAGTACCATTCTCAGAGAAGAAAACATTCTGTACTGGGCTTGACATGGTATAGTCCGCGGCGGCAGCGCCAGACGTAACTTCGAAGATCTTGATTTGCCCGTCGGCGCCACCAGCAGCCAAAAGGTGGCCATCTGGATGGAAATGCACAGACAGCAAAGCTATATTTAGATTAGGACAACGGTCATTGCAGAAGGGGAAGGTGCTTGCTTACCAGCATCAGTGAAAATCTGAGTAACGGCACTGTTCGAAGAGAGATCATAGAGTACGTAGCTTTTATCCACACCAACGGAGGCAATGATGTCGCCAGTAGCATGTACAGCGACATCGGTCACTTCTCCAGCATGGGAAGAAAAGCTTGCAACTTCGGCACCATTCTCAAAAACCTTCACCGACCCAGCGGCTGAACCAACGACAGCCTTATCGCCGGCCCAAACTGCACCAGTGACAGCGCCGTCTGTCTTAAGATTCTGCACCACCGCCTTTTGCGAAAGGGAATAGATGCTAGCAGCACCATCAGGTCCACCAACGATAGCCAAATCTCCTGCGGAGTTCACCGACAAGGTGCGACCTCCAGGGTAAAGAGGCTCGGAGGAATCGACAGGCTTGTATGCGGAGATATCGTCGCCAGTAGCCCAACCATCGGGGACTGGACGCTTGCGACGGCTCTTAGTAAGACTATTAAGATTGATATGTTAGCACTTCGACTATGTTCCCTCCAATTGCGCCTACTTACGCTTCCTTTGTGCTTTCCACGCGCTCTACGACTGCCTGGGGCAAACCCGCGGAGTCCACCTGCATAGAGTCATCGCCCGATGCGCGAGTACCACCGACGCTGATCTTAGAAAGAGCATCGCGAGCCTCGTCGCGCTCCTTGGTAAGGCGCGCGATCACTCGCACGGCAGCGTCATGCTGATAGAGCGCTGTGCTCAGCTCGCGGCGGGTCTGGGCCAAATTCTGTTGCAGAGTATATGTCTCGAGCGAGATAGCATCCCATTCGTCCTGGAAGACGCTGAGAAGGGCAGGAATAGAGGTGAGGGTAGGAGGTCGGGGTCGGATCACTCGTTGCGACTTGATATCAATAAGTTCGTCGGCGGCGAGTTCCTCGCCATTGACTGGGTCTTTTCCGTTCTCGGCGATATATGCTTCGATGAGGCGCTTCTCGAAAACGCTGCCTAAGGATGTGTCAATATTCGTAACGCGATCGAATGGGCGAGCTTGGGTCACGTACCGCTCTTGGGAGAGACGACGGGCACCTGAGGGGCCTCTCCAGAGACTGTAGAAAGAAAATTGTCAGTTCATCAGTACGGATTGATTTCGCTCGAGGTTTGTCTGAGGTAGGCGACTTACTAGCACACAGCATGATTGATTGAGTGGGCAGGTGGAGAGTAGTTAAAAGTGAGCTGGACGCGAAGCGGCTCCTTTGGACTTTTCGATGTGTCCCGTTACGGTTTAGCGCGGTCGGAGCTGCACTCGGACAGTGATCCAACCACCTCAATCGCCAAATCGACATTCACGCGGTTATATCGTTACTAAGAGAGTGGATTCGATGACTTCAATGGCGCGCATCCGGTGAAATGATATTTCAATATTAGCGTCGCAAACTTTACATATTCACAAGGTCGGCGTTCTATTACGCACATTCGAAACCCCACCGTGATAATGTCGAAGAACCCTAAGCTCGCATATGGTATGGTTTCCATTCTACAAAGTCTATTGGGAGTTTTTTTTTCTAAAGAAGCATCCCACAGAGTCACAAGAGCCTGCATTCCTTCAGAAACTCCGGGGCCAGTATGGTAATACTTCTGGCCGCCTAGAGAGGCCAATTGAGCGAGTTCGCAAAGCCAAGAACCCCAGAGATGATGAAGACGACGAGCCCGTCTACGTCGACGAAGAGAGCAATGAAGTTATATCCAAAGAGGACTACAAAGCTTTAGTCAAAGGTGACTCCCAAAGTGAAGAGGCATCTGCAGCGGGCAAAGCCACAGAAAGCGAAGACAAGACACAATCTTCAGCCGAATCCAGCAAGGCGCAAAGCAACCTAACCGAAATTGGCGGGCAGAAAAAGCGCAAACAAGTTAAAGTCATTGGTGAGGAAAATAAGGCCGAATCAGAAGAAGCTGCTAAGGAACCTTTGCCCAAGCCGTCGGCTCTTCGGAAGCCTAAAAAGGCGAAGAAAATCAAACTTTCCTTTGATGAAGAATAGACAATCCAGTAATAGTGTGCAAATCCATGATTTTGTTGATGCCGTTCTATCTTTGATATAATTTTTTGAAACAAGGAGACAGCGATTGTTAAAACACCGATGAATCAGAACCTTGGAATAGACGGATATAATATGGGAACTGCTACCCAAACTGCATGTTTTCAATTTGCGCTACGGCCTGCTTGTACAACGTACTTTATCTAAGCAGTAATCCTAGATCGCTATCCGAATACCTTTCAATCCTGATCCAGTCTGCATAGTATGGAAGTCCATACACAACTAGTTCTGTGTGCCAAGGTAATTTCGAATCCCTTGATGTACTTGTTCTGATAACACAGATAGGATTATTTCGAATTTAGGTGTTCTTCCTGCTGCCCCTAAACCCTATAGTTATGAAAGCATTTCAACTTCACCAGAGTTCAGAGTAAATGTAGTACATGAATTGAAACCATGCTCTGATGGTAGCGGTTCTCGTACTCCGTACGCATTAGCTAAGTGACTTTGTAGCCATTAGAGCCAATGTTCTCACAGTGATGTGTTTCCACATCGTCCTTTCGCAAGACAAGTTCCATAGCTTGAGCGGAGTTTCTTTCGTCCCTGAGACGCTCCCCTGGTTTCCTTGCTGTTATAGCCCACTGGTGACCATTTTCAAAGATAAAATGCATGTCCTCCAGTGCGAAGCCTTTCGTCTCCGGCATAATACAGTAGCATATACCCGCTGAAATCAAAGTGAACGATCCAAATAAGAAAAATGTCCCGTAGCTCAATTCACTTATCATGTATGGTGTGCTGTATACTATGACGAACTGGGCGAGCCATTAATTTAGAACGGCTAGAAGCATGCCCAAAGTTCTGATCTTTGTTGGGAAAATCTCGGCAGCAAAAAGCTAAGGTACAGCGTTCCAACTCAGGCAATACGCTGCAGCGTAAATATAAACCTGAACATTGTTAGTCAGGTCCCATATTGCTCCCAATGATAGGGATGGCTTTTCAGTTAGCTTAGACTTACCATGATGATGGCCATATATGCGCCTCCGTCTCTTGGTGGCTCTCCTTCAAAGGAATTTGACAATTGGCTATAAGCGCCCAAATAAAACATGGCTACTATGGCCATTGCAGATCCAGTGAGAAGGGAGTTTCTTCGGCCCCAAGAGTCAACGAAGAAAGTAAATATATCAATGTGACAGCTGCTTTAATTATACCGTAAACTCCGGTTGCAAGGAGTCCAACTGATGTCCCCGTGAACCCTATTGAGGTGAATATGCGAGGCGAGAAGTAGTTTAAGGAATTCGTGCTGATATATGCGTTAGCTTTGACCAGATTGAACGAAATTAATTCATACCCTGTAAGATTTGACATCCATTTCATCGCCATGGCAAGCCCAACACGAAGGGCCATCTTGCGGCTGAATATCTCTTTGCAGGTGGCAGCCAAGGGCCCCACTCCACCTAGAAGCTTCCTCTCCTCTTGAAGCTGGCTTTTTATGCTTATGACCTCCTTAGAGACGACTGTATGATCATCAGGAAGGTTTCGGACCCAAGAAGGCTCCTTACAGGTTCTTCATTCCTTCCCTTTTTGATCAGCCATCGAGGGCTCTCAACCATCATTGACATGCAAATGACCAGTAGTCCTGCCGGGATAGTTTGAAGCGCAAAAGGAATCTGCCATTGCCTATCTCCGCTGGGGACATGCAAGTTTACTCCGTAATTAACCCTTTGCTCAATATATTCGCTAGCCACTCCAGCTTAGAGTAATGTGAAAGAAGAAAAATAAGACTTACCAGAAGCCAGTCAAGCTGATTTCGAACAAACCAACTAGACGGCCACGAATACTATAAGGCGCGCATTCCGAAATGTAGACTGGCACGATGAGGGAGCTGGAGCCTACTCCAATTCCAGTCAAAATGCGACCAGCATACATACCACCTAGAGCACCATGGCAAAATGTCTGGGCCAGAGAGCCGGCCAGGATTACCAGACCAGAAAGAATCAGATTCCATCGGCGGCCAATCGACTCGGATATTACATAGCCAAAAATTGCTCCCAAAAACGCCCCAGCTTGAAATGAAGAAGTAATGTTGGATTCGAGGCCATCTGCAAACGACGACAGCGACATGGTGCCTCCAATGAAGGCCATATCGTAACCATATACTGCCGATGCCTTTATTAGTCTCTTTGATTAGCTGACGTCACGAGAGATCCGGTGGTAGGAAGTCACTTGCCCATGAAGCTGAAATGGCAAGGGCATATATACGCCATCCGTAGACTTGCTTAGGCAGAGGCTCGGCATCCTCCTGGATTGCAAAAGGGTTTCTCATAACAGCTGAATGTAGTTGAGAGAATTAGTCTTGACATAAGGCCCATCTGGGCAAGACAGCGATCGACAGCGAACGATATATAACCCTTCGAATGGGGGGTTCTTGTAAGAGTGTCGGGGTGTGTAGATAAAGCCAATCGGGAGCAGGAGCGACTTCCGAGTAGGCCTGATGCTGAAGTCATCGGAGTGCCGACGGACCTCCCTCGTTCTTCCACTCCATGTATAGCATCAAGAACAAGAAATTGCGTTGGATATGCTGCAAGAGAAAGCCTCGAGTAGGCCTTTGTTGAAAGATCGCAATGGGTGTGCTGTCTGCCGACGCCGGAAGGTACTCATATGGATATCCGTGAAGAGTGGATCATTGGGCCTCGCTAATGCATAGTCACAGGTCAAGTGTCATGGTGAACAAATCCCGGGGCAAGGATGCTCAAACTGTCATCGGTTGGGACATCAGTGCAGCTTTTCTCGGCCTACTGACACCCATATGTCCTCTACACACCCGTCCCATTTGCTGAGGTCATGCTTTCATTGTTGATTAACCGACGAGGCTAATATAAACGCCCACAAAGGGGACAATTCAATCCCCCGAAGGCGTGTCCGTCAGGCTTGTCAGGCTTGCCGAGATAATAAGCTTCGCTGTGATGGTGGGTTACCAGGATGTGAGAGATGTGAATTGAAAAGGATTCGCTGCGTATACCAGAGCGATACCCAATCGCGGCAAAAAGCGACCGACACCACTGTGAGCTCCATAGATCCTTCCCATATTAATACAGCCGATGCCCTTGGACCCCTTAACAAGGCATCGATTGGAGACGTCCCTACAGCGCCTGTGATCCGAGACTTGAATGCATCGAAGGTCATCATCCAACAGCACATTGATGCCTTTTTCCAATATATCCATGTCGTAGGGCCATTCAACTATATCCATCGTGGGTCTTTTTTGCGTACTTGGCACGATGGAAAGATGGCAAAAGTTTTGTTATATGCGGTCGTCGGGGTGGCATCACGCTTCATGGATCTCCAATATGCGAACAAAAACGCCGGGGACTGCACTATTCTACGAACTCTGATGGACGAAGTCGAGCGGGAGATATTGCATGGTATTCGACTTGTTACAATTCCGAAATTGCAAATATTGTTGCTTCTTTTGTATGACCGAACAATGTCGAACGATCTTTCCGCCGTTTGGAATCTTGCAGCATTCGCATCTCGCAATGCGTATGGTCTGCAGTTGAATCATCCAACAAATATGGTGCCATTTACGAATCAAGAATGTCGACGTCGCCTAATGTGGTGCGTCTTTATTATGGACAAACTTTCCACGGAAGCATTTTATCCCTGCCTCTGTCCTCGGGACACTCTGCATCTCCAGCTACCATGCGATTCTCGAAGTTTTGACCTGGAGTTTGAGTGTACTAATCCTAGGCTGAATGAAATGGCATCCTCGGTTCAGTCGTATACTCATTGCCTTACAATCGGAGGGACTGCATATCTGATAAGAATTCTTGACCTGAGAGACCAAGTCAAAAGGTATATTTACGCCAAAAGAGGAAATCTCGGTTTCGATATTGCATCTGGGGAGTCAAATCTCGAGTTTTGTCGTATAAAAGAAGAGTTATCTGCCTTTTGCACTGGTCTCCCACCAGATATGCAGGACTCAAAACGAGCTACTTTTGTCAGATCTAATACAGCAGAGACCGATGTCTACATTATGGTACAGGCGTGGCTCCGAGCAAGCTGGTGTGAACTATTACGCGAAGGCATTCTTGGAGAGACCAACACCGAGTCACATGAGTTCCAAGACGAACAATTGATGGCGCAAGCCTTTCGACTGAGTCGGTTTCTCAGCGCAATGTGTGAAGTTCAATCTGCTGGGCGGAAATTCTTTGTCACCGATTCTAGTATTGCGCCTTGCGTAATGGAGATGACAAAGGCTTTACTTAGTTCTGCAGGCCGAAAAGTTAGCGGCTACCATGAGGAGTCTATCAGGTCTGCACTATCTATCAACTTGAAAATTCTTGACCCATTATCCGAAGTGAGTCCCCTGGTGGAATCATTTGTGAGTTTCTCGTCTCATTCTGTCTCATTTTTTTATTATTTCTTTTTGGTCACTAATAGCTTAAAGCGGGACGAGATTCTATGTATGATCTCACAATCTGATTATGCCAACGTCGTCCAAAAGCGTGTTATTGGGTCAGGTAGCACGCCTTTGACGACCGAAGACGTCCTTTCAAATGCACGCCAGGCCGAGAACGCAAGATTCCCAAGACACACTGCATTTCGAAAAAGAGACCACGCCGTTATGGATTTCGTACATCATTACCCTGGAAGCCTCGGGGGAGAAGATCTAATGACCGCCGGAAGACCCATGGACCATGCTATGAGTACATTGGAATCTAGGTCCGCTGCTGGACAGACAATTTGCGATCATACGATCAACCAATGTGATCTTTTTATGTTCGATATGGAATTTTTCTATGCTGGTGGTCAAGAGGAACTTGCGTGGGACTTGCCCTTCAGCCTCCCCGGTTCATAAGTTAGGATGTCTACCACGTTATATTCCAAGGTTGACCTAGGTATGTATCGAAAGTGTGACTTAGATATAGACCTCGTTGGATAAAACTCCACACTGGCTTTTTAACTCCTTGACAACCGTAATTCCAAGGCTCGTACCCACCATATGTCCAAGAGAATATGCATACATCATGGATAAAGCAGAATCATAACTTGATGTTAAGTTTTTTTGGCGCTTATCCTTTGATAATCGCCTCAAAAACTATATTTCAGTTTGGTTTGTTTCTATCGAAATCAAATTCCCCACTGGGATTACATCGACCTATCGGTTTGAGGGTTGGCGGGGACAGCTCTTGTTGAGCGTCAAGCCAATCCGCATCTATTCCGACATCCGATGCATATTGCCAGCACGCTATCTTGAGCCCGAGGGGCTCATAACATTGGATTGGAGCACTTGCGAACTCCAAAAATCCACGATAGCAAGAAGACTAGATTGCGATACCGGAATAGAGAGCTCGGTAGATTTTCCAGTCCAAAAATTGCCTAGGTACATAGACATATATAACTCAGCATGTCCTATGCAAGTGAGAAGTGGGCTTCCCATCCTCATAATTACCTTTTTGACAGTTAATAGTTAAAATGGGATCCTACCAGAGACCCAACGTCCTCTTGATTCTCGTCGATAACTTGGGATTCTCAGATCTTGGGTGCTATGGCAGTGAAATCGAAACTCCAAATCTTGATGAGATTGCTGCTGAGGGCATTCGACTTACTGACTTTCATGTAGCTTCAGCATGCTCACCTACGCGATCGATGTTATTAAGTGGTAGGCGATTGAATTAGCATCTGGAAAGCGGACTCTGCTCACACATTTTAGGAACGGATCATCATATAGCGAGCATCGGCACAATGGCCGAGCGAATCTCAAGTGAAATGAAAGGAAAGCCGGGCTACGAGGGTTACCTGAACGATCGCGTGGTCAGTCTTCAGGAAGTTATGCGAGATGGAGGTAAAACATAACTTCCCTTTCAAGGTGGTCTTGCCATCAAGTGTCCTCAATCACTAAATACTCTTTTCACAACTAGGCTACGAAAATCTCATGTCCGGAAAATGGCATCTCGGCCTCACCCCAGACCGAACTCCTCACGCGCGAGGGTTCGAGCGCTCGTTCTCCATGCTTGGAGGCTGCCACAACCACTACGGCTGGGAGCCAGACTTCGGGGACCCCAACACAGTTCCTAAGCTTGCTGCTCTACTTGGACGCATTTATGATCGAGATGGATCTCCGATATCGCCCAAGCAGCTTCCAGAAGGATTTTACAGCACAGACAGTTTTACGGACAATCTACTAGACTACCTGCGTGACAGAGAAGAGCGCAAAGAAGCTCGTCCTTTCTTCGCATACCTCCCATTCACCGCTCCACACTGGCCCCTGCAAGCCCCTCCTGATAAAATTGCCAAATATAAAGGAGTCTATGACGGTGGATGGGATGAGCTCCGGCTCAAGCGCTTGTCGAAGCTAAAAGCACTTGGCCTTGTTCCCGAACACGCAGTTCCGGCACCTGTCATCAGCAAAGGCGAAGACGGCAATGATACAAAAAACTGGGATGAGCTTTCAGATGTGGAAAAACAGGAATTTTCGCGGAAAATGGAGGTTTATGCTGGTATGGTCGATCGAATTGATCAGAATGTTGGACTCATTGTTCAGCACCTGAAGGAAACGAATCAATACGACAATACGATGGTGATCTTCATGAGCGATAATGGCGCCGAAGGCGCGCAGTATGAGTATGCCCCTTTGACATCAGGGGGAGATATGGGGTCTTATTGCAAGAAGTACCACGACAATAGCTTGGATAATATGGGTCGTGGTGACAGCTTTATCTGGTATGGGGCACGGTGGGCCAGTGCCAGTACCGCACCGGGACTTCTATACAAAATGTTCACCTCAGAAGGTGGCATAAGGGTACCCTTTGTTGCGCGCTATCCAGGAATCTTCCCAGCCGGTACCATTGACCATTCATTTTCAACAGTAATGGATATTATGCCTACTATTCTCGATGTTTGCGGCGTTAAACATCCTGGCATTACATATGGAGGGCACGACATCGAGCCGATGTCAGGAGTGACTTGGATACCATACCTTAAAGATGAATGCGCAACCATACATTCGAATGAAAGCGTCACTGGATGGGAGCTTTTTGGAAGACGAGCTATTCGACAAGGTCCCTGGAAAGGACTATTCATTCCGAAGCCACATGGACCAGAAAGATGGCAACTTTTCAATCTGCTTGAAGATCTGGGTGAAACAAAGAATCTTTCGCAAGATTTACCTGAGAAAATGCAGCAAATGGTTGGTCTTTACCAAGATTATTGCAAGATCAACGGAGTGATCAATCAGAGCGGTGCTAGCAGAGCCGGTTGGACAGAGGCTTAAACGATAGTCATCTTGCCTGCCTTCAGATCACAGAATGCCATCAAATATCCAGCCCCCGTACGGGAAGTCTGAAAGGCAAATATACTTGTAATTCAAAGATTTAGCTCAAAATAGAAACATCTTCAATAGACCAAGGATATTATTGGACCAACAAGGTTGAATCCATGTTTGTGGCCTTGGTGCCTGAGGTGTAAATTTCCCGCGAATCTCCCTCTGTCGCCAGCGTTGCTTCTTGATGCAGGTAGACTTGGCATGTCCATAAGTCTAATGTGCTCTAATTAATACTGACTTCATGGAAGTTGAATCTGTGTCATTCACTCAAAGTGCGCAGGTGTAATGATTCATGGTGAGTCAGGCCGGTAAGACCCATTCACTCGGGAGTGGATCATTGACCAGCAGCATCAACCACCTTGACAGCATAAGATAATAAATGTATGAAAATAATTTAAGCCTCTTTCGAGAGACTGTTTACTTAGTAGGGTCTTTGCCGCACTGGTCAATCTGGAGTGCTCTTGCATTGTGTCAGGGCAGATAGTCGACTAAACTTGTTCTGCCGGCCCATTCAGTATTTCAATTTCTCAGCAACAATTTTTCTCTTCCGAGTCGTCTCCCCCACCACCTCTTTCTCTTTCCCTAAATCGACTGAACAGCTCTTGGGTACGCTACCGACCAAGATGCCTGTAGTCAACGTCGACGATCTGGTGCGCCTCCAGCGGAAGCCCGAGGATATTCGAAACGTGAGTCTGCCCCTCCATCCCACTATCTGATGTCACGCTCCCGTTATACTAACCCGAATATTCTAGATCTGCATTTTGGCTCACGTTGTAAGTTTTCACCACCACAGAAACATAGGATTGAAGAAAGATCCTTTTCGTCTTTGGTGACCACCTGCTCAACCCTTTCGAATCTAGGATCATGGTAAAACGTCATTGACGGACAGCCTGATAGCCACCAATGGCATCATTTCCCCCAAATTGGCGGGCAAGATCCGCTACCTGGACTCACGCCCAGATGAGCAGCTTCGTGGTATCACGATGGAGTCATCTGCCATCTCATTATTCTTCTCGATGCTCCGACGCCCTGCTCCAGAGGCCACGCCCGTGCAAAAAGAGTATCTGATCAACCTAATCGACTCGCCCGGCCACATCGATTTCAGCAGCGAGGTGTCCACCGCATCCCGTCTGTGCGATGGCGCTGTTGTCCTCGTTGATGCCGTCGAAGGTGTCTGCAGTCAGACCGTGACGGTTCTTCGTCAGACCTGGGTCGAGCAGCTGAAGCCCATTCTTTGCATTAACAAGATGGACCGTCTCGTTACAGAGTTAATGATGAGCCCCAGTGAGGCCTATGCGCATCTTAGCAGACTCTTGGAACAGGTCAACGCTGTCATTGGTAGCTTTTACCAAGGTGAGCGTATGGAAGAAGATCTGCAGTGGCGAGAGCGCATGGAGGATCGGGTCAATGCATCGGCGGCAAAAGATAAGTCGAAGATGCAGGCTCTTGACGATGAGTCTGTTGTTAGTGTGAGCGACATCGCCGATTTTGAAGAGCGAGATGACGAAGATCTCTATTTTGCTCCTGAAAAGAACAACGTTATTTTCTGCAGTGCTGTTGATGGTTGGGCATTCACCATCAGGCAATTTGCAGCTATCTATGAGAAGAAGCTTGGGATTAAGCGCGCAGTCTTGGAGAAGGTGCTTTGGGGTGACTTCTATCTTGACCCAAAGACCAAGCGAGTGTTAGGTCAAAAGCACTTGAAGGGCAGGGCCCTGAAGCCAATGTTCGTGCAATTGGTACTTGACAGTATTTGGGCAGCTTACGAAGCAACCACTGGCGGTGGTAAAGGCAAAGGGTATGTCAGAGCTGGTATTCGTGAAGCAAGAAGGTTGCTAACGGTATATCAGAGATCCTGTTCTTTTAGAGAAAATCACCAAGTCCTTGAACATCAACATTCCTCCTTATGTCTTGCGCTCAAGGGACTCACGAAACATTATGTCTACCCTCTTCTCACAATGGCTTCCGTTATCCACAGCCGTGCTCGTCTCAGTGATAGAATATCTTCCAAGCCCTGAATCCGCGCAAGCCGCTCGACTTCCAGAAATGATTGAATCATCTCCAGGCTCAGACCGCATCGCAAAAGAAGTGAAAAATGCAATGGTGGAATTCAAAACTGGCCCCAAAGAGCCCGTCGTTGCATACGTCAGTAAAATGGTTGCTATCCCCGAAAGCGAACTTTCTTCCAGCAAAAAGCGAGGTGGAAATACAATGACCGCCGATGAAGCTCGAGAGATAGCCCGGCGCAAGCGAGAAGAGATCGCAAAGATGCAGGCGGAGGCAGCTTCAGGCCCGAAAGACGACTTTGCTAGAATGACATCTGCATTCGAAAATACCTCCTTGGTCACCGAGTCTGACGAACCTGCCGAGCCCGAAGAGAAAGATGACCCAGAGCATCTCATCGGTTTCGCCCGTCTATATTCTGGAACTCTCAATGTTGGAGATGAAGTCTACGTTCTACCACCCAAGTTCTCACCTGCAAGCCCCCATGCAAGCCCAGAGCCTAAGAAGGTTACCGTCACCGACTTGTACCTTCTTATGGGTCGGAGTCTGGAACCTCTCCAATCCGTCCCAGCCGGTGTTGTCTTCGGTATCGGTGGCCTGGCAGGCTACGTGCTCAAAACAGGAACTCTGTGCAGCCAGCTCGAGGGAAGTGTCAACTTGGCTGGTGTTACGCTTAACGCTACGCCTATTGTGCGTGTAGCTCTCGAGCCAGTCAACCCGGCGGATCTCAGCAAAATGGTCACCGGTCTTCGACTCCTCGAACAAAGTGACCCATGCGCTCAATACGAAGTCCTCCCTAGCGGTGAGCATGTCATCCTCACAGCCGGCGAATTGCATCTGGAACGCTGCGTGAAGGATCTAAGAGAGCGATTCGCCAAATGTGATATTCAGACCGGTGAAGCCATCGTGCCTTACCGTGAGACAATCGTGAACGCCCCCGAGATGGCGCCACCGAAGAACCCAGAGCTTGGGCGTGGTTGCGTCGAGGCTGTATCTGCCTCGAAGCAGATGACGCTGCGATTGCGCGTTGTCCCATTGCCAGAACCTGTGACAGAGTTCCTTACTAAACAAGTGGGTACTATCAAACGACTTCATTCGGAGAAGCGAAGTGCGGCAGAAGGAAAGGCGGATGGTGAGAATGGACAACCTATTGAAGCTTCGAATGCCGATGCTGCTGGTGAAGCGAATGAAGGAACGATTCTATCTTTAAAAGAATTCCGCGAGGAACTGGATAAGGTCTTCAATGAACACGTTAAAGAAGATAAGGAGCTATGGAAGAATGTCGTCGACCGCATCACAGCCTTTGGACCTCGACGTGTTGGCCCGAATATTCTTGTTGACGGCACCGCAGTTAACACTTGCGAGAAATTGTGAGTCCATCCTAACCATGAATGTTCAAATATCGACAAAAAAAATTAATATGTTCTCAGCTTGATCGACGATCCAAAGAGCCACATCAGTGCAAGCGACGACAACCAGGCAGCCCTCCTAGTGCGCGACTTCAACGACAAGATCGCCTACGCCTTCCAACTTGCCACGAGCCTTGGTCCCCTTTGTCAAGAACCATTACAAGGCACAGCCGTCTTCCTCGAGGATATCTCCGCCCAAGCCGCAACCGAAGAACTCGACATGGGCCGCTTAACCGGCGAAGCAATCAAACTCGTCCGCGAGGGCATCTCACAAGGTTTCTTAGACTGGAGCCCACGCGTGATGCTCGCGATGTACAGTTGCGAGATCCAAGCAACCAGTAAGTCCTATATCTCATCCCATCCAAACTCCACCTCCAGACACTAACCTTTGCTATCAAAAGCCGAGGTCCTAGGCCGAGTCTACGGCGTAATCACCCGCCGCCGCGGCCGAATCCTATCAGAAGTAATGAAAGAAGGAACTCCCTTCTTCACCATCCTAGCTCTTCTCCCAGTCGCCGAGTCTTTCGGCTTTGCGGAAGAAATCCGCAAGCGGACGTCCGGCGCTGCGCAGCCACAGCTTATCTTTGCTGGATTCGAGGCGCTGGACGAGGATCCATTCTGGGTTCCTGCTACGGAAGAGGAGTTGGAGGATTTGGGTGAGCTGGCGGATAAAGAGAATGTTGCGAAGAGGTATATGGATGCTGTGCGTTCGCGGAAGGGACTAGTTGTGCAGGGACGGAAGTTGATTGATGCGGAGAAGCAGAAGACGCTTAAGAAGTAGACGGTTTGTTAAACCTTGTTTTTTGCGGATGTATATAGCTATTGGTTATACAAAATGGGTGATTTTTGATCTCTCTGCCCATTGATAGCTTTCCAAGGTTTAGGGCTTCGTATTTCAAGATCATTAAGAAAGAGTAGATATGATCAAATCAAACTACGGCGGTATGTGACCGCCCCGAGATCAGCTTTCCAGCCACAATACAGACAGGAGAGTAGTATAAGGGGGGTTCGCGGTGATTGAGAGATCTCCGCGCGATTCCAAGAATCCTTCAATCTACCTCCAATGACAAACACAGCCCGACATGGAATGGTCTCGACCGTGTATACTAAGGAGGGTGGCTACAAGGCATTGCCTGAGAGAATGAACCTATTAGCGGAATATGAATGCTTGATGTGCGCTTGCGTGCGCTTGGTAGTGTTTCATTTCATAAGTTTATTGGGTATCACTTTTACCAGTACAGGTAGCTGGTTTCCCATCATAGTGGGTGTATTCGAGCCACGATGTCGTTGGCAAATGCCGAGATGTGGCAGGGGAGCCTTGACACGGGCATCATGGATAGCTGAGGCTGACGGAAGCATGGCGAATAGGCACGCCATGAATAGAGGATACTGACTGTAACCTTGGGTATCAAAGTACTCAGCTTCCAAGTGTGGCCTATAGGCCCGGGAGAAGATTGTGGCGCAGCGGCAGCCGAAGAAGAGCACTGGTCATAGCATCTATCCACGGAGAAGATGAAGATGCGGTACATGTATTCAAAGAACCAAATCTCGACTCCTCAGAACGGTCTCGCCACTTTGCGCTGCTCTCCAGCACCAGTGACTGGATCTCTCATTTCCTTCCAGCTAGCAGGGAACATCATATTCCCCGCCTCGCTGCGCGCCATGACGACACCGAGATCATTGCGAGCGGTGGTGAGGTAATAGAAGCTCTGGTCACCGAGAGAAATAACAGAGCCGCGAACAATATCGCCAACACGGAACATCTCATCCATAACAACGCGGTCCTTCTCAACAGCCCGCACGTCCTCCTTCCGGATCAGCGCCTGGAAGCGCAGTTCATCGGTATTACTGTGGTTCTCTGGGTTCGCAGCGGAAGTGAGGATAGCGGCGACATCATCATTATCAGAAGCAGACTTTGACGGGTCCAAATTCGGCGCTGAAGTATCTTCTGGCACAACGAGAATAGAGACAGCTACCTGTCTTTTTTGGACTCGTGTGACTCGGGCGAGGACAATGGAGTCTACCGCGGGTAAGGTGTTGTAGTGGGGCTTTGAGGGTGTGGTTGAGGTTGCCGGGCGAGCTGTGGCAGGGATCGCTCGTGATACTCGTAATGTGGATTTGGTTTGAGTCTTGGGTTGAGCTGGATCGACGACGACTGGGCCGGCGATTGAGGCGTAGATGTTGGCCTGTTCGATGTGTGTACCTGGCCCGGCTGCATATGCAGATACGGAACCAAGGCGTTGGCCTGGGATGGCCACTTGTGGTAAAGAAGTTGCCATTGTGGTGGTCTGAAGCAGACCTTTGTTGTGGAGAGCTGTAGATGAAGGTCGGAGGTGCTGGACTTTTTTTCGGCGGGCGCCCGGGCCGGAAGTAGGTTTTCCCGGTACTATACTACAGCAGGTGCGTCCTTGCTCCATGGGAGAAACTTTTAGTCCTAGCTACGCATTGCTCTAATCTTACTATCCAAGGGATTCACGTTTCTCAACCCATTCCATGTCGCATTGGAGACCAACTAATTATGAAAAACCACTTCTAGCTTGAATACAACGATGTATGCGTAGAAACAGGGAACAAGGAACAAACCGACCCAAATACCATAGACAGGAAGAGACGACGAACAGAATGACTCCAAGTACCCGCTGACAGAACCGATTTCAACGGTATTCAATGCCCAAAGCTAACACCCGAAGGAAAATATGGAGAGGAAAGATAAGCGCATGGAGCCCAAGAATCATGGCGGCCGAAAGATGAATATTGTGCAAGAATAAGACGCTAAAGTTTAAGCCTCCACGAGAGTGTGCTTGGGGCCAACTCCTAGAAGCTCCAAGCATCGGCGAGCAAGTGCGACCACTTCGCCCTCGCCGTCGTCGGCTTCGTCGTCATCGGACTCGAGGTTTTTATCGGACTCGATGTTCTTGTCAGAAATAGATTTGACCATTTGTACAATATCATCCTCTTTATAGATAAAGCCGATAAGTTTCTTGTCTTCGGATTCAAGAAGCTGTAGAAGAGTCCAGATGGCGATATGCTGGAAAGTAGGGTCACCGCTGGCGAGGAATCGTTGCAGGTAACCGCAGATGCCGCCGTTCGGTTCTGACCAGTTGCGGAGGAAGACAGTATAGTCACCCACTAGTGAGACAGTTAGTATAATATGCAAGGAATGTAAGTAAAGAAAGAGACTCGCCCTTCGAGGATAGATTGCCAAGGGCAGCTGCACTGTTTCCTTGGACTTCGATGCTCTCTGAGTTGGTAAGAGGGATCAAGACGTCGAACACGCCCAGATTGATGAGATGAGGCTTCAGCTCATCGCTGAGAGCCAGCACAGCGACGGCGGCAGTCATCTCCGACTGAACGGCGAGCGGGACTCGAAGAACGAGATCCTTGCATTTCTGTACAGCGCCAGCCTCTAATACCAATTCCTTGTTCCGGTCGGAACTGGCAGCAAGGTTGCGAAGGGTGGAAATAGCATGGCACTGGATCTCTTCGTTGTCTGTTGTGCCCAACAAGTCCACGAGGGGCCTCAAAAATCCGGCTTCAATTATAGGTGATTCGTTGAGAGGATGGATGGAAATGTTGCGAATACAAGCGACCGCCGAGAGGATGAGGGGAAGGTAGGATGATTGGAGCAGTCGAAGAAGCGGGGGTAGACCCTTGGCGCGGACGATTTCCAGTTGATACTTTTCATCAGAAGCGAGGTTGCGCAAAGCCAGGGCTGCTTGGCATTGCACTCTAGGTGTTGACGAATCCATAAGGTGGACTAAAGATTGAACGAGACGAGATTCGGTTTGCGCGAGACGCTTTCTATTGGCTGAATCAACGGCAATGTTGCTGAGAGCCGTGGTGCAGTAGTACTGCACATCGACGTCGACGGAAGATAGGAGGTGGACAAGGACTGGGATAGCACCGGCGTTGACAAGTTGCTGTCGATTATCATCTGATGATCTGGTTAGCTAACAACCGGGATACGATAGCAAAATCCTTACCAGAATGTGTCATATTGAGCAAAGCGCCCGTCGCATTACGCTGCACGCGCATATCCTTTGACTTGGCGAGTCGGATCAAAGGACCCAAGGCTCCTGAGCGAGCAATCTTGGCCTTGTTCTCTTCATGTGTGGCCAAGTTCGTAATACATCCCACGGCATTGCACTGCACCTCGACGTTGGGCGACATCATTTGGCGGATGAGAGGGGCCAGCCCTCCGAGGGTAACAATCAAGACCTTGTTCTCAGCTAGAAGAAGTTAGCGATCTATCGCAACAAACGGGTGCTGGGAGACGAACTGTTCACTGCCAAGTTGCCTAAAGCGGCGCTAGAAGCTCGCTGGATTTCGATATCGGAGATTCCGAGCAGGAAAATGATAGGCTCGAGTGCATCACGATCGACTTCTCGTACATCTGGAGGAAGCTGTTAGTTCGAGTCTCCGTTGGATGGGCATCGCCACGCACCATTCTCGGTGATTTCCGCGAATGTCAAACTCGCGCTCCGTTGTAAATCAATATTATCCGAGTATACCAGGGTGCGTAAAGCTCTCAGGGGCTCTCCGGTGAAGAAGTCGGTTTCGGCGATCTGTCGGAAAGTGATGCGTTAGCTAGGCTGCCGAGGGAGATGTCGGTCCCGGGCGGGAGACTGCATCTGAATCAAACTCTTGTGTGAGAAGCTTACATTTGCCAAAAATCCCAAGACATCCGATACAGCTTCTCGTTCGTCATCGGCGAGCGCTGTCTCGTAGATGCCATCGCGGGAGCGACCAGCCCCGAGACAGTCGGTGATATGACACCATCGGTCGAAGCCCGATAGGCACGACAGACAAGTGCTCACGATTCCACTCATGCCTCCTCAGCCCGCATCCGAGGGCGCGCTGGGTTGGGACGAGGATGAGGGGAGATCGAGGTCAAATTTTGGGCGGGGGAGAATGTGGAGGGCAGATGGGAGGCTGGGAAGAGCAGCATGCGCAAGCTTTTCTGGGGAGGCGACGGGGCGAGAGGCGAGGGGAACACAGGCCCGGGCGCGTGACTGCGTCTAGAAGAAGACGAGTGAGGCGGGGCTTGCGATGAAAGCAAGAAGAAGATCAGACGGGAAGGTGAAGGGGAAGGGGAAGGAGGAGAGGGGGTGGAAAGAAGAGAGGACGAGGTTGCAGGAGCTGTCACTAGTGTGCCCCCCCAGGCCGATACGCGCGGGATCTGATAGATGGATGCATATGACAGGGGGAGTGAATATAGGGGAACCGTGGGATTAAGAGACGAGAAGAGTGAACAATATCAATTATCTCAATGTTATCTCTATTATCTCGAGACTCCATCTACTCCGTAACTGTGGATGATATCCAAGCAGTCGCGATAACAAGCTCCCGCGGCAGCTGCGACCAATCCGCGCCTGCGGGAAAGTGTCCCCGGCGATCATTGCATTACAACTAATCAGTATTACAGACGAGTGCCGAGGGAATAGTGAATAGGTGAATATATTATCTATACGGAGCAGTCGACTCTATATCCTATCTGCTACCTTATTCTTAGTCTGGTGTGCACAGTACCAGCCTCCCATTCCAGGTCCGTGCCCAGCATCCAATGACGTCTGGCTGCCTTTCGGCGCGCGCCTTGTGATGAGAACACACTGAACCCACCCTAAGTGACGCAGATGATCACCAGATGGTCCGCGTGAAGGCACTAGTCCTGATAGTGTGGTCTCAGTTCGGCTTTGGGTACCACCGGCAGAGTTTGTCCCGGCTGCGTGAATCCCCTCCAGCACACAAAGGAGGCTACCAGAGACGGTTATAGCGAGAGAGGCTGCCTCTGCTGCCTCGGGAGCCGCGACGTCTCTTGGCAATGGGAGGGGGGAGGCAAAGCGATTTGCCCCCGCAAAGGCCCCTAAGCGACGAATACGCCTAACAAGATGGCAATTCGCAACGCTCAAGACCTCAGAAGACCTGAATACCAGCCCCGCAACGGAACAGAACTCTGGCCATCGCAAGACGGCTTAAAATTGCCCTATGACGGGCTAGTGGCAATCGGAGGTGGCCCCATCGCATCGATAGTCATCAAGTAAAAAGGAAGATAGCGCCTGCTTTCAAGCCTGGAACGCGGGTCCTCTCCGATATTGTCTGTTCGTTCCTTGGGAACCAAATCTGCTGTTATATCATCGGGTTCCCGGTTCCAGTGGTTCGGCCTCTTCCTCAATTCCCCTTTCTTGATCTTCACTTGGACTTTTTGACTCTGGTCCGACTTCACTCTGGTCTTTGTTCGCCTGACATAAGATGGCGCCGTAAACTCTGCGTGCTCGTTCTCTCAGCCCAGTTGCAGATCTTCTTCTAGTGGCTTCCCCTCACAAAGTTCGCCGAACTCCAGAGCTGGAGAGGCTTCTTGACCATCTTGTGATTTCCCCAATTCCTGCCCAAAAGAAAGGCATCTGCCGGTTTGCAGTCTGCCTAGGAAGCCGTTGTTGTAGAAAAGACGTGAGACTCTGCCATCATGTCTGCTTCGACCGCCACCGCCTCCACCTCGCTTGCCGATGCTCCTCGCCCGGGGCGACTGCGTCGTTTAAGCCAGCTGCGAGCATACACCCAGAACCTCTCCTCCCCTAGCGGGCAACGGGCTCGCAACAGCAGTCGATTGTCGTGGTTATCGCCTGGTACGGGTCCTGAGTCTCCGCAATCCCCTACGTCCGCATGCCCGGATTCTGAGCAGCCGGCTTTGTCCCGCTACACTTCGGCTCCCGCCCCAAGCTCTCGTGCCCCCGAAAACCCAACTTCATCCACCGATTCCTCCCACTCGACCCCTCCTGACGAGACCAGTTCGACCGCTCGAGTGATGGCTCGTCTGAGAAGCTCTTCTGCTGTCCAAGGCCGTCCACCGCGCCTGGGCCGAAATACGCCTCCAGAAGCCGCCTCCGCCTCCCCAGAGCCGCCCGCCGCTCCATTAACAAATGTCCCTGACCTGACTGGAACCACCCCGGCGGACACTACAACACCTGATGATTCCACTTCAGCCCCCAAACCCAAGCAAAAAGCGACCATTCGATTCTTTCCTTACCATGACACCTACCAGAGTTCTCGACCCTCATTACCATTTGTCCCGGTTAGCCGCACATTGCCTTCTGAGAGTTGCGTGATCAAAGTTGGACGCTACTCTGAGCGTGATGGAGTTCCAATCCCTAACCCCGCTGAACCATCTGATGCTCCCGTTGGTTTCAAGTCTAAAGTCGTCAGTCGTAAACACTGCGAATTCTTGTACATGAACGGTCAGTGGCACGTTAAAGATGTGGGCAGCTCGTCTGGTACCTTTTTGAACCATATGCGACTGAGCCAGCCAAACATGTCATCTCGCCTCTACTCTATTAAGGATGGCGACATCGTACAGCTGGGCATTGATTTCCGGGGTGGTGAGGAGATGATTTTCCGTTGCGTGCGAATTCGGGTCGAGTGCAACCGATCATGGCAGCAGCAGCCCAATGAGTTTAAGTATGAACGTACCCAGTCCCTTCTCTCATCATATGCTAATTTTATTGCAGCAAAAATACCGAGAGTCTGATCAAAAACCTCGGCAAAGGAGACAACCCTGATTACTCTGGCTGCCGTGAATGCTCGATTTGTTTGGGCTCGGTTTTGGTTAGTCCTTTGGTCCCATTCAACAAAGCAGATATTAATTGCGTTCTAGCGCCCATACCAATGCTTGTTTATGGCTGCTTGCGCCCACGTGTGGCATTACAAGTGTATAAGCCGGTTGCTCCATTCGCCCGACTATCCTATGTTCCAGTGTCCAAATTGCCGAGCTTTTACTGATCTGAGTGCCGAAGTCGATGACACCCCAGACCAGCCCGAAACCAACGGCGAGGCTAAGAACGAGAACGAGGATGAGGAAAACGGAGCATCTACACCGGCAGAAAACGCAGAACAGCTTCCTGCTGAAGAACCCTCAACAAATGGCGTGGCCACCAACGGTGTTACCGATAGTCATGAACAACATGAGACTATTCCTGAAGAAACAGACATTGTTACGGATGTAGAAAACCTACATTTGCAAGACGATAACAGGCTCGACGCCGATACTGAAGATAGCCGGAGTTCGGACTCGCCAGCACCAAATACCAGCAACGATGATCTCGCTCGCAGCGCTACGAGTAATATACCCGGGTGGCAGCCAACACAGCCTCTTAACGTTCCGGGTCCATCTCGACTCCGCGCTGACACCCCAGGCATGTCGGAAACCTCAGACGACAATCCTCTCACTCCGCGAAATGACACCGGCCCTCTGGCATTCGATGGCCGTGCCGGCATGGCATAAGCATTCACATTTTGGCATTCTGATCTAAAATAATTTGGTGGTATTTGCACAAATTCATATCTTACATCCATTTTCGCCCGCTCCTTAAACCAGAATCCCTGGCGGATGCTGATCACACATGCTGCATTCTCCAATAGCGTTCACATACTTGCCTTAGTTGAGTGTTCTGGCAAACCAGCGTGTTCCCCTTCTTCTCGCATCTACCTTTCCATTATTCGATATACCCCCTCCGCAGACCGGACCTTTCATGATTTATTTGGTCGTATCTCAGACGCGAGGGCATTTTCATTTTCGTTGGTCTTTCTGCTGTCTTTACCAGATAATCGTACCGGATCTAGCTTTGTCTATATATGGCAAAGACTATCTAACCTCAATCTATCAATTTCTGCATCCATTTATTTGAAATAGTAATCATAGGGCCTCTAAGGGTCCTGCACGTAATCATTAAGCTTTGCCTCGCGATATCCACATCCGCCACTCGCTCCACTGGTTCATCCGCATTCAAGGCCCCCAACCTCAAAGCTTACTTGAACGGCTTCCACGCGCACTGCGGGGCATGCATAAACACGTAATAAACCCCGGTAATCCGCTACATCCGGATTTCCATATTCAGCTCGTCCCGGAGGCTATTAGAAGATATAAAGATGACCACACAAGGTTCTTCTCAGCCGGTCCAGCTGCGTCTCACAACTCCAAATCTTACTACCCATCCCACATAAGGTCTAGTCAGCATGAGTGAAATCCTTGTCATCACCTGCCCAAGCGGCAAGCAATGCACACACCTAATCCCACTCCTCTATCAAAAAGGCCATTTTAAACTCCGCCTCGCAGCCCACTCCGCCAAGTCCTCTTCAACCCTCCAATCCCTCTACCCGGACGCCGAAGTCGTACAAACCGATCTGCTATCCCAGGATGCATGCCGGAAGCTTCTCGCCGGTGCTACCTCAGTCTACCACGTGGGACCATCCTTCCACTCGCGTGAGATGGAAATGGGCTTCAATATGATCGATGCAGCTGTTGCGGAGGCACAGCTCCCCGGGTCGAGATTTAAGCATTTCGTATTCTCAAGTGTTCTGGGTACTCAGCACCGGAATCTAATGCAGCATGATCTGAAATGCCGCGTCGAGGAACGGCTGTATCTTTCTCCGCTGAACTTTACTATCCTCCAGCCTACGAACTTTATGGATGCGTACCCTGTTGCTCATCTTAAAGCGCAGGAGAAGCCATTTATCCAGAAATTGTGGAACCCGGATGTTCCCAATAGTGTTATTGCACTCCGTGATCTAGCAGAAGCAACAGCGAAGGTCCTCGTTGAACGAGAAAAGCACTTCTTCGCGCAATACCCCCTCTGCTCGACACTACCAGTCGCAGATAAGGAAATCGTGGCTGTTATCGAGAAGTATATCGGGAAGAGCATTGAGATCAAAACGCCTTCGTTTGAAGACGGGGTGAATTCTTGCATTACGTATCTCTTTGGTGGGAAGCAGTCGGATATCTATGCCGGGGAGAAGAATGTTGATATTAGTAAACTTGCTGCGGAGGGGGATTTGAGGCCTGATATCACGCGCGATGAGGCGGAGCGGCTTGTATTATTTTATAATCGGCGCGGGTTGAAGGGGAACCCGTCCGTTCTGCGGTATGTTCTGGGTAGGGAGCCTACTACTGTTGATCAGTGGGTGGAGATGAAGCTTAAAGAGGCGTGAGCCTGGGCATAACTCTTAATCCGTTGACTAGATGCAGGCAGATACATAGACGACAGATTGGATATTTAATAAGTCTGGGTGCAAGGCTTCTTAGAATTATCTACACCTCCATGTGATCTCAGCCTCGGTGGTTTATTGAGGGTACTTCTGGCAGAGCTCGATGGTCTTTCACAATCGGTTCTTCTCTTGTCCCGCTGCTTGACAATAGAGATACTCGCAACCCATCAACCTCGACAGGGTCATGCGAGTTATTCAGAAACTACGTAGATTTGGGCGCAAGAGATGCGGTTGGAATGTAAAGGACTAGAGCCACAACAGGCTCGCTTAATATGGTGGCGTGTAGCCTCGAATCGAGCTGCGTTCGGTCCATCTATGTACTGTAGGTCGGTGATGAGATGTCAAATCGTGCATGATACATCAAAGCTGCGAACTAGTCACGCAATTCTGCTGCATGTATCTGCTGTGCTCGGCCACATGTTCTTCGTGCTGCAATCGAGTTTCAAGGGCTCTTGTTTCCCCGTTGTTCCTGCCCTTGGCAGAAATGGTGAGTGATTATGGGAGGGGTTTCAGCCCACAGTTTCTAAACACTGGTAACTGCTGGGTCAAACATATTCAATCGTGAGCTACCTCAGCCCGGGAGGGTTGGGCGCAGACAGGGGGGCTCCTGGGGAAGAGCAGTGGCTTGCTGGGGCCGTCAGCAATCGGGACGCAGATTTGGCTTCGAGATGAGTTTCTTACTGGCTGCGAGGCATATGCAGAATCAGATGGTAACTTTTGGTATATTTTGGCTTATTACAGCCTAGTCACTTCTGCCGGTCGAATTCCCACGGGTGTGTAATATTTGGAGGAAGCTGGCAACTGAACAACCGAGGGCCTCCTTCTCCTTGAACAGGGTTTCTATTTTACGTTTACGGTCTACTCTGTCTTCAACAAACAAACGTTTTTTATCTTTACGACCATGTCGGGCAGCAAGGATGGTTCGTGGGTTTCTTCGAATTATGCTTTTCACATATTTCCCTGCTAATGCTGCCAGGCCCTGTGGACATGGCACCTGAACGGAACAGCCTTGACTTCAACGCGCTGCATATTGCTTGTCAGGATGGACATGTCAAGACCGTTGAGACTCTTCTTCAGCATCCAAAGGCAGATCTCAAAATACTTATGACACCGACTGAAGATTCAGGGCAAACACCTCTCATGGTAGCCATTGCAAATCAACATGAGGATGTCGTATTCCTTTTATTGAGCTCTAGGTTCTATCAGCCCAGTGATCTTGCTCACGATGAATCACACATGTCTCCCTCCCCCCAGGAAAGGGATAAGCTCTTGGACTGGCTTCGGGTAGAAGATTCGGAGATGATCCATAAAACGCCATACCGCGACCTGAAGCCTCATCACCACGCTCCTCTATTTTATTGGGGAATCATGAATGGAGCCTATGACTTGTTGATCTTTATCAAGAATATGCGGCAGCCTCCTGAGCCTCCAAAAAGCCACAATGTACTTAATACCTCGTAGTAGCATATCGCGTCCGCCAGTAGAGAGATTAACATAGTCAAGTTCCTCAATGCTTGTGATGATGCCCATATATCCCGAGGCTGGGAGGAAGATTTCTTGGTCAAAGACGCAAAAGGACTTACTCCCTTACATGTTGCGGCAATGAAGGGGAATACTAATCTCAGGGATATGCTGCTCCAACATCTGAGTGCCCAGGACGACGATAGAGCCTCTGAGAGAGTATTAGACATGATCTTCAGTGAAGAGAAATGTCAGCCAAGCTTGATGCCAAGCTTGATGTCGCTGGCAATTTACCAGAGTATCTTGATTCCAATGACCTCAGTACTGATACTACGATAGGATCCCTCTGGGCCGGACCGTCTCGAAGATCACTTACTGAAAGATCATCAGGTTTCATGGCAACCAGCCTGAGAATCCTCTGGTAATGAAAATGACTGCCCAAGTAAGGAAATGTATCGAGCAGTTATGAGATAGTACAATAGCCTCACTTAGCCCTGGAATCTGGGAACTTCGGGAATTTGCAAGACGACTATTCCAAGGTTAGCTTGGCTTTACATGCCGCTATATAGACGACCCAGGAGTGCAACTTTGCTTAAAGCTGAAGCTCGACTCATAAATAGCGAGTAGTCTACTACACTCTTGTAAGACTATTCCAGTGACAAGTCTCCTCAAGAAGCAGTGAATTTCTTGAAACGAGCGTCTTCGATGATATCAGAATGAGCGATTCTTGAAAGGTTGGATCACAAGAAATTAGAAAGAGGAAAATTCTATTGGCGTCAAAAATCCACACATTCTATCGTAGCCATCGACTCAGATCCACCAGTTCACATAGACAAGTGGGTGAATGTCAGTATGTTCTTGGGTCTGGAGTAGGTACAGTATAATTCCAGCTCATTAATATAATCAATACATGGTATATATCATGGAGCATCATTCCATACGCAAGATTGCGCCCGATCATCCCACCACATGATCATTGATGTCCAAGGGTATTTAAGGTACTTCTGATGGGGCGAGTGGGTCCTCAAGATGGGGCTTTTCATGCCGCGTTGTTTGACAACACGAGATGCATAGTAAGCGTGGCGTGACAACCTTAGAACGCCACCATAAAGGAACATCGCATCATAGCATGTTAATAGAAACAGTAGCGTCGAACCTGGAGACTGTCGTAGGCGGGGTATGGTATCAATGCCCCTGCGGGCACGCTGCAAGTCAACGTGCAGAACGACGATCTGCTTTCCCCACTTCGGCCCACGGCAACTTCTTCAACTCCTTCGGCGTTTCGTCTCGCAAAAGACCAACATTTCTCCAGATACCCCTGAGAGAGGTAGCACATCATGGTGCTGAACTTCAGCGAGCCTCCGACGCCGGTTCTGAGCAGGCAGAATACCTTCACGCGCAACCATTCTCGGCGTGAGACGCACCCTCATCTATTATCGTCGCGTCGCAAACCGCGCAGGTTCGTATAAATAGCGCAGAAACTCTGCCTGTGTTCAACAATCGCTGACTTTGTTTAGATGGCCCCTGGTTCTCAGGTTCATTAAAGGTGCTATTCACCTGGAAGTCATAGCTCCGGTCTTGCTGCACTCCATATTTACGGCCGTTATCGTGTACCTCGACACCTATGTCTTCGACACAGTCGGCATCCCCAATACAATTGTAAGTCCAAAACAAGATCCACCTTCAAAGGAATTTCCCACTCAGAATCTCCAAGATACCATCTCTCTCAATAGTCGTGGGTCTAATCCTCGTCTTCCGCAACCAAACATCCTACAACCGCTTCTGGGATGGCCGCAACGGCATGACAACAATGAGCACCTGCGTACGCAATCTCGTCCGCACAATCGCTACAAACAGCTACTCAACGACCCGCGGCCCGCCAACTCTATCCGAGCGCGAGGACATCGAGCGCACAATCCGCATCCTTATGGCTATCCCATTCGCAGTCAAGAACCATCTCCGTGCGGAATGGGGCGCTGCGTGGGCCATAGGGGGCATTTTCGGGCGCGAGATCGACGAGCGGGGAACTTCTGCTTATAATCCCGATTACGCAGGATTGTTGCCCTCTGGCTTGCAGGGGCATGAGGATGAGGGGCTGGGGCTGCCGTATCAGTTGACCTTCTTTGTGGATGGGTTTATTAAGCGTGGGGAGCAGAGGGGGTGGTATCCTGCTCCTGGGGCGAGTCAGATGCAGGCGCAGTTGAACTCGTTGCTGGAGGCTTATGGGAGGATGGAGACTATTAAGTTGACGCCTATGCCTGTGGCTCATTTGTAAGTTTGTTTGCGGTAATTGTTTGATGGAGGATGGGTTTGCTAATTGGTCTATAGAATTCACCAAAAGCAAGTACTAGCGCTTTTTGGGTGTGTGCTTCCTTTTGCGATGGTGGACGAGATGGGATGGTGGGCTATCCCGATTGTGAGCCTGGTGATGTTTACCTTGTACGGCATTGAGGGTATTGGGTCTCAACTGGAGGATCCATTCGGGTATGACAGGAATGATATCAAGATGGATGCCCTGGTTGGCGATTCGAAGACGGAGATCGATGTTGTCTTGAGGGAGTGGCGTGCGCATTGCAAGGCTACAGACGCCATTTGGAAGACGCAATGTCAGCACGGAGACAGGTGTCTGGATGCTGACAATAGCCCTGGCGGCGAGGAAAAGAAGTTCATGCAGCAGGATCTGTTTTTAAGGGTCAGGCCCAGAAGTGCCATGTGAATCACGACCTGACGAAATTTTGTTTATAAGCCATGTTTACTGTTTCTTTAGATCGAGTGAAAATGGGGAATTGTTGTATATTTTTTGAAGGTCAAATAGCAACTACTCAAAAGGGTATCTTGTGCTCGTCGATGAGTTGTGGAGGTCGTTCAAATGGGTGGTTCAAGAGCTAGAACGCCATCTAGGATTGAATCGGGCGTCACATCATCTAAGACTCGACTGACTGCGCCCAGGTCGCTGCCGTATTGCAGGCTACGATCCTCTTCAGGCGTTGCAACGATGATACGGTGACGGAAGACCTTCCTTGCTGCCAACATGACGATCGAAGGGGTTAAATAGTCGATGCCATGCAATGGTGCGAGAAGTCTGTAATAAGTAAGCCGGTCTGTAGCGAGCCATGAGTTGAGCCTCTGATAACATACCGCGCCAGTTGAGCGAATTGGAAGTTCGCCTTTGCAGATACGCCCCCTGCCACTGCACGGCTGAGGCGTAAGAAGATAACTATATCTTGTATGTATCGTACCACCTCGGCACTCGTAGTGACTGTTTCACTGGACACTCGAAGAGCGTCGATCATCTATGAGCTAGTTAGCGTGTAATTTTTTATGTTCATGTAGGGACTGTACCTCTCGATCCACTTTGGGGCCTTTTCGCTTTGAGCTCCCAGGATTATGTATCACGGATGAAGTAGAAGAATCCTCTTCAGATATCCAGTCATTATCCTCCAAGTAGGCAGGGGCTTCATTTTGATCATGAAAATGAGATATGAGCAGGTTATCGTTCTGCACACAACATTAATTTCGTTCTTTGGTATGACAGAATAACACACTTACCAGATGTGTCTTAATCGGTGGATATAGCTGACCCAATTCGCGAACAGCAAGAGGAATGAACAGAAAGTCTGTTGGGGCGGAGAGTGCCCCTTTTGCTGTGACTAGTTCTCTGGCTCGCATGAACTAATAATGATGTTAGGCAATGCACAGAACCATGAGGCAACATTCTTACATGCAATAGTTGGACCTGTAGATCATCGTTGGCATAATTGAAGTGTTTTGCAATGATAACGTTGACCACATTCGGCTCGTCTACTGCACTGGGCAGTGGGGACTTGCTCCGATCCCGACGCCCTAGATAAGATGAGATATTACTGGACTGCTGATATTAGAAATGGGGACAGACTTTCAACGATTTGCAAGAAGGTACATACCGATTCGGTCCTAAGCCGGGAATTTGGTGGCCGCGAAAGAGCTTTGCGTGCATCCACCGAGAGGACATCGTTGTGTATATCCTCGATCGAAGTTAATGGGCCACAATCGAGGATAGCATACGACAGGTCAAAAGACTCTGAACATATCTATACATGAATTAGCTCTAGATCTCATTACACACCGTGTCTGGATCATCTTTACCAATGCCAAATCTTTGGCCAGATCCTGAATGGCATCTCCGGTCGTCTCGATTAGGCAGTGCTCTCGGGCGGCTAGCGAGAGAAGAAGGGCCACTTCAAGATCAGAAAGCTGCTGAACCGCTTCTTCAAGACCCAGATGATCCATTCCGAGGCCCCATTAGCTTATCAATGCCAGTGGCACAATTCAATGATGAAAGTTGACGAGAGATGAGCGGCGGGAGTGGGCAGGAGGATAACATCACGATAAATTTGGCCTCGTTTGGCAGGCATCAATATTTACCACAAACAGACTAGCGCAAATCCCCGCGGACAGCTGCCGGTTCACTTGATCCAATCCCAACCCATCAACACGAGATATCCGACTGGATGGTCTCTCCAGAGCCATCGTCTATGATTGTATCTCCCCCGGAATGGCGCCTCCAAACCCCCTCGCCAACTGGGAGAAAGTCGGCGACAGCTTCTACCGCAAAATCACCGTCTATGACGCCATCTTCGACGAGGACGTTGAACTAGAGAACTACATTGTCGCGGGCGCGCCTTACGGCGGTGCCATCGGTATGAGCTTTCTCGAGTTGGAGGATAGCTTCAAAAATGACTAGAGCTGACTTTTGGTTTGGTTTAGCCCTTTATCGCGATGAGACCAAGCCCATGAGGCTGCGTGATTCGCAGAGCCGATCGAACATTGACATATATTCATGTTCAGGAAAGCTGATCAATCGCATTCACGTATGTTCTGCTCTAAGACAGAAACTATTTGCACCAACTGACTGCGTATTAGTGGGAGCAAGCCACTATCAGGGGCATCGGCTGGTCCGACAAAGAGGAACTCCTTGTAGTTTCCGAAGATGGAACCGTCCGACGCTATTTCGGGTTGGACGGAGAATTCACTTCTTTTTCTCTAGGAAATGTAATACTGAAGTATCAAAGACCCGATTCAAAAAGCTAACACTTTGAATAGGGTGCGGAAGAGTATGGCGTCAGAGCCTGCCAGTTCTGGGCCTCAGGCCTGGTAGCTTTGCTTTCTAACAACCAGCTGATTGCTGTCTCCAAATATGATGAACTTCGCCCAAAGTTGCTAGCGGCATGCCCCGAAGGAGAAGTTTCTTCATGGGCATTGATTCCACCAGCACATACACTCTCCCGCTCTGTGGAGGTTCTCCTTGCTGTTGATAAGACAATTTACTTAATCGACTCCACTGATGCCGAGGACAAAGTCTTGCAAGATGGACCATTTAAGCATGTTGGCGTGTCTCCGACTGGGCGGTTTGTTGCCTTATTTACCAGCGAGGGCAAGCTATGGGTTGTGAGCAACGACTTCCAAAATAAGCTCTGTGAATACGACTCGAAGTCGCGAGTGCCCCCTAGCTCTGTCAATTGGTGTGGGGACGATGCTGTTATTCTCGCATGGGAGGATGAAATTCACCTCGTTGGTCCTAGCGGTGCCGCATCAAAGTAAGCAGCTCGGCTTCATAAGCAGTCTCGACATCTAAGGAGTGACTAACTTTCCATAGGTATTATTATGACGGTCGTGTCCATGTGATACCCGAGTTTGATGGCGTCCATCTTCTTACCAATGATGCTTGTGAATTCTTGCACAAGATTGACAGTGAGTATACAAACTTTCCCTTCTAGTAACTCGCATCTAACGTGGACTAGGTGTCACGGAAGAAATTTTCCGTCTCGGTTCTTCATCACCATCTTCGGTATTGCTCGACTCAGTAGAGCAAATGGAAAAGAAATCGCCAAAGGCAGATGAGAACATCCAGAGGATTCGCTCCAGTCTCCCTGCGGCCGTGGACACTTGCATTAAAGCTGCGGGCCATGAATTCGACGGCTATTGGCAAAAGCGGCTCTTGAAGGCTGCTTCCTTTGGAAAATCGGTACTCGAGCTGTACAACAGCGATGAGTTCGTCGAAATGACCGAGAAGCTTCGCGTTCTTTCAGCAGTTCGAGACTACAAAATTGGCCTGCCTCTCTCATATGCTCAGTACTTGCGCTTGACACCAGAAGGCTTAGTTGAGCGCATTACCAACCGCCATGAATATCTGCTCGCAATCAGAGTCTCTGAATATCTGCAGATTCCTGCGGACAAGATCTATGTTCACTGGGCTAGCCAGAAAGTCAGGGTATCGTCAGTAGACGACGAGGCTGTTTGCAAGCTCATTGTTCAAAGACTGGAAGGAAAACCCGGGATATCATTTGAGATAATTGCTCAGACCGCATATGACGAAGGCCGTTCTCACCTCGCAACCCAGCTCTTGAACTACGAACCTCGAGCAGGTAAACAGGTCCCGCTACTTTTGAATATGGAAGAAGACGAGCTCGCTTTGGACAAGGCGATTGAAAGTGGTGACGATGATTTGGTGGTGTATGTTTTATTACACCTCAAAAGCAAAATTCCTCTTTCCAGCTTTTTTCGCATGATCAATACTCGTCCAATGGCATCAGCTCTAGTCGAAGCAAATGCTCGTGATGAGGATACCGAGCTGTTGAAGGATCTATACTATCAGGATGATCGCCCCATTGACGGATCCAATGCATTGTTGTTGGAGGCGCTACATGCCAAAAAACCTCAGCAAAAAGCCGAGAAACTACAGTTGGCATCTCGACTTCTATCGGATTCTAAAGATCCATCTGTGGTGCTTCAGCAAAAGCTGATTTCGGAAGCTTCCCATCTACTCAAAACCCAAGAAGCCCTCGACAAGGACCTTGCAGATCGAAACGAGTTTCTGGGTCTTAGTTTGAATGAAACCATTTACAGGCTTATCCGCGCTGGCTACGGAAAGCGCGCACAAAAGATACAAAGCGAGTTTAAGATGCCTGAAAAGACATTCTGGTGGCTAAGACTCAGAGCACTGGTGGCTAAGCGCGACTGGGGTGAGCTGGAAGAAATTAACAAGAACAAGAAGTCGCCTATCGGATGGGAGGTAAGATTTCGTTTCATTCATTCATCGACTGTGCATGCTAACAATAGACAGCCTTTCTATAACGAAGTGCTTGGTGCTGGAAACACCAAACTCGCCTCGTTGTTTGTCCCAAAGTGTACAAACCTGCCTGTCCCTGAGCGCATTGAAATGTGGGTAAAGTGTGGAATGATTGTCAAGGCAGGCGAAGAGGCACAAAAGGCCAAAGACGTGAACACTTTGGAGCTCCTTCGAAACAAAGCGTCTGGACCTGCAGCCACGGAGATTGAGCGTATGATCAATCAACTTCGGCCGAGAAAATAAAGCGCATTGAGTTTGAAACCATTGTGGCTTTATCAGACAAACTCAGGTAATCTGGTCATCGTCGTCCATTGGGGCAGGGTCTGCTGCTGATGGTGCCTGTGCCGCATCAAGAGCTTGGGATGTGAAGGCATTGGCTTTTGCCGGTGGCTGTGAGGCATTATCGGTCATGGCATCGTCGCCATTCTCGTCCTCATCGTCATCATCATCATCCTGCTGGAGAACTGCGAAGGCTGATGACTTCTTGTTCAAATCTTCCCATTCGCCCTATAATCAACAATCTCGTTAGCTGGGGCATTCAATAGATAGGATAATATATCGTATATCCATACTCTTCGTGCTTTAACTGTTTTCTCGCGAGTGATACTCTTGGCTTTCTTGATCGCTAATTGATCCAAGATGTTTTCAGCTCGCTCCATGCCCTTTTGTTGCCGCAACCGTTGTGCCCTGGAGAGATTCTGCTTCTTCTGCTTCTTCTGAATGCCAGCATTTGCACGATTTGCCAAGACTGAGGGACGCTGTGAGGTGGGAGATTCAGCTCGCGGGGCAGATGTCAGAGAACGGTCGACATCCAAGCTCGGAGATGCAGCCCGGCGCGCTGCGCGAGTGTTTAAATTGGCTGGTACTTCATTAGAGCATGAAACCGAATATCAAAGAAATTTCCGAGCCTTTTACTCACATTTGCTTTTTGCCATGGCTATGTTGATTGTCTGGGATTTGTGTGGAGACTGTGCTATCGATAAAAAAAACTTTTTGCGGGGAGCGAGAAAGACACAAAGCGCAGCATCGGGCCATTCAGCGGCGCTGCTTATACCACAAGTTGTCCCATTCTCCACCTCCAACTTTCCACTTTCTCGCTCAACTTCCCTTCATACCCGCCAGGGATTCACGGCTCATGCTCAACAGGCTTATCTCCTGCTCTTGCAGCCCTATCGACACCCTACTTCCGCCATGAACGTTCGGCAGAGCGCCGACACCCACTCGTTCGGCCCCATCCGTTACGCAAGCCAAAACAGCCACAATGAGACAGTTCTTGGGCTCTTACGAAACAACCAGACTCTAGCCTACGTCGCGCTCATCGCCCTGTCCGCATATATCCTCCTTGACCACTTCGGTTTCGTCCCAATATCCCTGATCCAACTCGGCTGGGACCTGCTGGTGTTTGGAACGCCTTGTTGGGTTCTCGTCGCGTTGGATTCCCGCCTGTCGCCTTCCGATTCATACCCTTCCAATCCGACCGATATGAGCTTCCAGGCCAAGAACGAGGCATTGCGACGCATACTGGGCCTTGAAAACAGCGCATTCCCTTTCTTCCGACGTTCGCGCTCTTTGTCTAGCCTTGGAGGCGCACTCCTCGGAAACAGTAAGGACCCGATTCCGCCAGGTCTAGGAAACTGGGACAACTCTTGCTATCAAAACAGCATCATCCAGGGGCTTGCGTCTTTGTCCTCGTTTCAGCGCTTTTTAGGACGAAATATCGAGTCCTTGACCGGGAAAGGCCCGTTTTCTACGCATCAGGCGCTCAAAGGCATCATCGATCACCTTAACGATGGAGTCAACTCCGGGCACAGACTCTGGATTCCTGCGGAACTCAAGTCAATGAGCAGCTGGCAACAACAGGATGCGCAGGAATATTTTTCCAAGCTAGTCGACCAAATCGATATCGAAGTACAACAAGCGTCACGAGGGCAAACGAGAAATATGGGATTGAAAATGGTTGGCCGGGACGAAAATATCTTGAAGGATATTTCTGAGGATGAAGAAGGCGATGACTCGTCCACGAGCCCTATCGCCAAGTCCTCATTGCGCAATCCTCTCGAAGGCTTGCTAGCTCAGAGAGTGGGATGTATGATATGTGGCTGGACAGAGGGCCTCTCACTCATTCCTTTCAATTGTCTTACTGTCCCGCTCGGTGGGCAGTTCGAATATAATGTGCAGGAGTGTTTGGATCAATACATGACCTTAGAGCCCATTGAAGGCGTGGAATGCGCCAAGTGCACATTGCTACGGGCCAAAGATCAGCTTCAAAACCTACTTGGCGATATTGGAGATGTCAAGTCCAAAGAGGACGATAAATCACAATCATCAGGCTTGAATGACGTGCTTCGCACATCTGCGCTTTCACGACTCGAGGCCGTCGATGCAGCTATTGAAGAGGACGACTTTGCAGAGAAAACACTCACTGAAAAGTGTAACATATCGCCCAAGAACAGAGTGCCATCGACAAAATCCCGACAAGCTGTTATTGCCCGTGCCCCTCAAAGTCTCGTGGTGCACGTCAATCGCAGTGTCTTCGACGAGAATACTTTTATGCTGAAGAAGAACCATGCAGCAGTCAATTTCCCAAAAAATATCGACTTGAATGACTGGTGTCTTGGCGCTCATACTACTGAGAAGTACGGCGACTCCTTAGAGCGATGGGTTATGGATCCGTCGGAGTCAATGCTTCCTCATCCTGGCCAGTCAGTGCGACTGCCAAGTAGACAATATGAGCTTCGGGCCATCATCACGCACTACGGCCGACACGAAAATGGCCATTATATCTGCTACAGAAAGTATCAGACCTCCGAATTCCCTGCCTCTGTCCCAGATGAAATTCTGGAAGCCGAGCAAGACAAACAGAAGACAGAGCGCTGGTTTCGTCTCAGCGATGACGATGTGCAAATGGTCAGCGAAGAGCATGCCATGTCTCAAGGGGGCGTCTTTATGCTGTTCTACGAGGCAGTTGATCGATCCTCCCTCGAACCGACGGAAGAAGGCGACGCACAATCGGTCGCTGCAGACGAGCCAACCGAGTCTATAACAAATTCGACGATTTCAGAAAATATGTCCACCACCTCCACAGTCACAGATGCCGATTCCAGTACATCTCGTGCTACTAGTGTCTCTGACCCAGATCATGCTCCACCATCACCGGAGGACGTGAAACCTGCCATTCCCCCCGTGATATCCTCCAGCTCGGCTGATGTCCATGCTCAGAAATCAACAGACGAGCACGAGACTCCGTCAATGGTCGCTGCATAGATTTATTTGGCCAGCTTCTCGACCGTCCTGGCTTTCTTTCCTTGCTCTTCTGTTCCACTGTGCCATACTACTGGCTGCTGCATGACAACGATACCCGAGGCATTCAGTCTATCATTCTAGGCGTTTTTGGTTTATTTTCTTTCCTTGTCTTTGGACACTGGCATTTTCACCATAAATGTACTATTACTACTATTATCATGACTACAGACCAATTCACTGCATTGGGTTGGCGCCTTGCAATATTTGAATTCCAACCGCATATCATTTTTTTCACTACGTAAACCAGTAGACAGCCAATCTTCTGCCCGACCATTTGCTATGGAGGAAGTGGATTGCATACTTCGAAGATGCTTCTTTGCATCCATGAATTAAAACATTTTTGGGGCTTGATACAACCCTTTATGGTTAGGTGTCCAGCTTTGGAGAAATAATTAAATGTCAGTGCAATATTATCATGGCTCATGGATGTGCTGTATTGTAACTTGAAAGAACGGGTAGTTTGATGGGCAAACAACATATTCATCTCGCCCACAAATATTGATCCTTTTCACTCATGACCCATCACTCATCAATCTTAAGAACGAAAACAAACCCAATCCAGCCATTTAAACCCGCCCGATGAAAAAAAAAAAGTTCGAAAAGGAACAGAGAGCTTGTTTGCAAAACGAAACTGAACGAATACATACCTAATTGCGCCGATTTTATGGATACATGGCATTTCCCATAACTTCTTAGATGCGTAAATACCCATCACTCTCTTCGATCAATTCTCGTCGAGCTTGAGAGCGCTGGTACGAAGTGATGCGACGAGCCTCAAGCAGTACATTGTTTGATGGCTGGGAATTCTCCTCGCGCATAGGGAAATGACGACCCATCGTGAAACGCTGCTCTTCACCACGGAGCAGAACATCACTCAAACCACGTAAGTCACGGACCTGCGAAGGGGAGAGAATTGACTGCCATACCTCCTCAGGCACATCTTCCACATCCTCTTCAAAACGCACGGGAATGCGAAGAGGATTGCGGACTGGGACAGGAGGTGTAGTGTCACGGGCGAAGCGTCCGTCAGCTCGAAGTGTTCGCTGTGGTGGAGGCCCAGCGTTTGCAATGGCGAGCGGCGGCCCGTCAACCATACGGTCATAGTCGAAGACGTTAATGGTGGGCTCTTCGGGCTGGTATTGGCGGTCTTCATAGTCGGAGCTTGTGGCGTGGTAGTTTTCCTTGTCATCATCGGATTGGTACATGAATCTGGTTGACGCGTTGACTTCAGGCGAAGGGCTACTGGAATGATCTTCGTAGATCACGAAATCTTGTCTGTCAGCACCGCTGGGAGAGCTCCATACTCTCGTGCCGCGTGAGGGAGTGGAGGGATTCAAGAAAGGCCCTGGGCTTTCGAATGGGTCTGATGAATCCCCGAAAGGATCTGAGCTGGACAAGTCTGAGCTGGACAATGTACTGAGAGGCGAGCTTGATCTATGATCATAAAAAGAGTTTCGAATCTCTGACGCGCTCATACTCGTGGGTTCCATGATTGTTGAGGTAGGACGTGCTGGAGTGAGGCTCAGCGACCACCTTCATGCAAGATGGAAGGTAAGAAGTGGTGAAACGAAGGGTACACTTACAAGAGTGAAAGCGATCATAATCGCCCACGTGCAACGGAGAATTTCCTTCATCGCGGGCCTCAACGGGTTCATGGGACCTGAGTCTCATATGATGCACACTTCGGGGGAAAGCAGGAGCCATTCTTCGCTGGAGAGTTCGAGCAGATGAGCGAGGAGATGAAGCCGGAAACCCACCAGTGGAAGTCGACCTTTCAATTCGGCGGCCACGTGAAGCTGACATACCCCTCATGCTATTACTATCATGAGAAGGTGTAGCTTGAAGACTTTAGGGATGCGCTTTCAAAGGCTGACTCTGTAGCAGGCTATATGAGATCTCAGACATCTCGAAGAAGTCAGTCAGGAGTCAGAAGGAATTTGGGGGATGTTCTTCTATCAAAATCGTTAGAGAGGCTCATGAGAGCTTTATCCTGGTCTTGAGTATTTGAATCCTTTAGGTGCACGCGTGAGTCTGCTGTGCAGTCAATGTTGAAGAGCTCCCAAAACTACTACCTCTACAAGCACGAATCACACCTGTGCTTTCCCAAATCATGGAGCGACAGGGTTTCTTTCTCTCAACATGAAAGGTAACTGTCAAATCAAAGTAATAACGGCGATTAACAGCATCAATTTAGTGGCATATAGTTCAAGACGCTCGGCGCTGATTGCATCTTGGATTTGAGCATTCTCGACTGGCTCTGCAGTGTTTGCAATGCGGGAAACCATGCGAAGTGTTGAACATACTCATCAAGTTGTCATTTGCAGGATACCTAATCAACGGAGACGGTCGGGCTGTTCTTTTCTAGTACCATTGCGTTGCAGCAGTACTCGACATGAGGTTCACACTTGCTAGACATGAGGTCTCCATCAAAACCCTAACTACATTGCCAAGATCCGGATACGCCTACTACCGATTGACGGTCTGTACCAGACCCCACTGTTACTACCATTTGTGTCCAATTGATTTGCATGGCTAGAGCTTCATAGACCTCATTGTTCATGCTCTAGATGATATACATACACGTCAATGGGACAACAAGACCAGGGTTAATGGTGGCACGGGCTCGGGCGGGCTTGGCATGGGGCCTTATTTTGAGAGATCGACGATCTCAATCTGAAGTGGACATTTGGACCACTTAATCTGCGCTTTTGGCTTCCGCCAGCCCACATGTTCCTCGAGTGCGGGAAAGATCGACGATCATTATTGATCTCGATCCATTCCATCCTTGCAGGCCGGGTTTCTTGTCGGAACTATTGAGCTGGGTCCACTTTAATCTCGATTGACTGCCAGTCGGCATCGTGGAGTCCCGCATCAAAATATCAAATAGGAGATCCTGCAGGCTCCAATATCGGACTCTTGCCGTCAATATTGACCCAATGTCATCATAGGGGACCCCTAAAATTATCTCAGTGGACGTCCTCGATTCTTTATAACAAACGCAAAGCGCTGCCCGAAGACTGTTTAGTTCCCCATACTATCTACTCAATTTAATCAAACATCACAATGCAGCTCACCAACGTTCTTCTGGCCTCCACCCTGGCCCTCAGCGCTTCTGCCGCTGTCAATGTCACCACCATTGCCCCTGCCATCCAGGCCCGCTTTGCTCAGTTGGACTTCGGCTACCAGGAGGTCACTGCCTTGTTGACCCAGCTCGGTGACAAGTCCGCAGGAGTCACCGCCGATGTACGTATTTTCGACCCAGTCTGAATCGAATATTCCCTAATAACCAAATGCAGGAGGTTGTCTCCCTCTACAACAGCACCGTCGCCATGGAGAACAAGGACCTTGGCAAGGGCCAGCCTCCCAAGCCCTTCACCGAGTCTACCCAGCTCGTCATCTGCCAGTCCTTCCACTCGGTATGCAAAATGAATCCCAATTCCATTTCAAAATTTCAAAATCTAATAATCTTCGTTATTCAGCTTGCTCTGAGCGGTGTTGGCTGCAACGAGGCCTTCGTCACTAACGCCAAGGAATTCAACAAGGCCCAGCGCAACGACCTCCAGGAGGGTCTCACCCGCGTCAACGACGAGACTGGCGTAAGTCAAGTTCTCAATCTAACTCGAGTCAATCAGCTGCTAACATGACTTCAGCGCTTCCTCTCCGGCGTCGCCAAGTACGCTCTTCCCTACTGTGCTGCCACCGTGAAGGTCGATGACTCCGCCATCACCAAGTCTATCCACGCTGCTTCTGCCGCTCTCGACCCTTCTGAGGCTTCCTCCTAAAGAGGGCTTTGAACTTTAAACCTTCAATCAAAATATGTCTTCTGCAGGCTATTATTAAAGGCGGCTCCTAAACAGCGGCCATTCGATGAGCCTGTTTGCTTAGTCCGTCCCAAGTCTTGAATACTTAATCATAACAAAATATCAAATGGCATTTTCATGCAAACTCGATTCAGGGGGCTTTCTTGCTCATGGTCCTTACAATTTAATCTATTCACCTAGTGTATGTAAAGCCTATCGGAGATTTTACAGATGTAGCTGGGTGCTCTATCCTACGAAGCGAGGCATGTGAATCTAGTAACAGTTGTATTGGGAATGCTAAAATATCCATAGATGGGACGAAAAAGTACCATCCCGCGATGGTTGACTTCCCCACGCCATAGATATGTGGCAACGCTTGTTCCAAAGATCCATTATTTCATATTTTCTCTCCCTCAATACACCCAGCGATATCCAGGGCAAAGCACACAGCGAGTATTCATCTCCCGAGAATCAGTGACACCTGGCAGAAGAGAATGTCCCAAGAGGTATGTAGCAAGTCGGCGGGACGGGTTAGAGTTGCCCAACCTAAAAAACAAGGCTTTGACCGGGATTTGACGAACAGACATAAAGGGGGCATCATAGAACCGAGAAAGACCATCAGCGAGTACATGAATGAAATGAAAGGAGAATCGAAGAAAGAAGATGAAAATCGGTGTTTAATATCTCGTTGGGATGTGGCGTTGCCTTAAAGATCCGGGAATAGTGAACAGGGTAATAAGCCTTGCGGTCCATGTGATCCATCGCTATTTTCCCCAAGTAGCCAGCCACAGATTGCGATCGAATACGGAAAAGGAAAAATAGCAGATAGGTTGCAGACAATATCGGCTACATCGGTCTGGTTTTACCGGTGGGTTTACCGGTACTGGCCAGGGCCGACCATTCCGCCTCGCACATCGCCGCCATTAGACTGGCCAAACATCTCGAGGAGATGGCGAGATGAAGGAGGAGGTCCTTGAGGGCCGGGGTTGCCAGGTCCAAATGGGCCTGAGCCAAGACCTAGCATTTCAGGGTTTGGAGGGCCCATGGGAGGGAAGCCAGGAGGAGGGGGGCCTCCAATGTATCCCGGTGGGGGCATCATACCAGGGGGAGGACCGCGAGGGAAGGCCTGACGCTCATTGATGGGTGGGCCATTGCCAGGCATGGGCATCATGCCTAGGGGGAAGTTGGGACCACCCAGGCCACGGTTCGGAGTTGGGATACCCGGTGGGGGTCCCATTGGGCTTTGAACATTGCCTTGCTGTGGGGGAGGCTGGCCGTTCCATCCAGGTGGAGGGGGCATATGCTCAAGGCCTGGAGGGCGTTGCATCATAGGTGGCTGTGGTGGACGAGAACCACCCGGCGTCATGGGACCTTGAGCACCTTGAGGGAAAGGTATATCATCGAAGTACCCCATCGGTGGACCATTTGCAGGGCGACGGCGGAGCTGTTCACTGTCGGGACGCTGCATGTTGGCGATGGCAGGGTCGTCCAAGAAGTTTGGTGCTTTCTGAGCACCAAGTCCAGGAGGAGGGCGGGTCATCATTTCTGGAACTAGACCAGGAGGAGGAGCTGGTCCTCCACCGGGGGTTTGCTGTGGTCCAGGGGGGGCAACCCGTACTTGTTGCATGAGTCGAAGTAGATGCTCTCTCTCGCGGGCCTGGGGATCCTTGTCTGCAAATTGCGCAATGGGACTCTCATGACTAGGGCTCACGTAATCCTGGCGAGGCATTCCGGGTGATAATAGATTAGTGGCAACTCTAGGCTGCTCCTGCACCATCGAAGAGGGACGAGAGTGGCGCTGAGACGAGTCAACTTGGTTGGGTGTGGCATTGGAAGATCGACCACCTCCACCTCCCAGCATCTGAAGAATGCGCTGGAAGCCTTCCTGGTCCGCGTCTTGTGGGTTGGGCGGCATCCCCAAAGGTGGAAGTCCGGGAGGAGGCCTAGGGATCTGCTGCGGTTCAGGTGGTGGTGCTCTGGCAGGGCTATCAGGCGGAGGGCTGAAGAGACCAGCAAATCGGGAGGATTTGCCTGGTTTTCCACTCGGTGTTTCTCGCTTAATACTTGGTTCGACAGATGAAGGCGTACTGACTTCTTGGGGAGCATGAGGCTTAGGTTCACCTAGCATGCCAAAGAATCGTTCCATGGATGAATCGGGCATGAATGGTGTACTGCCATGACTAAAGATCTCACCATCGGTGCGACGAGTTTCGGGTTTCTGTGAAGTAACAGGAGGCTCGGCAGATTCATCGTTCTTTTCTTCATATGCTTGATTCTGCGGAGCTGAGCCGGATCCAGCCTTCATGCGCTCCTTCCAACGCTCAAAATCTTCTTGGGTGTGTGCGCGGCGAGGCTCGTCGCGATCATTGGCATCTAGCCACTCGGGCTCTTGGTCAAATTTGGCGCCGCGGTTCCATTCGCGGTCAGCGCCCTGTCTTTCACGGCGCCATTCACGGTTTCGAAGAGGCGGCTTGTCGTCATCAAGGGCGTCGGCAATATCGTGGTTGTTCTCGTCACGGAACCAACTGCTTTCAAACTTTGAACGGCCTGGTTGGCCATCCTTCTTTCCAGGGAAGCGGTTCTCTTTGTCCCGGTTTCCTCGTTCAGCGTTAGGGTCGCGAGGGCCATCTCTGGTATCCCAGCGATCGAATTCCCCATTGCGTCGAGGCTTTCGATCTTGTTCTTCGGGGCCAAATGCTCGACGGGGACGTCCAGCATTCCAGTCCTCTCTTTCCCCGCGTCGGTTATTCAAGGCGGGCTTCCCATCTCGTCGTTCAAGCTCACGCTCCGGGGTATCTTTGTCTCGAAAGAATCGGTCTTTGAAGTTGAAGCGTTCGTTCTTCTCGTCGGCATCGTGTCGTACGGAACGATCTGTCAGATCGAATGAGCCTTTGCCTCCGATTCGTGATGATGCAAAGGCGGTTTTAGGGGGTCCAAGGATTATATCTTCTAGAGATATCCCATTCCGAGTTAGCTGTCATGTCAAGGAGTGGGGTATAGCGAAATGAGACGTGGGAAGGCATTAACTAACCTGAATTAGAGCCCCTGGGAATGTGACGAGCTTCAAAGATGCTTGGTCGCCGATTCGTAGTTGCTTCGGAGGGATTGTTAGGATCGCGCGTATTTGATTGTTTTCGTTGGGTGGTAGGGTCAGGTTGAGGCCTGCAGCGGAGGTGGTTAATCTAAAAGCTTGGACGGTGCGAGGTGCCGGTCATTCAGGGAATTCGGAGAGCATACATCCATTCCTCAATAGGTGGTAGGCCAGCTGGTTTTGCGACAAGAGGTGATGAGCGCAGGAATAGCAACTCATCAATCTCGTAGCGTCGCGCCATGGCGGCCGTATGTGGGTGTGTGCGATCGAAGTCCACAGCAATTATGACGAGTGCATTTGTTCACGAAGGTTTCGAGAGCTTTGGAAAAGATGTAGATGTTATAGAGGCGATAGTACGTAGAACCGACAGTAAATAATTGGTCGAAAAGGAGGTTTGCGGGGGACGAAGGATCGGAGTGAGGTTCGAGGAGAAGCAGCAAGCCACTTGTGGCGAGAACCAAGGCGGAGTCGGGTCGGTCAAAAATCAATGATCCACCGCATGCGACAGCGCGATCCAGGAGAAGTCAAGGGATTCGGGCAGTATGGGAGGAGGATGGCGTTCGAGCCTGGTGATGGGAAGGAGAACAAAAGGAGGAGAAAGAATTCGAGCGAGATGCAGTTCCGGTGGAGAAGCAGGGAGGGGAACTGTAGGAGGTTTCGCTGCACCCAAAGGAGTCAAGGCGGTTCCGCTTCACGCTCTACGACAGCCAGTTGCTCGCTTCCAGGGGATTCAATCTCGTCGTCGACTTTGTCAGGAACATTAGTGTCGCACTCAGACCATGTTTTCTTTTTCCATCGTGGATTAGCTCTGGCACAAAGCCCCGGGCCGGGGCTTTATTATATACCTCGGCCAATTAACTAGGCGCCCGTTGGACAGCAGTCAACAGCTGGAAGTCAACCATTTTCCATCGATACGGCAAATCATTGTAATGCTCTATTGAAGGGATTTGTAGTTAATTGCAGGCACCAGTGTCCTCTAGGCAGGGGCATGACTACCTGGGCCGCTTGGCCTGCTACAACCACGAATGTGAGAGACCGATAACGACTTCCAAGGTTGGTCATTTGCGAATAGTACTTGGCTTGTAATTTCGCTAGCTATGTGTGGAATGCTAAGTAGTTTGCTGCATCAGATACAAGTGGAAATATCGGCGTGGAGTCCTCCATGGAAGCTTTCAAATGTTCAACGGCATAGATAAGCCACCCGTAACTTGACGTGCGCGTGCATGGAGTCTTCATCCGATTGATAGTAGCATGACTAAGGATACCATCCTACTTATTGTAATGCTCTTATTTAAGAGGAGTTTATGGTCATCTTCCAATCTTGGAAAGTTATGTGCCTGAACTTTTGTGTCTACAGCCCTGGAGAGCTCTGCAGACATATTCTGATACTGGCCGCATGCTTTATGTACCTCGCGTAGACCACACCCTGGGGCCATTTGTTGGACGATCGCATTTTTTCACAACTCCCCTAGAGAGCTTAAGGAGGACCTATACAGAACTACAATCCATAATATACCCAGCTGCTAATTAATATTCGAATTCCAGCTTTTCTCCCTCGATCGCCTGCGGTTTAAAGTTGAAGACTAAGCGGAGCCACGCCAGCCAATCAGCACCCGTGAAATCTCGATGGCATCGGAACTTCAAATTCATCGCCGAGAAAAAAAAATAACACTCATCCCTCCAGCCATGGCTCATATCACAGAGCATCCCTTGAGGACAAAGAGGCGTAAGCTGGATGACGACTCGCACGCGCAGAATGATGTCGTCTTCACTTCCCCTGCTCAGCTGCGCGAGCTGCTAAGTTTCCAACAAAACGCCCAAGCTGCTAACAAAGGTAAGTTGCCAAAGATGCATATTCCTCGAACAAGTGCTAATATACATCGAAAGCTATCCTCCACTTCAAACAGTTCCTCCTGTCTATCAGCAGAGCTGAGAAGGAGGCTGACAAGGCTCAGAACCTGCGTGTCTTGAAGGGATACTGTGACAAGCAAATTACTCCCGCTAAGGAGGAAGGCGGAGATGCCGTCTGCTTCCCAGATTTGATTCAAACATGGGGCTTGGGAGAGAGCACTAACCAGGATACCCTGCTTACCAGTGTCCCATCCGTTCTAGCCATCTTCTTGAAAACTATTTCTCGAGAGCTAGAGTTCCGCGATTTCGGTCTTGCGCTTTGCAAACATCTGCTTCAGAAGGACCAATTGAGGCTTTTCAACCGTGGGCTAACAGCATTGAAGACCAAGGAACACTTGATCTCGCCATGTCTTCGCCTACTGACCGAAATTGTGACCTTCGACGGTGGTGCTGTAGCGCGTCTAGTCTACCAGCGCCGCCACATCACATTTAAACGGATGGAAGTGTTCCTATTTCTCAGCAAATCTCAACAGGAAGCACGCGAAGAGGATTCCCAAAAGTCAACGCTCAGGAGAAATGCTCAGTATTATCTACTTGCGAATCTGCGGGTGCAAAGCACCCTGGAGAAGAGTGATATACTCGAGCAGCCTAAGCTTATGAGGGCTTTCCTTGACAACATTCGCAAAGATCCTCGAGATATGGTCATGGAAATAATCAAGGTCGTTGAAAGAGATATCGTCCAGGATAGCTCTGTACCTCGCAAGTCCAAGAGCAAATTCTTCAACCGAGGGAATATGGAGAGGCTGGTTACTCTCTACGGTTATGACAGAGAGTCAGATGAACCAAATCCGCAGAACATTTCAATTGCCAACGAGATACACCGTGTCTTGATGAATGTTTGCAAGACCTCTGGCTTAGGAGTGCTTCTCCCAGAGTCAGGTTGGTATCCGGCTGGGGTTGACCCCGAGAATTTGCCTGCAGAGGACGATGAGTCTATTGAACTGGGCCTCGATTCACCAATCTACTTGGATAAGTTTCAAAAGAACATTCCAGTTCGGAATAATACATTGTCATACCTCATCCAATGTCTCCGCCCTGATGTGGACAGTCTACAGATCGAGCTTCTTGTGACAATCTTCAAGGTCGCACCGGAGCTGATCGCTGACTTCTTTACCAAGAAAGTCATGTTTGAGTCTGATCCTAAACTCACGTCAGCATGGATGGCCGAATCTGCCCTCCTTTTCTCTATTGTACAGCTACCTGTCCCAACAAACTGTGGCTGGAGAGAAAAAGAACCATTGCTGCCACCACCCATATCCGTCGCCATCGAAAACATTCTGCCTCGGCCGCTTAGCTTGAAAACCACCACTCGTTGTCTCAACATGAACACAGAAGTTGTCACTTTGTTTGCTGTTCGGATCCTCACTCAAGCATTTACCAAATTGCGTGCCGTGTTGAAGATATTCAGAGCTGATCATGGCCGTGCCCAACTTTTCTGGAATCAAGCTTCTTCCAAGCTTTTGGCTGAATTCTCGCGGAGGTGCCCATCAGTGAAAGATGTTGTACTTCTCTTCCGAAGAACTGCCAAAGAAGATCTGCAGCAACAAGAGGCTGTTGCCGAACTTCTGACCTGCTATTATGAAACCATGCCTGATATTGCACTAGAGGAAAACTTTGATGTGTCTTTGGTTTTGGTGGATGTTCTTAAGCGATTGGAAGACACAGAGGTCAGCGAAGATGACTCTGAGCTGCTTTTGAGTCAGCTACAGAGTGTGCTCCAGATTGCGCAACAGTCCGCGTCACTCCGTTGGTGGCAGAAGCCTGGTAAGTCAAAGCAATCGACCAAAATTAAGTATATGGCTAAGTCGCAGAATAGCTGCTATGCAGTACTCTCCCTTCACCTCAATCCTCAAGGTGTTGATCAGCACTTCGGACAAAAACTCGTCGCGCAAGATATCGGTGCTTTTGAGAACCGTGTTAGGAGAAAACTCTGTCCTCCACGATCCTCCTCGGTCGTTCAATGCGATTTTGTCCAGCATGGAGGACTCAGAGAGCGACCTTCAAAGTCAATTGGTTTTCTTCGACAACTGCGTGTCTCGAGTTGCGAAGAAGCCGGTTCATTACTTGGATTTAGTCGGAGCGTTGTCTTCTGAGGCGGATGCTAACCCAGTCAGCCCCTTGGTTTCAGCCATAGTGGAGCAATGGCCTTTCGTGGTCAAAGCAGGAGACGATTCAACAGAGCAGGCTGTAGCGACATGGATATCTAAGCTATTGGGTCATTTGAGACTTGCTGGCGAAGACAAGAAGGCGCTCAAGACAGCCCGAGACGCATTGATCGAAGCGACTGAAGCCAAGAAGACCAAATCTATGTTCAAAAAGTGCTTCAAAGATGTTGAAGACGGAGATTCCGAGGACAAAATGGACATCGATTCCGAACCACAACCAGGAAAAAATGCTAATAAGCTCCCACCGGTGGATTTGGATGAGATATTCGGCTTCCTTCCCACAGAGGGAACTTCTCACAATGCTCTCCACCGATGGGAGCGTGAGGAAATCGAGGTATCAATTGAACAAGGTCGCATCTCTGAACTGATACTCTGTCTTTCTTCTGAACATGAGGAAGTTCGACGACAGGCGTTTGCCAGCATTGTTCGGTTCATGGCCAAATTAAAGGTGAGCAAATCGTCCCGTTCTTGTAACCTATCCAATACTAATCACAATCAGGAATCCTCTTACTCTGATTGGCGCTCCGTTTATATCCTCGCCGGAGAACTGCTAGAGACAGTCAACAGCATTGGCTTAGAACAGCCAGTCCCATGGCTCATCTCAGAATGCGCCTCAAACTGCCTATCTGTTCTCATTAACCCTCTCCACAAAGTCTACGGAAAGGTCAACAAGTTCCTCCAGAAAGCCCCATCATGGGAACTCGAGAAGATTCCATCTTACTGGATCGATAAAATCTTCCTCCAAGAGCCTGAATTCGACGATGGCTACTTCGACGAAATCGACTGGCTCCTGAACCTCTTCGTGCGAAGCCTTCGCAGTAAGGCAGACATGGAAGTCTTCCGGCGCTCAAACGTCTTCGAACGCATCCTGTCGCTCTATCAATCACCAAGTCTTAACGATTCGGCTCGACGGAAGATCTTACATGTCATTTACCGTGCTGCACAGGTCGGCGGTAGCACTACTTTGGTCACCCGTGCGGCAATTATCAGCTGGATACAGATTCAGGCCGCTGAGGCCGAGGGTAGAAATGTTGCGATCCTTTCCTCTCTCGCTCGCAAGCTGTATGACACTTCCGATCAGGAGCGCGTCAATGCATGGAGTGGTGGGACCGTTGAGCGGATATTAGATGAGCTGGCGGAGGCATAGTTCTTGAGAGTCCAGAGGCTTTGTATCAAAAATGATATCTATCACACGGCTCTTTTTCCGTCGCCAAATCTACTTTTCGTATTAATAGTGAATGTCAAAATTTGATGATATATCATTGCTCTAATGACGATTGCCAGTAACTGGCCTCCCCATTTCCTTGCGAAAGTCATTATGTTCCAAGAAGCTGACGGCATCTATTGCAAGAAAAATCTATATTAATCCAATTGAAAGCCTGTATGGATAGTGCGCAGACATATTCGTAACATTGTGGGTATCTTCGGTACATAAAGAAGAATTTAACCCCAAGTACCACCACCGCCTCCTCTTCCTCCACGTCGTTGAGCAGAAATACGCCAATCATCCTCACCAGCAAAGCGATTGTGCAGAGGCTGGATACGCTCTGCCTTCTTGCGCTTCGACAATTTATCTGTAGGCGCGACCTTGAAGAATGTAGGTGCTGCTTCAACGAGCCATTTAGGCTCTATTGAAGTGACGATTCTCATGTACTCTTTAGTAGTAAGAACAAGATCGTGATAAACGACATGCTCCGATCCCTTTCCAAACAGCGCTGAAGATGGGTGCATGTACACGGGAGTGCCTTCAACCAGGGTCTTATAGCCACCTTCTTGCTGATCCTTGCGGGCAGCGTTGCGGAAGAATCCTGTACAAAGTGTCTGGCGGACCTTCGTAGTGTCCCGACCACATGAGATGATTCGGTGCTTATATCTCTGCATAATTCCCAGAAGTTGTTTCCGGACATCCTCGGCACGTCGAATTTGACGGGCTTGAATGAAGTTTTCAAAGCACCAGGCGTTGTTGAAATTGGAGTTCTTCCAAGCATTATACACGTTGAGCATGGTCAAGTGGTCACCCATGGGGTCGTGAAACTTCGCCTTTTTGGCGTCTGCTTGCTGTTGTTTCTCTTTCGGGCGGTAGAAGGGACTTTGAATTGAAAGCATCGCCACGATGGTGAGAATTTCTTCCGAGCACCCAATGTCCACGGAGGCAATAAGAACCTTGGCTAAAGCAGGCTCCATTGGGAAGTCAGCCATCTTGCGACCTAGGCGAGTTAGAAGTCCCTCGTCATCTAGGGCGGACAAGGCATATAATTCTTCCAAGGCAGTAAGCATAGTGTTTGTTGGAGGAGGGTCCATGAAATCGAAATGGAGCAGATCGTTGATCCCCATTGCTTTGAGCATAAGAATTGTGTGAGACAAATTCTGTCTTTGGATATCAGGGATTGTCGTGGGAAGCATTTCTGAGTTGTAGGCCGCTTCAGTATACAACCGGAAGCACTTTCCAGGACCTGTTCGACCGGCTCGGCCGGCTCGTTGCTTAGCTTGTGCCTGTGAGACGGGTGTGACCACAAGGGAATCCATTCCAAGCTTTGGATCGTATGCATTTTGTTTCACAAAGCCTGGGTCTATCACATAATAAATATTATCGATAGTGATGGACGTCTCGGCAATGTTGGTGGCGATAATTACTTTTCGGCCACCGGGTGGAGCGGGATCGAAGATTCGACTTTGCACTTCGCTTGGAAGGGCAGAGTAGACAGGAAGAATGACAAGTTCCGGCACTGAAGGGCCTAAAGCTTTCATTCTTTCAAAGAGAATTTCACATGCTGTGTCAATTTCTTCTTGACCAGTCAAGAAAACGAGGATGTCACCAGCAGCTTCAGTCAAATGAATTTGCATGACAGTGATCAGGGCAGCATCCAAATAGTCCGATTCTGGCTCCTTTGAATACATGATCTCAACAGGGTATGTTCGTCCAGGAATTGAGAAGATAGGGCAGCCATTGAAATATTCTGAAAACTTCTCGGCATCGAGAGTAGCTGATGTGACGATTAATCGAAGATCTGGCCGTCGCTTAATTGTTTTCTTCAGCAGTCCAAACAGAATATCGGTGGCGATCGTCCGCTCGTGGGCCTCGTCAAGCATGATGACCGAATATTTTTTCAAATCAGGGTCGAGCAGAATTTCTCTCTGAAGCATACCATCAGTTTGATACTTGATGACAGTTTCCGGACTTGTCATGTCTTCAAAACGAATGGTATATCCGACTTGACCACCAAGGCGGCAGCCAACTTCTTCAGCCACACGCTTAGCCACAGACATGGCAGCGACACGACGAGGTTGTGTACATCCAATGAGACCTTTATTTCCCCACCCAGCCTCAGCCAAATACTGCGTCACTTGTGTTGTCTTTCCTGACCCAGTGTCACCGACGACAATCATGATTTGGTTGTCTTGAACAGCGTCGAGTAGTGGCTTGCGGAACTTGTAGACCGGCAAGCTCTCACGCTGTTGCTTGATAGACATATCTGTGCGCTTGCCGAGAGACAGGTTCTTGCCCATTGTGACTCGTTTCCATTCTGGCTCTGCCTCATTCGACTTAGGTTGCTGAGTGCTGCGAATTTCTGCGGCAAATTTCCTATCCTCTGGTGCAGTCATTGGGTCAAGCCACTGTGCATTTAAGTCGACTTCGGCGGCGCGCTCGGCAGCCTTGTCCTGTGCCTCTTGCTGCTTGAGTTCGCGTCTCTCCTTTGCTATATTGGTGCCAGACATGGCAGCTCGGTTCATAGAGCCATCAGGAGCCTTGACAACACGAATAGGAGAAAGCTCGAGGGATTGCTTAGTCTGACCGGCCAAGAACGGAGGCTCTTCGTCTTTAACTTCAATGTCGACGTCCTCTTCTTCTTCAAATGTGCCCTCTCCAGTAAGTGTGGCGTGATATTCCTCCTCAAGATCGGGGTAATCAGCTGCAGAGGCAACGCCTGAGGCGATAAGCTGCCGGATCTCCCATCGCTCGGGCGAGGTCATCCGTTTGCGATTTCGCATTGGTCGACCATTTGACTCTTCAATGACAGGGACATCGGAACTGAGATTCCCGTATCGATCACCTCCAAGCCCGCCATCGAGGCGTTCCATGTTCGCGCCAGAGGCAAGACGTCGTTGAGGAACAGTATCCATTCCTGTAACTTGATCGACCTCCTTCATTGACAGTCCAACTCGGCTGCCTTGAATACTGACAACCTTGACCTTCACTGGCTGACCCCGAGATACCAAGTCCGAGGGGTGATTAACCCGCACGCCCTCTTGCATCGCAGAAACATGGACGAGCCCATCCACCTTCCCTTGAACTCCTTGTAGGTTGACGAAAGCACCGAAATCCTTGACACCTGTAACCCGCCCTTCATAAATTTTGTAGAGAATCGGTTGGTCGTCCAACTCGACGGGCGGTGGTCTGCGGAAGTCTTCGTCATCTCGATCTCGTCGCTTTCGGCGGTCGCTGTGGCCATTGCGATGGCTGTCGTCTCGATCTCCGTATCTGCCAATTGACCTCCCAAACTCGTCCACGAAATCGTTATTCTTGCTGCGTCGCTGTGTGCTCCGTGACCTTGAACGATATCTGTCCTTGTGTCGGCGTCCGCGGTCATCGTAGTCTGGGCTACGGCTTCGTTTCTTTCGGTCTTCTCTGGATCCACGCGGTTTATCGTCGCGTGCTTTTCCAGCTAAGCCTTCTAGCATAGCAAATGTGTCGTCCATCGCACCTGCTTGTGCATCTGCTCCGTCGGTCACGCCATGGTCCAGGTAGTCGTTCTCGTCCCAACGCTTCTCGGTGTCTGGAACAGCCAAGCCCTTGAAAACTCGAGATTTCTTTTCCAGCGCACCTAACTCGTCCATCAAATCGTCTTCGGCGGGGGCGGAGGTCTCTGCTTTCTTTGATTTGTACTTCGGGTGCATCGTGAGCACCATGCGATCGATACTTTCCATTAAGCTCTGAGGGAACTCAGCACCCATCTCGTCCAGCCCCTTCTTGAACTCATTAAAGTCGCCGTTGCATTTCAAGTGCTGGTCAATGACGAACTCAGCTAAAGTTTTCTCATTGATGCCCAGATGGTTCTGGAGCTCGTTCGTCACTCGCGACACGAGCGAGAACAGCTCCAGTGACTCCAGATCATCCATGGCGAAGTCCCTAGAGCCCCCGAGACAAAAGAGAGAGGCGACTAGGTTGGAATCGTGAATTCGCCGAGTAAAACGTCGGCGCAAAAGTCAGAAGACGTTGACTTCGCAGCTTGGGCCTGAGACTCCGCGGATCCAAAAAGCGTGCAGCGCGGAAAATCAGTCCCGCCGACGTTGCCACCGATAAGATTACGGGTTCTTAGGGTAGATCCATCGATGCTCGAGATTTGGGCAGCTAGTTATACAGTGGATGATTATTCAATAATTATGTTGATGCGAGTAGTCTATTCCCATAATTTACACAATATAGTACATCCATGTTAATACAATGTTCAGCCCGCCTGCGTCGATGACTGAGGCACATGCGCGCTCCCTTGGTCATTAGTGTTGCTTTCCAATCTCTCCAAACCATCCAGAGGTGATTCTGGCTCTACTTCTTCAGTGTCATCGGGCCAGTCTATGTCAGATAATTTGGCCTCTTCCTCACTTTCTCTTTCAGCGGTTTCCTCGACTCCACTTTCACCCCTAGCTTGCTTCTCTCGCAAGAGTTGCTTCTGCAGAGCGATTTCACGAAGCAGAGCAGCGTTTTTGCGCAAGCTCTTGTTCGCCGAGAACTCAGTCAAAGCTCGCATCATCCTTTGTTCTGTGATTTTCTTGACATGGGTAGCCAAAGTCCTGTCCGTGAAAGCACCGCCAAAGCGATAACTCAACCAACAATACAGAATCAAGGATTTGTGAAGGACCTCAAGGTCTTGCATGTATGCGCGGTTCGCAGATGCAGTTTGCTGCAGGACTTCCAAGTTCAGACCAGGGATTTCTAATAGCTTTCCCTGGTCATTTTCCGCAACGCAGTCTGCATAGCTGCAGCAGACGTCCCGTATGTCAGAGCTCATAGGAGCTCCTATGATGGTCAACTGGTCTTGAATCTTCAGTTGCGCCACTGAATCAATGATCTCAGCGTTGGAAAGCGTATTTTCACCATCACATATAAAAAACAAAGGGCTTGTTTTCGCGAGTTCAAGCAATCTTTTGATGACATATTCGAACGGGGTACCCGGCGGGAAATACGCTGAAAGCTTTTGAATCAAACCCGTGGTCGGCCATATTCCAGCGGCGCGAAGGGGCGGGGGCTCAGTGCCCATGGCTTCTTTTATGTACGGAAGATCAACTTCTTCCCACGAAGTGACAATGCCAACATTTTTCGCATTTTCTATGCTGCCAGCAGCGCGGTAGCGACCTGCGCGGCCACCGATTTGCTTTATTTCGGAAACCGAGAGTCTTTGCAGACCCTGCTTCGTTCTTTTGATGAGTGTCTCGAAAACAATGCGCTTGATGCTCCTATTCATCCATTAGAAGAGCTTCACGAAAGAAAAGGAAATTGCATAGGGCAAAGATCAAGGCGTAGCGGGAAAGAAAGACAGAGGACTCACAAATTCAAACCCATACCAATGGCATCGCTAGCCACGAGGAAGTCATAATCATTATCGGGGTCGTTGAAAAGTTTTGCCTGCTGGGACCGAATCTCTGCTGGAAGACCACCATATACGATGGCAGCTCTCCTACCAGTTGCTTTTTCGATTTCTTGCTTAAAGGTGTGGATTCCAAATCGAGAAAAGGACACTAAGCAATCTCCTTTTTGGAGATTGTTGATATTGCTTCGCAGACTCTTTGGTGAAACTTCCAAACCGTTGAGGCGCTCGTACCGGTGGATTTCCAATTTGTCTCCAGTAAGAGCGCACAACTCCCGAATGAGCGGCACTGCGCGTACCTCGCCACAGAGATGCAGCTCGTGAGCCACCGCTCCAAGTACAGCTCGAGTCCAAGCCCAGCCTCTTTTGGGATCTGCAATCATTTGGATTTCGTCAATGACTCCCACCTCAAATTCACGGCCCATGGCAACCATTTCGACCGTGTTGCTCACTACATGTGCCAATTTGCCATTCTCCGGAGACTTGATTTCATCTCCAGTGACCAGGCTAACCGGGACACCCATGTCATTGAAGCGATGGTATACCTCTTGCGCGAGCAGTCTCAGCGGCCCTGCATAGAACCCGTTCTTAGATGCCTCCAGCCGCTTCAATGCATGGTATGTCTTGCCGGAGTTTGTGGGGCCGACATGGAGATGAATTGTACGTTGAATAGCGCGAGCACGAGGATACCATTCTGCAGGGTATCGGAAATCGGCCAACTTCTCCTGCGCTTCGAGGTTTGGGGCGGAATATTTGCTGGTCAAGTCTTCAGAGTACACCATATATTGAATCTCATCCCGTAGACCCTGAGCTCCTGCCTTGAGGAAAGCATTGTGGAGCGACTTTTTAATCAGCGTCAACGAGCCAATCCTTTGAGATGCACTCTTGTCGTTTACCCGACAGGCATTTTTGATTCGGCGCTCAAATCGGTCCCACGTCGGAGGCAACGAGCTTGTATCTACAAGATGTCTTCTGCAATCTTGTAGTGCTGTCTCAACCATTTGACTGAAGTTTGGGTGATCTGCGAAATTTCCAGGCCTTCTTGAAGAGCCGGACAACGCCTTGGCGATCCTTTTCTTCGCGTCCGAGCCTCGATTGCCATCTTCGTCGCCTGAAGCTTTGCTTTGCTTGTGGTGCTTTTTCGATCGTAGGAGAGGAGAGGAGGTGGTGAAATGTCGGTCAAGGGATCGTGGGAATAGTCGCCATGCGCCGACAAGCGGGCGACTGGCTCCGCCAGCGGGCAGCATTAGCGGATGCCCAGAGGCTCTGAAGGTTTTATCCGGCAGAGTAATCGACAATCATGTCCCAGGCGTGTAGAGCGCGCGTTGTGGAGGCTGGGTTGAAGAAGAATTGGTTTCAGCGATGGTTTCAAGAAGAAAATCACAATCGTCTCCAGGCCGGGAGAGCGTTCCCTGGCGCGCCACCCGAAAGATCCACTCCCTGTTGAAGCTCCAACGGTGGGGAAGCGCTCTCCTTCATATGCCTCCTACACGACCACGCTTTCTTCTCCTGACCAACTCCCCCTCCTCGGTGGCCCCACTGCATTGGTCTTTTCACCTTCGTGCAACGCACTGTTAGACCTCCATCTGACACCTGCAGCCCGAGTCCTGTGGGCTGCCCGCTGCCCGCCACAATGGGCGCCTCTATAATTGACATTCAGCGCGACAGTAGGTGGCCTCTTCCTGGCCCAGCGCTCTCGGTGTATGGACTCTAGCTAACTCGGCGTGTTTCTCTATAGTCATTCTAAACACAATCCGCCAATCCGTCGGGCAAGACGTGTGTCTCTCCTCCTACCCCTCTCCCTCCGCTGTGACTGACAATGACGTCTGCCTTGATTTAGTGGAAGGTTTTGGTGGTCGACGAGAACAGCAGGAAATTGATCAACAGTGCCGTCAAAGAGGAAGAGATCCTCAACCTCAACGTCTCCAGTGCGTATCCAGCTGGTCCTCGATCAGAAAACGAGCTAAATGTTTCGTCACCCCGCAGATGTCGAGCAGATCGAGCACCGCCGGCCGTTCAACCCGGACATGGACGCTCTATACATACTGTCGGCTGAAAGCCATATTGTGGACTGTCTGATGGCCGATTTTGAGGTCGAGCGTTACAGAAAGGCCTTTTTGGTTTGGACTTCTTGTTAGTCGGCATCGGTGGAGGCATCCCAGCTCAGACATAGCCAGCTAATGTACTCTCAGTCCTCGATCCACAACTCAGAGTCCGGCTTGATCGATCAGAAATGGCGCGCAACCGCATCGCAGACTACCGAATCATGAACATCAACTTCTATCCCCGAGAGTCACACTTGATCAGTTTCCGTGATCCATGGAGCTTCCCAATCTTGTTTCACCCATCCTGCAACAATTTGATCCGGAACCATCTTCAGGAGCTTGCGCAGAAGGTACACTGGCATTCTTCTATTTTTAATACTCACGACTAATGGCGTTTTCCCACAATTGAAGATTGTTTCCCTGTGCGCGTGCTTGGGCGAGTACCCCATCATCCGTTACTACAAGCCGCGAGCCCCGACCCACGAAGCAGCTGTCCTGTGTTCACACCTGGCGCGGTTTGTCCAAAGCGAACTCGATCAATTTGCGCAATTCCAACGCGACTTCCCACCTCAAACAAATCGACCCCGCGGTGTCTTGCTCATTACCGATAGATCCATGGACACATTTGCGCCACTCCTTCACGAATTTACCTTCCAGAGCATGGTCCACGATCTTTTGCCGATCAAAGATGGGGATAAAGTCACTTACAAGACGATGGTGAACCAAGGAAAGCCAACTGAGGAGATCAAGGAGATGGAGCTTGGGGAGCATGACAAAGTGTGGGTTTCGTATAGACATATGCATATGCGAGAACTCCTCGAGAAGCTTGGCGAGGATTTTGCCAAATTCAGAGCTGCCAACCCGCAGTTCGCCGAGGAGTACGTACTATCATTTCATATTCACTGCTGGAGCATCGCTAACTTGGCCATCTAGCAATGACAAAACCAGTGTGAACACGATCAAGGATATGCTGGGAGGCTTAACAGAGTTCACGGAAGGTAAGGATGCATACACGTTGCACTTGAACATGGCCGAAGAATGCATGAAGTTCTTTCAAGAAAACAAGCTGTTGGAGGTCAGCTCAATCGAACAATCTTTCGCCACTGGCCTTGATGAGAACTACAAGAAAGCCAAAAACTTGGCAGCGCAGCTCGTGCAATTACTCGACGATGAATCTGTCCTCGACCCAGATCGTTTGCGACTACTTCTCTTGTACATTATGTATCGCGGAGGTCTGCTTGGCGGTGACATCCGAAAATTGATGGCTCACGCCCACCTCCCCGGTAAAAATGGCGAGATCATTGCCAACCTTGATCTCCTTGGAGTCCGTGTTGAGAAGCCATTGAAAGATGATAGGCCACCGGTACAGCCTTTATTCAACCGCCGCGCTCCTGCACCAGAGCAAGAAGAAGTTAGCCTGACTCGATATGATTTGGGAGTCAAGCAAATGCTCGAGGAGCAAATTAGAGGAGCGTTAGACCCGACCACTTTTCCCTATACTCGCCCCCACACCGAAAACGACGGTGGCGTCCAACAAGAGATGCTATCCCAGCAAGCCTCTCTGCGCAGTGCAAAACCCACATGGGCACGCACACGTTCTGTCGACCAGCCTCGCCAACGGTTGATAGTGTTTATGGCCGGCGGTGCAACATATGGAGAGTCACGCTCCTGTCAAGAGATTTCCCAGGCATGGAACCGTGATGTCTTCCTTGCCACATCTCACATGATTACCCCGGGCCTGTTCCTGCGTCAGGTGGGCGATCTTAGTATGGACAAGCGGCGTCTCGATATCCCCGCTGAGCGCCCCAGGCCCACTGCCCCAGCATATCTCTTTGAGCGCGAAAAGCCTCCAGCTCCAGCTGCTCCTCCGCCACAGCAGAAGAGGCCATCGGCAGCTCCACCTCCAAGGCCTTCTGTGCCTTCTGCGCCTCCACAGGCTGCGATGGCCAACATGTCGCTTGGATCAAATGGTTCAGCTCACCCTCCTTCCGGTGGAAAGCCACCAAAGAAGGACAAGGAGAAGGAGAAGCATAAGGAGAAGAAGGACAAGAAATACAAATTCTTCTAAGTTCTTTTCCCGCTCGTTGCATCTATCTCTCTCTGTGCTGGCTCACGTCTCCATTCGGCGCTGTTGTGATACCATCTCTTTCGTTTCTTGAGCATATAACAGGGGGGCGCTTTCTTTCTTTCCCATGTCGGCTCCTTGTTTTGCCATTCTCCTTTCCTATGCTGGAGGCTGGAATCTGCTGCGTTCTAAAGTAGACGTAGGGCTTTGTAGCCAACTTTCATAGCGCTGAAATTTACAAATTGTGTTATGACTTGCGCCAATCTCCTGGTGTCATCCTGTAAGCTACCTAAAGGCTCTGTTGATATGCGTCACCAAACAACCAGCCACCTGCAGCGTCTCATGCCAACTGCTGGGATCGTACAAGAAAACTATCTGTATTTCATTCTCGGGTATCTTATTTATGTTCATATAATCATTATAACCATGAAGGAGAGATCTATCCATTCCCTCGCATCAAGCGTTCTCCCCCAAATACTGCAAAATCTTATCATCCTGATAGAAAAGATTCCGGACCTTCTCATTCTTCTTCTTAGCGTCGGCATAATTCTTTCGTATTTGCTTCGCATTCAACTTCGGCGGTTTAGGCGGCGGCGGTGGTGGTGCCGGAATACGGTCTCCATCTGCATCGAGTCCCACGCCCAGTCCAGCCGTATCATTCTTGATCCGTCCTTTCAGCGGCTCACGGATACCTTCTCGGCCTGCAGCACCTAGTCCCAGCCGGCTATCCGGGTCCCACCCATATGTTGAAAGGTAGCGGAGACCTGCGCGGTTGCGGTCTAGGTGAGAGGGCGGGTGGGAGTGGGCTAAGCAGACTTGGTGTGCCAGAGAGGCCTCGTGTGGGTGGCTTGAAGATACAGATTCTGGTTCTCCTTCATCTCCGGGCTCTATTAGTAGTTTACACACCTCGCATTGTGCTGAAGTGATGTCGCCCGAGGAAGCGGTGGTTATGATGGTGGTCGGTGGCGGAGTATTTGCTTCTGATGCTGCTGGAGCGGAATGCGTTTCGGTGACTGGGGCCGGAGATGGAGACACCGAGTCTATTGGAGTTGCTGGCGTCGTGCTTGATTTCTTGAGTACAATCGAAAGATAGGTGTCTGCGATATTAGAGCTCGTCTCGGCAGTAGATGATTGCGATGTAGTATTCAGTTCAGACGAGCGCACAAATGGCACACGTTTTCGCCGGATGCCGGCGCCAAAGACACGCTGGTCCTCTAACGGGAGGAAGTAATCTTCGTCGTCGTAATCAGGAGGCATGGTGGGCGCATGCAGTGGAGAATCTTGTTCTTAAAGAAGTTGCGGTTCATGTGCCTGGAACATTCGGCGATAAGAGGCGATAAGGCTCGCGCTTCGGACAGCTCGACCTCTTTCCGCTCCTAGAACACTTTCTTTCCAATCTAGCAAACCCGACGATGCCTATCCCAATTATTGCCCATGGCATCCAGGAAGGCATCTCGGCTATTCCTTATGCCTGGGAAACCATCAAAATTGCGCCATGGTTCCTACTTTTAGGCGGACTGAAGTTCTACGCCGGCGGAGCCAGCAACACCTCCGAGCGGAACATGCACTCGAGGGTGGTGATGGTGACGGTAGGGATTTCTGACACATGAGAATACAGAAAATATTTGAAGCTAATATTCGGATTTATCAGGGCGGAACATCCGGTATAGGGGCATCAGTTGTGTACGAACTGGCCTCTCGTGGCGCTCAAGTGATTCTGCTCACCAAACAACCACCCTCCGATCTCTTCCTCGTTGAATACATTGAAGATCTCCGAAAAGCCACCGGAAACCAAATGATCTATGCGGAACAAGTCGACCTCTCCTCCTTATATTCAATCCGTCAATTCGCCACGAAATGGATCGACAACGCACCACCCCGCCGTCTCGATGCCGTCATCCTGTGTGCAGGCCTAGCAGCTCCAACCAGCGCTCGCAAGAACACCGAAGACGGAATCGACGAAGAATGGCAAATAAACTATCTATCCAACTTCCACCTCCTAAGTATCCTTAGTCCCGCCCTGCGGGTACAGCCAGCCCACCGAGACGTCCGAGTCATCTTCACGACTTGCTCTGGATACATTGGCGCGAAATTCGAGCTGGACTCGGTCAAGCGACAGCCCAATCGCATGGTTGCCAAGTCTCCCAAGCCCAAGGGTGTATATGCACTTAGCAAGTTCTCTCTCATGTCTTTCGCGCATTCGTTCCAGCGCCATTTGAATGCATACCAGCGGCCCGATGGCCTTCCGCCTGGTACGCGCGTTTTAATCGTTGATCCCGGCCATTCGCGGACACCTGGGACCCGGCGCTGGATGACGGGTGGCTCGCTTTGGGGCTTGTTGATCTATCTGATTACTTGGCCTATATGGTGGCTTTTCCTTAAGTCGCCGCATCAGGGTGCCCAGAGCGTTGTATACGCTGCTATGGAAGAATCATATGCTCGTGGTGCGGGTGGCTGGTTTATTAAGGAATGCCGGGAGATGGATTATGCGAGAACCGATATACAAGATGAAAACTTAGGGAAGCGGCTCTGGGAATTCAGCGAAAAACAGGTCGAAGAAGCAGAGAAAGAGGGTGCAGTCAAAAGGGCTTTGGAGAAGAAAGAGAAGGAAACCGAGGCAGAGAAGAATGCTCGTAAGGAGACCTCCTCGGCTAAAACACAGACACCGGGCTCAAGACGAAGTAAAAAGACTAAGTAAATGGCAGCCTCTTCCAGGCAGCTTTGTGGACTACCATAGAGCATCAATAAAGAGCATTATTATGAATAATTCTCAGACGGCAGTAATGGTTTTACAATGCCATTGTTTTAATAATATGGCAACAAGGCTTTCATTAACCGAGTAGACCCCTGCAAAGTGACAAAGACGAGAATTAATAACCCAATCCCAAGATTATCTTCCTAATCCTACATCTGTAATACTCATAGGCTAAGAAAGCATTCAAGAGATGAAAAAAGAAATTCGTTTCATATATTCTACCAAAAAATATCTATGGCAACAAACATCACCCTGAATTTTGTCCCAGACTTTTACCACCCCGCATCTATTTCTTAAGCTGAGCCAGCAGCTCGGCAGGAGGCTCCTGGCGGTAACCCTGGGGGTTGTTCTTAGTCCAGAGCCAGAGGTCCTCGCAGGCCTGCTCGAGGGTACGCTGAGGAGTCCAGCCAAGCTCAGTGGTAGCACGGCTAGCGTTAGCAGTGAGGTTAAGCACATCACCAGCACGGCGGGGAGCAACCTCGTAAGGAAGGTCGCGGCCAACAGCAGCAGAGAAGGCCTTGATCATCTCGTAGACAGTGCTGCCCTTGCCGGTACCCAAGTTCCAGGCGCGCACACCCGGGTTGTTAGCGCGGAGGTAGTTGAGGGCCTTCAAGTGGCCGTCGGCGAGATCGAGAATGTGGATGTAGTCACGGATGGCAGTGCCGTCGTGGGAGGCGTAGTCGTCGCCAAAGACGAGCAGCTTCTCGCGCTTGCCGGTGGCAACCTGGGCGAGCAGGGGGAGCAGGTTGTAGGGGACGCCCTGGGGGTCTTCACCCATGATACCCGTGGGGTGGGCACCGGCGGGGTTGAAGTAGCGGAGGAGAGCACCGTTCCACTTCTTGGCCTCGGCCTCGTTGCCGGCCTTGGTGGCGTTGTTGCGCTGGGCATTGATCACGTCGGTGATGGCGGTCTCGACGGCGAACTTGGTGTTGCCGTAGGGGTTGGTGGGACCGAGAGGGCAGTGCTCGGGGATGGGGATCATGTCGGGGAAGCGGGTAGCGTCACCGTAGACGGTGGCAGAGCTGGAGAACACAATGTTGGTGACATTGTGACGGACCATAGCACGGAGGAGGTTGATGGTGCCGTAGACGTTGACCAAGTAGTAGTCCAGGGGCTTCTCGCCGGACTCGCCAACAGCCTGAACAAAATAGAGTTAGTATTGAGTGATTCCTATGATTGTAGAGACTCAATTGAGCTCTCTAGAGCTGGATTCAACGAACCTTCAGAGCAGCGAAGTGGATAACGCTGTCAATGTCGGGGTGGGCCTCGAAGACCTTGTCGAAACCCTTCTCGTCGGTGACATCGAGCTGGACGAAGTCGGCCTTCTTGCCGGAGATAAGCTCAACACGCTTGAGAGCCTCAACGGAAGAGTTGTACAGGTTGTCAGCAACGACCACCTTGTAGCCAGCCTCGAGGAGAGCTAGGGTGGTGAACGAGCCAATGTAGCCCGTGCCACTATGCGCCTGTTAGTATACAACCCGACAGAGGCTAAATCGGTGACACATACCCAGCAACAAGAACAGAACCAGCAGGCATTATGAATCAGAGGGGAACTAGGAATTGATTCAGAAGAAAGAAGAGGTTGCAACGAAAGAAACGAGAATCTCAGCCAAAGCGGACGAGGGGCAACACTTTAAGGGGAAAAATCCAGGTGGGGGGGAAGTGGCCCCTCCCGTCATATCACCGCATTACGCACGCAAACACTATACCCCGTACGCCTCCTACAGCTTCCGGGGTAGGGGGGGTCGTCTTCCAACGTGCCATTGCGGCATGTAAGCAGCGTAATTTACCCAAGTACCTAGACGGGGTATTTACGCCTTGCTACCTCTCCTCTACACGGACTCGAGGACTCCAGGTGTTTGTTTGTAGATCGCGGATCGGCGCTGGCGGTGTGCAGGCGGGCAAAGAGCCAGACCACCAGCGTCTCGCCGTCCTTGTTTAGGAGATGATAGTCCGAACAAATCTTCCGGTCTGCAGCCGAAGCTGGGAAATGGCCATCTGTCAATCTTGCCCGTTTCATCGTCGGGTCCACTGAAGCTGCCGAATCACCGCTCCGGGTTGGCCCATCCGTCTTCAGGGTCCATGACTACGTGGCGCCGAATGCGGGAGGGACCCGACTCGGAACAACAAATACATGGATCTAGATCGGTAATAGTTCGGATCTGGACATTCGTCTATTATACTGTAGGGATTGGTGCCGGAAGCATCGATGTCGTTGTCGCAGACCGTAACACCAGGCTATCTATTGGCACTGTCTGGTGTTTTACTTGAAGAGCGTGGATAGATTAAACAGTAAAAGATATGATTGGTATGAGCAGAAAATTTCAAAAAGAATTGCTTCGGCATGATGAACAGGTGAACCCTTGAAAAAATAATCGGGTCAAGCTAGTTTAGTGGGAGGACAAGTGTCCGTTGGACGAAGTCCTCCCGGTCTCCCCGAGGCCAAGCACATGAGTTTGCATTTCCAGCAAGCATCAAAGAGTGCAATTGAATACATAGAGTATTCCCATAGCCACGGAGGCCTCGGAGAGCACCCTGTTCTGTTCGGACGTCAGGGCGAACATGTCTGTGCGATGTTCAATGTATTAGTACATGCCGCAAAAGCGGGCGTGAATAATCTCGCGGGCATATGTTTGTCGTGTGTTTAACCAAGCAGCTCCACGTCCAATCCGATAGCACGCATGAACAAGTTGACGTTGCCCAGGCGCTGGCTAGCCATATCAGCAGGGAGAGTCTTGCTGTAACCAACGGTCTCCATAACGCGATCCCTGTAGAATATTAGTTAGATTATCAAATTCTGGAAAAAGTATGATGTAGATCAAACTTACTTGACAGCAATGACCAGGCGCTGCTGCTGCTCAGGGCTAGCTCCAATACCGACAGCGGCCAGGAATTGCCACACATACATATCATCGCCAGAGTTAATGGAGCCAGGGAAGATCTCAGCGAGACCAGGCTCGAGCATATCGAAAAGCACATTGAACTTCTCTACCCATTGTTGCCAATCACGCTCAGAAGCCTGTCCGGCCTCTTTGACGATCTCAGCACGACTAAGCAACATAGTAAGAATACCAAGACCAGTCTTAGTACGGGCGACAGCGATGACTTGGGTCTGAGCGATCACCAAGCCCAAAAGACCAATGATGATGTTGAAAGGTGCCTCGTTCACGTAGCCAAGCAAGCTCGGCATGACTGCGAGAGAGAATAGATCGATAGCCTCACGAACAGCAACAGGGAGTTGAGCATCGCCTGGGCCGGACGCTTGTGGAAGACGAACCACGTCCAAGCTGTCCAGGTGAACCACAATCATGGTCAAGATGGTAACACGCTGTTCTTGGTCAATGTGGCGGAAAATGCGAGGGATAGCCTTCTTTCCCTTGGGATATGACAAGAAGGCAATGAATGGGTGCGGGGTGGTTGAGTTGGGCACAATAGGTTCCATGACCTTGAGTGCCTGCCAAAGCTTCTGGTTGAGTGCGTGCACTTTCTGTCGCCATTCCATGTGCTCCTGGATCGCATCCGCATCGCCGTCCTCTGGTGGTGGTGGCATCGTACGTTCCATGTCTTCCATAGACATCAAAGTACTGTAAACATGCTCAATGTTGGTGAGAATCGATTTTCGGTCACTGATGCTAAGATCCGAGTGAACCTTCTTCGGCCGAGCACCGTCCGAGCTATCTGGTCGTTTGATATTGAGCATAGGCTTCGGCGCCTTGGCGTTGCTGAACGAGATCTTGCCCAGACTTCCCTCGATGATCAGCTGCTTGTTCTTCGGCTTGGCCTTGGCGGCTTCAACCGCACGCTGAACCTGCTGCTGCATGCGTTGCATATGATTATCCGCGCTCTGGAATGCTCGACGATTACCGTGTCCACCGAAACGGGCACCGGTCTGGAGCAGATATGTTTGGGCGAAGTGGCCCAAGGGCTGATGAGGATGCTGGCGGGGGGCTCCGCGAATCTGACTGTAGACCTGGTAATAGAAGTCTTCTGCCAGGACTGCCTCGGGATCCGCATCCGCAACGTTGCCAGCAGCTGCAACAAGCTGCTGAAGCTGGATGCGAGTAATGAAGTTCTTATCCTGAGGTGTCATCAAGCCGTTGCCTCGAGACAGAAGGAAGATCTTGTGGTTGCGCTTCGCCCGTTTGGCATCTTCCTCCAAGTAGGCAGTGCGTTGGTCCTCAGTCAAATTCAAGATTTGCTGCGGGTTGGTGATAATCGGCAATCCATTGTTACCGCCGCGCGACGAAGGTGGCGGCGCCATTTGCTGCTGAGTACGCTGACCGGGGGGCGGGCCTGCGTGACGAGGGCCAGTAGGATGTAAATTGGGAGGTGGAACATTGTTCTGAATCATGTGGAGAGGTAGACCAGGTGGTGCTTGCCCTGGGACACCGCCGTATAGCTCCTGGATTCCTGGTGGGGGAGGAGCCATATGTGGCGGCAGTCCGCCTCTCTCAAGATGAGCTCGCAAAAGCTCTGGAGGCAAATTGGGAAAGCCATCTGGGAGAGATGGGAGCTCTTGCGGGTGACGCAGGTAGGATGGGTCTGGCATCTGCGGAGGTAACGAATGCGAAGGCAGCTGGCCTTGGTTGCGCATTTGAGCCTCAACCTCCTCCAAGCTCATCATCTTTCGACTCTGCATCACGGCCGGCTCTGGCTTCTTCTGTTGAATTCCCCAGACGCTCGACTTAGCCTGTAAATCAGGAATATAGCCGGGATCCGAGTACTTTTCGTAGCCAGAGCGCTTCACAGGCTGCTCAACAACCGCAGGTTCAACAGGCATTTGCGAAACAGGCTGTGCGGCCTGCGGGTTCTGAAGAGCATAGCGAACTTGTTCCTCGCCAATGGCATCGGCGACTTGCGCAGTCTTCCCGAAGAAGTCGAAATCCCGACCGACTCGTCCAGTATCTGCGCCTGTAATGCCCGCGCCGCCGCCGCCTCCGCCGCCGAAGGTATCGTCGTTGAAGGCATCCTGGTCGTCGTCGAGCTGATCGCCCAGTCCATCGTAGGTATCCTCGAAGTCAATTCTTTCTGAAAGTCAGTTTTGAAGGCCCATCGGCAAGGTCTCGTGGGTAAAGGTATCTCACGCGTCATCATCTTCGAAGGCCTGCGCGGCGACCTGTGCGAAAGGGTCTGGATTCTCGAAGAACCCCCGGGGACCGCCCGAGGGCTGGTCTCGGTCCCTGGGGAGATTCGTATCAAAGCCAAAGAATGACATTCCTGGCCGAATGAGGGACGGGAGAGGGAGGTTGAAGGGACGATGGCAAATGGTGGGGGTGGAATTAGCCCAAGAGGGTGAAGTTCTGGGAAGTGCGGGTGCCTCAGGCCAAATTGCCAAGCGTTTCCAGATCCGCTTCCCGCATCCATCATGTCGATGCCTCATACATCCTGCGAGACAGGCCCATGGACTTTGAAGACTAAGCAAATGCTTATGTCTAGTCAATGAAACGTCCTTTGCATCGTGTCAACGTGTCACATGTACGGTTTATCTTTTCAACTTTGCTTAAAAATGCTCGAAGACCTGTAGATTCCATAAGGTGCTAGCTCATATGGGCGGAGTCAAAGGGATAATGTTACCAGTAACTGTCTCATGTTCCGGGGACGTTCAACGAGACAAAAGTTCAAATTTTCAGCATAAGTTCAATTTACGAGAAGAATATTCCGAGGCTCAGAATCTTCGTAGTCGCTCGGATTACATACTGACAGTCATCATGTTCTTGGCTCCACGCATGCAGGAGATAGTCGGAGTAGTATGATTGTCAACGTCTAACTCTGTTCATACAGCCTATTGGATAAAGAAAACCAAAATTCGTCGGTAAGCGAAACATCTCGTAGTTCTAGGTCTCTGAAAACATTGCTTGTGGTGCAGTTTAGGTGGTCCTGCGTTCAGAGTCGATCGGAGATGCAATGATGATCAATGCATACTTCATATTTATGAACACACCTGTGGGACATGATGCACGATTAAATCCATGCATATGGAGTAATTTTGTCTGAAATTACACCATCTTCCGGAGTGCATACATGGGAGACGGATGCAGGCTATACTTCGTACCCGAAGAGATCCTATAACATACTGGTCACCTGCGCTACACCAATATATTTGGAAGACTCCAACAAAGGTCACAGTGAATAAAGAAAGTTGGGCCCATTTGATGCAACTTGTTCGAAATTGAATTAGCGCGGACTATCCCAGAATGATGTCGAAAGTGTTGGCTTTGTATACAGCTGTGGTACGCGGGCCAGGCCCAGGATGACAGAACACGGCCCCCCCGTCCAACGTGGCGACAACGGCCAACAATTTGCCCCGAAAATAAAACCCCAGCACGAGGGTCTTCCCAGTCTGTCGATTGCCGCGACAACTCACCAGCCAGATTCCAATTACATTCCAGGAAGGGCCTTCTCCCGTCCGATTATCGCGATCCGGTGAAACCTACGGCTGAAAGCGGTTGTCGCCATAGTCTTGCGCGGCCTCGCGCCAGTCTCCTCCACTTCCCCTGGGTCCCCTTTGATAACACTTCAGTCCCTCGTTCACCCTATACAAGCCACCCCTACTCCCTCGCGGATGTCCGCTCTCCAGCGCTGACTGGCCTGAATCTCGCTGGCTGATCCCCCGTCACATTCGTTTGCTTTCTCACGGGCGCTCGATCCCCACACCAAACATGGCTGTTCCACGATCAGCTCGATACTTGCTTTTTGCCCTCGTGGTATGTTTTTTGCGAAAGAGCAGGGCCTACCTGCCTTGAACGTTGCTACTACGAACTTGGCTAATCCAAATAACACAGGGTGTGTCGTTTTTCTACTACCTCGTCTCCCGGTCATCTCTTCAAATTCCAACCGCCGCCTCATTCCCCCGACCTGGCCCTTCGTACGACGATTTCAAGGCGCAACAACCACAAAATGCTGGAAGCCACAGCCATGAGCGCGTGAATGCGACGTTCGTCACTTTGGCGCGCAACTCTGACGTCTGGGACATTGCCAAGTCCATCCGCACAGTGGAGGACCGCTTCAACCGCAACTACAACTACGACTGGGTCTTCTTGAACGACAATGATTTCAGCGATGAGTTCAAGAAGCTCACCACTTCTCTTGTCTCCGGCAACACATTTTACGGCCGTATCCCCAAGGAGCACTGGTCTTTCCCATCATGGATCGACACCGACAAAGCAGCTGAGGCTCGCGAGGACATGGGCCGCAGGAAAATTATCTATGGTGACTCTGTGAGCTACCGTCATATGTGCCGCTATGAGTCTGGATTCTTCTTCCGCCACCCGCTCATGCTCAACTACGAGTATTACTGGCGCGTGGAGCCCAGCATTGAGCTCTTCTGCGACGTACCCACCGACCCATTCCGTTTTATGAAGGAGAACAACAAGAAATACAGCTTTGTTATCAGTCTGTACGAATACATTGACACCATTCCCACCCTGTGGGACAGTGTCAAGAGCTTCATGAAGAAGCACCCCGAGCACATTGCGGAAGGCAATGCCATTGATTTTATCAGTGAGGACGGTGGTGAGACTTACAACAAGTGCCACTTCGTAAGTCATCATCAAAACTTCTCATTTGGAACAATTGCTTACTCTTTCTAGTGGTCAAACTTCGAGATCGGAAGCCTGGACTGGTTGCGCTCCGATCAATACATTGATTATTTCACCTCGCTGGACCACGATGGTGGTTTCTTCTACGAGCGATGGGGTGATGCGCCCGTCCATTCCATTGCTGCATCTCTCATGTTGAAGAAGGAGGAAATTCACTTTTTTAATGACATCGCATACTACCATGTGCCTTTCACCCACTGTCCAACCACTGAGCAGTCGAGGCTGGATCTTCGCTGCACCTGCAAGCCCGAAGATAACTTTGACTGGAAGGGATATTCTTGTGAGTCAAAATACTACCCCATCTGGCTCTGTGTTCGTACTAATTCCAATATAGGTACCAACCGATGGTTCAGTGTCAACAACATGGAGAAGCCGGATGGCTGGGATCTCTTCCAGTAACTACGTGTCGTCGGTCGCTGGGCTCTCTTTATCCTTGTCATTACTGTTGCATTCATAACCGTGAATCATGAAGTACGAGCCTGGTTTTTGTACCAAGTCAAATCTATCTTTGATGTGGTGAATGGCCTTATCGCTCGCTGGCAACGTGCTACTCCAACTCGCTCTGGAAGCGACAGATGGACAAAATGAATTGGTCCTCCAAAAGTCTGCTGGGGTTGGAACCCAGGCCTCTGTCTGATTTGTTTTCATATTTAGCTTCGCTACCATGTAGCTTCAACTCCAAAATGAGCCATGTTTTATTATTTGATTGGACTGCAGTGTGCTCATTTCCAAAGTGCCGACGCACGAGGGGGAGATGTGATTCGAAAGGACGCACATCGCTTTACTTGATACTTTTATGCATATTCCAAGATTCCCTTCTAGATCCTATTGAGATAATGAATGATAAAAAAATTGAAAAATATCATATCCTCTTTCCAAATATTGATACATGCAAAATGCAAATTGAATCGCCAGGTGTATACAAATAATACAAAAGCTTCAGAGAAACATGATCATCCGATTGCAGCGAAAATCACCACTCACCGTAATCACAGGCCTGCTGTTCTTGGACTCTATAGAATCCCCCAAAATATTATGGCATCTAGTTGGTCTTTGGCTTCTTGGTTCCGTACTTGGAACGACTGCTCATTCTGCTTCCAACACCACCCTGTAATCTCCTGTTAGCCAACAGTCAAACCGACAAGTCTGACAATCAAGTGTCTACATACCAAATCCATAGCGCCACGAACCAAGTGGTACTTCACACCAGGACAATCCTGGGCTCTGCCACCACGAACCTGGACAACACTGTGCTGCTGGATGTTGTGACCTGCACCAATCTCGAGTCAGTTCATCGTCCCCTATATGTATATTATGTGCCGCGCGATTGTCCTCCACCCAGAATGCACGTACCTTCACCTGGAATGATGGCAGTAATAACCTTGCCAGAACTCAGTCGTACTCTCGCAATCTTTCGCTCTCCAGAGTTGGGCTTCTTAGGCTTGGTGATACCAGTCCTCACACAGACGCCCTTCATCGCTGGGTGATCCTTGAGCGCGGGAGATCGTGCCCGGCGCGCACGCTGTCCTTGGCGGCAGCCTCGGCGGACCTGGTTGACAGTCGCACGGATAATAGGCGAGCTGGAGAATTGGCGGCGAGCTGTTACTGACAGGGCAGCAGCTGTCGGTGTGCGGAAGACTGGCTGGAAGTTGAAGCGGGAGGTGATCGCTGGTCGGGGCGCGGCCTTGACGGCGTTCGAAAGGGTTCGAATTGGGTTCAATGATGGGGCAGGGCGCTGGACAAGAGTCCGCAAAGCCCGGAGGGCCAAGGGCGAAATTAATTGGGGCATTTTGCGTTGTCGATGGTTGATATCGCGGTTCCGGGTTGATTGAATCCAGAAATGTTCGATGGATATCACATGACCGGGTAGTTGCGCCTTAGGTTTCTATTCGCGACCGGAGAAGCTGGACGCGCCGCTTCTCTGCCTGGTGCTGCCCTCCGCATTGCCGTCATCAGCTTCTGTCTTTTCAATCTCTTGATTCTCTCCAACCATTGCCGAACCTTTCTTTCTCCATTCGAATCGATTCCTCAATACTCCATAATGGTACGTTATATATCTACGAAGCTCTACTGCATCGCATCCAACCTCCGAATCACTGGACTGCTATCAGCATCTCCGATATTGGAGCTTGTATCCTGATAGCAGTCTGCGATCTTGGCCCTTCGACACAATAGAAGCTCCAAGACCGGGGAGTTACTCTTCAAATACCTACAATCCAAAGCATAGAGCACCCAGCTAACCTAAACCAGTCTCTCCGTGTCGCTCCCCCATCGGGCAACCCAACCCAAACCTCCAACACCACTACCCGATACACACGACCCTCAAAAGGTGCTCCCTCAGCACCCGGTCTGCCCGATACCCTCCGTAACAAGATCACTCTCCCTGCTGATGCCACCTCATCTTCAACCAACAACCCCGGCCTCGGCGAGATCCCTTCTTCCACACACCCACTGGAGGCCCGCCTGCTCGCTTGGCGTGCAACCCAAGATGCTATGAAGATGGAGGGTCTACGTCGCGCATACGGTATTGCTGAGCCTGTCCGCCGCGGAATGGAGCTCAAGCTTGTGCGGGACAGCACTTTCCGTCCTGCTGTGCTGGGTGGTATGAAGGGTGGCAATGTCCACGAGGATATTCTGGTGCTTGGAGGCCGTGATACTGAGGTTGGCTGGGAAGATGTGTTCCAGGGTAAGTTTATCTGCTTGGAATTCTTTCTGTCCGAAGTGGAGGTTTGGCTTTTATACTGATCCGGTCTATGCAGGCGACGAGTTCCGCGAGCCACCCACTTTCCACGACGAGATGGAGAAGCGATTGAAGATGGACTTTTAAATATGAGGCTTAATGCTTTTACGGATTTCAATATTTTTCTTAGTCAATGTGTTCTATTCGGAGCTTTGTGCTCGTTTGCATACCTGTGTCTACAGTGTTTACCAATGGTAGAAGAATAGATCGTTGGACGCTCAGCATATCATGTGTGCGATGCTCACCATTGGCAACAAACTACTCTGTAAGGGTACATACTCCGTAGAGACTCATCTTCAGCCCTTATTGACGAAATGCTCGTGATGTGCTCCACCTCATCGCTCCCCGGGGGCTCGCTGACCGGGTGAACCACTTCATTGCGATAATCCCTCCACCCCGAGTGATAACCTGCCTCGTATATACCTATGAATAGGGAACACGAGAATTGGCTATTTTACAAAGGACCTGCTCTATCTTAGTCCTTTGTGCCAACCTCCATCCGATACCCAGTTTCTTTGTCATAGACTTCCCGTTCATGTCCAAACATAGATATCCTGAGAAGCAGCGTAGCCCAAGTAAACCGAAAGAATCACCTGTTTGAATTACCAAGCTCGACTAGCTCTATTAAATTTTTGTTGTCTTCTAATGCGGTATTTGCGCAAGTGAAGTTAAGACATTCGGGAAGCGGTGGATTTCTGGCGGATAGTTGCAGCAGACTGTATAAAGAAGTCAGCTAAACGTTGACTCAGATGACTACCTCTTTCTGACACTTCTTCCATCTCATACCAGTAACCAGAGTGCCCCAAATGCTTCGTTGCGGTGCATGTAACTTCTTGTGCGATGGCATAGAGCAGCTAGAGCAACATATCGGATACTGCTCTCTAGATGCACTAGGATCATCCTACATTTTTGAAGACAAACCACTTATCGGAGAGAATCCTTGTCAGGACCCCGAAGCCCCTCAAGCCTGTGAAGAGCAGCATATCGATAAAGGCTTCGTACTTCTACATAGGACAACAAATATCAACACACGCGCACGCTCTTCAAGAATATTGGCTTTACCAGATGAACCGCCGCCAACATATTCTTTGAATCCTTTTGCAAATCGTCTTCATTGCCCAAAACGTGCTCCAATCGTGCCCTCGCCTTTGTTACCGGACGCCCCAAATACGCATTTATTCCTGCGTCGAAGAGTAAAAGAAAAGAACGACCCTGTCCTGAAGCCCACTTCTTCGATTTCGCAGCCGCTTAACTACCACAACTTTATGGTCGCTGTGCTTGCTGTCATGTCTGCGGTGATACTTACGTTTTCGCTGCGGTGGTTAAAGAATTTTGTGGAGTGGTTAGTAACGCTGTTTATTGGCTGGTTGGTAACGCTGTTTATTGACTGGCCACTAACTCTGGCAATCGTGATGACACTCGTCATGGCACTCGTCATGGCACTAGTCGGAACTTTGGTTTGATATGTTCCAAGATTCGCATTCATCGTACTGATCTGTATCCATGTCTCATTGTTTATGCCCAGCTTGAGAGAGATGGATGGGGTGGGCCATCTACTTGTATCTGGGTGTTGCGGGGAAGTCTCAGCATGTCTGTTCCAGGTTCCAAAGGTTCCTTTTATATCAAGATAGTAGACAATACCTAGGTACGTCGCAATGAATTTATTCTAAGATCAATATGTAGAGAATAGTAAACATGACTATCTTTGAGTAGAAAAGGATTCATTGTATACCGGCGAGACTCCACAAAGATATAACCTTGAATGCAGCAGAGCATTTACATGAAAGAGCGGGAACCAAAAGAATGAGAAATGAGCCGAATCATAGATACACGTCCCTGGATCCAAACAGGAAATGGGATAGAGAGACAATAGGGTAATAGGGAGACGAATGAGGGAGAGACATGAGACAAGGACAGGATAGGATGGGTATATAGGCCAAGCGTAGGGCGAAGAAGCAAATATCCAAACGCCGCTTCCGGAGCGCACATTCAAAAAAGTAAAGGACCCAGACTATGCCAGGCCGAGGGAGAGTTGATCTTGCATCCAGGCAGGTCGAAGGGCTCTAATAATAATCATTAATGCCCATGGCGTACCCACAATAAGTAAGGAGGCTGGAGGATTCTGATATCATAATCAAGGGTTTCTTTTAGAGGATCACACATCGACATCCTGGGGAGCTGTCGTTCGTGTCGCGGTCCCGGCTGTATTGTGCCTTCGCACCCTTGGCATCTTCCTCGTCAACAACCTCTTGGGGCTTCACAGTCATATGTACGACATTCGGGGCATCATGGTTGAACCGTGATTCTGCGATGAGGATGTCAGAAAGCGAACAATAGAATTCACCGAGACAATCCGAGAACTCGAGGCAAACCGCTCGGCGAAAGATTCGGGAAACTTACCAGACAAAGGTGACCTATCATCCAAGAGTTTGCCAAAGGAAATCAATCGGATTGAAATTGGAGACGAAGGACGTGTTTCCCAATCTGTGGTTCACGGCAACCATTAGCTTATACTTTCTTTGACAAGAGCACAACAGCTAGCTCCCTGGCAGCTGAAGCCATCCAAATCGAACTCACCAGATCGCCACTCGCGCCAAATCAACTCCTTCAAAGTATAAACGCTCATTGCAAACGGATCGTTATTTTCCACATTCACCGAGCTCTTCCGCAGGTATTTCCCATCGATCGTGAACGGATGACGCGACCCCGTGGTCAGCAGAAGCGTAATGTGAAGGGCGGGCCCAGCATCCTCCACCTCCTTCCCTTCCACGTCCGCTGATGACTGCTCCGACGAAGGCTCGGTGCCCAGCTTAGGCTCTTCGGTAGACATTGGCGACGATTCTGGTTTCTGCGCTTGCGCGGCGGCGGCCGGGGGACTAGATACTGGGGGAGATGACGCGGGTTCTTGGACGGGGGCGACATTTTCGCCACCCGCAGCAGTCTGGGCTGCGGGTGCCATATCGCCTGATGCGGTGTTATCGGAGGGGGCGGTAGCGGTCGCAGGCTCAGTAGATGAGGAGATTCCTGCTGCAGGCGACGATTCTGTTGCGAGTGTCGCGTTCTGTACATCTGGAGAGTTGATCGCCCCCGATTCTAGCTCGACGGCCTTGGGGGCCCCGGGGCTCGGGACCTTGTTTGCAGACATGGCTAGAGATCCCCGAGAAATGGGGACAATTAAGCCTATGGTTTATTGCTCGGGAGTAGGACGGGCTGGACTGGTGAGGGTGGAAGGGTAATGAGGTCAGGGTGGAGGTCGAGAGGAGATGGTCGATCGGGGGTCCAGATGTGAGGAGTCCCGGGTCGGCTAAGCGTGGCGCCAACTCTCTTGCTTTCTTTCCCTGTGAAGTCTTTGCGAGCCTTAACTTAAAATGCCCAAGGGGCCGATTCAACCTCCACGGGATCAAGCTTAGTATGAGGGGAAGGGGGAGAGCGAATTGCGAAGGGAAGAGGATCGGCGGTTCTGTAAGGCTCGGAACGCAGGTGAAACGGGCATGCAATCGCCGTTGATGTACTTTGTAGCCGAGGCTATTCCCAATCCTTTTACCACTTGAATGTCCTGGGCAGTAAATTTTTCTACTAGCTCGACAGGTAAAAGTTAAAAAGTTGCCTCTAGGTCAAAAAATATGCGGAAACCGGCGTTAGGGCGACCGCGCAATCCTGTTCTGCGACTTCCAAGCTAGGATACGAGTTGGTACAGGGTAGGTACAGGTTGTTGTGCATATTACGCACGGTAGCACGCTAGTATTCCCGTAACATCCAGCTTTCAAGCAAACGAAATTTCTTGTCAAGCAGTATAGATGCATAATCCATTCCAATATTGGAGCGCCAGTCTGAGCCGTGCTACGCGAGAGAAGCGAGGCCCCTGGGGTCAAAAAGTATATTTGTGATAGCTAAATGCAAAGTAAACCGCCGATAGGTGAACGCCTATGACATCAGAAAATTCCCTAAAGAATCGGAATCGAAGCATCCCAGTATATCTCACTTCAGCCTATATTTTAGCCCAGCACATGGTTGCACACGTAGGTCCAATCGCTCCCATGGTCACATCGACGTGGCATGCGGCTGCGACTGCATATGCAGGGGAGGGATAATAGATGCAGAACGCTTGTCATGTAGACATACGAATAAGGGCAGAGACATGGCGGCTGCTAGGCGCCTATACTTATCCCATGCCAGATGAAGAGTTTCGTGCAGTCGTGAATGTAGAAGTCCAGTTCGCAATGTGCATATTTCGGCATTCGCCAATTCTTGGAGATGAGTCTGGCACTGTTTCCATTTTATACCCAACCAGCGTACTGCTCGAGTGGCTCGTTCTTGACTCCATCTGACCCGTGCCTCACTCCCAAGAGTCGTACATTGCCAATCTTGCCTCCGAAGTCGTCTTCGACAGCGCTTTCATAGTTTTCGAAATACTCGTTCAATCGTTCAATGACGGCAGGATCGTCTTGGATGAGGAGGGCAATAGCGTCATATCCTCCTGCACCTGGTACCACTCCGCCAACGACACCTTCGATCTCGGTGACTCGGTCGAGCAGCTCAGTTTGTACGCTCGGCTCAATTGGAACGCCCGTTCGGCGGGTCAAGGTGCGAATATGATGGCGGGTGCGTTCGATCAAGGTGTTAACCTCTGTGAACTCACTATCAGTGTTGGCATCAGGGTGTTGCGCTAAGCGTTTCAGTTCTTGCCGAAGCCGCTCATTGTTATTTTGTAGACTGGTCCAAAGTATATCCGCCTCATTCTTGTTCTCCTTGCGCCATTCGAGGACCTTCTTCACCATTGATGGCGTTTGAGAGCCACAGTCAACATCGCACAGCACCATCTGCATTCCTCGGGGCAGTTTCATGCCGAAGTCCACGCACTCAGTATCCCAGGGGTGCGCTGGGTCGGCGTCCTCAACCACAGAAAACAGTCTCTCGTCAAATCCTGCGGACCCTACTTCACCCACTGATTCCAGGATGGCTGGCGAGAATCGCTTATACAAACATGAGCCATATACTGCAACGGCCACATCAAATCCTGATCCAACCTTACCCTGCGCAGCGCAGTGAGCAGCTTGGGCTAAGTTGTGAAGCTTCTCACGGCCTGCGCCGAGGTCATTTGCTTGCATAGTACGATGAATGACCAGAGCAGAGACGAGGGAAGTCACTAAAGCAGCCGACGATCCAAGGCCAGTCTTGTGCGCTTCGTGGAGCGGGACACCGAAGTTGACAAAACGTCCTCCGCGAGCCTGTGCTGCGGGACCTTTCGAAAATGCGGTCTCAGAATAGTAGTCGGTGTCTGCTATAATGGTGACTGATAGGGAGCCGAAATCCTTGGAGTCAGCAACATAGCCGATGTAGGTTAACGCGTAGCTCAAAGATGTCTCGACGAATGGGTTCCGACGTCTAGATGATGCCGAGTTAGCTTCTGAGACAAACCATCTGTGGATGCGTCAATTAGGAGACGCATTCAGTTACATACCCATCGCCCTTCTGGATCACCTTCACACCCCCACCATTCTCACATCTCTGGATCCCATACTCCCAGATAGCATCCACGAATTGCGGAGAGCGCACCACAATAGTATCCGCGGCTTCGCCCTCCTCAATTGCAGATCCCTCTGCTCGGCCAGACTGTGCATCCTCTGCATCCTCCGTTGCCGCAGCCTTGTTATCAGCCCCTGACCCTGAAGCACTCCGGCGAGCGCCCCTCCTTAATTGCTGAACGATGACATGGATGCGGGCATCGAGGGCGATTACCGTCCCAGTATAGTTGCGATCTAGAACAAGATAGCCACCCGTGAATAGGACCTTTCCTGGGGCTGACAACGCCGTCACAGAGGATGGTTGGGGAGCCATATCCAGGCTGGTTTGGGGTTGAGGAAGAAATAAAGTGGGGTGGGGAGAATGGTGATTTCTGCGGGGTGGTGCGATTGCGGCAGGCGATTTAGGGCGGAAGCGAGGGGTTGGGCCAGCAGATCAACGCGGCAGAAGTTGAGTGGATGCAGTGGACGTTGCAATGGGCAGGATGCAGCTGCGCAGGGGAAAAGAGAAGCGAATGCGCAGGCGCATCGTGGGTGAAGCAAGGATGTATCCAAATCTCCCAAAGAGGCTAGCGTGCCGCAATTTAGTCCTCACGGCGATAATGATTTGTGATCTCCCCGCGAATTGATGCAGTCGATTGTTGACATGGATCCCATCTTACAAGGCCTCTCTTCTTGAATATATTATATGTGACGTCTATTTTATACAACCAGTACCGATTAACTCATTTCAAATGTTAGCAAGCCCCATACTAAGCTACGAAGAAGCTGGAAGTATAGGGCTGGATTCACTCGAGTTGAAGTTCAATTCACATTTGAGTTTTGGCCTGATACGAGCTTGCATGCTGGAATTATTACTGAATATGGATAGATGGAAGTAACCGTCTCGTATGAGCCCCACCATTTTTCTCTCGCCTTTCGATTTTCTTCCTTTTACGCCATCGAGATACTGCAATCCTTATCAAAGCCACGATCAGACGCACTACCTGCAAAACTATACCTAGGTATCGGCACTTCATACTTCATTTGAAGTCGAGTTCCATGATGAAACACGCCTATAACCCCTAAGCCCTTACCTACACATACTGGAGTACCCGATCCGTTGCGCCGCGGGGCCCGATATATCCAAAGATCAACACTGTGTATGGTGTCATCCTCTCTTCCCAACGATCCCGGTCTCATTAAGCCCAACATGATCCATAACAGGCCAACCGATGCCGCTAGAACGGAACGTGGAGGCGGTTTCTGAGAATGCACGAACGATGTTACCTATCTACGTGACAGAAGGCAGTGTCCCTCACTCACATTACAGACATGATGGCAGTAGCAGTATTCATAGATAGGGCAATCATTGTTACGTCTCCCACCGGTTTTGTAGTGTCTGCTAACAAATTCCGCCCACTTTACCAACGACCGCCAGAAGAGACCACATCCCGAGCCGTCTCTCTGGGAATATGCTTGATGACCAGTGGCAAGGTATCTGCTCGAGTGTCCAGCCTAACAAAGTTAGAGCATCCATGGATACTGTTACATGGCATATGTATTCAGCATACAGGTTGAGCTAGTCAATAGGAACACATATATCCAGCTTGTTCACCCTAAAGGTACCACATATCTTACTCTCAAGTCCAATCCAGAAGATGTCATGTGAGCTGTACTAAACTAGAGCCGAAAAGCCAATTAATGCAGGACCTGGTTCTTGGCACGGGATATATGAATCATATTAGACAATCATTCATTCGTTACTATGACTATTTACTCTTTAATCACTGCAGGAAGAACAACAAACCGAAATAAAACCCCAGATAAAAACTCCAAGCGAGAAAATGTGAAGCACGAAAAATACTCTCGAACTCCAGAACCATCTAAGTCTCTAAAGCTGTACAGGGTATCAACGAAGAAAGCGGGAACCCCGCAGCAGAGTCCAGGGAGCATCGGGAGCGGGCCGGGCCCGGAGAAGAAGGCATCGTTGTATAACCCGGCAAAGAAATCAGGACGAAAAATTAAGAAATGCCCCCGCCCTGTCAAAGCACGGAGCCTGCCAGCCTTGCCAAGAATGGACTAATTGCTTATGCATTCTAAGCCTGCGGCTTGCGCGCAATGATACTATAGCTCGTAGTCGCAAGCCGCATATTATCCATCTTGACGAAAGCCTGCCCATCCAGACAAAGCCGGTTGATGAGAGTCTTAAAGTGCCTTGGCAGAGCATGCACCTTAACAAGACCGAGGATGACCTGTCTCAATGTTCGGAAGTACAAGTCAACGGTGTCGATCAGCGGGGCCTGAAGGCCGTCGATGCTCGCGTTCTCCGAGCGCACGATTTCAAACCCTGAGTCGACTAGCGCCTTTTCCAGTATCGCCTGGGTGGGGGTTCCAACGGCCCCAATCAACGGCTTCACGCGCCGCATCAGCTCCGCATGCTCCGCGTCTTCGGGGTTATACGCAGGCAAGCTGATCCAGTCGAGGAGGGAAATGCGGGCGCCGGGCTTCACGATGCGGAAGACCTCGCTGAACAGCGCGGGCAGGTCCTTGCAGAGACTTAGGGCTTGGATCTGGTAGAAGGCGTCGAAGCTCTCGTTCTCGAAGGGGAGGGGCAGGGCGTTGAAGTCTTGCGTGACGAAGGAGTTGGGCAGCCCGCGCTCGGAGTTGAAGCGCTGGGCTTGCGCGATTTGGTTAGGGTCGATGTTGAGGCCTGTTACTTGGGCGCCGGTGTGTTGCGCCATATGGGCGGCCACGCGACCGCGTCCGCAGCCAAGGTCGAGGACTTTGTCGCCGGCGGAAAGGCCGATGTTTGCTGCGATTGAGCGCTCGTAAAGGATTTGGTTCTCGAGGCAGTTGGCTTTCTTGCTCATCCAGGGCGGGATATACATTTTCTCCACGTCGCCCAGCGCGCAGAGATGGTTTAGTACTCCGTAGTATGATTTCAAGCAGTCGCCAACCTTTTCTTGATAGTTGGGTCCCAAAGTCTCGATCATTTCTTTTTCGTTTGACCAGTCAAGGTTGTAAATGACGTACGAAGCCATGAAATCGTCCACCTCTTTCGGGGTAAGGTTCATTAGGTATCGCCATGAGGTCTTGAAGCTCTTCCATCTTTTAGGAGAGGCTGTCTTATCAATGCCCTTGCCATCCTTGCTCAATGTAGTTGCGAAGAGCTTCTGCTTCTGGTCTGCGATCTCGTCAAGAGAGCTATCGCTCTCCGAGCCGCGCCCGGAGGTACGCTCTGGATGATGCGCCACAGGCGAGAGAGTTTGAGCCACCATGCTTACAGCTTTGTATGAGGTATCTGGGGAGTCGCAAAGGATGCGACAAGACGATGAGCTAGTGCGGGGAGTGTTTTTCTCTCGCAAAAAAGTGGGAAACAGTGCCTTAAAAACCAAATACCTAAAACCATGCGAGACGATGAGGGCCCAGCGCAATTTATAAGCAGTGCGGCCTTTGAGATTCTTTCTCCACGCTCCCAAAAAGAAAATTTATTGGAAATTAATTTCCAAAGCTGCCCGAGAGAGCGGGAACCACTATTATGCGGACTATCATCAGGCTTGAAGCTCATCCGGAAACACCGGCATCCACTACGCGGCAAAGGCAAGCCGACACGGAAATATGGATTTGGTAGTTTCCATAGCTTCCGGATCGAGCTTTCTGGATGGCAATTTGAGTGATTTTGAAGCTTCCCATGACAATTAAGCCTACGCTCAGAACTCTGCCGAAAACGAGGGGACGCAACTAGCAGGAAAAAGTCAGGTACGGATGACGCGGTTCAGGGTCCCTGCGAGAAAATCGATATCGTCATGGGAGCGACGATCTAGACCCACCCTTAGAACATCCTTCGTCGATTCCCCCGTTCTGCCTTCGCTACATGCCGGGTACTTAGCTGAATGGAAGGAACGTGCCGCATGGTAATACGTGGCACGGGAACATCATGGTACATACAGCCTTTTTCTTTTTGGTACTTGAATTCGAGGCGAATGGCCCTTGAAAGCCACTAGGGAAGTCCTAGCTGTGGCCTTATTCGTGCTATTTGCTTCTAGCAACGCCTAGCTTGTAGTAGACTCCTGCTACAGCAGGGGTTGTGCTACTGTCGATTCCCAACATAATCAAGTACATAATCTACCAAGTCGCTAAATCCTGTGGCGTCTTGTATTTCCGTTTTCGAAGATCCTGGACCATGGCACGACTCAAACGGTAAGCCGGCAGGAACGGAAAGCAGGAGAACCCTTGAGCGATACAGGGTGCTTCTATAGAGCCTGGTAGGGCTAGCCATGGCACGAACCCTTCGAGAAGCTATCGCCCCCCTAGCTTTTGACTCAGACCGTTTATCTGAGGAACAGAATCCATCCCAAAATTAGAATAGAATTAACTCAACCCCATTTGGCCATGACCCTGCAAGTGGAGTCAGTGGACATCTGGACGGTCGAAATTGACTCTTAATCGCCCGGAGACATTCAAAAACGCTGGTTAGACCCACTTGACGGCTCCCATCAGCTCCACTATCATCATCCCGAAGCTCGGACTCTCGGCCTTGCAAGAGAAGCCGCAAAGCCGCCGGTCACGTGGAGATGGACTGATGGAGTATCATTCCCCTATATCCGTTTCTATTCCGTACTCGTTTGACTCGGCGGAACCTGCCGGACCTTATAGTTGCTCTTGGCGTTGCTTCTCTGGGCCTGAGGGTTCCGCTGGCCAATCGTTCCGCGGTCCCAAGTTTAGGATGCCGGGTTGCCGAACACTAGTAAGACCAAGCGTTTACAGGATTAAGCCGTGTTATATCCATTGGGAAGTTCAGGAAGAGGGCACGGTAGGGGAGCCCAATTGTCAGGGCTATTTCAGCACAGCAGTCCCCGATGATGCAACCAACTTGGCAAGGCTACTGTCGGTGGAGGCCGAGTGGGCCGGTTAAACAGTGGAAAGACCCTCAAAACACATAAAAGATTCCCCGCGATCAGCAGTGATGAAATTTGGCGGAAAAAAAAAATCCACACCCGTCGCTCTTTACTTGGTAGGGTGATTGCTGCCGACTTTGATAGCGAAATGGGTAAAAGGGTATAAGTGAGTCATGGCCGCACAGTCCTCCAGGACTCGTCTTTTACTGTCTTTTACTACTGTGTACTTTTGCTTACACTCGTAAGAGCCAGAGGATTGTTAATCCTTTGCTAGGGACGGGTGAGGTCGGGTTCTTGCACTGGCATGATGTTTGCATGGTCGAACGCTTATAACGCTGAGCAAAAATACCAGTCGCTAAGTCTCAACCGTCTTCGCTCCTTCCTCTTAACTGTGGATAGAACTTTGGTCGCCAGCTCCGTGTGATCAACGACGTGGAACAATAACCCGCATATTATGTACGTGCAGTGGAGCCGCTCGCGTGTCAAGGGGTTGAATCCAAAATTCAATCGTTTTGAGCGCTGGAATCTAGATCAGTGATATCATTGATGGTCTGATGAGTTTTGAAACTGGACGTGTTTGACATGGACTCTCGTTCTGGCTATTGATCGAGAGACAGGTAACCTCGTACAAGTGCTACCTGGGGAATTCCAGCAGCGGTGCCCTACCCCTCACCCCGCGAAAATCAAAAGCACCATGACACGGGAAGTTGATCGACAGCATGCTGCTCCTGTAGCGTCCGAGCGTTGCGCATCTTGCTGCTCCATCTCTGAACCTGTTAATTCAAAATTGTGCAGGCGAGATGAACTGACGTCAGAGCCGTGGCACAACGTGTTCAAGTGGACAGGTTGCACCCTATTTACTATCTTTGACTAGTATAGGTAATCAGTAGTCGCTCTTGACCCATGCTGGCTCTCAACTCGTGATGGATGGTACCTCTGCAGAAGCCTTAGGCTAAGGTGAATAGCTCATGTCACGTGATATACACGCGAAAGTAACACGTGATTTTGGCACACGTGACTTGATTCTACACTATGAATCTACACGTGACAGGTGACAGCCGTTGTACAGTTTCCAAGGTTCAGGGACCCGAGTTTGCACTGTATCGATCTCGATCTGATAACTCTTGACCTCAGCCTCGCCCCCTGTGCTCATGCCTCCGTCAAAATCGCGCATGGGGCTGAATTCAGGCTCGGGTAATACAGCTCCTGAACTCGGAGAATGTGAGTTATAGCTCGGAGACAAGCGTCAAGAGTGCGTAAAGGCCGTTGCGACCGGGCAGTGGCTTCGTCCGAGGCCGCCGGAGTCAGGAGTTCCGCCTTCCGACGACCAATCACAGGCTGTGAAGAAAAAGAACCGGAAGGCAGAACCAAAACAGTGGGTCCAGGGTGACTCACTCTCCCGTCGATCTGATTGGCGGGGAGCCCCAATAGTTGCCTCCGATTGGGCCACATCTGTTCATCCCTACGATGATTGGCTGGCTGGCTATCCGCGGGCTGTCCGCGGGCCACCTGACTTGAAGATTCGGGCCAGGGGACGGAGATTGGCTTGCTCACGACGCGTACCGGATACCTACCCGAGAGTCCTTAGTAGAGCACCCGTCATAGTCAATTCTGTCTACCGGTGGTAGCAGTACTTGCAGGGACTTGGATTTTCTTTGAGTGAATAGAAATGACTGACGTGTCGAGTTGAGACGTCCTTCGTAGGGAAAAGTACTCGATACGCGACTCGTAGCCTGGATGACTCGATAGATCGAAGGTACCCAGTACATCCAGAGGATTCTCCGGAGAAGATCGGCCCTAAGCCTGTCTATCCAGGCCCACACTGTAAGACTCCATCTCCTTCCAGAAACCCGACTATTTTCTGCCGGGGCCAACCTGCTCTTTTTTTAGGCTACCGTATCCCTCTCCCTGTCCTTCTTTTCTTCATCCCTATCCTCGACCTGTTGACCGCAGGTCCTATTCAACCACTCCCCTCCCAATCATTTGCCTAAGCGCGTTCATTGGCGACAAAGTCGTTCAATGAACCTGCATCTTAATTATTCCGAGTGCAAGGTACGCAATTGGATGTCGCGCGACATACCCGAGACTCCTTCCATCTGACCGTCCGGCCCTTAATTATAGAATTGCCTCTTCGCCCTGAAGAAGAGGTCTCCCGCAAGATAAATGGTCTTTAAGCCGTTCACCCACCTCGCGCGCCAGGGTTTCACCAAAGCTTTTACTCACGGCTATGCTCAATCGGTAGTCGCGGCGTCGCAATCCTCCTACGCTTCAACAACAACATTCAACCACCTCGCGACCCAACCAGCAAAGCTTAGCCGCACCGCTGTCAACACTTTCTCAAATGCTTCCAGCTCGTCTGGCGCCGGCGCCAAGGCTAGTCATGCAGCCTCTGGAAATGGAGACTTAGGATTAGCAGCCTACTATGCTGCATGGCAGCATGCCCAGCAGACTGGCGATGACAGCGACTGGCGACAGTTCCAGTTCAAGCGCCGCGTCGGATGGAAGCCCTCCGCCGAGGAGGAAGAGCATGCTGTGCAGGAACGATCTGACACGTCTCCCCATATCACCAAGGCCGCCGTCAACGAGGATGTCAGTGCTCAGGTTGAGGAGGCTGTGGCCCGGGAGATGCAGCAGATGCAGGACGAGCAAGCAGAGAATGAGAATTCGGAAGCGAATGAGCAAATGAATGCTTCCCAGGAGGCTTCACTGGAGGATGCTTTGGTCTCAGAGGCCGTCTCGGAAGAGTCGCGTGCCGCTTCTGACCAGATTGTTCTCTTGGTCTCGGCGAAGAAATTCGCTGAAATCCCTGTTGCTTTCGAGTCTCTGCTTCGAGATGGCTTGACTCCGACTGTCGACGCCTACAATGCCCTTTTGGTCGCTGCTATCCAACTTCATCCGGAGTCTTCGCAGGCTATCCCCAAGGCACTGGATGTCTACTCTGACATGCTTCGCCGCCGTGTCGTGCCTGATGAAGACACATACGAGACTTTGGTCCAGCTGCTGGTTGCCCACGCTAATGAGACGATCAAATCCAAGGCTGCGCTGGAGTCGGAGCGGGTGCGCTTCGGTGGCATGGAGGAGCCTGGCAAGTTCATGTTGCAGTCTAGTGAACTGGAGCGTGACATCCTCGCTGAGGATCACTCTCTGTCGATCGCTGTTAAGCTTTTCGATGCCGCTGTTTCTCGCCATGCTCGTATCGTGTTCCCATTGAGTGTGTACCGCCAACTTATCATCGCCTGTGCCCGCGAGAGTAAGGTTGATGATATGGTGCGCATCTATGGTCACATGGAGTCTCAGAAGGTTATTCCCCACGCATCCATCTTCCCCGCCATGATTGAGGCATTTGGCAGTACCGGTGATCTTAGAAGCGCAGTTGAGTGCTACAATGAGTATCTCAGCCTGGCTGTCTCTGACGATAGCGGTGTTTTCAGCATCGTGGACCGGTTGGATGGCAAGGTTTATGCAGCTCTCATCCGTGCCTATCTCTCTTGTGGCAAGGAAGATGGTGCTATGGGCTTCTTGGACCGTATTCGATCTTCCTTCGATGATGTTGAGAACCGCGATGGCCGCTGGGCTGTCATGGAGTCTGTAATTGTGAAGGATGCGTTTGTCCAGCATGCGCTGGACTCTGGGGACTACGCCCAGGCGCTGGAGAGGGCGAGGTCCGAGTTAAATGAAGGAGCCAGAGATCAGGCCATCGCTAAGATCTGTATCGCCGCGGCTGACGCAGGAGATCTGACCACCGCTTCTGAAGCATACGATCGTCTGTCAACCTCACCTGCAACTCGCCAAACCCCTGCTATCTCACTTCTCGCTCTTCACATTCGTCAGGGCAACTTAAATGCTGCTCGCTCTTTGTGGATCATGCTGAACACAGTGGGTCATGCAACCCCGGAGCTAATCCAGCCGACGGCCATGTACATTCTTGCCCTCCTGAAGAGTGGCCAGGTCGAGGCTGGTCTCCAGGAGGCTCGGAGCATGTTCAGTCGCATTCGCAGTCAGGTGGAGGACCCTGCTTCCATCAAGGAGCAGATTAGCGAATCTCTTTACCTCTTTGGACATGTTCTTGTGGAGTCTCCTGCCGTTGTCATCTCTCCCAAGGCCTCGATGTCCCTCTTGTGGTCCATGATGGAGAACGGTGGCGTCTTCTCTCCTCTCGCAGAGCACGCCGTCGCTCACCTTGGTCCCATGGGAATCAATGAGCTCAATGCCTCTGACCTTGCCCTCGCTCTTCGTGTCCAGGCTACCATTGTCGCCTCCGACAAGGCTCTCCATTTCGATATCGCGAACCCCATCCGCTTCGCCCACATGCTGGACGTTGCTCTCTCTGCTTCTCTTCCCTTTGATGCAGACCTTACTCGCGTTATCGACCAGGCTGTCGCCAGCCCCGCTATCCTCGCCGGCCAGCTTGAGGTTGCGAAGAAGTGGCAGGATTACATTGAGCGCTCCACCCAGGGCTCATTCCTTTCCGAACGTCACAGCCCTGTTTCCTTGACTGAGACTACCCTCACTGTTCCCTCATCGAGCCCTGAGGCTTTCGACCCTTACGTCAACACCACTGACTTCCGGGGATCTGCCATCATTGCCGAGGAACTCGAGAAGACTGCTGGTCGCCCTGAGAGCCACCTCGCCGAGGCCCTGACCCGACTGCGCAACATGCGCCGCGTTGGCCGTCACCCTCGCTACATAACCTACGCTAAGCTGATTAGCGCTGCTGCTAAGATCGGCCGCATGGACTTGGCTAACGAAATCCACACTATGGCCCGCGAGGATGTTCCTTTGAGTCTTACTTACAATGCAGTCAAGTATGGCTGGGTTTCCATTCTGGATGCCATGGTCGCCGCTTGCCTGAACACTGGAGATCGTCAATTTGCTGGTCACTTCCACCAGGAGCTTACTGGCTTGGGCGCCGCCCCATCGGCTAACACCTTTGGTCTGTACATCACCACCCTCAAGGAGTCCACCAAGACTTTTGATGAGGCGTCTGAGGCCTTGCGAATCTTCAACCGCGCTGTCGCCGAGGGCGTCGAGCCTACTCCCTTCCTGTACAATGCGCTCATTGGCAAGCTAGGCAAGGCTCGTCGTATCGATGACTGCCTCGCCTACTTCGCTGAGATGCGTGCCAACGGTCTTCGCCCAACCAGTGTGACCTACGGAACCATCGTCAACGCTCTCTGCCGTGTCAGCGACATTCGCTTTGCCGAGGAGATGTTCGAAGAGATGGAGGCTGCTCCTAACTACAAGCCCCGTCCTGCTCCTTACAACTCCATGATCCAGTACTTCCTGAACACTAAGGGTGACCGCAGCAAGGTCCTCGCCTACTACGAGCGCATGCAAGCCCGCAACATCAAGCCCACCATGCACACCTACAAGCTGCTCATCGACGCCTACGCCTCTCTCGAGCCCGTCAACATGGACGCCGTCGAAAAGGTCCTCGACTCCATGAAGGCCGCCGGCCACCAGCCCGAAGCCGTGCACTACGCCTCCGTCGTCCACGCCAAGGGCTGTGTCCAGCACGACCTCGCCGGCGCCCGCAAGGTTTTCGACTCCGTCGTTTCTGACCGCCGCGTCCGCGCCCAGCCCTGTCTCTACCAAGCTCTGTTCGAAGCCATGGTCGCCAACAACCGCGTTGCCGACACCGAACCCATCGTCAAGGGCATGTCTGCTCGTGGCGTTGAGATGACCGCCTACATCGCCAACATCCTCATCTCCGGATGGGCTACCGAGGGCAACGTCGCCAAGGCCAAGAACATCTACGACACGATTGGCATCCAGAAGCGCGAGCCTAGCACCTACGAAGCTATGACCCGTGCTTTCATTGGTGCTGACGACCGCGCCAGCGCAGCGAACATCGTCCACGAGATGATGTCCCGCGGCTATCCCTCTGCGGTAGCGGGCAAGATCATCGATCTCGTCGGCGCTTCTCCCATGTAAACTCGACAACAACCTATGTCGAGTTTTCTGTTTTCTGTTTCTTGTTTTCCTTTTTCATTTCTTTTGTCCATTTTCACACCCTGGCTACTTATCCCAGGTACATACCGATTTAATGCTGGTGTAAACGCACTCTACATCACCTCGCGAGGGCTGGATCCCGACGGTGTGGGCTTTTCCGGTTCGGCGCATGTAGGGCGGCAACGGTTGGAATACCTGGTTGCGGGGGGTATCTCTTTTGTGTTTTGTGTTTTCTCTGATCAAAGATCTTATGGCATTAAGCGGAAATGGCGTTATTTGGGGTCGATCAAAAGGCATATGTATACCACGGATCTTCTTTAATTGTGTTCATAGACCACTCTCTCCTCTGCATGGCGCTACCATACGCCAAGGTCAAATTACAAAAAAAGTGAATGAGTCAAATTTGATGTGTTACTCGTAGATGGTCGTAGGACTCGCAACAGCTGCTTCATTGTCCTTGATCCGAACAAATAAATAGCAAATATTTCTCGTCATTACCGGAATATTCAGCTCAATAGTGAGTTCTTCCAGAAAGACTGAGGAGAGACCTCGAAGATACTTGGGTTCCACGCAGACGCAGGCAATCCCGCCTGACCAGCCTGACCCTCGAGTCAAACTAGTTACCTCGGAACTCTGCCACGCCGAAAGAAGGAATAGATTTTTGACGATTCCACGGACCTTTCCCTGCAGGTGCCAGTGGACGAAAGACGGGGGGGGGGGGGAATAACCAGAACTTGGTCGTTGGGCAATGGAAAACGTATCTCGTTGGTTAGATAGCCTCCCGTCCTAGTGCCTTAGTCACAATGGCAGGGCATTAGTTAGTTCGATTCCCTGCACAGCGTATCTCGTTGGTTAGATAGCCTCCCGTCCTAGTGCCTTAGTCACAATGGCAGGGCATTAGTTAGTTCGATTCCCTGCACAGCGTATCTGGTTGGTTAGAAAAGCCCCCGTCCTGGTGCCTTAGTCACAATGGCAGGGCATTAGTTCGATTCCATGTGTGCAGCGCGAGTGGCGGCAACAGATCTTCCCCCACGATCTATAGCCCAGCTATCTTGGACTAGGCTAGTTCAGGATATTAGACCCATTTCTCGTTGCATAGTGTGACTTCTACTGTATCTGACAAACCAAGCCCCTCGGTAAGCCCGGAAATCGAATTATAGACCCTGCTCGTCATGTCGATGGCCATTGCAATACCCGGGCAAGAGGTGGATTTGCCTGCCATGAAAGATTCGAGCACCTGATAGGGTTAAAAAAAAGGCGGTTCCCCACCAATTCGAACCGGTGTTGTCAGAGCAAACGGGAATAAAACGCCCAGGTACGTATGGTGCTGGCTTTTGAAAGACATGCATAATCCTGGTGTTTCGATAATACCTAATTCGGTTATTTATAACGCACTTTCCTTATACGAGGAGCTAACTAAAGTATTATGGAATCACAGTGGCATTCCACAAGTATTTGAACTGTAATACTTCCGGTCGGGACCCTTTTTACGCCGCTTTTCTGTTTAAGCTAGTAGAGCCTCGATAATTGTCGCGTTTCGGTATCTTTCTTTGTTTTTGCTTTATTATTTTTATTATTTGATTTAGAAATATTGTTAATATATCGTGGGTTCTCGGGTAGCAAGGTGCCACGGTGCAAATTTTACTGTATTTGCAAACAGTGACTGTATACATAATTGGTTCCGGTCATGTAATAAAGCAACTACGGGATTCGAGCGAGTGCACGATCAGTGGGGGACTCGTTGCTCCACCGTTCCCCGGACCGCCTTGGCAGCTGCTTGATGAGGTGTAACTCACTTACGCACAGAATACCCAGAAGATGTGGGTAGTCTCGAGACCAGAGTGGATCTTCGCTTTTCAATCAACGCTGCACTCAATAAACATGTCGCTATTTAAAGGCCCCCAGGTCAGTCTCTCCGGTTTTCTCTTCTAGTACCTTCTGATCGAGAAACATTCGTGACAATCATCTTCCTCTTACGAATCCCAGATCTATCTAATTCCCTTTTCCGCCTTCGAAAATGGAACATTTGTTGTCGGAAATTGTGATGGGCCACTCCGGTCTTCGACAAATGAACAAGCCTGCGGTGCCATCGACAGAACAACCTAGGCCTTACTACCGGGGAAGCATTGCCCCTGGCACAAACATGCTACCTGAGCAGAGCACTATGTACAAATTCGATCGCAGAAGGGCATTAGTACCTGCACTTAGTTCGAGTCCGATGGCATCTAGTCCGGTGCATGTTGGTCAAGACCTTCATGCCCTTTCGCATGGTGTCGATTGTATCCGTACCCTCCCAACGGATTATGCCTATCAACCGATCTCCGATGCCAGAGCAGGTCAACAGTGTCCTGATGCCAGTCAATCGTTGCCGCAAACTGAAGTTCTCGGTTTCGAGCAGTAAGTATAGAGTCTCATCCTATCCGTGTCTGCTTTGTTCATGTCACTGACATGGTGAAGTCCTGAGCAAACTACGAAACAGCATTGCCTCTGGCTCGGCTGTACAAATCACGGCGGTTTCAAAACCCAGTCAACCCTGTTGCGACATGTCAAAACTATGCACCTTCAACCGAAAGCTTTTGCGTGTACTTGTGGGAATCGGTTCCGTCGGAAAGATAACCTTCGCGCGCACGAACGAGCTACAGGGCACGGTAGGGCATGAATTCCACACCTTTCTAGTCTTTGGAGAAGTGAGATCTGTGATTGGTTAGCTACCACAACAAATGGATGTGATGGGAGCTCAGTTTAGGCTATCGGTAGTTTACAGGGTCAATAAAGCGTGGGTATCTGTTTAAATCGGACAATTTTGGGGATCTTTGTTGTTTTATTGTTGTTTTGTCGCTCGTTGCCTCTACATATTCTTTTCTTGACATTGTAACGCTCATAGATATAGAAATAATCACGAATTCGGGCTTATTTCGATTGTCTCAGCTAGGTTATATTTTAAACCATTGTATGTGACCTTTCTTATGAGAAAGCAAAATCTTGTGCGAAACTGTCGTTCAATGTTGTACTCAAGTAAGTCTTCCAGTATCTATGTTTTTCAGGGATAATGTGTCCTCTCGTAACGTAGTTCAACCAAGGTACGTGCCACAAATATTCTGGATGTGTGGTCACTTATGCTCTCGGTTCTCCACAGATCCGCATAGCTGGGCTCAATTTTGCGAGGATGCATGGCACAAAAATGAGACTTGTCTACGGATTTTTCCCTGGTAGCACAATTGATTATTTCCAAAGAAGTTGAAGGATATTTGCGTCGCTATCTATCGAACTTTTAGTTAATCATTTAGTGGTCCCCAGGAATATTACTAGCGTGCGGGAGGCTCTATACGTGGCGTATACGCTAGATGCAACTAAACAAAGAAGGAAGATTCATTGTAAATTCAATAGAGCCTCTGTAGAAAGTATCATCCACCGAGACACTTTAACCCATCTCAACGAAATTTTGCTCTTCTGAATCTTATTTCCAACCGAATGACAACCCAGCTTAGCCCACGTTGTAGCAAAAAGAAAGGGTTCGCTTTTGTCAGGTCGATGTTTCAATCGCCACCATTCAATATCAGAGACGCGCTCTGTAATGAGAATGGTTTGACTTGAAAGCCTCGGCGAAGTCTTTCTCAGACGATTGAAATCCGCCATTACCTAGGGAATGCATGTATCCGTCCACTTGCATCAACCTTGCCGTCCTCGCATGATCTTGTTGTTGCTTTAGGCATTCGGGGACTGAAGGAGGATCGCTTTCTCGGGGAGTATATCCTTTCGGCAAACTAGGTCAGCTCTGGTTGTCTCTCGTTCCCAATATTTCACGTTTCGAGGGTTTTTTGAAGTCTCATCTTTGGAGTAATGAATCTTTCTTCTGTGGTATTTGCAGAAAGTCTTCTTTGACTTCCGCAGTGCATTGAAGTTGGCCATGGAATCCTCAATGCTGTCACTCATATGTAATGAAATATGTCAAAAAAATTGATCACAGAACGCACTTTCATTGGCAAGACGAGAAGATGCTGCAGCAAGCCTTAAAAAATGACGGAGTCATGCCAATTGCCAACCGAGGGGTAATCGTGTGCACAGTGTTGTTTCCGATCCACACCACATCGAGTTCTGATGTGGTAGCAGGTGAATCTTTTAGGCGTTTATTTTCACCACCGCGCATTATTCGGGTTCTTTGAACAATCCGCTTCGGCGTGGTACACCTCTCTGCCGTGGTACCTGCAGAATCCTTTCTTTACATTCCGCAGCTTGTTGAAGAGTTGCGCCTGGAACCCGCGACGTCGATTTTCTGAAACAATGAAATCTGCCATCACGCATTGGAGCTGCATACTTATGTTGAGTACTGTTGGGATCTGGTAAGATTCAAGCCATGCTCGCGTCACCTTGTTGTCGCGTGATATGGCGTCCATGAACTGAAAAAGAGTCCCTTCGTCCGAGATGACGTTCTCCCCACAAGTTTGCTGGAGGTCCTTCAATAAAGCTTTCCACTCATTTGTGAACGCTTCAGGATCCTCTCTTCGGTAGGACTTCTCCACGAAACCTTTCCACTTCAAATATTCGGAGCCCTTACTGAAAGGTGAGTAACTGGCATAGTCAGGGGAACCCATGATGTAAAGACAAGGTATCTTCCGAGAGCTTTTTTTGTGTTGAAGTTTTAATCGCTGGGTTGGTCGCAGTGGGGCAAGTTGAGAAGGGAGAAAGAATCTGTGAGATGTCTTCCTTATATAGGTATCAGCGTCAAGTTCACTTCTGATTTGGATGAGAGGATTGAGCGAAATATCATATAAGCCATTGTGAGCGCGCTTTTAATGAAATTAGTCAAAATCTGGGTGATCTGCGGGTATGCAGTGTCCTATAAGCTTAGGATGGTCGACAATCCAAGTCAGCGCTGCTAGTCTATCCTTCAAAATTGTTCGGTGGAAATCTTAGTCGAGTCTATACTGGAAAACCCAGTGAGCTGTAGTCGATGATTTTATTTTTGCTTATCCATTTGTCACTTTTAGAAAATCGTTCAGCGTGAGTCTGTAAAAATATAAGATTGTAATCGCTTGACGGTTGGAAATTCGTGGTCAAAATGTTTTTCGTGATAATCATACACTGGACTGGGAAGGTGGTCCGCAATCAAGGTTTCTTCCCTGGCAGAGTTGTCGGACTCATCTCGACTTCTGCCCGTTTTCCCTGCTTCGCACGAGTCTGCTTTGGGGGGGATCTGCTGAAGATCCTTTACGGTATGATCACTAATTTGCATTGATGATGTTTTGTATCTTTCGTGTTGTATGGTTGTTTGTTTCGGTGGAGGGGAAGGCTCGCTCGCGTTGTAGAATCTTGAGGTTGCTTTGCCGCATGCACGTTGGAGATTTCCCAGTGATGTCGTCCATTCATTGATGAATATCTATGGAGCTTGGTCATCGTAAAGCATTCCTATGAGATGTTTGTAGATCCAGTAGTTATTCTTGTCACGAAGTGACCGAAATCCTTGCGTGTTGATGGGTTGAGGGCACGCCATAGTTGCTCAAGGACAGATGAAAGGCTGTATCTCATGCGAGGTTGGACCGTGGAAATATGAGGGATGACGAAGGTAGAGGAAGAGAGGGGAAATTTTAAGAGGTACTCACATTATATAGGGATTAGAACACATTCATTTCAAAGATTAACTTTGGGAATAGCCCATCGTCGTTCTTCACAGCTGTGTAGTATATAGGGGATTTATAGGTCATATTAGAAGCCTGTTATCATGTGAAGGAATTCAGCTTCAAGTTGGAGATTGGCAAAGCATAGAACGTAGAACAAGGCTCCCACTGGCACTGCCCCGTTTTCTAGGTCTCCAAGACCCGCATCCAAATCAAGATCGCTTGCCCTGGCTCCTGAGATTTATTACCAATCTTACCCCTTCACATTTCCAAGATTATGTCCTCAGGGTTTGCATACTTTGCTATTTGAATGGACCTTAATTCAAGATCCGGTCGAGCCACAGGGTAATAGATAGTCGAATTCTATGAAAGTGCCAAAGCTCAAACTCTTAAGCGATTACATGAGAAAACATTGTGAAGTGATTTCCAAATATTCTCTGAGTATCACTGCTTTGGGAGTTGTAGTAGCTCAGATAATGGATATGGATCTACTCGGGAGCCCTGAAAGATTTAAGCTTGTTGGTTTGCGGACAAAGAATGAAAAATCCTTCTCCGCACTGTGAGTCTTTATGGGCATCGATAAAGTTGTATTGTTTCTTTGTGTTCGTATGTTGCATTATGTGCACAAAGGCTGTCAATGTCCCTTTGATGTGTTCACATTGTACTAGATTCAAGTTTGTTCAGACCTGGATAGACATGGTACTCTGCAACATCGAAAGAGTGCCAGGTGACCCATAGCTTTGAGGTTTCGAAAAGGATAAAGGCATTCATGGTGTCTCGCCCGCCGCCAAGTAGTTAGCCATATAAGCTAAGCAGGACCATGCTAAACCGGGCTCTTTGATCATTAAAACTTTCACACAACCGCTCTGAAATTATACCAAAAAAAGAACAAACCATTGAATTATGACTTGCAAATACTGGGTCAATATTACATTTACCCCTGAGCATTTATGTGTTCAGGATCGATCTCTCCTCAAGTGGATTGCATACAGATTAGAGTCTTTTGAAGCGCTCGTCACCGAGGAGCCCTTGTCAAATGTGCCGTACCTGCTATCACTGCCGGTTTCCATCGAAAACAAAGATCAAAAACACTTTCGGGATGTGCTTGATCGATATATAGTAAACAAGTTGAAGTTAGAGGTGGAAGATTGGCTTGTTGACAATTTCTACGGGAAACCTCTGCCTTTTGATCGACACATTATCTTCCTCGAGGCGTTGAGAGGCCAGTCTTGAGCCCATGCTGTACTGTAATGTGCATAAATTCGGTATAGCATCTTCGATTTGGGTAAGTATTCAAAACACAATATGTACTTAATTTGGCGAACCAATTAACCCATTTTAAACCGACCAATTGAAATTTTATCATGCTACTAATAACGCTTTCTTCCTCTTCTTCTAGCACTAACCCATTTTGCTCAATCCATATGTAAACTTTAATTCAAAGCTTTTGTAGAAACGTGTTGTGATAAGATATGCCCCGGGTGGAAATGATAGCTCCAATATTTTATATTTAATTTCCCCTCGGCAATTTCGCCATTCCGTAGAAACGTAGTCTATAATCAGTTTTTTGATGCTCAAAAGCGCCCAACCTCGTCTCCAATCGACCAAACAGGACCAGTAAGATTGTGACGGCGAAACATCTCTACCGCATCGTGCAGTGACCACTTCGTCCAGTCCGAGTCGGCATGGCGCCCATACCATTCAGTAGCAAAATTCCAAACCTGCTCAATGGGCCGCACATCTCCTTTTGGGATGCCCCTAGTGGAACACCACTCGTCTACTTCGGCTTCATTGCGGAATAAAAGCATGACCGAGCAGGTGTAGATAACGTTATCCCAGGCATTGCGCATTGGGATTGGGAAGTGGATAACGTATTCCTTGTCAAGCAACTCACCATCTTTGACGGTAATAGACACTTCATCGCCAATGGCACCGAGTCTTGTCTTGAGATTCGCATTTCGGCCAGCAAGATGCATCACTCCAAGGGAGCACCAGGCACAGTTTCCCCACCATTTGCACTCGCCTGAGGAAACTATACAGGTCGTGGGTGCTGCTGAAAAGGGTGAGAGACCCAAATCTCATCCGAATGGGGGTGAAGAACAACGCCGTGATAGTCTGCCAAAGCTTTGAGGCCTTGGCGCGCAGTAGGCTCGCTACATTGGAAACGGGCGGCGATCTCGTTTATTGTCGGGGGTCGCTGATTCGTAAGAAACGAAGAGATGATAGCATGGTGCAGACTTGAATTGTCCATGATGGCTCACAGCTTCTGATAGCTTCCGGATGGCGTTAAGAGATGTAAGTCTTCTTGTGAAGATAAGATACTTGGTGAAGAAGGCCGAAAATGTGGAAGGCACTCGTCGATGCTTTAAAATATTGCTAGCAAAATGATGCTTGGTTTTATAGTTGTAGTGGAGAGACTTGAGTGGAGCCTGTCACCAAAGGGCGTGGAAAACGCGGATGCTTAAGTAGAAGCGATGCTCTACATTAAGTAAGACACTGCTGTTATCAGATTTCACCGATACTAACCGTGTGCATGAGGGATGTGGAGTTCGTACCACACAAATACACTTTGTATTGCACTTGCCACTTGTATTCAACTACGAAGAGGACATGCCAAGGACAGTGAAAGATGCTATGATGTGAGCAAACTGGTATGCTGCAGATGATCAGTCTGGAGAACTTCCCCTCCCATGCGTAGGCGGTGGACTCCGGAAAAGTGGTCTGTAACGCCCAATGCATGTCCATCTTTCTCCCCCTGCGCTGTCAGTGAATCCACATCCACGGAGGGGGGCTACTCGAATCCAGGTCTCTGGTATTAGGATCAACAGACTTCAAAAGGAGACGTTTTGATGCAGAAGGCGAGTTGCAACCCGTAAACGATTCGGGTACCGCCGAGAGGCCTCGTCTGCCGTTGAAGACAAAATTATCCTACAGTATTGGATGCAATGAAGGCAACGATAAATAAAGATACCTGGCTAGCAGCCTAGCTCTAATATGACTATGAAGGACGAGGCTTATCTACCACTACTACGCCTATCGACCCATACTATCCCGATCCGGCTTAGGTTCGGCTCTACTTGACACGACTCATCATGAGTCGCGAAGTCCAGCTTGTGATAAAAGCCTGATATTTAGCACACCATATACTCTGTCTACACTTGAATTCAAATCAAGAACTTCCAAGGACCAAAAGCCCCACATCCATTCAAACCACCTGTTGCATGAACACTTTGCACACGTCACCGATATCTGACATGGAGACAGATCTGACAAAAGCGGGCCTCGAGGACCAGCATTTCTTGTCAGAGATGCCACTGATACCGGAAGACGAATTTGTTGTTTTCGGCCTCGTATATGCCTACCCCGAGCATGCAGACGCTTTAGAAGCTGTCTACGCCGAGACGACTCGGCTAGCGGAGTTCGAACCTGGCACAATCTACTACTGCTTGGCGCGTGACAGTGACGATCCAACACTCTTTCACTTCTTTGAAAGGTATTCTGGCAGGAAAGCCTTCGAGGCGCATAATGAACAACCTATTATCCAGAAACTCATGGCCGACAAATACATTAAAGGCGTGAAGGCGAAGTTCAACAAGGCCATCAAACCTGCTTCGACGTGACCTAGGGTCAATTTTGCGACAGCAACGAGAAAACTGGAGAGTGCAGTCGGAAATGGACTATTCCAGTGGGTTTACTCCGTCATTCAGCTCGGCAAGAAACGCTTGGAAAGAGAGCTCTGAGCTCCGCCACCGCAACACCCCTATCTTGTTCAATTTTTTGCTTTGCAACAGGTTGAAAGTGCTGGCTATTTTACGAGAGCCGAAATTTATTTTATATATACTTTCAATGTTTAAAATGCGCTTTATTAGTGCCTCGGGCTTCACCGACTGTAACCTTGGAGGCGAGAATGTTATCAAACAATTGAGACATGAGCAAACAACGAAAAGCAAATAAGAGAATAATTTGTCTCAGAAATTTCGAATATTCTAGACCTTCTTTAATATGTAACGAAGGGTAATAACCGAGTGTAGAAGAAGAGTTGAAGCGAACATTTGAAGGGTCGGGCTGTATACTCCGGAAAGCGACGGGATCGTCATGTCATGATATCAGAGCCTCCAAGAATCTCCAGCTCGTGGCACCACTTACTTCCAACACCATTCCCGGGCCTTGCTCGTCAATTCAGCCACTGTGTATCAAACTTTCTGAGCACATTTATAAATGCTCTCGCGGCTTGTTCCATCAGCCAGAACAGCAATTGACTCATCTCTCTACGGTCTCCGCATTCTACCCCACCTTCGCTTTTTCCGTTGCTCAACAGCGGACTCTTGGAGAAGCCACAACGCAGCCATGTCTGCAAACGATGGCTCAGATGCCAGCCAGCGTCCAAAGAAGTTAATCTGTAAGCCCGACAATCTACGCGTACCACAGGATGACGAGTCTACGCTCGTCCGAAGCAAATCAGTATCTCTCTTCCTCGCAGGAAAACCTCGACTAACCTCAAGGTCACGGACAGTCGCTCCAGGCGACATTGCACCAACCCCTAGCCCTCAGGCTACCGACTCGTCTGCGAAATCCTCACAACAGCAGGCTGCCGCGCCCCCATCGACTACAAACGCTACGACAGATAACCAGATCCTACCGACCCCTGCGCGCGCGCACCAATTCGTGACGAACCCTCCTTTGACCATCTCCCAGGTGCACCCTACCAATCCGTTGCTCCAATTCCACTCCTGGTTCAAAGACGCCCGCCTCCCACCGACCTCTGCACCGGAAACATGCACCCTGGCCACAGCTGAGCTCCCATCGGGTCGTGTCAGCGCTCGCGTTGTCTACCTTAAGGAACTCGATGAGCGCGGCTGGGTCGTCTACAGCAATTGGGGAAGCCGGGAAGGAAAGGGCGGACAGGTCTTCGGGCGCGAGGGCGCTGGCTCCGATGTTCTATGCTCAATACCCCAGCCAGGCGAGCAGGAGGTTCCAGGTCCAGGTAACAAATGGGGAGGTCTGACGTTTAGCTGGGCTTCTGTGGAGCGACAGGTCCGTGTTGAGGGTATGTTGGAACCATTGAGTCGTGCTGAGAGCGAGTTGTACTGGCGGACCCGTGAACGAGGCAGCCAGGTCGGCGCTTGGGCAAGCTGGCAGAGTAAAGTTCTCTGGTCAACTGAACCGGAGCAGCTTCTGGAGCGCCAGAAACAGAAGGGTACTTCGAATCTGCAGGCTGCACATGGCGCGGATGTTCCGGCCAATATCGGCGAGACGGATGATGCGGACGGAAGGGATTTGTTGGAGAGCAAGGTCAAGGAGATGGAGGCGAAATTTGCTGGCGTCGACAAGATTCCTCTTCCGCCCTTCTGGGGAGGTGTGCGCTTGGTACCGGAGTCTGTGGAGTTCTGGCAGGGTCGTCGAAGCCGACTGCACGATCGGTTCCGGTACATTCGTGTCGAGGGTGGAGGGGATCAGTGGCGCTTGCAGCGTCTGTCGCCATAGATTGATTAAGAAATGTTGTCCATAGATAGGTACCTGTTACTCAATATCACATTAGCAATGAGCCTATGGTTTTGTCGAGCAGTATAAAATGAAGACTCGGTGGATCGCGTTGATCAGACGCGGCGTTATCGGTCTTGGCATCCAAACCTCCTTGTCTCCTCATTCGTGTCGAGGGACGTTCTAATACCCTCTTTTTCTTTGGATTCATTGCAATTCTTTCTTTCAATTGTATTTCCAATTCAAGATGTCGTCTACTGCAGCCCAGCCAACTACAAAAACCCCCTGGATCCTTATAGCAGTGGCCAGTGGCGCTTTCGCTGCGCTGAACGGGCTGTTCGCGAAATTGTAAGTCTCCATACTGCTTGAGCATTGCAAGCCCTAGGGTCCGTTATAGAGAGGGAAACAGGGCTAACGTTCTATGTAGGACAACCGATAACAACACTTCTGCCTTTGCGCAGTCCCTGGCCCATCTCTTCGGCCTGGACTCATCGCCCTTCCTGGAACTTCTTGTGCGAGGCGTAAGTTAAAACTAACCCCGGTGGACCCTAGTTCCATGTAGCATACTCAGATCCCTCATGTCTGTGTAACTCGGAATTATGCATGCTAATATCACCTATAGGCCTGCTTAGGACTCAATGTCGTCTGCAATATCATCATGTGGGCTCTCTTCACAAGAGCGCTGACAGCTGGTCCATCAACAACCAAGGTATCAATTACAAACACGGCAGCAAACTTTTTGGCCACTGCGCTTTTTGGCATGATTATCTTCAAAGAGGCCGTTGGTGGACTCTGGTGGGTTGGGGCTGCCATGATGGGCGCTGGGTGTATTCTCGTCGGCATGCGAGAGGGAGCGTAATCTTCGAGCCATCTTGAACGTACTTGACGATGTCGCATTAGTCTAATTAGCTATACAGTATTCTACGAGTTTGTATTATGAAAGAACAAAATTATACATGTCAAACACCTCTATGGTCTTATATCAACATACATATGACAGTCCTAGCGAGCGCGCCCAGGGCGCTCGTCTCTGTCCACCAATTCAACTAGCCCCTCGTCTTCTGTACCATCCAAGATATCAGACTGAGCGGCTCTTCCAGTATCCCGATCGCGTAGTCGAACGGAACGGTTTGTTACAGGCTTCGACACAAATTGGATGGCATTCTGAATCATTCCCCACAGACGTTCATCCAACGTCTCGGGTGCTGAGCTGTTCAAGTGACCTCCAAGAGCTGTGTACTCAGAGGCGCTTGTTGCTGCTAGCGCGTGTTCCTCCGCTTCAACCTTGAACTGGTATTTCAGACAATCCTTCACAGTGACCAGTCCAACCAGGCGACCACGGTGCTCGACTAGAATGGCGCGTGGGCCCATCTTCTTGAAGATCTCCATGACAGTCTCGAGTGGCAAACGTGGATGAACAGTCAACGGGGTATGATCGACGTAGCGTGAGAAATCGACAACACCAGCGCCTACACTTGATTGAATCTCGTCAAATGTGTCAGCGGCGCGTGCCTGGGGACCAGATGCACGGCGAGCAACGCTGGCTTCTGCCGCATCTTTAGTGAACACGCATCGTGCTCGTGGAGAAATCAAGCCTTCGCTACGAGCCCGGTCGATGGCATATCGGAGCTCTGTGCGGCCAATATAGCCAACCAGGATTTTGTTGCTTCGGTCTTCCACGATTGGGAATCCTTGGAACTTGTTGTCACTGAGCATGTGCTCTGCCTCGCGAACGGGGAAGTCCGATGCTGGGAGCGAGAGAGGATCTGTGGTCATTGCGTGCGAAACGGGGACATTGAAGACGTGGTCCTCCTTGTTGTCAAGGAATGGGAATCCGTTAAACCAGATCATGCGGTCTGCTATACCGCCATTCCCAAATCGATCGCCAACGGCTTTGGTAATTCCAACCACAATCTAATTAAGACAATTAGCTTCATGTCGAATAAACAAATCAATGCTGATTATCGAACGCACCATGGTTGGTAGAATGTAGGTCAGTGCTCCAGTAAGTTCGAACATGATAACCGTAACCGAAATAGTGATATGCATGATACCACTAAGGGCTGCGCCGGCACCGAGGAAAGCATAAGTACCCGGCGTGATACAAGGCACATCAGGCTCGCAGGACGCAAAGAACGCAGAGTTGGGGAAGTGTTCATGAAGTGCCTGCACCATGATTCCAACCATACGTCCGAACGATGCACCAATGGCCATGGACGGCACGAAGATTCCCGCTGGCACCTTACAGCCATACGAGATGATGACCAGGATGGTGCGCAGAACGGTAGCAATGGCCAGGGAGAAGACCATATGCCATCGGTTTTCCTTTCTACATGAAAAGTTAGTGAAGGTCTATTCGGAACTGGATGGTAACGCTTACTGGCAAAGACCATGATAGTCGTGTCCACCTTCGCACTCTCTGAACAAGATCTCCATCATCTCTGTCATGTTAATTTTCAAAAACGTGTTTGGGTAGCACAGCACAGCTGTGAGCGCGGTGAGGACCACAGCTTCTGCGATAGGGTATTTTCCCAGGTACTTCTTGCGGAATGCTGCGACTCGGAGATTCCATTTGATCACAAAAGCGCCATAAAGGCCTCCAAAGACACCCAGGAGGATGAAGAAGAGTAATTCGAAGAAATGCCATGTCCGATCATATTCAACCTGGAACATGACCAGCTGTCCTGTGCGGAATGGGTTCAGTGCCTATCTTCAATTAGCGAATGTCTTCGAGCAGGATATGCAGAAACATACGGCAAGAACACTAGTAGCCACCAGGGCACAGAAGTAACTACGCCACAAAGTCTTGAGTGGGAAGTAATTGGCAATTTCCTGTTCACATGTAAGTATGGCTATTGTCACCCCAATTCAGATGTCATACCTCTAATGAGAAAAGCACTCCGCCGATGGGACTACCGAAAGCCACGGCAACGCCTGCAGCTGCCGACGCCGTCAAGATCTCTCGTGTCTTAGATGCACTATGCTTATATTTCCCGAAGAATCGCGATATCACATTCCCGGTACATACAGCAAAGTGAACACTCGGCCCCTCCTTTCCAACCGATAGACCTGACGCAATGGCCAGGGGTAAAGCGATGGACTTGATGAGCAAAGTCCACGCCCCCAGAAACCCTTTCATGACAAAGCCAGCGATAATGCATTTGATTTCAGAGATACCGGAGCCAGCAGCATATGGAGCAAATGTTTTTACAAGTGTTGCGGCCACAAAAGTAAGTAGAACCTATGTGATCGTTAGTACTGTTGGCTTCCACTGTACATGTGATAGCTCTTACCGCGAAAAAGAAGTACACCACATAGTTAAGCGGCCAAAACCCCGTCCATTCTTTCCATTCTTGACAACCTGCCGATTCAATGTCAGTTGATGCCAAAGTGTGAGCAGACCAATTCAACCATACCTCCTTCAGCACCCCAGCAGCAAAACGACTCATTCAGATAGAATGCAGTGGTACAATGACCAAGCTTGATATCCGACAGCCACTCCGTGATAATATTCAACAAAGCCGAATTGAGGCCAATCGCCATTCCAACCAGTGTCACGACGAGCCAGGCTTGACCAGCGTCGTAGGACTCCACTAGCTTACGTCTCCAGCCAAAGACACCCTCCTGATGCCAGAATCCATTTCCACTACGCCGTTTTGCTCGTCTTCGGCCTTGCTCGTATACCGCATCTTGCACCCAATCTATAGTCGTAAAATCTTCATAACGCTTGATCTCCGATATCTCCTCTGTAATCGCGGGGGCCTCCTGGTCGCCCTCGGGGGCTGGTGTCGGCGGTTCTGTGATCGACGGAGAGACAATACGGCCAGAAAGCCTGCGCATGTCCCGGCGCTCGGAAAGAATCGAGGGCGACCGTAGAAAGACTCCCGGGGAAGGTAGTGGGGAGGTCATGGCATCGACCGCAGCCGTCGTGTCAGCATAGAGCCAGATCGATGATGCGATTCCGCCCGCAACGGGGGGTGGAATTCGCCAGCGCTGGAGGTCGCGAAGACGGCGTTCAATGGGAATCGAGAGCTCTTGTAGCTTTGAATTGACTCGGGGAGTAAAAATGAGAGGTTTTCGAGGGGCTGCGAGTGGTTATTATGGAGCGGAGGGGAGGTCGAGGTATGAAAGACAAGTTCAGACGCCAAGTGATCGATAAGGAGCCTGCTGAGATAACCGCAGACACGCGTTGCGGTTTCGTCTTCGACACTTTTCGCGTGGGTCGCAAAGCACGTCTCCAATCAACATCTTTACCTTCTACTATTTAATATTTGAACGGTCTACGACAATCTGTCTCCATAATGTCGGCAAAGAACGCGGGCGAGTCGGAGGAGATCACTGGCCAAAGTGCCCTCCCCAGTGCGTATAGTCAACCAATGCGATGCGTGCGCGACTGCCATAGCTAACGCGAAGTCTTGCAGTATCTCGCATCAAGAAAATCATTCAGCTTGACGATGAAATTGTACAATGCTCCAACAATGCGACCTTCGTCATTGCCATGGCCACAGTGCGTCGAAGAATACTCCCGCGTCGGAACTAAGCACTGACAACACCACTAGGAAATGTTCATTCAATACCTCGCGGAGCAAGGACACAACGTCGTAAAATCAGAGAGGAAACCTCGCAAGACAGTGCAATACAAGGATTTGGGTAAGCGCCCGGCTTGGGCAATCGCAACGCGAGTAGGACCAGTGGACTGACAGGATGCTAGCTACTGCCATATCACATATCGACAACCTCGAATTTCTTTCCGATGTCGTTCCCAAGACTACAACATACAAACAATACAAGGAGAAGAAGGCGAAGGAGGCAGCACAGGGTGGCTTGGAGAAGGGCCAGCGCACATTGAATGGAAGCACGCCGGCAGCAGGAAATGCCAACGGAGCACAAGAGGAGTCAGCGCCACAAGGAGAAGACTCGAATCAGTCTCCTACTGTTGCTCGGGTCCCTGTCAGCGTGTTGATTGCGGACCGTACAGTTGAACGCGACAATGACGTTGAGATGCAAGGTTGAATACGGCTTATGGGATTGGCGTTGGCTGGTTGAATGATTTTGCTCCCTAATGAATTCACATGCTGTATTGGGACATTGGTTTTGATTTGGTTGTCGGTTTCTGTCAGTATGGCAAGCAATAAGTCTAGTGACAATGATAGATGGTGAGCCGGCAGAATAAAAAAGGAATTCAAAAGATGTATGCTAGTACGATCCGTATACTTCAATATCTAGAGCATAAGGTATTTTGGGCATAGACAAACTACAACAAATGGACATATCTGCTGGTCTAGAGGTACCATTCCACATAGTAGTCTCACGGGACCGCAGTGTTGCCCCGGTGTCAGTATAGGGAGACCTCGGGACCATACAAAAGGTGGATGAAGGGCATAACAATGTCTGCACCAACGTAGAAATGAGGTATATAAGTCTTAATCAAAGCCAAAAGAAGTAATATGAAGGAAAGAATCAATAAATAACTAAAATACTACTAGAGCACTACTAAGTACTGAATCAAAGCCAACTCGAGAGTACTGCCGTTCCGGCGACCCGCATCGGCCAATCAGAGCGGGCGTGATTCCGATCGCTAGCGAAAGCTCTACTCAAACGTCGACTTCCCGGCTTCATCCACTCCCTCTCTGCCCTCCCGCCCTTCAACGCGCTGCCACCACCTCTTCCCCCGTGGTCAATTGCATCACCATGTCGCTCTCCTCCGCTTCCAGCACTCTGCTGCGCTCTTGCGCCCGCCAGCAGCTGCCTACCACCCGCGCCGCCGTCACCTCCTGCCAGCAGCGGAGGGGAGTCGCGGATGCGAAGTCCTCCTTCGACAGCCCCTTCGTGACCGCTGGCGAGCGTGGCTCCACCGTCAAGATCCCCAACTTCAGCAAATACAAGTCCAACTCGTCTCCTCGCTCCAACCAGGTCTTCTCCTACTTCATGGCCGGTACTATGGGTCTGGCCACCGCCGTCGGTGCCAAGGCTACCGTTCAGGGTAGGTTTTCAGTCTCACGCCTTCCGACGAGCGAAACGCCATGAGAGATGTGAAAGAGGAGGAAATTGAAGGGTTTCGCAGTCGGAGAGCGCAATAGACGCTTCTCTTTCGATTCAAGACGCTGACCGTGCGATTTCGCCCCCTAGACTTCCTCGTCAACATGTCCGCCTCCGCCGACGTCCTGGCCCAGGCTAAGGTTGAGATTGCTCTCGGTGCCATCCCTGAGGGCAAGAACGTACGTTCCCCCATCAAGTGCGCATACTCGTCCATCACATCTAACCCCGTATCTACCCGAACAGGTCATCATCAAGTGGCGTGGTAAGCCCGTCTTCATCCGTCACCGCACCCAGGGCGAGATCGATGAGGCCCGCGAGACCAAGTGGGAGGGTCTCCGTGACCCCCAGTCCGACGACGACCGTGTCCAGCGCCCCGAGTGGCTGGTCATGCTGGGTGTCTGCACCCACTTGGGTTGTGTGCCCATCGGCGAGGCCGGTGACTACGGCGGCTGGTTCTGCCCTTGCCACGGTTCTCACTACGATATCTCTGGCCGTATTCGGAGAGGTCCTGCCCCTCTGAACCTCGAGGTTCCTCAGTACCAATTCCCCGAGGACGAGGTTCTTGTCATCGGTTAAGCGATTGTTTCATTACAAAAACCATCTCTTTTATTTTCCTAACCGTTTAGACTGAGGAGGTGGAGGAGGAGACGGTGCCTGTGTATGTGTTTGTGATTTGCTTTTTTCTTTTAGACAGAGCGGCCCGTGTGTCATTGTCAAGATAAGAGACCGTGTTTTAATATGGACAAAAATGAGCCTCTTTATATTTCCCTTCTGTCCTCGGTCTTTCGGCTTTGATTTGGGCGTCTTTTCACAAACCCTCTTGGATGCTGCTCTTGGATGCTGCTCCTGGATTCTACCGGTTCCTTGAGTACATATCTTGTGTTTTATATCGTCGTGTATTGCCTAGTCATGATATTTCCTTTGTATTCACAACATCCTGCGTAGCTCTATTATCTAAAGATCTCGTAAGCCACGTTAGACCCAATACTCTTCATGATATAATACATTGGTTATTTCTGTGCTAGATTGAGTTGTCTGTACAGGCATTGGTGCAACCCCACAGTGAGTGCGAGAGATAGCTGAACAACTATAGACATTGTTGGGCATTATACCACCAGACATAGACGCGCATGTGATCTCTATTGAGGCCTCACAAGAGATATAAGCAAGGCCACGGCAGCTGCCCCAACAGCTCCAGCGGCAGCGCTCTGTAGAGTAGTTACCGTGAGATCGCGCTGTGACAGCGCAACATTTCGGTCACTGAGAAGCTCGTTGAATACTTGCTGCCAGTATTCAACAGTAAGCGGTGAAGTAGATAGGGAAACAATTCGGGAGTAGAGAGTTTGGGTAGCAGTCACTGGCGCCGATGGCGCCGCCTCGGTGGCTAGAGGCGTAGTTTCGACGATCACAGAAGGTCCAGTCTCACTGGTAGCGGATTCGCTCGTCGATGGCGCATCCAAAGGAGCAGCAGGTTCTTGTTTCACGGATGTTTCAAGACCCTTCGAAGACACAGCGACAGGAACAACAGCCTGGCTCAGAGCCTTCTCCTTCTCCAGCGCTTCAACAACCTTATCCTCGAATCCCTTCACCAGGCGGCTTCGGCGCCATGGTTCCACGGCAACCTGGAAGATGAGGAAAAGAAGCACGTTGACGCCCATAAGACCCCACGTGCCCCATGTACTCATGCGTCGGATCTTGTCCGACCACACCTGTTCCTCGTGATATCGAGAGAGAATGCTCTTGCTGAGCTGTGCTGCTCGCTCTTCCGATTCGCGCTCGGCTCTCGTTAAAGCCTCCTCGGCTTCTGTCTCCGCGACTTGGTTGGCATGGTCATTGCGGTATAGGAGTGTGAATCGCTCTAGGTCAGAAGGAGACCAGGAGTGCTTGCGTTGTAGGAGCTCGTTGACTTCGCGTTGGGAGGTAGATCGGTTGGTGATTGCTGCTTGGTATGCTTCTTTTGAGGCTTTGACTTGAGCTCGGGCAGCACGTAGTGCACTTTCTGTGATGGGCTCTGTCAGTATAATTTCCTTTCATCCCATGCACCTTCAAGCGGAGACATACCTTGCTCCTGGACTTCATTTTTCAAAGCCTCGATACCAGAATACCCAGTCAAGTCATTCAAACGCTGACCCGCAACAAAAACATTAGATTGCAGATTATCCATCATTGTAGTAAACTGCTTCGACATCTTAGACCGTCTCTCCTCAACAAACGAAGGAAGTCCCCCTCTTTGCATCCCCTCTGGAACAGCACTCGCCCTCGAGTCTTCATCTTTCTGCTTAGCTTTCGTCTTCAGATCATTCACCTCATTCTCCATATCCGCTATAGCCTCCGCAGTCGCATTCTGCGCAGACTCCTTCCTCCTCTCAAGATCCGCTTCAAGATTCTGCACAAGCTCCCGCTCGAATCTCTCATTCTCCGACTCAGGCTTCTCCGATTGCTCCGCGGGCGTGAGCTCTGGCGGGACAGACCCCGGTAATGGTGACTCCGCAGCTTTGCTATCCCCGCCCAATGGATGCCGGAACTTATCCTTGTCGCTAGCTAAGTCGTGCAGCCGGGGCTGCTGGCGGAATTGGCACCGCAGGCATATCGAGAAGCTCCTGTTCGGTCTGACGGGGACGGGGCTCGGGCGGAGCGGTAGCTGTGCGGGGCGGGGTGTCGGAGTCGCGCGTGAGAACCGGATGCTTGAACGGATTGTTTGCCGTAGGATCAATGGCATGGTCTGCATGACCGGGGGCTGGGGCCTGGCCGGCGTGAGAGGTGGTGCTGCAGTTCTCAAGTGCTGGCGGCGAGGTCTCGGAGCGGGTGGTGTCGGCCGCTTATCAGATGGGGCTTGCGTTGACCGCTCGGGTGTCAACCGGGCAAACGGGTTACTTGGATATAAACCCTTTTTTGGAGTTGCTTATTTCAGGTTCTTTTCATGATCAATGAATATATGTCTATACCATGCATGATAAGAGCTAGCTTTCAAACACAGGCTCACCTAGGTATGTCGTAAAGATTCTCCTGGCAGCTTTCTAGCTAACATTTACAACTGGTGCTCGACATCTGGAGCCTTCATTATTGCCGATATATTTTCAAGGCTCCCCGAGCCTCACCTCCTCCAGGGGGGTATCTTCAAATACTGGCATGAACCTCCAGATGTCCCAGTCTGGATACCCCATATGCCAGATATAAATGTTCCTGGCTAGGTAACAGCGAAATTCGAACATTGGAGTTTTCAAACTTAGTACCAGTCCTGCTTTCTATGCATGTGGCCCGAGAACACCGAGTCGAACCTTGGAAGCGAAGCAAGTCAATATACGGCACGGACACACATGTGCAGGTCATGAGCAGTCAAAGATTGCAGATCCAAGAATCCATCCATCGCAGGTATACCTCTATCAATTGATGGACTGAGGGTCCCCTAGGGCAAGGAATACGGCATTTTTTTTTGCACTGGGCTCTTGAAATATGATTTGCGCTATGCCTGGGTTTCCAAAATTAATGTCGCCCATGTAGAGCGAACTGTACAAGACTGGGATAATAGCCAACCCTCGACCCTAATAATGACAAATGATTCTTGACCACAAAAGCGCATTCCTTCGTAACATTCATGATGACCAATTGCCAAGGCTCACATCGAAACCAACTTTACAGATAGACATGATGACCAGCTGAGATGAACGTGGTATATGCTCTTGCTTAGTCCTGAGTCTGAATCTTGTGGTCACCCTGCACAGCCTCGGCGTATGTTGGTGGGGGACGCGCTTCACTCTGGCCCTGGCTACTCCCTGCAGCACCAACCTGCGGGCCCTGGGGAGCACGAGGCTGCTGGTCGTTCGTTCCATATGAGCGCTGAGAAGGCTGGTGTGAGACATAGTAGTAGGTCACGCGACCATTCTCGGCATCACTGCCAGCGTTTCCTGGGATAGGCGCATAGGCTGGGTCATCGTAGTCGGGGTCGGGATACTGGACGATGATGTACCAGGCGTGGATGAGACCTGGGATGTAGCCCAGCAGCAAGAGGGCGAAGTTGATGACCGAGTCGGCGGTGCAGATCCCTCTCTTGATCCACACTGTAGATGCGCAAAGATATGATCAGTTTTGCTGGCTTTGGGTCGCAAGGGATTAGTGAGGCGGGGACTTACCGGCAATAGGCGGGAAGAAGACGGCTAGAACAGCCAGAAAGATATCGGAGCTACACATGGCTCCACTGGAAATGTGGTTTATCACTTGCAGGCGGAGGATAAACTACGGGACAGATCACGATGGTGTATCGAATGCAACCGGGGAAGTACTTTGTACAGCAAGAGACGGAGACAATGAGAAGGTGAAGTGTATGAGATGCGAAGGCGGCAACCTGGCCATCAGATGACGTTGGTCACCTGACCTTCCCGTGGCTCTGTTGCATCCCGGATTTCGACCGTTGGACTACACAACTACTTTGTGTGTGGATGAATACGAAGCCCACCAAGAAGTTTGGGACATGAGATTAGATTTTTGAGCAAATCTCGGTGTGGAGCAAGTTCGTCAACTCATCGCTCCAATATGGTCGCCCCGCTCTTTCCGAGATTTCTTATTTACCGAGTATGATCGTATCACAGGCCGGTACTCTTCACAAGTACTCCGGACTCGATGTATACGGATACCCAGTACTCCGTACGGAGTACAAGTTCTACAAGACTGTGCTCAGACTCTACCTCTCGGCAGTGACCTCTGTCGATCCACCCAATGCTGGACTGGTCGAGTACAAAGTGGAGAGGGCTAACGTTCTGACCTCCCTCCCCTGCCTTAGTTGATAGATGCACATATGCATCTCATCTGCATGGCACAGATGCTCCCGTACCCTGACCAGTCAACCCCTCGCAGACCCGAATCACAGACAGCTCACAGGAGGTAAGGCACCTCGGAGAGATGGAATTTGAAATCTTGGAAAGAGATAGCGATCGCCAGGCGGGAGCCCCCAAAAGAGGATGGTGAGCGGAGAAGAGGAAGCGCGCCAGGCACAGAACGGACTAGACAGGAACAGCCCCGGTAGATGCTCGAGCCGCGGCCAGTAGGAACAGCTTCAATCTCCCATTCAACCCATTTTTCCCGCGTGGCTCAAATTTGGTGTAGCGTGCTGTACGTGACAGGAACAGGAATGGTAAACAATCAGCTTACCCAGCCTGCTAACCCCCCCAGTCTCCCCAACCCCTTTGCCAGCCTCTGTGGTCTCGTATCGTAAAACAGCTCTCCATCGGGCCTTTCCTGTTTCATCACCCGTTCATCTCCCCTGGAAGACCCGCTGCCCCCGTTTTCGACCTCCCAAACTCTCAGGCCCCAAACCCCCCGATCGCTAAAGCCCAGACCATCTTGCCTGCCTCGTCTTCTCTTTCTCTTACCCCCTCGATTGGTCATTCCCTTCATTCACTCGGTTCAATTCGATCTAGAGAGCGCCTCCGGGGCTCTCGTCTTTTCTGCGGGTACCCGACATTTGTCCGCCCGAAGCCACTCGTTTATCCCACGCGTCTTTTCTTCCTTTCTCTGGCTTGACGCTTATCCGACCTGCGGTCTACCTTGTGCACCATACAATCCGAAAATCTCGACCGAAAGCAGCTATCCTAGGAACATGCGACAGTAAATTTCGATATCTCCAGATCTGACACATTCCGGGCGAGATTCCTCGGAGGAACTAGGCGCCTCTGTTGAAAGGGACTTCTGCGGCAATGGCTGGCTGTATTTCCCTGTCGGGGTCAAGTGCCTGTCCTGCGTGGGACAGCTCTTCCATTTCCACTGACTCCAGCCAATATGGGTCATTGTAAGTAAAACTGCAGGTTGAAGACAGGATTGATGCTTATTCTTTGATAGTCCATGGCTCAAGAACGTTACGGATGTCAAGTCATTTGACAAGTCATTATCCGATTATGTTTCCTTCACCTATATCACGAACAAGTAAGTTGACAGCAGGCATATGGACGGGCGGAAACTGACCAAGACGCAGATATGTCGACACATTAGGATGCGAGGGTATGAATAGCAGCGCGTTGAACGACTATTATGCTCGATACACCACAAGCGTCATCTGTAGCAGCGTTGTTCAAAGCTCAATCGACGGCTGCGACCTCTCGACCGACCAATCTGCACCTATTTGCGCGGATACCTGCTATTATATGGCCCAAAGCGAGGAAGAAATCGTTATCAATTCCGAACTCTGCTCAAGCGCCGGCAAGAACTACATGGATCAGATTCGCTCCGACTTCGAAATCTGCGCACACCCGTCAAGAGCGCTTACCGGCAGCTGTGTGGATGGGGCAACAAACGAACCAGAAAACTGCGGTTACGCCGATAGCATGATCGGCCTTTGCACCTACTGCACTTCCACAAGTGGAAACTCGACCGACACCTGCTGTAAAAGCCAAGATGTTGCCAGCCAGTGCTCAGGCGTTACCATTCCCAGCTCAACAGCAACCTTACAGCCCGTGATAACCACCAGCCCAGCTGCTGACGCTGGTGGTAGCCATGGCTTGTCCGGCGGTGCAATTGCCGGAGCTGTGGTAGGAGCCGTTGCAGGCGCCGCAATCCTGATCGCTCTCATTGTCCTGGGCCTCATTTGCTGCCGTCGACGTCGTCGCGATTCTCAGAGCGATGCTGCTCTCAACGCCCCTAACCCACAAAGGAAAGGAGCTTCACCTCCCATGCAACAAACTGCTGAAAGCCCGCAACCCTACAACATTGCCCCAGGTGGTCGTGTTACACGCATGTCCGCTCTACGCGAAGTTCCAAGCTCATCTCCGGCTCACTCTCGAACATCCGCTGCCATGTTTGCCGGTGCCAAATATGCAAGCGATTCGTCCGACTCCGAATACACAGGAGCTAGCCCCGGAGCCATGTCGAAGAGAATCCCCCCTGTCACTGGAAAGCGCCATGGCTCGCTTTCAAGTAGCTCTGTTCTGGCTGGTCTGGAAAGTGACAGTTCTCCACGCTCTGGTACCGTTGGCCAGTACTCCTCACCCGAGGGCGTCACAAGCGGACAGTCCGAGCAATTATCATTCTTCCGTGACTACTATTCGCAGGACGATATTCACCCAGGCGACCAAGTTGCCGTTCTCTGGGCTTACTCTGCCCGAGCGGGTGACGAATTCGAGCTGGACCGCGGTGAAATGCTCAAGGTGATCGGTATCTGGGATGATGGCTGGGCCACAGGTGTGCGTATCCACGACCGAGCAGAGGACTTCGATACCCATCGTGCTCAGCGCGACAGCGGTGTTTCAAATGGTTCGCACCGGGCAGGCCCGTCGCCAGCACCATCAGGCGAGATCAAGGCATTCCCCTTGGTCTGCATTTGCTTGCCGCAGCACTGGCGGAAAATCATCGATGGCAGTGTTCTAGAAGAGGAAGAGGAGGACCAGTACTGAGCACTGGTTTCTCCCGTCTCATGCCATCTTACGTCTTGACGACAGCGTGTGCATTCTCTTCCATCGTATCAGCATTGCAAGCAAGTTGACCGCGTGTGATTCATCCTGAGGCTGGCCGAGCCTCTCCTGATCGACCTCTGGCGTCGATCTCTGCGTTCAGTTATCTATTTCGTATTCTATATACCCCCCCATTTCTTGGTGATCGATTTGTTCGTCCCTTTCCTTTACTATATCTCTTTTACTCTGTATCTGCTTCTGCTTTATCGATTCCTGTGGAACCGGACGCTGGCGCAACGGAAGCGAGGCCTTCATATAAACGCTGACCTTGATCTCGTCTTGTCTTATGTAACATGGTTTCTCATGAGTGGTCTTGATGCAGCCGGCCGCGTGGTTATTCCAGTGGTTTGCTTTTCTCTATCTCGTTGAGGATTCAATTATACAGGGCTCCATTAATGTATGTACATAATTAGGCTCGAATCTTAAAAAAGTTGGCCTGGACTTAATATTCCATCGTATACAAGAAAATTGGTAGACCTAGGCGATGAGCTCATCAACCTTGGAAAAGTATAAATTCCACCTGGGCATAGTTGACGCTGTTCCAATCGGGACTCGGACCAACCGAAAACAAGCCCGACCCGCGACCAAAATTGCCTATTTTGATAAGAACCACATGTGCATGGGAAGATGCTCAGTGCAATCACCATTTGAATTCCTATTGAGAAGATAGAATTCAAATTCCTCTCTGCTGGATGTTTGACTCTTCATCCTCACTACTGAAACTGTGACCGCCGGTATCCCTATACGCCACTGCTATCCATTTCACCCACTTTTGCTCTTCCTGCCAAACAGCAAGAAGCAATCATGGACGACTATAAAGATTTTCATTCATATTTATCCAAATTGGCAGGAGATCCGTGCACCAAAGCTCATGACTTAAAGACTCTCACAGACCCTAAGACAAACACACTTGCCGGACTAGTACCAGAATTGGTATTATCGATACTAGATTTCTTGCATCTGGATGATGTGATTTGTTTCTCCTATTGCAACAGTCGATTCCGCAAACTATCTGCACCATATATTCGACAACGATCTCCTACAGATCTGGCTACCAGAATTCTAGCAACAATCTTGGTATCACGACGCTTGGATCGCGATTTTCCCGACTTTTTTTATTTGTGATGTTTGTAACACTTTTCACCAATTTGATGGCTCGGAAAATATTGGCTTCAGTGGTCTAAATGATAAGATTATATGCAAATTCCCATGCGCGAGCAAGGAACGGTTTGCTAAACCCTTTCTCATTGAGATGAGCCGCACATCGCCAACTCCAGATCTCTCGTCCATTCATTTTAAGCTTGCAATGAAGTGATTCCTCTATGGTCCTGGATCAGGTATCAGCATTGATTCGCCTGAATATACTCAAGTTCGTCAGTTTTCTCTCAAGACAGATGGCTCTCATGCACCATCACTATCACTATGATCGCCAGAGTTTCGAATATGCCCCGAACATCCAAGTCTCTATGTTAGACTACAAAATGTGCTACTTGTTAATTCATGGAAGGAGCTCTCAGCTAGTGCATCCAAATACTTTGCGTGTGACCAATCGCTTGAATTGTCAGAAAGCACCCGGGGTTACCGCGCTGATCCTGTCTTCGAAGATATTAAGATATGCGGGGACAGGTTTCTCTTTAATTCAGACAATCCACATCATCATTATGGATCACTAAAAGATCTTATCGACCGCGCATCCCCCGATAAAAAGGAATTCAGTACGAACCTCCACTGCAGCGGTTGTTTTAGTACATGTCGGATCAAAATTTATCCCTTTGATTCAAAAACGGCAGTCGTCATCACTAGATGGATTGAGCTGGGATGCAATTATATAGAGAAGATAGAGTTTTGGCGCCGCCTAAGATACAGCTCCTATCATAAGCCGTATGGGTTTCATACACCACTTGGTGATGATGAGGGTGAAAGGATTTGGATAACCGATTCCGGGCGATTGGTGGATCCTGAGTGTTGTTTCGAAAACTGGCGTCTCGGTCATATAAAACATTTAATGACTTGGCAGTCCGAAATCTGACCTATCTCAAGGATGAGTATTATAAATGGGCTATGTCTCATAGGAATATTGAAGGAGTGAGTCTGTGGTACAAAGAGTACCAAGAGCCCTCCAGGTTTTAGGGGTAGTATGCTTGCGGACTGATATTGAATGTCTTCCATCAGCTGTGAATACTGTAGTACGATGGACGATAATTGATTTGAAACTGTCTGGAATTTAAGGGGATCTTGTTTAGCTGGCTCTGCGATGGATCGTGCAATGTATTGTTGACGAGGTGGGATTAATTTTGCACAAAAGCATTAGCTATAATAAATTGTTAAATGTAATAACCAGGCCTCTCATTTCTTTCTCCCTCCTTACCTCTCACAACAGTAGCTACAGCAACAACAGTAACCTGAGCAGCAACCCCAGCAGCAACCACAGCAGCAGATGCTCAACTTGGGCACTGTGGTCATATATTTTTGCTCCCTCCTCATATCTCCCCTTATCTAGATCCCACACAACTGAAGCAGTAACAACAATAACGACAGCAACAGCACCAACAGGTGCTTAACTTGGGCATCATGGCGCTATATCCTCGCTCCCCTCGCATCTCTCTCCTAACATCTTTCATCATCTGATCTCGTCTGCTCATGAGCGAGCTCGCCACGACAAATTATACACGCTTCGCAATTATGGCGATATTGGGCGGGCTGGTCGTCAAAGGAGCCTTGATTTACAGTCGCAACCTATCTAACGAAACAGCCGAGCGGCGGAGTCTACAGTGTGGCCGTCCCACCTCTGTACTCCATATGAGGAGTCCGCTAAAAGACGAGAACAAGAATTTTCTGGCATCTCTAGCTATAGAGATAAGTGATCTAAATAAGCTGAAGAGGGAAAATGAGGTTCTTGAACACGAACTTGAGCCACGCTAACCTCTTAGTGACACAGCAGAGTGCCACTCAAACACAAAGGAGCTCTCTTTTCCTGAAGTCCGAAGCAGAGGACGAGACAATTGTCCATGTTGCACTACAAATTTCGATAAGACCTTGTGATGAGCTTATCGCTGGGCGATGCCGCTCGAATGCGTGACGATCATCTCCCTTCGTGTATTTAGCAGCGTTCCAGACGCTCTTCTCCTGTGGCCGAGTCCATCACCTTGTAAGCAGTATTTGTTAAACAGCCTTATTTCTCAGAACTTTAAGCCGCTATACCCTGATCTGTTTTCTGGCTCCATGTAGATCAAACATAGAATAGGATTTAATCCCGCTCTGATGAACCGCCTCTACCTCGTACAATGCAATATTCTACTCAGGCCCTTGCGATAGTATAAGGTTTAAGTGAAGAGCTAGGTTAATAGTGTGTCTATTTAGTTGTATGAGTGACATGCGCCATATATGGGGAAGCCTTTCCGTGGTACGTGGGCGGCACTCGCGGAATGCGTTTCCAGGCGGGAGCTCCCCGGATCTCGCGAGCGCGATAAACCCGAGCCGAGCAATTGGTAATTCTCAAGGTCGGCCTCGCAATCGCATTTTACTAATCCAAAGGGTACCCCTCATCATATTGTGGTACCATATATAATTTCGTCTTCCCCGCTATCTTTTGCATCCATTTGATTATTGATACCGTCTCCCACAACACAATGGCCGCTCCCAAGATCATCCTCTACACTAACCACGGCTGCCCATGGGCTCACAGAGCTCACATTGCTCTCAAGGAGTCCGGCTTGGAGTACGAAGAAGTCATCATTGACCTCAGTGTCCCTCGCGAACAATGGTACCTCGATATCAACCCTGTAAGTATTTTGCGCACAACTAGACGCCCGCTTGAAACAATATCCGGACAAGACCACGACATCCGAACATCGCGAGCATGAGACTAACATACTTCCTATACAGCGAGGCCTCGTCCCAACTATCTCATATAATGGAAATATTATCATTGAGTCCGGCATCGTTGCCCAGTTCATCGCTGATGCCCACCCCTCCCACTTGCTGCCACCGTCGGTCCCCGCCGAGAACGCGTTGGCCCGCGCCCGCGTGAACTTGTTCGTGGATGCAGTTATGAGCAAGGTTGTTCCTCATATTTTTACTGGCATCCGTGCGGCTTCATTAGAGGAGCGTGAAGAAGCTGGCGAGGCCTTAGTTGCTGCTGTCTTGAAGGAGGTTGAGCCTCTCCTTGCGTCGACCGAGGGCAAGGGCCCTTTCTTCGGAGGCAGTGATAAGCTTACTCTGGCCGAGGTATGTTAAGCTTGTCATCGTTTAGCGCTTTGAACAAATTCAAAATGCTAGCTATAGTCGAGTAATCTATTAACACTATTTCATAGGTTCTTACCGGATCTTTCTTGCTTCGCATCTTGAGCTTCAGCAAGCCTGAGTATGCCCTCCTGAGCACAAAGCTGCACACTCTTTTGGAGAAGGCACCACGATTCAAACGCTGGGCTGAGGCTACCATCAGCCACGAGAGCGTCAATTTCATTTATGACGAGAAGAATGTTGCCGAGCGCACTCGTGCCAAGTTTGCAAAGGTCTAGGCTACATTATGTTGACATTTTCAACGCTAGTCTACAAGCTTAGACTCAGAAAGTCACATTAGAAGAGGTAACATGAATATGAATAACGAAGGCACTTAAATAAGACTCAATACTTGTCAGAATGTCGGTGGGGACCCGAGTGACGTGTCGGGAGACAGTCCCATGGTTAAAAGCGCCCAAAATTAGCACCATCTAATGTACTTCGTGCATGCCCTGCACTCGCTCTCTGACCCCATGCACATAAGTAAAAGCCTCAAGTGGGTTGCTGTACGCAAGTTCCTGCAGGCTCGACTCTCCAGCGTGATCTACCTCAACCCTACGAGCTCCGGTTATGTACGCTGCGGTATGCGGATAGTGGGATGTCCCGGAAGTCTTGATACCAGGCTGCCGGCAATCAAGCTGGGTGCCTGATCAAACACCATAATAAACAAATATCCTGGAGCCTTCTGTAATTAAAAACCATCTAAATACCCCCATAGATTGCGCACAGCTTGTCGAGGTGCATTGTTTTCATTCCCAAACAGGTGTTCCGGCATCACGTGCAGAGACCACCCCCACTATCGCAACGCCTGGGCAACACAACCCCTCCGCCTCCTCACAATTCAACCCCCCATACTCCCCATTGCTTTGTGAGTATTTCCTAGCCCTGGTTCTTTCTGGTCAGGTGCGCTGCTTCTTGACAGCTATTCAAGCTACAGACATCAGACCGGCAACATGCCCTCCTTTCGTGGGGCGGTTTTCTACAACACAGCCACTAACATCGTGTGCCCGCTTTAGTTGACCTCGTCATCCTCCCCCCTTTTCCCACCTCTCTCATCCACATAACCCACCATGTCTGTGAGTATATTCCAATCATTCCGAGTGAGATCAATGTGAAAGCTAACCTGCCATTTCAGCTCGCATCCGGGTACGAATAACTTCTCGAAACCCCTCTCACTTCTGCAGTATGTACTGACAGGCGCCCCGCAGAGTTACCGTCACCGACGAGTGCATCAACCTCTTCAATGAGTTCCGTCTCAGCCACGGCAAAGTCAAGTACATCATCTTCAAGATCTCCGACGACAAGAAGACCGTAGTTGTCGACCAGTCCGGCGCCGAGACCGAGTACGAGGCTTTCCGCACCAAGCTCATCGATGCTAAGGACGCCAAGGGCAATGCCGCTCCTCGTTACGCTGTTTACGACGTCGAGTACGACCTCGGCGGTGGTGAGGGCAAGCGGTACGCATGCGCATAGAATCTTTTGTCTGAATTCCCGCTGACAAGGTTAAACTACAGAAGCAAGATTGTCTTCATCTCTTGGGTGCCCCAGGACACTCCTACCTTGGTATGTACAAGAATATCTCTCTCAGCATAAGCAATGCAGCTAACCCGTCTCTAGTGGTCCATGATCTACGCCAGCACCCGCGAGAACCTGAAGAACGCCCTTAACGTCGCCAACGCCCTCCACGCTGACGACCCAAGCGAAATCGAGTGGAAGGCCATCCTCAAGGAGGCCAGCGGTGGCAAGGCCGGCAACTAGATACTCTGCGCCTGATAGGACCGGGCTTGCGCAATTGGCTGGGGCCTCTAGTGATGTGGGAAACCCCGGGGGCTTGCCACGCCACGGTCTAATTCACAAAACCTTTTCTCTCTGCATACCATTCCTCCTTTTCATCGTCTCCTAGTTGCAATGCAAAGACCGTTACGGCTGGATTTCTTTTTCTCTGGGCCGGGCAAGATCTTGTTTTGTTTGTCAGTGTCTGAAGCGGTTTGTATGGACCATCTGTATGAGTGGCTGGTTGGGCATTTCTTGCTAGCTGGTTAGGTGGCCCGGGTGAGGGCAAGAAGTGAGCTTTATGGTTGGCTCTGTAGATTTATTCAGGAATCTTACCGTCCACTCTTCCATTGTATTCCAGGTTCATGTTGAGACCGGGTAGGATGGAGGTACTGTCACGGCAAAAACAACTCGACCGCTGTATTGCCGGGTAGTTCCAAGGCTCCGGGTTATGCTGGGCATCTATGCAAAGGAATTGGTCTACATCTATGGATGCATGGATCTAGATAAGTATTCCTGTCGAGGCCCAGGGTGTCCTGGGGTGTGGCCAGTGAGGTCTACTAGGTATACATATCCACAGCATGGATCATGGACGCAATCCATGGATACTGGGGTAAATATATAGAGAAGCAGCCTCGGGATGCACTAACATTTGAGCATGGGTGACTATGGCTGCAATAGGATAACACCCATGCAAATATCAAGCTCTTGTATTCTACCTCCCCAATGATGTGCTAGACGTTGGCATAACCACACTGTGTTCGCTAGCAAAAGTACGAGGCGAGCGTGGGTGTGCGCAGAGCCGAGAGGAAGAGGACGGGGACGTATGATCATAGGGTTATGACGGTAGAATGATAAGAGACGCCCATAGCCAAGCACTAGGACTTTACCCCTGCCCTCCTATGCCTCTAGAATAGAAGCCCCCACCGATCGTACGATGTGGCCGGGCAAATGCTGAGAATGAGATGCTCCTCACTGGCAGACGCACGGCGGGTGAGCCCACGACGGGCCAATCAGCTGGCCGCCAAACCCAGAACGGCGCTAGTCCGGATCCTCGTTCTCTTTCCACCTCATCCAGCAACTTCAGTCTTCTTTGCCCATCTCCCTCCCCCCCTCCACTCTCTTCTCCCGTCGAGTCCGCCGCGGTTCCAGACTTGCCTGGCCCCGCCATATCACTTCCATCATCCATTGACTCATTATCGACGTGGCCTGCCACCTCCCACCTGCCGCACAATGTTTCTTCGCTCCGTCGCTCGCGCTGTGCCTCGCACTCAGCCCGCCTTCCGCGCCGGCCCAATTGCCTCTCTGAACGCCCTGAACGTTCGCGCTGCCTCCGACCATGCCATCGCTAACCCTACTCTCGCTGGCATCGAGAAGCGCTGGGAGGGTCTTCCCCCCCAGGAGCAGGCCGACCTGTGGATGCAGCTCCGTGACCGCATGAAGACTGACTGGCACCAGTTGACCGTCCAGGAGAAGAGGGCCGGTACGTACTATCTCTAGGATATCTGATATGGTTATTCTGAGCTCTTGGGCAAGAATCCATTCTTTGCCGAGGGTCGTGACGGACACTCATATCAGACCAAGTCACCTCCTATCACGGCTACTAACATCGTTTCTCGCATTTGATAGCCTACTGGATCGCCTTCGGTCCCCATGGTCCCCGTGCTGAGGCCCCCAAGGGTGAGGGTCTCAAGATCACCTTCAAGGTCGTCCAGCTCGTCACCGTTTCTTTCGCCCTTTTCTACGCCGTCCACCTCTTCGCCAAGCCCCAGCCTAAGACCATGTCCAAGGAGTGGCAAGAGGCCTCCAACGAATACGCTCTGGTAAGTTTCGGTGTTTCCTGATAAATCCCCTTGATCGGATGGCCTCAACAGCCTCTGATGCGTCATCTCGACCCGCGATCCGACTTCATGTGCTAACACGAAATTTCTTCCTACAGTCCGAGAAGATGAACCCCATCCACGGTATCAGCAAGGAGGGCTACGAGGGTCCCGGCTTCGTCCAGAGCGCCCCCGCTGAGAAGTCATAGAGTGGCCAATGGCCCGATTGAAATGAACATGGTGCCGAGATCTACATCCCGTGGGAGTGTGTTCGTGTTTTCCCGACCGAGGATATCTTGGACGTCAGAGCCCCAGGCCTGGGCACCTTCTCCTACGCCTTCCATTTTCTCTTCCTGGGCGAGGGGCTTGGGCTCTGTGGCATCGCGCGCCTGTTCAGCATTACCTTTTTTACCCTTTTTGTGTTGGCATCCTAAAATGCGTGTATCCCGTACTTGTGCTATAATCAATGTATCTCTTTTGTAGCCATAGAGAAATATGTTGAATTTCCTTTGTCTTAGTATTGAGCCTTGAAGACCAGTGTATCTGATTTATTGAGCTGCGACACTTGGCGTCTTGCGCGGTTTGGCTCCTGGACGTAGCAACCGGAGCGTTTCGGAACCCGCAGAGCTCGTGCGGAGAACCCCTGTCGACCTGTGCCGTCTGCCCGGCTGCCATTGAGTTGACTAGCTGGGTCAATTTTGGTACAAGTATGTTTTGATTGCTTTTTGCGAATTGAATTTAGGAGATTATACTATCTAGTTGCATACCTGATGCCAGCGGAGGTGACTTCCAAGGTCCTGTCCCCTTCGGAATGAGCCTCGAGGGCTCCGGTTTTACACGTCAGAGATTTTCTGCCGGGGAAAGCTCCTGCAGGTCAGTGCAGCTGTTGAGGTACCGGTAAAGGTGTCAATTCGTAAATTCGAGCTTTACAGAAATAATTTTCTCATTGAATAAATGCATTCCTTATGGACGATGAGCTCTATGAAGCTCAGGCAGGGAGGAAGCTGTTTATAGTCGAGTGGGTGTCCTGTTCTCGGATGCCAAGCGGGCCGGTGAGACTGTGCGATTCCCTAGCAACGAGAGGCGCCAGCAGCAACGCAACCCAGCATGATTAGAGTCGATGTACAGCATAGGAGAATAGTAGCCATTGAGACTAGGAATTAAATCGAATATAAAAAAGTAGGGGTTGCGGCAGCTGCAGATTCCAAGGTGGTCGGTTCATCACGGGACCATCGGCAAAACCGCCCCGGAAAGGCTAAGGGCGCCCAGTTCCCGTGCGAAAGAGTCCACCAACCTCTTCCCATCCTCTTCTTCCCTCTTTTCCTCCATCCACACCTTCCCTATCCTTTAATACCACCTCGCTCTTCAACACCTCCATCATGTTCAAGAGGTATGTCCCCGTCCCCCAACACCCTTGACCCAATCTACGGCCATTTTTCCGTGTTTTGGCTTCTGTTTCCCCCCCTAACTCGCGTTTCTTAGCGGTCTCGCCCGGACCTTCGGGAGGGCAGCTTTTGCCCGGCCGACCCCCGTCGCCCGCGCTTTCCAGCCTGTCCGTTCCAATGCCCTCCCTGCGCTCTCTGCTCGTCTCGCCAGCACCGATGCTGCCCAGGCCGGCAAGGTCCACCAGGTCATTGGTGCCGTCGTTGACGGTACGTGTTCCGAAATCCCTGGCGGCTCGGGGACATCGCGAAAATCTTTTCCCCGGGCCCAATCCATCTCTCAACGCATCGCAATCGATTTCAATCGACTCTCCTGGACTATATCTGACTGAAACCTTGCGATATTATAGTGAAGTTCGAGGGTGACAAGCTCCCTGGTATTCTGAACGCCATTGAGACCGAGAACAACGGCCAGAAGCTCGTCCTGGAGGTTGCTGTATGTGGTCCCTGATTGGCTCCCCCCTTATCCAAGCTAAGAAGCTAATCTTATCTTAATAGCAACATCTCGGTGAGAATGTTGTCCGTACCATTGCCATGGATGGTAAGCTTCCTGCCCCTTCAACCTCAACCCCCTTGTCGAGTCGCCGAGTTGTCCCTTTTCACCGCAAAGGAGGACCCACACTCCCGATCGGGCCCGACAACCGCCCTAGAGAACACCTCCCGCTAACCCTGCCCAGGTACTGAGGGTCTGAGCCGTGGTGTCGCCGCTCACGACACTGGTGCCCCCATCAAGGTCCCCGTCGGTGCTGGCACTCTTGGCCGTATCATCAACGTCACTGGTGACCCCATTGACGAGCGTGGTCCTATCAAGGCCACAAAGTTCAACCCCATTCACGCCGAGCCTCCCCAGTTCATCGAGCAGTCCACCGAGGCTGAGATTCTCGTCACTGGTATCAAGGTTGTCGACCTTCTCGCCCCCTACGCCCGTGGTGGTAAGATTGGTCTGTTCGGTGGTGCCGGTGTCGGTAAGACCGTGTTCATTCAGGAGTTGATTGTAAGTTCTTTCGTCCGATGAAATATTCACTGAATCGCTGCTAATAATTCGATAGAACAACATTGCCAAGGCTCACGGTGGTTACTCCGTCTTCTGTGGTGTCGGTGAGCGTACTCGTGAGGGTAACGATCTGTACCACGAAATGCAGGAGACTGGTGTCATCCAGCTCGACGGTGACTCCAAGGTGTCTCTGGTCTTCGGTCAGATGAACGAGCCCCCAGGTGCCCGTGCTCGTGTCGCCCTTACCGGTCTCACCATCGCCGAGTACTTCCGTGACGACGAGGGTCAGGACGTGCTGCTCTTCATTGACAACATTTTCCGTTTCACCCAGGCCGGTTCCGAGGTGTCTGCCCTTCTGGGTCGTATCCCCTCTGCCGTCGGTTACCAGCCCACTCTGGCTATTGACATGGGTGGTATGCAAGAGCGTATTACCACCACCCAGAAGGGTTCCATTACCTCCGTCCAGGCCGTCTACGTGCCCGCTGACGATTTGACTGACCCTGCCCCTGCCACCACCTTCGCTCACTTGGACGCCACCACTGTCTTGTCCCGTGGTATCTCTGAGTTGGGTATCTACCCCGCTGTCGACCCTCTCGACTCCAAGTCCCGTATGCTCGACCCCCGTATCATCGGTGACGACCACTACAACACCGCCACCCGTGTCCAGCAGATGCTCCAGGAGTACAAGTCTCTCCAGGATATCATTGCCATTCTGGGTATGGACGAGTTGTCTGAGGCTGACAAGCTTACTGTCGAGCGTGCCCGTAAGCTCCAGCGTTTCCTGTCCCAGCCTTTCGCTGTCGCCCAGGTCTTCACTGGTATCGAGGGTCAGCTCGTTGACCTGAAGGACACCATCACCTCCTTCAAGGCTATCATCCAGGGTGAGGGTGATGACCTCCCCGAGAACGCCTTCTACATGGTTGGTGACTTCCAGTCTGCCCGTGCCAAGGGTGAGAAGATTCTGGCCGAGCTCGAGGGCAAGGCTTAAATGTAATTTTGTCATTTGCTAGCTAGCGGCGTCTTGAAGCCTCTCAAACCTCTGTACAACGCCTCTTGAACTAGTCTCAAACTTGTTTCCATTTATCTTCAAACTTTTTTTTTGTCTCTTGATCTTGGTGCTCTCTTCCTAAGCCCTGGAGCTTTCCATTTGTGCGAAATCTTTACCCTGTGTCCTGCTCCCCTTCGACATCTTTTCTCTTTGGATACGTGTATAGTTACTCGATCTCAAAGCAGAAACAAAAGAACCTCAGCAAGGGATTTGGACTCGAATTTCTCAGGTTCTTTTGCCTCGATGTCGCTTGGGACTTGCACTTTCGGAAACGGAGAATGGGTTTCAGAAAGTAGTTGGGATTATATCCGGGGCAGTGGAAGCTGTGCAATGCCATGCCTGAAGACGAAAAGAAAGCACAGAGGAGTCGGACTTGTTTGGGACATGATGCATCAGGCTTGATGGTCGTTCGAGATGGTTATATGGCCTGCCATGTCTAACTTAGCGTGTTGATGAAAATTTCCTGTGCCCATTCTAAGCCTAGCCGGGTATACTCTATCGTCTGGCTGGCTTGTGTTTCATTATTGTGTATTTAGAGTTGAAAACCCATGGCCTTGCGGCGGCCTTGAGAAACCTTGGTGCTCAATTGTATTTCCTTTGTGATTACATCTGCTTTCCTCGTAACTCTCTTCTTGTAGTTTCGTGACATTTTCTTCTGGTAATCTTCTTGTGACTTTGTTATTGTATAGATACTATAAGGCGAAGTGCTTCGAGATTCAGTGTATGTGAATTAGTGTTAGCTATCTCCCCTCGTCTGGGCTTTCGCTACCCTGTCTGCTATGATTAAGGACCGGCCGCTGTATAAGAAACTGCTGATTTCGTTGAGGATAACTTTGAATGGGGTCATTCAACTCAACATTAAGAGGGAGCCAAAATGTACTCACCGTCGCCCAGAGTCTATGCCTTTTCTGCCCCGGCACAATCATCAGCTTAGTTGATTGACTTATTGATGCGTTCATACATGAATACACTTCAAGGTCCAGTGAGAAGATTGACCATCCTCGAAGAGCCGATGCAGGTGTGCACCTTTCTTGTCTACAGCCAGGGAGAAAAAAAAAGATTTCAATCCTATTCAAAGCCTAGGCTCAGTTCACCGAATCGTGGTACGTAATAATACAAGAAGCCCAATAAGTAGTATGAAATTGATGTCCAAATTATGACAGATTGCGAGTAGACTCAATCTTATACTCATATACGAAGCTAGTGAAATGGCTAGTCCAAGTGAAAGTATGCAAAATGGTCGCCGTATATTAAGAATCACATAATCAAACCTCTTCGGCAGTCTCCTCACAGAGTCTCTTCCAAAGCAAGAACCTAGTTTCAGAAGTTAGTTAACGGGATCAAGATCTATTTGAGAGCAAAAGACTCACCAGAGCGGTTCTCGTAGGAATATAGACCTGGGTGAAGTTCTTGCGCCCATTCCATGGCATGTCAGTGGTAAAGAAGCGCGTATCTTTCATGTTTCGCCCAAGACCACCGAATGCAGGGTCATCTGAGTCTAAAACAATGCGGTAAGTACCGGCCGTCTCGACGCCAACACGATAGTCCGTGAAGCTCTGAGTAGGATTGAGGTTGAAGATCCAGAGCAGACCAGCACGCTCGAACACGATGACTTTGTCTGATTCATTCTTGAGGCTGATGTATGCCTGTGGTGCGTGCAGCCAGCCGTACTTCTCTTCTGTGAGCTGCATAGCCCGGTCGAAATCGTTCAGGAAGCGGTACCGCAGGAGATTATCCTCTGTCAGGTTCAGCTGACGACGGGCATACCAGAATGAGTTGCCGTTGCCTTCACGGGGAAAGTCGAGCCACTCTGGGTGTCCGAATTCGTTGCCTTCGAAGTTGAGGTAGCCCTCTCCACCGAGAGCGTGGGTTATTAGGCGGATTAACTTGTGGAGAGCCATACCACGCTCGATAATAGAGGTAAAATCGGTAAGAACAGACATGTTTGTGTACATCTCCTTGTCGCAAAGCCACATCATCAGGGTTTTGTCGCCAACAAGCCTGTGTCTTTGTGAGCTTGACTATCTAGGATCAAGTTATAGGAGGGACTTACGCTTGATCGTGACTCTCGGCATAGGCAATGGTCTTCTCACCATGGCGACGGTTTGTCAAAGTGTGTGCCAAGGCGCCCATGTCCCATTCGTCATCAGCCTTCTCCTTCAGCCACTTGATGTACATGTCTGGAATGGCCATGGCAAGACGGTAGTCGAAGCCAACGCCTCCCAGAGCGTGTGGTAGACACAGCGCTGGCATACCCGAAACGTCCTCTGCGACCGTGATAACGTCGGGATAGAGGCTATGCAGCATCTCGTTTGCAAGAGTGAGGTAGGTCACACCCTCTTCATCAACACCCGCTCCGAAGTATTCATGGTAGCCACCAGAGAAACCACTGTGATGTAATTAGCAAAAGTAAGACATAGGACGAAGGGTTGACATACGTTCCAATGCCATGGTGGACATAAAGCATGCTAGTGACTCCATCAAAACGGAATCCATCGAACTGATACTCCTCCATCCAGAACCGCAAGTTACTCAGGAGGAAGCGAAGAACTTCGTGGCTACCGTAGTTGAACAATCTGCTATCCCACTGGTCATGACGACCCTTACCACCTCCATGGAAGTAAAGATGATCAGTGCCGTCAAACTCATTCAGACCATCCAAAACATTCTTGGACGCATGACTGTGCACAACATCGAGCAGAACAACCAAGCCCATGTCATGAGCGGTATCGATCAGCTCCTTCAGGTCCTCTGGCGAACCATACCGACTGCTTGCCGCAAAGAAGTTGTTAATCTGATATCCGAAGCTAGCGTAGTAAGCGTGCTCCATGATAGCCATTAGCTGAATTGCATTGTAGCCCAGATACTTGATGCGGGGAAGCATGTTCTTGGTGAATTCCTTGTATGTTGCCACACGAGTCTCGGGCGAAGAAATACCAACGTGCGCCTCATAAATGCGCAGACTCTCGGGCTTCTTGGGTCGTTGGTTCTTGAAGCTGTAGCGCTCGTTGGCAGGCGGGTTCCAGAAGACGGCATCGTATGCGGGCGATACGTTTAGGTCTTGGACAACACGCTTAATCCATGCGGGAAGACGGTAGATACGCTCGCCACTGGGGAGTACCATAGTGATCTATCAAAATATGACATGTTAGTAATGAGTCTTCTGGCGTGGTCTTCTCGAGATTCTTGCCTTGATCTTGCTGTCGTGAGGGATGGCTGGACCTCCAGCGGTAGCTGGTACTGTGACAATCCAAACCCCGAAGTTGTCCTTGGTCATTGTGTTGGCATTGACATCCCAGTTGTCTGCTAGTCTCAGTAATGCACTTGGAGTAGGGTCTGTAGCAGGCACGTACTGAAATCGCCAACCAGCGACGCTTGCACTGCGTTGGGGGCCCATTCGCGGTATGAGATGTCGCCATTTGGCAGAGCATGCAAACCGAAGGTCTCATAACCCTGTAGATTTGCAAAATATGGATGTCAACGACGGAAGTCCTTTGCAAGAAGCTCAAGCTCTTGGCAATTGCGACAGCGCTAGCTCGGGTAGCAGCAGCGGGCGATTCAACGTACTTTACTAAACTTCTCCAGCCCACCTTCGGACTGATTGATATCGTTGGCCCATTTCTTGACCAAGCTGTAGCGCTGCTTCAGCACGTCCCTGTGTGGTTCCAGCCACGGGTCGATCTGGAGGACACCTGGGGCGCATTAGTGGAAGTTGCTGCGGGAGCTTTGAGTGGGGCAGAGCTACCTGTTCCATCGGCGGGGGTCGCAGCGGCAGCAGACATTGCGATAGTTGAAGAAGAGAAGAAGAGGAAGAGGAAGAGAGGGGAGGTCGCAGAAACCCCTCTTCCCAGCAGTTTATCGCGCGTCCGGTGTCAGAGTGATTGGCCACAGCAGATGCGATTGCGGGTGGAGATGCGGAGAGCTCGGGCCCCCGCGACGTTCTGGATCTGCCCACTTTCCAACTTTTCCTCAACGATCTGCCTGCTGCTTTTCTTTCTCGAGCTTGCCACTGCCGTTATTTCGTGTGTTACTGGCTTAAGCTGCTGCCTTCTTTCTTTGTTATGAGGCAATTGAATATCCTGGCAACTACTTTCAAATGTATTCCAAAAGTACTCCTGGGAATGCTTCTCCGAATGCAGAGCTTGGGCCTGCGCCGTTCTAAGCGCAGTGCGACCCTGTTGGAAAAGGGGCAACGCTCCCAGGAAGGATCTGAACTTTTAATTTTTTTTAGCGGGAAATATTTTATGGCATATTGCGTTAAATCTTGTTCTAAATTGAATAAAATAATTTTGCCTATTGGGTTGTATAATAACAAGTAGACTGCGAGTAGGAACATCTGTACAAGTGCCGTCAAGTACCTAGACACAAAGCGACCGAGGATTCAAGAGAAAGAAACGTCTTCGAGCCCAATCCAAAATGCACCGTCAATAGTGAGCTTATGACGCTGGACTCGGAGGCAGCTCGCCTGAAGTCCAGTTCTTTGCGGTCGGCCCTAACTCAAACTCCAATGTGCCACCCCGAGCAAATACATCGTCCCAAGTCAACCAGCTTTTGGTCCATGACTCCCCATTGACCTTGAGGCTTTGGACGTAGATATCACTATCGCCATTGCCATCTCCGCCAGTTGACGTAACCTTGAGTGTCTTTTCATCGCCCAGGTCGATAGTCATTGACGAGAACCAGGGCGAGTGGATGAGGAAAGTAGTCTGTCCAGTAATGGGATACAGTCCGATCATGTTCCAGATTAGCCAGGTCTGCATAGCCCCTGCATCACTGTTGCCAGGCAGACCAGTGACCCCAGTTGTGTAATCTTCTTTAGCGACCTTGCGTGATCGTGTCACTGAGAGGTCCTGTCGACCTAAGAAATTGTAAAGATAGGGGAGATTGAACATACTATAGGAAGTTAGTAATCCTTTAGCCTTGAGAATCAGAAAGGATAGCACTCACGGCTCATTAGTAGCATCGAAGATTGTCCCACTGGAGCCCTTGGCGCCATCGACAAACATGATGTCCAATCGCTTGATCACAGTATCAACACCACCCATCAGATCAATCATATGGCTGATATCATGCACATCAGCAAAAGAATAAGCCCACGAGCTCGCCTCATAGTACGGATCAGTCCAGTAGCCACCCGCATTCAGAACATCAGAGTCAATAAAACCACTGGTATTGCGCGGCATCACAAAGCCAGAGAATCCAAGCGATGTCTTCTTCGAGTTCCAATGATTCCGCCAATTGCGCGAGCGATTTAGATACTTCTGCGCATCATCCTCATTACCCAATCCTGAGGCGACTTGATATAGTCCAAAATCATTATAAGCGTATTCCACAGCGCGACTGACCGCACGGCTGTATTCAGGAGTAATGTAGCCATATTTCAGCCAGTCTGGGAGTGCGCCACGGCCCTCGTGAGTCGAGGAGTCGGGCGCCATGGGATCTTCTGGGTCGTTCGGGGGCGTTACTTCTGCGTCTTTGACCATGGCTTTGTATCCATCGTGCCAGTTGACGGCGCCGCGGACGCCCTTGACGTATGCGTCTGCGAGAACGTTGTCGGCGTTGGATCCTCCTTGGGTTCGGCCGTTGTAGTTGGAGGATCGGGCATCGGGCATGTAGCCGTCGTGTCGGTAGATGTCGATTAGTGAGCGGATCTGTTCTTCGTATGAGGTAGGCTGGAGGACCTGCATTAAGGAAGTGCCGCAGCGGAACAGATCCTGTATATTAAGTTAGAGATGCTATTATGTAGACTCTTGTCGTGCGTGACCTACCCAAAAGGTGAAAATGTCTTGATAGTAAGGTTCCGATGATGTCCATCCAGGGTTTTCTCCTGTCTGGTTTGTCGGGATCAGGTGCATAAAATAGAGCGACGAGTACAGAAGACTGAGGCTCGTGTCATTAGTGTTGGTTGTGGTGATCTTAGACAGGACCTTTGTGTTCCATTCAGAGACAGCACCATCTACAACTGATGAGAATGATGTGCCCTTGGGGATTTCATCATTCACATTACTGCAGGCTTGCTCCGTGGATATCCACGAGATACCCACTCGAGAGACAACCTTGCTGTCATCGAATGAAAACAGCGCACCGATACGGGTGGAATCTGAAGAAGAGGCCGAGCCACTGGTCCCCTCGACACTCTTGGACGAACCCTCTGCTGTATAGGTTTTGTTGCTAGCGGCAGCGGATTCAAAGTATCCACCTATAAAGAGATTAGAATTGCAAATTTGTCTCCAAAAAGAAAACAAACAACTTACAGAAATAGATGGTCCAGTCTGGAGCCTCGTTCCATCCATTGTTGTATACTCCAGAGCCTTCATAATGCCCGTCTTCGAAGATGGTGATGTCTCCGCCCTCATAGCCTTGACCCAAACCTTGGCCACGGAAAGATGGCAGGGCATGAGAGACATCAACGAGAATATTGTTCTGAGTGTCGTCGGGGAAGGTATATTGGAAGATACCAGCCCGAGAGGTCGCACTGAGCTCTACCTGGACATCATCGTCCGTGGTGGCCTTATAACAGCCAACGGTAGCTTCGTCCGAACCACTGCGAGCCACAGTGATGTTGGATAGAGGATCACTAACATCGCCAACCAACGGCAGCTGCGAGACGGTACCGTATTTGGGTGCGCCGCCGGTACCTTGCTCATGCATCAAGCTAAAGCCCGAGAAATCCCCAGTGGAGAGATAGCCTGAATACGCGTCCGACTTTCCATCATAGAGATCAGGACCAAGCTTGACCATACCAAAAGGTCTTGCGACTCCAGGAAAGTTATTGCCACCACCCTCAGTGCCCAAACTACGCGTGTTCATTAGCGATCCACCAATTTCGCGAGGAAGAAAAGGTGACAGCGAGCCAGAACTCACAACATATCAACATGTTGGGTCAAATCCTCAGCAGCGGCCCTCGCAAGAAGAGCCGTGCTGGCGACCATTGTAGCTCGACGCATGTTTGACAGCAAGCACACGATCTCATGCACGAGAGGCACGAGCAGCTACTAAAATGGGGTGAGGGGCCCAGAAAAGAAAAGCAAGGCCGTAAAATCTACACCGATCGAGAATAGATCGACAGGGATGTTCAGCCTCACACGAACGCGACACAAGAGTCTGGTGGAAGAAGCAACGATCTTCGTGCTACACTAATACTTCCGAGTCAACGGGGCTGCAGCTTTCTTATACAGTTTTCTATCCATGATGGGGGCGAGATCGCAGGGTCCAGCTACCATCGCGTTGAGACCGAGCCTGAGCCTCCACCTCCGGCGCCTGTAGCCTTGAAAAGCATAGCCTCCGTTTTTATTGCAACCAATTTCAACCCGCAGGGACTCTCACTTGGCGAGGGATGGGAATGCGTTCACTGGCTCCTAGCAGGGCCCACTGGCCCACCTCTGCGATCTATCCTCGCTTCCACGCCATTATGTAACGGCCCCCGGGGCTGCAATTTGGCTCTAAGGCGGCGTCCGAGCGAGTCTTGGTGAGACTGTGCCGTGTGTTTAAGCAATTCGGGAAGCCTTAATGAGCGTAGCTCGGTGTCAGACTCCAATGTTTAGGGAAATGCATGGCACCTGGCGAATCCCTGACTTGTGAGTCGCCTATGCAAGGATAACGGGCCTTGCCGGGTTGGGCATCAGGAATGCCGATTACTCGGAAATTGATGCAGAGCATGAAGTGCAGTTCAAGCGGATCGAATCCGGGGCCTCGAGGTCCCACGTGGAACGCTGCAGCTTAAAACAGGTCTTAGTGTATGCGAGTATTCACTTCGCGGAACACGGGGCTGATTGATAAAGCGGCAGGGACCGCGATATCTGCACAGCTGTGAGTGAATGGAATCAAGCAACTGTAGTGAAGTGCCTGTCGAAGTAGCAAACTAAGCCTGGGGCTGAAAAGCCAGGCTAAACACAAAAGAGAGCCTTGTTGCCTGACCGCCTTGCCGATTCGCCATCACAAGCGTTCATGAGTCAGGAACGCTTCGTTCCTCGTGTATTCGATCGACATCGTCGACTCTCCAGGTCCTAGTCATGGTGAATTCATCCACAGGGCTGGTCAGCGAGCAACATGCTTCTGAAACCAACCATGTAGATGAGTCGACAGCTCTCCTTGGCTCTGGCACGGCAACGAACGGGGATCTGCGCAAATCAGATCGCGCCAATGGTTCGCCACCATCAAACCAGGATGATTCTGGGGATGATACAGACGACAAACCTCTAGACAAGACCCAGGTCTTGCTCCTTTGTTATGCACGCGTGGTCGAGCCGCTGGCGTTCTTCTCCATCTTTCCCTACATCAGTCAAATGGTACAGGAGAATGCGGGGGTCGCAGATTCAGATATCGGCTTTTATAGCGGACTTATCGAATCTCTATTCTCTCTGACACAAGCCATTGTCATGATATTCTGGGGAAAGGCATCTGACCGACTCGGACGCAAGCCGGTACTCACAACCTCGCTAATTGGCGTGACTGTTGCTACTGGTCTTTTTGGCTTCGCAAAGACCATCACGCAAATGATTCTGTTCAGATGCCTTGCTGGTGTATTTGCAGGAACGATTGTCACTATCCGTACCATGGTGGCCGAACACAGCACCCCCAAAACCCAGGCACGCGCTTTCAGCTGGTTCGCATTCAGTGGAAACCTGGGTATCTTCTTCGGACCACTGGTCGGAGGTGCTCTTGCTGACCCGGCACACCAGTACCCGCGTCTCTTCGGATCAGTTGAATTCTTCAAGCGGTTCCCGTATGCACCCGCAAGCTTGACGATTGCAGTTATTGCAGCCACTGCTGCCGTCTCTACGGCACTTTTTGTGCGTGAGACATTAGTCAAAGCACCAAAAACTCTAGCTCAAGGGAATGAAGAGACTGCGTCCCACCCTCCACAGAGTAGCGAGATGTCGACCTGGGAGCTTGTGAAATCACCAGGCGTGGGAGCAGTACTATATGTCTATGGACATATCATGGTCCTCGCCAATGGCTTCACAGCTATCACCCCAGTGTTCTGGTATACACCTCCAGCTTTGGGCGGATTCGGCTTCTCGCCACGACAAATTTCGCTAATGATGGGTCTGAATGGTTTTGCGCAAGCTACCTGGCTTCTCTTGTTCTTCCCTCCATTGGCTCAACGCTTCGGCTCTGATGGAGTAATCCGCATGTGTGCTATTGCCTGGCCAATCTTCTTCATGGCCGGCCCTATCGGGAACATACTTCTACGCATGCACACCGAGGCAGCAGACATAGCATTTTGGATTTTCGTCCCCATCGCGCTCGCTGTTGGATGTGGAGTAGCAATGGCTTTTACAGCCATTCAACTCGCTTTGAACGATGTCTCGCCTTCGCCACGGACTCTAGGTACGCTGAATGCTCTTGCCTTGACGGGCGCTAGTTGTTTGAGAGCGTTCTGCCCGGCACTTTTTACCAGTTTATTTGCTGTTGGAGCTCGAACCCAATTGCTCGGTGGACACGCTATCTGGGCTTTGTTAATATTCATTGGCATTGGCTTGGTTTTTGCAGCACGGTTCCTGCCCGAATCCACGCAGGCCCGTGAGCGTCGGTTGAAACAGGATGTACAGGAAGAGTAGCTGTTTTGGTTTGGGAAGGGAGAAGTCTTGCATATTCCATCTACGCTTGTGCTGCATTTGAAGCCGGTGCGATGGCTTCATTAAAGAACATATCATTCATTTTCCGCGGAACGTGGAAGTCATTTAGACGCGCAGTCTCCAGGTCACGAAGGACCTGGAGATACAATGGACATATTCAAAAGTGGAATTGTATCTTTCAAGAGCGATGTATTCTTATTAAGTGAAAAAAAATATTATTCCTTTAACACGTACAAGTATACTGAAGATTTTTAAAAATGTGATATGTCTGCAAAAACCGACTTCCGATACCTATGGATCTAAATCCTTGGGGCCAGACCTCAAGCCCGACAAAGTAAATGCAGATCTGGCCAGAATTAAGATAAGCGCGACAAATGTGCTTATTCGGAAAAGACCCTGGCTAATTGTCAGCCTTCGTAGAACGCCCAGGGTGACTCATTCTGATTGGGTGCTCAGGGCTGGAGCGAGGGGCTGTGCCTGACAGCGAAGACATTTAAGGCGGGCCACCCCGACGATCTTTAAATTATGCAAGAGCCCCTGCTCAGGACCACGCGAGTCAAGTCCTACAGTATGAATAGCTACCTTCATTCTCTAATACCTAGGACAATCGTATAAGCTAACAGAGATACAGTCGCTACTAAGAATATATCGACTTTACCGTTGCACGTTCCTCGTGAACATCGGCCCCGTCGCAATCGTCAATATCTGCATCTACATTTCGCTAGCATGTGTAGAAAAGCATGGCCAGCATCATAGACTGGATCAAAATGAAATTGACAGGCAAAACTGCCGAAGAGATTGCTGCGAAGAAGCGAAAGAAACGAGGTGCTAAAGCGTACCATAAGCGGGTTCGCGCTCGCGAAGAAGCACTCAGAGTCAAGAACCAGGGAGGTGGATATAAGGCTGCAAAATTCTTCTGGGGCCATCCTTTCGAGTCTTATGACCATACACGCCATGGGAATAAAAAGACGAAAGCTATGGCTAAAATGCCGGCGAAATAGACGAGGGCTTGTCTGAGGCCCCAAGCATGTTTAATAGCGCATACTGAGAATACAACACGACACAAAGAATTGACCTTGCAACTTGATATATGAAGATCTAGGTGTATTGATTTTCTGCAAACTAGCAGTACACAGTATATCCGAAGCCGAAGCTTGTCTATGTTAACCTTGGAAAGAATCCTAATCTCAATCACTTGAGACTTTTGAATCTTCAAAGACAAAGCGCGACTTCGCCTTCCACTGACCACTTCCCATCTATTCCTCCAACTTCGCAACAGTCGGATCCCACGAGATCACACTATAGTCATCAGTCTCCAACTCCTTGACCTCCTCCGCCGTCAACGCAAAATCAAAAACATCAGCATTCGACACAATCCGCGACGAAGTTACACTCTTCACCAACGGAATATGCCCCTGATCCAAACTCCACCGGATAAGCACCTGCGCAGGCTCCTTCCCATATTTCTTTGCCAACTTCTGCAAAGCCGGCTCGTCGAAGCGCGCTCCCCGGACAATCGGACAGTAGGCCTCAACAAAAACGCCGCGCTTATGGCACCAGTCCACGATATCCTTCCTAGCAAGCCAAGGGTGGACCTCGACTTGGTTAATGTCTAGAACACCGCCCTTTCCTTTCCCGCCTCGCTCGGCTTCGAGCTCGGAAATGTGGCGTTCGAGTTCGTCGAGGTGGTGCACGCCGTAGTTGCTTACGCCGATGGAGCGGACTTTGCCTTCTTCGACGGATTCAACGAGCTAGGTTCTGTGAGTTTGAATGGTTGCTATGTTTGAAGGGGCGGAGACTTACGGCTTTCCATGCGCCTTTGCGGCCTTCGGAGCCTCCGTAGGGTTGGTGGAGGAGCATGAGGTCGATGTATTCGAGTTTTGTCTCGGAGAGAGTTCTTTGGATGGTCTCTTTTGCGTCGGTGTAGTTTATTTTGAGGACCTTTGATGTGAAGAAGATCTCGTTGCGGGGGATTCCAGAGGTGCGGATGGCGCTGCCGCAGCCGGCTTCGTTCTTGTAAGCTGTTGCTGAGTCGATCTGGGATTTGTTAGAATTGAAATTGTTGGAAAATTAATATGCGGTATTAGCTCACATGACGGTATCCAGCTTTGAGGGCTTCAAGACAGCATCTCTCTGTGTCTTCTGCGGGTCTGTGGATGGTAAGCTCATCGGGTCTGGCATTCTAGTAAAGGAAGACGCACGTTTTGTAAACCTGAATATTGCATTAGCATCTGAACATAAGTAGGAGGAAGAGAAGACTTACACCAAAGCCTAGACGCGGAATCTCATAGCCGCTTGGGAGCTTGATCTTGGAGGTGATTGACGTCGCCATTCTCAACATCACTTGGTGGTCAGAAAGAGTGGTGAGAGAAAAAGGGAAAGTAGTTCTCTTTTATATGTGCAATGGAAATAGAGCTTATCGCCGGTTCAGTGTTGACAGCTTCATGTACCGTATGGGCAAATGTGTGCATGTTCGTCATCGGCCAGTCACTGTGGGGGGAAGGCGGACCTCGGAAGGTTAAGCGGAGCCGAACGGTTCGAGTAAATCCGGGTCTTCAGCCGGGGATAAAGGACTTAAGAGCGTTTAGCATGGTCTCTGCGATAGCGACTCGGATTTCAACATAGATAGTGTCAAATTAAAGTATAGAGTAGAGATTGCAGGCCGACTAGACGATTCACCCTCCTATGCACGGGTAGTAACAATTGAGGCACGCATCGCGCCTGCCCACGATGTTTATTCTAGGTCTCGCAACGGTCGCTAATAACTTTACTCCAGTAGTCGATATGTCGCAACTAACAAGGTTAAATTTTGAAATTTAGGGCAAGGAATATAGAAAGATACATTCACATAGAATTCTACACTACAGCGACTTCTCTAGAAAAAGCGTAGCTACCTGCAATCTTGTAAAGATCAATGGATGCAAAAAGCAATATTTTTGCCCCGTCCTACTCCATAATGTTAGAGATTATGCATGAGGCTCAGCCTCAGGTGAGACAAACATGCATGAAGTGAGGAAGTTGCTCCGTCGAATACCCCGGGGTGACTGGTGGCTGCAAGGCAGACTCGGCGTCTGAACAAGTTGCACGAAGAATGCTATTTTAATTTCACATAAGAGCGGGAGATTACCCTGTGAGATAGCAACCATATTCACGAAATCTGGGTATAACGATTAGAACTGGTATGCTAGATAAGTGTTATAATTTTAGACGAACATCCCCAGCCGGAGAGCCGCATGTATGAGCCTCGCAGCGGATTTCCCTTTTCGAGGCCCCCATATTTGCCTGGTGGCTGAGTGGCGCTTGCTTGGTTCGCTTCCTGGCGTTCATTGGCGTGGTTGCAGATACCGTGCTTAAATTTGGAATGTCTTGGCCCGCAGTGAAGCTTGGCTTTTTGAATATGCTGAGTGCTGTTATACAAGCAAAAAAAGCGTTGGAAGGGTGGCTATAGCTGGCCTGTGTCTAGCACACAAGCACACACAGTAGAATAATTAGTTTGACAGCCCCGCTCGCGCGAAGTTTAATGGCTGCAGGAACACAACAAAGCGCACGAAGATGCACTTGCGTTTCAAAAAAGGGCCAGCAGCAGGCAAAGGGGCACTGATGTGCGGACTGCGGGCCAAAGTCTCGCGGCGCCATGGGGGCGAAGATCTATGGCACGTATCAAGGCAGTGCATTTGGGGGGCCAATCTTGACCACATTAAGCTGCCGTGCCACGATTACCGCTTACTTTGCAAGGCAAACTGTTCTGATGGGAGGATCCGCCGATCTGATGGGTCCTGTTCTATTTGTGGGTTGTTCATCGTCCGCCATTTCGCCCCAGATACTTAAGGCTTTCTCTCGCCAAGGTCGTCGCCAAGGGCCCCAAGTGTTTAACTTCTCGCTTTTCGTGTTTGAACAGTTGAATCCTTCAGCCACATCGAGTCTTATATACCCGCTACCGCCGGTATGAATGAAAGAGCGGACGAAGGTACGTTGAATCGCCCAACTAGTTTGCGACCGTCGCGGACCCCATACTAACATCGCGTGCGATCTCAGGCCTTATTCCCGTTGCCTCAGACCAAGCTGCTTTCAATCACCACAATACGAACCCTGTTAGTCCATTGACGACAGGCAACAGAATGAGCCAGTTCTCGTCAGCTCCGTCGGAGCTCACTCCCAATGGCCCAGCGCCCGCATATGGAGAGGTCATACAAGAGCACCCGCCACACAACCACGTCGCTTCTCCAGACCCAGTGAAGTCTTACCCTGGACAGCTCACGCCCGAAGAAATGCAGTCGCACTACCCGATGAACTCGCCATCAGACGTGAAAGCCTACCCCGGGCAACCGATGCCCCAACAGCTTCAAGGCCCATCCCCATACTACACACCCTTCGGCCAGGCTACAGGATATGCGACCGCAGTACCCCTGCACTCCCTCCAGTCGGCGCCAGCCCCTGTCGACTGCCCCTCATGTGGACATCGGGAGATGACTAGAATCGAGCCAGTTTCCGGAGGAACAGTGCAGTAAGTTTAAAAAATCCATGGGTGATCGTGGATCGCCGAATATGAAAATAGAAATCTGACCGCCAAATAGTGCCTGGGCTGCGATTGTTTGCTTCTGCTGCTGTCTCGGATGTATTCCTTATCTGATCTCATCTCTCAAGGATGTTGACCATCATTGTGGCCGCTGCAATGTGAAGCTTGCTTGCTGGCACAACAGCGGGCGCATTCAAATATTCCAGACCCAAACGCAGCCACCTGACCCTAACAGGCAGATGCGCCCACCACCAGCAGCGCAATAGCTCTGATTTTCCTTTACTTCGGCATATTCTTGCATGTCTTGTGATTCGTTTGCGTGATACCATATTTCGATGCGGGGTTGTATTTGACTGAGTCTTAAAATCGAAGCATAACTTGATACGGATGGCACGTAGTGCTGTTCCTTTATTGACGATATTTCTACGAATATAAATACTTTCTCCAAGCTATTTGCACTTATTTGAGCCTATTTTCAGGGCTTGTAGTTGACGGCTAACCTTGAAGGGAGATGCCAAGAACACCTCGTATTTGGAGACATCACCCTCATCTCACCCAAAGACAACAGAAAACCTTCAGGTCTCGCTCTCCTCGCACCCCAGGGTACATACCAGCCCCTATCCTGATGATACGCCATATATTCACAGCGACTGCTGTCATAGCAGGCTCATCAGCTTTGTATCTTTACCTCCTGCACCAAAGACTGTCGTCACGAATCCAGCACGAATCACGATCCGGAAAACTCGGAGGCTCCAACTCAAAACTCATCGAGATCGAGTCTGTACCAGAGCAGGTCTTGACGGACCAATATTTTGCACTGCATGATCGCGCTTCAAAGTCTGTGTCGCGCGATGCACTCCCTAGAATTCCAGCGGAGGAGCTCCTCTCCAAACTCTTGCGCCGCAACATGAGCAAATTCGCACGCTTCCCTCAAGCACTAGCAATGAAATTTGCGTGTGAAACCCCAGAACAAAGAATTACCTTTGAGGGTTCACATATTCATTCCCTGGATTTCAACGAAGGGGATGTTGTTTGTGGGGTCTATCGTGTTGTTGCGCGCGGGACCAATAAGGTGGAATTTGAGATGAGTATGAAAGGCATGGAATATGTCAATGGGAGGCTTGCAATAAGCGTCGAAGAAAGTCTAGATCATTTGATATTCGCCACCGAGACATTCATGTGGAGACGTGTAGTTGAGACACGGCCTATGCCCTTAGAGAAGCCTGTCCTTCGTTGGATGCATGAGACCGCGGCATGGTGGTTGATTGATTCTGGTGTCGATTATCTGATGGACCTTGAAAATTGAGGTGACGAGACTACTACATGAATAGTTCCTAGTTAGCTTTTCCATTGAGATCCTTTCTTTGTCTCGCGAGAACAATACCTAAGTTAGTGTTTTGTTCAGAATCTCGACTGGATGAATGAGGATCTTTACCGTATTTCGTTGTCGTTGTAGATAAAGACCATGGAAAATGGCATTTAATTGAAAGAATCTCCGTCAAACACTTTTTGTCATGAAGTACTGACGATGTCAACAAACGCATTGGTATCGCTGTAATGTACAGCACCGAAGACATGATTGGGCTACCTCCAAAAACCAGTATCTAATGGATATATAAGCACCCCCATCGCCTATACTTTGAGATAGCCACACTTTCCGGAATTTAAACCCCACGAACTACACATATCAAACTTTGACACGTAACAATCTATCCCCAGACAAAAAAATCCGAAATCAAAATGAATCAGCACATTGAAGTATATTATGAGGGGTGCGAACACTTTTCCCACAACGAAACTCGCGCTATATTGGGGCAGACCACACCCAGTCTTGACCATCTCGATAGAGTCCCACAATCCTCTCCAATGGATAGACGTGTTTATTTGCCAGATGACACTCTGCCGCCTTGCTTGGTGTGCGCACGCGAACCCAGATACAGCGAAGGCTCCTCCGAGGACTATTACACGTGCGATGACGGTTCCGACACATCTGATGGCGAAGACTACTCATCTGATGATTACTACTACACATGTGAAGGAGAAGAGTATTACAAAATCGGGAGCGATGGATCCGGATATAGTTCATCGGATGAGAACTGGAATAGCTCTGCTGTAAGTTCAAACCACATGCCGGACACCTATAGCTCTCCTTGGGTGCGCATCCATTCTGTTCCTCGAGCACAGGTCTTGCAGAGTATCACTTGCGCCCGTGAGTACGATGACTCGGATTCTGCCGAGATTTGCTATTGGTATGGAGAAGATGACTGTTCGGATGATAATATTGAATGATAACGTGAGATCTCTATTGGCGACTACAATTCGTGGTGCTCTCTTATTTAATTGGGTATCTTGACATATATGGACCGATATTGGGGCTTTTAGACGCGGGTTTATCTTCAAGGCGACTGAATTAATACCGTGCATCTAAATTTCAACTCTCGGCATATCCCACGAGTCTATTGATCTTTTCCATACCCTTGAGTATTGTAGAAATCAGAAGTAACATACAAGACGACCAGCATGATAAGAACATAGAATAACAAAATCGCTAAGTTAGCATTTAATTTCAGATCCACAAAACACGGCGAGTTAAGGGATTTGTCGTTAGTTGCAGTGAGGCTCAAACATCCAAAATGTGAAATAGTTCCGCGCTGGTACCACAATAACAACTCCTTTTCAGCCCTTTCTTAATCGAAGTTGCACCTTATATCGGGATTTGGAGATAAATTTTCTTTGTATTGTAGTTGGGGTGACAGCGGGCCCCTCGCACTGTATCGCGGGCGTGTGGCAGAGCAAGGGATAGAGAGGGTTGGCTGGGGAATGTCCGACCGCGTGTCCAACCAACCCTTTCCAAGGTGTTAATGGAGAGCACAAGACTAGGAATCGGGGAACTCATTGTTTTTATTCTGCGTGTCTGGCATTAAACAGACTCAAATGATATGAGATGAGTTGTCTAATTACTGTTCATCCATCAATGAAGTTTTGAGAGGCGTAAAACATGTGCTAAAAGTACCATAGTAGCTGAGCTATCAATCCAGCCTTTAAAATTTGCAATGGCTATCATTCAACGCAGTCGAAGCCAGCCTTCACCAACCTCGAAGTGGACATATCACAGCCATCAAGCAGAGGCATTGAGTTTTCCATCCCACAAGTATTGCTCGTGCTTGGTACTTCACATGAGCAATCGCCGACCTTCGTGCTTTTTCCAACCCCCAGCAGGGCTGAAGAGGCTAAAATCTGGATGATCATTCCGCGGAACGCGAGTTGATTGGCAAAAGAATCTCCTGCCCCTGATCTTCCATACCAAAGGAAGCACCCGCCCCTTATGCTATGCTAACCTCGTCATCCTCCCAGCCAATGCTGTTGATCCTAGCCAGCTTGTTTACTAGCTATGGAGAACGCGTTAGATAAAGACCACAACAGAATGAAGATCAGCAATTCCAAAGCCTTTGCTAGAGCCCTCTACATAAATCCTCTATACCCCTTCGCCAACCCTAACTTCTTCCGACCCTGATACGCTCCTTTCGACTTGAGGTATACTCCCAACGCCAACGACATGCACCCATCTTACGTTTCGCTGGCGCTTTTCGCCATCGGCGCCTTCGGCGCCCCCTCTTACCCTCGTCCGGAGTCCAACGACCCTTTTGGCACATTCCCATTCATGGCAATGGGTAGTTCCAGCATGGACGAGGATGATGATAGCATGGATAACCCTGTGCCCGCTGCCATGGGTGCCATGATCGCAGCCGAGAAGGCCGAGGCAGCTTCTTATTCCGCTCCTACTGCTGCTTCTGCTAAGCCAACACACGCTGCTGCTAAGGCTGCTGCTCTTGCCAGCATGCCAGCAGTGCCTAGCGCCCCAGCTGCTCCAGCTCCCAAGCCGGAGTCTAAGCCTGAAGAGATGCACTCCCAAATGGAGAAGCCTCAATCCATGCCTGAAGCCATGCCTGAGCCAATGCCCGAGCCTTCTCAGGCAATGGAGAAGCCTGCTGTTAAGGCTCCTCAGCACCCCGCAGCATCGCATGCTAAGGAAGTCGCCAAGCCCACCATGACTACTACTGCTGCTTCTTCCTCATCCTCCGAGGCCACAGCCCCCAAGCTGGACGACCTCGTTCCCGAAATCCCTAAGCCTGTTGCTCCTTCGCCAGCTGCCCATGCTACCAAGGCCCATGAGATGTCTCACTCTTCTATGAGCGCCATGGAGTCTTCCGCTCCTGCCATGTCTAGCATGCAGAGCTCTATGCATAGCTCCATGCACGTCGCGACTTCGGCCGCTATGCACGGTGCCATGCACGCCGCTTCAGTTTCCACCCCTGTTCACAAGGTCATGCAGACTCCCATGCCTCATGTCTCAAGCTCTTTCAGCTCCATGGCCAAGCCTACCTCTCCTGTCATGTCTAGCATGCACGCGCGTCCCACCCATCCTGCTAAGCACATGATCAAGGCTTCTTCTTCCTCTGCAAGCAGCAGCCACAGCCACACCCCCACCAGCTCTGCTGTCGCCAAGCCAAGTGCTGGAGCTCTTGGTCCTCTTGGCAACGCCCTCGGTGGCCTTCCCCTTGTTGGCGGCCTGCTCGGTGGTCTCCGTTAGGTTTAAAGATTTTCGTGTTTGTTTCTTCTTTTGGTTCTTATTATATCCACCTGGGGATCGATTCAAATGGCTTTTTGTCAGAAATGTCTTGTAATTTCAGAAAATATTTTAATGAAAAAGCGTTAGGCGTGCAAGTATTATTACAAACGCATCTTCAAATTCAACAGTCCACAACAATTGAAATCTATCAAAACTCAACAATGATCTAAGGGTATCTTCCTGTAGAATTCAACATATCCATACACCTCTCCACAGCCTTCTGCATACCATTGGTAGCATTCTCCAACAGTGTCGTCAAAGGCACCTTGCCCGCCTGTTCCGCCTGAACCTTGATGTACTCATTATTCAAGACCTTATTGATATTGATCTTCGACACACCGCAATCAATACACTTCTGGAAGATCTCCTTGGTAAAAGGATCCGCTCCATGAAGCACAAGTCTCACCTTATCCCCCACAGCTTCATTAATAGACTGTAACCGCTCATACTCCAACTGAATCCCCCGCGGCCCATACTCGCCATGCACATTTCCAAAAGCAGGCGCCAACCACGTAATCCCCGTATCAACAAACTCATGACTCTCCTCCGGCGTCGTCAACATCCCCTCCAAATCAGCCGTGTCCGCAACCCCATCTTCCCCACCTTCAATCCGCCCGGGCTCCGCCTCCGTCGCAATGCCCCGCGCGTGGCAGTACTCCACCAATTCGCGCGTCAGAGCAAGATTCTCTGCCTTCTCGTAGTGCGACATGTCAACCATGATACTGTCGAAGCCGCCCAGATCTGCTGCGTAGCGGATAATCTCGGGGGTCTGCGCGTGGTCCATGTGCACGGTGACAGGGACGGAGGCCTTCTTAGCAGCTTCCGCGGCGGCATGCACGAGGATTCCGTCGGCGTAGTGGACGGCCCATGGGAAGAGGAGGATCATGGCTGGTGAGCGCTTAGCTTCTGCTGCGCGGACTGTAGCGAGGATGCCTTCGATGTTGTAGCAGCACATGGCTGGTACGCCGTAGTGATTTGTGGCGGCATGGTCGAGGACGCGCAGGGCGCGGTTTTCTGTGAGAGGCATTTTGGGAGCTGCAATTGATTTGAAAAAACTTGCAGGAGAGTGAGAGTGCGGAGAGTTATTTTCGCGGGGTTTTGTTTTGGATGACAGGGCAGTTATAGTTGTGCTCGCTTGGTTGTCCGATGTCTGGGGAATCGCATTTGGTCCGGCTGAGCCGGAGTTGCTCCGGCCGGTATTTGCTCCGCGAGAAAGTGTTGCGGGTAATGGGCTTTCTTGGTGCGGCTTATCGGAGAATGATGTCTACGGAGTGTCCGTGGGTTTCCCGGTGCAATACCGGGGGTATTCGCTTCAGTTTAGTGTTTTGTAAATGGCGCATCGTTATCTTGAGGCCTTAACGATAGATATTTGAATGACATCATCTTTTGTCTTGTCCATCCTCTTCAGCAATTTCCGCTCATGTTGCCATTAGTATCTAGAATGAAAATACCATTGATTGGTATGAACTTATCAATGGGAACGTTGAGTCATTTTGAACTAGTATATCGCATGCAAATATCTACTATCGTGTGTATACTCTAGTTGGGACCAAACACCTTGATCACACTGCTACTGCTCTCGCTTTCCAATCCAGCACGCTTAGCAAGGAAAAGCACATTCAGCGCCTCGTTTCCGAGATATAATGGGCAGTGTAGATCCCGCGCCTTTTGCACTGCCTTCTCCAAGCGTGAGATCGCTTGACTTATAGTAGCTGACCCGGCCTTCTCGCCGATGCGACCCTCGATCATCTCTAGTCCCTTAGTGACAAATTGGCGGCTAGATCCTGCTGCGTCGCCAACTAATGTGTAAAATTGCTTGAGATCGACATTTAGGTAGCGGGCGAAGGAAACGGCTTCCGCCGCGGCGACGAGGTTGGTTAACTCCATCATGTCCAACACCAGTTGCAGAGCTTCGGCGGTCTCTTCCGGAGTCTTTGTGCTAGACACGCTCATAACAGGCTTGTTGTAATAGCTGCGCACCATGGAGGCATCGTCAACAGCGGCGTTGCCTTGCAGAACGGCAGAGAGATAGACCTGCTCGGCTGTGGTGCAGAGGGGGAGAGGGAACTGGTTCTGTCGGGCGGATGAAGTGATGATGCCCTGAATTACAGATCATCAGTATGAAATTTGTGAGAAATTGCAAATTCAGGAGCGACTTACAACATCCTTCAGAATGATTGAGATGGCACTAGCACCAGGGTGCCAGTCTTCTTCTAACAAACGCTGCAGACGATTCTCGTGCATCCAGGACCATGAGTCCGAAGCTTTGATAGCCTCTGAAGTCTTTGTTGCATCCAATCCTAGCTGAGCTGCAAAGCCCATCGCCTCGCTACCACCAAGAATATGAATACCGGCAAGAACCTGGTGCACCATCTTCATGTTGCTCCCAGCGCCAATGCCGCCAGGAACGAGGTATAGTTTGTTGGAGTCCGACATAGCCTGGAGTAGGAATCGGCCGCTCTCCAAAGCAGCATCTGGTGCTCCAGCCATTATTGATAGTGTTCCATCGGCAGCACGCTTTGCGCCACCAGAGACGGGGGCATCGATGAATTGGATATCCCCGCGGCCAATGGATTGTAATTCAGCTGCGGCGGACTGGGCATACGAAGCCGGAACTGTTGAGCAAAGAAGCAGGGTTGCATTCTGGGGCAATGCTATACGTTAAGGTCAGTTTAATCATCATGCAATTTCCAGCTAGGTGAGACGTACCGGAAACAATGCCGTCCTCGCCGAAGATAGCTGATTGCGCCTGAGCAGCTGTTGCCACCATACACACGTAGTATTGCTTGCCACTAGCAGAGTCTTTCAACGAAGAAGCCGGAATACCGCCAGCAGCCTTGAAGCGGTCGACAGAGGCAGGGAATACGTCAAACCCGTGGACGGGGTATCCTTGCTTGACTAGCTGGGTAGCCATGCCGAAGCCCATGGCACCCAGGCCAACAAAGCCGATAGCTGGCTTAGACATTGTAAGGATTTGTTTTATTGGAGAATAACTTATGAGAAGGATCGAATTGAGGACTTGAAGGATTGTAAACAAGCTACAAAAACTACGTGGGGGTGTGAGGGGCTTAACTATCTGGGGAAATACCAGGCAGTGGGATGATCGGGAGAAGTCCGATTGCCCGCTCTCTATGACATCCCGAGCCGTGCAGCCAAGAACCCCGGACCCATCTCGGGTGAATCCACCGGTTAATAGCAATGAGACCGTTATCTCGGCGGTATTGCGATAAAATAGATTGACATCCTACCCGAGGCATATTAGAGGATAACACCCGGATCACCAATTCAAAGTTCAGCCTACAACTGAATGTTCGGTCACGTGAGACTGAACATTGGTGGAGACAGCCTGCGAGAGTGAACCAATAAGCTTGCTGCGGCTTGCACTATACCGTATTAGGGAAACAATATCGTGGTAGCGTCTTCACTTTCGCCCCAACTTTAGTTCGCATCATCTTCCACAGACATGGCCAAGGGGCCATTCCTCATTGCTAGAGCTTTTATGTCAGGAAAACGGACCCGGATAGTACGCAGAGCATATCCGTGTACGCATTACGTCCGGATCGAAGCAGCTGAAGAGAGTAGCGAGAGCCTTGCCTACGCAGTATGGCGGCATCCACGGCAGGTGAGCTTCAGCCTGGCAGATTGACCGAAGCAAGTATTCACAGTGATGACATAGGACAATCGTTTGTATTTATGAACGATCAAACCAAGTTTGACCCCGGGAATCGCAAGCTTATTAGAAAGACTGTGATGATGGGAAAAAACCTTGGCAAGAAGAGGAAGAATAAGCGAGAAACGATCCAGCACCATTCTGATAGGATGACCAAGAGCTCAAACGCAACTCCAAAAGACACTATTGCTTTGAAAACGGACATGGCGTCCTGCAGACTGACCCACCCACTTGGAAACGACCTATCACTACAAGCATTTGCATCGCCATTGGAACCAGAACTGGCCCAAGACGTTTTAAAACGTACGTTCACCACGCTACATTGCCTGACCATCTGACTCATCTATAACCACTAGTCTCGTTTACCGCCAAGAAGATCTTGTTCCCGCTCGAAAGATGCATCCAATTTTATAAGCACGACCGGCTCGATACATTCTGGTTTGATCTACTAACCTGTGATGCTGCCTACCTTCATGCTGTGGTATTCATGTCCCAAGCATATGCGTTCTTACTATCGGGTCAGAATGCAAAGGTAGCTGACCGACAAGCTGTAATACATTATGCCAAAACACTGCGTTTGCTCCAGGAGAGAATTTCAGCCCAGGACAATGATCAGTCGATCGCAGACCCCACAATCCTCGTTGTGCTTCACTTAGCGACATATTCACATTTGACGAATGATTATGCAACCGCGAAGAACCATCTCAAAGGTCTTCGTAAAATGGTCGACATGAGAGGTGGACTCAGTGCCTTTAATCACAACTCAAAATTTGTTATAGAGATGATCAAGTGAGTCAACTACTTACTCGATTTACAATTCGGATTTACTGACATCAATAAAGGTGCGACTTATCAGTCGCGATCGGCAATGGAACTGAGCCCATATTCTTCAGAGACCCAGCTATAGAGCCGTTAATGCCGTATCACGTCACACCCGTGGCGATGGAAGACTCGGTCTTGCCGAACATTACTGGTGATCTGGCGCAAGCATGGACCACCTTGCAGAGATTCTGCTCAACCGTGAACGAGACAGCGGAACAAAACCTGAGACTAGACAAGGACATTCTACTCGACACCATGGCGCCAACGATCTACCGCCTCTTGGATATGGGCTTCTCCGGAGACAAACCTCTCGATGAAGCGGTGCGCGTAGGGCTTTTAGTATTTTCCTCCCAGGTCTTCCTCCAGTGCAAGGATATGAAAGTCCCGCAAAGATACCTTCCGGAATTCTGTCGGAGTTGCTTTATGAAACTTGACTATAGGGTGCATCAGGATATCGCACTGTGGCTTTTCGTCATTGGCGCGATTTCCTTTCAAAACGAGATTGATCAGGAATGGATCATTCCCCCATTACGGCGGCATATACGGTCGTTGGGGATTAGATCGTGGAAGGCGCTTCGAAAAAGACTCAAGGGGTTCCTTTGGATTGATTTTGTTCACGACGGTCTTGGCCAAGCAGCATTCAATTCCGCAAGCTCAAGATGAAAGCTTCTTTAGTACTAAATAAAATGCAAGATGCCACTACTCCCGGATAACGCCATTCACTTTGGCCTTTACTTGGAAGTAACCGGACTCGGGACATCCAATGCCCGTCTCTCGGAAGACGCTGATGTCACTCGCGGTCGTGTCGTAGGCTACCAACTCGTAGCGCCTTATAACGTGAGCGATTGTCATATAAATCTCAGCGTAAGCCAGGCTATTCACGTCTTAGTTAGTTGTCTTCCTGTAATCAATTTTGCAAAGAAGGACATACTTCATTCCAAGACACTGTCGGCTGCCTTTATTGAACGAAACCAGGAATCTTCCAAGATACTCTCCGTTACTGCCTGCACGAAACCAGCGGTCAGGATCGAATTTGGCTGGGCATGGGAAGAGCTCGGGATCCATATGGACGAAGTAGCTAGACTGGCTGACAGGGGTCTAGCATCGTAAGCTTAGAGCATGTTAGGTGGGGCATGTAGATGAATGACTTACCCCAGCAGGGATGACCCAGTCTCGATAGAACAAAGGATCCGTAGGCGAGATCCGGGCAAGACGGGCTATCATGCCATAGCTAAGGCGAAGTCCTTCATTCACGACTCCCATCTGTAATTGTAAGTGAATAAACTTTGGGAAAGCAAGACTTCACTTACAAGAAACGGAAGCTGCTCCAGTCCCATCCACGAGGCCTTAGATGTTGGCTTTGGTAGCACAGTACGCAGCTCATCCTGCAATCTGCGGCAGATCGCTTTGTTGTCCATAATATGAAACATGGCCACGGCAATCGCCCTGGCCGTTGTTTCCGTCCCAGCTCCAATAAGCAGTGCTGATTCATCCTCGAGGCGATTCACTGTCTTTTCCTGAGGTGGCACATGGGGAGCAACCAAAGCCTCAAAGATGTTTGTTTCAGTCGAGTTCGACTTCTCGTGCTCATTCTTTCCCAAGGTCCCAACTGCCTGATCGCGCAGCTTTGATTTCATGTCCAATAGATCTCCCATGGTCGGCTGCAACCAGCGGACTATAAAGGGAGGCGCATGAAGGAAGATGGTGATCAGGAATGGGAAGAATCGATTTATATGAAACATGGACATAGCACCGTTCACAGCATCAACGAGGTCATTGCGAGTTGAGCTCTTGACCTCTTCCAAGTAGCCGTGGTCCCACCCGTAGCAGTACTTAGTGATCACATCCGCTGTAAGGGCAGCGAAGTCCAGCTCCATATGAAGGACACCTGAAGTGTGGTAAGCGTATTCAAAACGCTGGAGCAGAAGATCAAGTCGCTGATGAATGAGAGGAACCAATGATGAAATTGAGCGTTTGGAGAAGTAATGGCTGATAAAACTGCGACGCAGACGGTGATGCTCGTGGCCGCAAGTTCCAACGAGAGAGTGAGGCGCACCGAAGGCAATGGCGTACTTTGGGTCTTTGGCGCGTTTCTGAGTTCCACCGGCGTATATGACATCGTAGTAGTGGGAATCTTTAATATGCACCTCTCGGGGGTTAATTCGGACGATTGGACCTGGAAAAGTTAGATTGGCATAGGGAATAGAGAATTGAGCAACTGATACCGTATTTATCGTGCATGCGCTCAATTTCCCAGATATACATTCCACTTCTGATGACATCGTAGTAGAATTCATAGAAGAAAGTGAGGGCCGCAAGCTTGGGACCCGGGAAGCGGCAAAGAGGGTGCCAGTAGAGGCGATAAATAGCTAGATAAAATTGCCAGCAGAGAAGCAAGGCCACAGCCGAAGCCCAAAGGACTATAGAGTAATCCATTGTAGCAAGGAGATTGACGGGGAGGAACCAAAGTGGTGATGGAAGAAGAAATCAAAACGACCGTAAGTGAGAGAAGACCTTCATTTGGAAGAGGCCCTAACACAAAGGGCCCCATGTTTCTGCTGCTACAGATCCATGCTAGAGTACTCCAAGGAATATCCTAGAATTTCACTCCGACTTTACAATGCACTATGTGTTTTAATTCCAAATTGGAATCGCAACGGGATCTCACAAGCCCATCTATACTACCACGTCACTAAGTCTTGGCAGAAACAAAGATCCAGACCTGTAGAAAATGTGATGAGCGCAGTGAGGGCTAGACGCATTCTGCACGAAATCATCCACACTGCGCCATTGTCTTATTGAGGACTAGAGCATTGTGGAAGTAGCAAATCATATCCGATCTTGACCTTATTTATTGACGCTTGGCTCGGCAGGATGGCAATGAGAGCAAACTGCTCAAATTGTTCTAGTGCCTGGGCATTTAATTGGGTTCAGCAGTGATAATCAGTTAATCAGATAACCCAAACGAGGGAGATTCACTGTGACGCGCTGCATTTGATCGCGGATAATCGCATCCATACCTCCACCTATGACAAGGCACTGAATGGTGATCAGATTTGGCTGGCTTCCGCTTGGCTGGCGGGAGTGGGTAATGCTGGGGAAAACAAATAGCCGCAGCCATCGATCCCGCCACGAGCACCAAGTCGACAAAGCCACTGTTCGCTGCAGAATGCAGAACATGTCCCTCGATCGATCGAGATCAAACATAGAACTTGGTCACAGTGTGATTGGGCGGCATTGCATCCAGCAAATCACAGAATGAGTGGCACATCACATGGACCACGACTACGTCACATACAGCCGATGCAGCCGAATGAGCCATACAACCGAGTTCAAGAATCAAGAAAAAAAAATTGAGATCAACTGGAGCACCAGTACATTCCTGTAGAAATTGTCCACAATTTACACCTATGAAAACATCCGTAATGGGTCGGGTAAAATAATAGTAAAAAAAAAGGAACAGGGTAAAAAAAAGAAAAGAGGCTGGCAAGACATTGGACAGAAAGGAAAATTCCAACTCCGTTTTATATCCACACAATCTAGTTCGAGGCCAGCATCTTCTTGACCTCAGCGATGGCCTTACCGGGGTTCAGACCCTTGGGGCAGGTTCGTGTGCAGTTGAGAATGGTGTGGCAACGGTAAACGCTCATGCTGTTGTCGAGAGCGGTCTTGCGCTCGGCGGTGCGCTCGTCACGCGAGTCGGCGAGCCAGCGGTAGGACTGGAGGAGGATGGCGGGACCAAGGTATTCCTCGCTGTTCCACCAATATGAAGGGCAGGAGGTTGAGCAGCAGGCGCAGAGAATACATTCGTAGAGACCGTCGAGCTTCTTGCGATCCTCGGGGCTTTGGCGGTATTCAAGACCCTGTATCGGCTACTGTTAGACTGTGTTTCTGGGGTTCCAGACATTGTTGGGGGGGGGTTGTAGTCACTCACGTCTTCGGTGGGGGTATCGCGCTGCAGATATGGCTTGATGGACTTGTATTGCTTGTAGAAGAGGGTCAAATCTGGGATCAGATCCTTGACGACGTAGGTGTGAGGCAATGGGTAGATACGGGACTCCTTGGCACCGTCGGTAGGAATACGGCCTGGTGGCGATGTTAGTACACGGCATTCAGGAGCACAATTGAGCGCGAGCAATCGCGGACGTTGTTCATCACATACACAAGCAAGCCAGGGTGTTGACACCGTCGATGTTCATGGCACAGCTACCACAGATACCCTCACGGCAAGATCGGCGGAAGGTCAGGGTAGGGTCGAGTTCGTTCTTTATCCGGATCAGAGCGTCGAGCATCATGGGGCCGGTCTTGTTCAGGTCGAGCTTGTAGCTCTGCATGGTGGGCTTCTCGCTGGGAGTGTCCGGGTTCCAACGGTAGACCTTGAAGGTCTTCATGTTGGGATTCTCGGAAGGAGTGGGCTCGACATCCTTGGTAGCCTCGACGGTGGCATAGGAGCGAGCAGAGAAAGCGGGCCGGAACAGAGGCCGCGACGCAGCGAAGAGTCGCGATGTTGTGCGGAGGGAAGCCATGGTGATGCGCGGCGGTGTTGGCAAGGGCGGAGGTCAATGAGGCAGGAGCGCCAGCGAGGTGGTAGAGGGGAGAGGATCTGAGGGAGGTGAATCGGGCTTGAAGAACACCAGCCAACCAGAAGCACAAAGAGGCGACAAAATGAAGTCAAGGAGACCGGGTTCTCACTTCTCACTAACCTCGGGTTTCACGCTCGGGTCGGCCTGCTGACTCAGCCAATGCGCCCAATCACAGCCCGCCTAATTGTCAAGTCTTCGGGCGCACACGGCGAGTGCTCGCAGTCCACAGCCGCTCAAATGCCGATATACGGGAGAATACTTGTTTTGGAGGATATAAAGGTGTATTTTAATCAATAAAACTATGCGATAGACCTCCCCAAGTCGAGCACCCTCACTGTACGCAGAATCCCCCTACCCCGGACGACCGGCGGGACGCAAAAGCAATAACCTGCCCGGAGTCCATTGCCGAGATCCAACTATGTTTTGCCGCTTGGCAGCCTCGGCGCCGAACTTCCCACATGCAACCATTCCATTTCAAAGCACAACAGCCATTGGATCATTAGAACTAATGTATCGCGGCTCCTCACATTAACCCCGATTCACATATTGCTGATGCCATTCATAATCCCGATTCGCCTCCAAAATTCTGCGAATTGCTTCTCGCGCTGGGGTGGGCTTCCGACCGAGTAGATCGCCCATGAGAGGATCCGTGACTTGGGCCTCGCCTTTGGAGATTGCATCGTTCCATGACACTAGCTTGGCAAAGAATGCTTCGGGCTTGCCTCCCTCGTCCTTTGTGGATTGCAGTTTAACAAAATCTTCAGGTGATACAGCCTTCGTTTGGATGTCCCGGCCGGTGGTCTCGTTGATCACATCTAAGATCTCAGAATAGGTAATCGTCTCTTGAGCGGTCAACAGGACAATCTCCCGATCATAACCACCTCGGATCATGAGTTTTGCAGTGGCTTCGCCCAACTCTTCCCGGAGGGTAAACGCAATAGGGCCGTCGGAAGATAGGTACACTGTCGAGGTACTTGGATACCAATTCATGAAGACCGGGAATGCGTCCGTGTACAGACCCTGACGCACGGACGTGTAGTTTATATCAGATCTAGGGCTTTGTCAGCTTTCTATCTGAGATCTTGGTCGACTATACTTACTTTCGCAGCATCTCCTCGGTCAGTAGATGAGCTTGCTGGACATCCGCTTTGGAATCTGAGCCCAGGCCTCCGAACGCAAGCGAAGTATACCACACCTGAGAGAGTTAGCAGTCATTCTATGAAGAGTGAAGCCAATTGATTCGCATACGTGTTTGACATTCTGTTTCTTTGCTGCGTCGATGAAGTTCTGGTGCTGCTTCTCTCGTTTGGGCACGTCGAATGTCGGAGAGCTCACGAAGAAGAGATTCTCAACACCTTCAAACGCAGCTTCCATACCCTTGGGATCATCGTAGTCAACTGTCCGGAAAGCAATCCCTTGATCCTCGAACTGTTTTCTGCTTGTCTCTCGGGAAGAAGCTGCGGCGTACTCGGAGGAAGGGACGTTAGCGGCGAGGTGTGACAGAACCGATGAACCCAGGCCTCCCGTAGCTCCCGTTACAAGATACTTGAGAGTCATGGCGTATTTAGATCTATGGAAGCAAGCTTTGAAAAAGAGGATGTGAAGTGAATTGTGTTCTAGAGACTCCTCGAGAAATCGATCAATTTATACCAAACTAAAATGCAAAGGTCTACTCATTGTTGCTTTTGAATTCGGTGATCGAAATCGAAGGCCGAAACTATAGCGCCGAGGCCGTTGATTGGCGCTCTCTGGGGCGGCCCCATGGCAGCTTTGTAAACTGACTAATGGCTCAATGTACTTCGAAGGCGGCCTCAGTACTACTGAAGTAAGAATCGATTGCTTACAATCTAAAGGTAATTAAATGAGGAAGTGAGTAACCAGACGCTTAAAAGTCATAGATCAACTGATAATAGTCGATCCTAAACCTCTACGCACACGTTGGAAGCTAAGTAACACAACCTCGGGAGGCTTAAAAGCCATGATACCTAACAGATTCTTGCCGGATGGCAAACTACGTGGAAATATCGCGGACATAAGTGTAGATTCTTTCTACACTACCGGGGTCAAGCCCCACTAACTAGGCTCTACCAGCCCCGTGGCCGGCAGGCAACAGATCATCTCAGATCTGAAAACTCCACACACACACCAGCCCCCTACTCACTCTCCCCCGGACCTCAGTCGTGACTCTGATGCCCTCAAACTGCAATTCAGAGTCACCGACTGGGTCCGCCCATATCTTTGGCGGCGGCATCTTCTCATAAAAAGTCCCATTGGACCCAGACCAGCTCTGGAGCTCGCTCTCATCGAAGGAGCGCGAGCTCAGGCTGGTGGTCCATTGGGTCAAAGATCCACTTCGCCCATCTTCCGCAGGTCGCAACTGCGTCTGCGATTCAGTCCGAGTCTCGTTGGACTCGTGCCTCGTTGTGTACGGGGACACGTTCCCGAGAAGGGGTTTGAGGACGGGAATCGAGAGGGCGACTAGGGTCCACGCAACCTCTGCGTTCTCAATGCATAGCATGGGGTTGTATGGCCAGCTGTTATCGGGGCTCCAGCTGCCTCGAACAACAAGCCATACACGCGTGGCGGAAATTATGATGACACTGCATGGCTGTTAGAATTGTATCTCACTTGGTTGGAGGGAGATATACTCACATGATACCCGGAAATAAGATGAGAGAGGTCAAAATCTTCCTCAAGACAGGCAATTGAAGCCGCTTGATGATAATTGCAGGGATGATGAACATGGGCAAGTCACATGCAAGCGAAATCCCGGAGTTGACTGCGTAAACAGTTCCCCGTGACATGCACTTATAGTCCCCTCGATCATGCTGCCAAGTGTATGGCCAAAAAGCAGTGATCGGACGGCAATGAAAGATTATGACGAAGAGCTGTGGGAGATATGCGGCGAACAGGAGGGGTGCAGCGACCAGGATTGATTTATGAAGCTTGCTGAAACGTGGAACCAGCTGCGCATAGAACGCCAGACCGGACAGGCGACAGAGGAGCAAGGCCGTGGTGTATACAATATGCGCGGCAAAGTCCAGCACCTGTGTCTTGCGAACTGTATTCGGAGTCATCACATATTTGATGTATTCAATGTGACGACCACTTCCCATGTTTATCAGGATGATTGAGAGCGCGACGTAAGTGATGTATGTGACCTGCGATTCACGAGGGTATCATGTCAGCATTGTTGCTTGTAAGCTGGCTCATCCAAAAGAGCAAGGCCAAATCCATCCAGAGACACGTACCATCGTTGCTACGGCGAGACCATCATCAACGCGAATCCTCTTGAGGATCAGGGCTCCAGCAGACAGACGCGCAATCACGATGATTCCAGTAAAACAGACCATGAACAAGATTCCTGCAATAGCAGGCCCATCTCGAGACTCAGCCAGATATTGGAGTGAGACCCCATCAGGGATTCTCCCATCTGCATCCGCAGCTCGAATGTCGCTCGATGCTGCCATGGTTGTTTGAATGGAAGAGAAATAGAGATGGATAGGAAATGTCGCGAAGATTGCTCGAGATTATTCTGAGTAGTGGTGAGGATGAGACGGAGGATTCTTTTTCTCCTCAACGCGACTTGGTGGAGGACGGAAAACGTGAATGCAAAACCCCGAGCTAATTTGCTCCCAGGTAGAACAGAAGACGGCCATACTCTTCCGATATGCAAACAATACACTCGCACGTGCTACATGTAGTGCGGGTACTACTCTTATGTCCTAACGGAAAATGCCATTTGGGAAGGGAAGGGGGACTCATGAGAATCTCGTGGTTCGTAGTTTTAGCCTCAAATGGTTAGGGAACCAGAGTGAGTTGATAGAGCCTCGGAGTCGCTAGGTGGAAATGGCATCAAGAATGAAAGAGAAAGAGATATCAATGAGCTCATGACCGCGCGATTGCGCTCCTCTACATGGGGTTTGCCGTTGCTAGATTGTTTCGAATGTCGCGTCCCAGGCGCCCTTCCCTTCTAGATGGTTCACGATATTCATTCATCCAGTTTATGGTGATATGATGTGCTTTCTGAGCTTCCTCTCCGCTTGAGTCCATCAGATATGAGACTTGTTTATCGGAGATCATTCTCAAAGTGGAGCCACATTAATGCTCGGCTCGTAGATATCGTGTTGCTTTGACAACACTATAATCTAAAGTTGTCATCCTCTCTTGAAGAGAAAAGAGAATTCTGAGCAACAGGAAGGATGAGTGAGTTCTGCGAAATCAAGAACCCACTTTGAGTGAGAAAGCAATTTTGATCAGCCATGATCCAGCAATGTACTTGAGATGTACCTCGTTCCATATTCACTGTTGAGGCTCCCAAGCTCAGTGCGAAAGAAGGTTAAAGACGTGCATGAACCCGGGGGAAAGACTCGTTACGGTTGACTGTGCGTGCAACCTGCGCGTTTGGTTTCTGGAAATCATGACCCTCGGCATAATAAAAAATATGGTTCAACCGTAATAGTCGTGGACCTGGAATATCATTCTAAAAGCAGCATTTAACTGCAGCGTCCGGAGTCGAAAAGCTCCACAATCATTTGGGATTCCATATTCATTGCGGACGGTCGATCGGCATCGGGACAACTTTATCGGTTGAGCCGAGTCCGTGTCCGCATGACACGCCGCCACTTGAAGGACTATTTATTACGATTTCGACAGCGCTCATTTCTGCAGTGATAGTAACTTTGTATAATTTACTCTTATTTGAACACCCCATAAGGTCGGTTTGACGAAAGATTCCTCTGCAAAATCTTACCGCAGGATAGCAATATTGCACGATGGTTGATCTGTCGACGATCCATGCTTCTAATGAGGGTATCTCAAAAACCGTCCCACCTCGAAGAGTTGCAGTATTTGTCGGAGCAACTAGCGGGATTGGGAAAGCAAGTCTGATACATTATGCAAAGCATGCACCAAAGCCACGGATCTACTTCATCGCCCGGTCCCAGTCGGCTGCCGACGAAATCTTGAAGCAGCTCCAGCAAATCAACCAGGAAGGAGACTATACGTTTATGAAGGCAGATGCTAGTCTGTTGAAACAAGTTGATGAGGTTTGCGAGAGAATTAAAGAGAAGGAAGAAAGTGTCAGTCTTCTGTTACAAAGTCAGGGTACTTTGGACGTGAGCACACGTAAGAAACTTTCTCCATCTCAGTATGTATGCTTGATATCTAACAGAGAAGCAGAAACTGCGGAAGGATTGAGACTGATTACTGCTCTGGGCTACTACTCCCGAATGCGATTTGTCGCAAATCTACTCCTACTTCTTCAAAGGTCTTCATCGCCTAGTCGGGTCATCTCTGTTCTTTCTGGAACTAAAGAAGGTCCACTGGACCCAAATAATCTTTCCGGCGAAAAAATCGCTCCCTGGAAAGCTCGTGGTCACATTTCATCCCTGTCAACATTAACTTTCGAACATTTCGCCGAAATGGCTCCCGATGTCAGTTTTATCTACAGTTACCCTGGGTTTGTGGACACTCCTCTTGGTAATTCCATGAAAGGGCTCACTGGAGCCATCATGAAAGGAATGTTTGCGCTGTATCGAGCGGTTGGTCCAAAAATCCCATACGTGTCGTTGGAAGAAACTGGAGAAAGATACACTTTCCTAGCAACTGGGCCCAGGTTCCCCTCGAGGGACAAGGGCAAGGACCCACCACATGATGGAATTGAATATTCGGCAGGGACAGATGGAATACTAGGAAGTGGTGTTTATACGCTAGATGAAGTCTGCGAGAGTGGTGACAAAAATGTTCAAGATCTGTTGCGCAGCTTGAGGCAGGCTGAGATGGGACCGAAAGTTTGGCAGCACTTGCAAGGGGAGTTTATGCGGATTACAGGGAAGAAATCTATTTAATGAGAGATTTTACAATATTTCTCAAGCATTCTAATTCGATCTGATCGTGTCTATGGCTACTCTATTCAGCTAATCGTAACCTCAATTTAGTCATGGAATCTGCACCCAGCATGGGTCTTACGGCGTCTCCCGATCCTTTACGTACTGGGCCCACTGGGTGTTAAATGGCTCCACTGGTTCCAACAAAACACCATTTTGTATATCGTGGTGAATTGAAGGTTGATGTTGCGCATGTCAAAAACTCACCAGCAAAGCTAGTTCAGTGTTGTGGAGCACATTCCTGTGTGTACAATTGGGTGCATTGCAGGTGGGATCCGCCCGCCGGCCAAATTATTCTTGCATAATGTTCCGCCTGCGCAAATGCCAAGTGCAAAAAATTAGCGAAAAGCAACTCTCCAATGTCCATTTAGACCATCGTTCATTCGAATCTAATCTCTGCACCGTCTTCATATGTTGGTGCTACGGCACATTCTGGCATGCACCCTGGCTGTTGCCAGCGCCTTAGGAAGTGCGCACCCCGAGGAAGACCCCCTCGTCGCAGCTCAGATCTTGACTGATCCTTACGCCTATGACTTCCCCAGATTGGGAGCCACCGGCGGTTCGCTGTTTCCGATGCGACATTGCCATGGCTTCAAGCTCGAGGAAGCAACGGTCGACGCTATTCAGGAACAGCTGAGCAAGGGCGTTTTCACGAGTGTTCAGCTCCTGGAGTGCTACCTGGATCGTATTGCACAAACTCAGCCATATCTGAAGTACGTATCAAATCATATTAATCGCATCGCTTGGTGCTCATCACATCTTATAGTGCTATCCTTCAACATAATCCAGATGCATATGCCATCGCTCATAAGCTGGATGAAGAGCGCGCGAAAGGCAAGGTCCGGGGTCCTCTTCACGGGATTCCTTTCATTGTGAAAGACAACATTGCCACGAAAGATCGCATGGAGACTACAGCCGGCTGCTGGGCGCTTCTGGGCAGCGTTGTGCCTCGCGACTCCTTCGTGGTCCATGGAATGCGGAAGGCCGGTGCGCTGCTCCTAGGCAAGGGCGCATTGAGCGAATGGGCTGACATGCGGTCCAACAACTACTCTGAGGGCTTTAGTGCCCGTGGCGGACAATGTCGTAGCGCTTATAATTTCACTGTAAACCCTGGAGGTAGCAGCACAGGCCCTGGTGTTGCTGTCGGAGCCAATCTGGTCCCTATTGCGCTTGGCACCGAGACTGATGGGAGTGTTATCAACCCTGCCCAGCGCAATGCCATCGTTGGTATTAAGCCAACTGTCGGGTTGACTTCACGAGCGGGTGTCATTCCTGAGTCTCTGCACCAAGACACTATTGGCACTTTCGGAAAGACAGTTCGTGATGCTGTTTACGCTTTGGACGCTATCTATGGGATCGACAGTAACGATAACTATACACTTGCACAGAATGGAATGACTCCTAAAGGTGGGTATACGCAGTTCTTATCGAAAAAGAACGCTTTGGAAGGTGCCGTGTTTGGATTGCCGTGGGATTCATTTTGGGCACTTGGGGATGCGAGCCAGATTGCCCAGCTGGAGGAGCTGCTTGACCTGATCAAATCTGCAGGTGCCACGATAATTAATGGGACTGAATTGCCCCATTACAAGCAAATTGTCTCTCCTGATGGCTGGAACTGGGACTACGGCAGTAGTCGAGGATTCCCGAATGAGTCCGAGTATTCCTACATCAAAGTCGACTTCTACAACAATCTACGCGATTATCTCGCGGAAGTGAACAACACCAATATCAAGTCAGTTGAAGACTTGGTGCAAAACAACATCGATAACTACGGATCAGAGGGCGGCTACCCAGGGATTCATCCAGCCTTTGGTTCCGGTCAAGACGGTCTCATCGCGTCCATGGAGAGTAAGGGGATCATGAATGCGACATATTGGGAAGCCCTGGCATTTTGTCAACGTACGACCCGAGAGGAAGGGATTGATGCCGCTCTGAAGTATGAGAATCGTACATTGGATGGTCTTTTAGTTCCACCCGACGTTGCTCAGAGCATTCAGATCGCGGCCCAAGCCGGCTACCCTGTTGTTACGGTGCCGGCCAGCGTTAATGACGAGTCCGGCATGCCTTATGGGCTTGCTATCATGAATACAGCATTTTCTGAGCATATACTCATCAAATATGCTAGTGCCATCGAGGACTTGCAAAAAACTTCGGGGAATCGCTGGCAGCGAACACTTCCACAGTGGCGCGGCTACCTCGAGCGCAACCTTCCGGTCATCATATAGGAGGGAACATGAATCTCAAACTTCACAAAAAATATTGCAAAAATTGACATGTATGTAATTATTCTTTACATAAATATCTCTATTATCTCAAAAAGCAGCCTCCAAAACTCAAATGGCGACTGCATGGACGTTGTAGATGGCTCGGAGGAGCGTTAGGGGTTAGGGGCCAAGACTCAGAAACCAAGCACTGAACAATCACAATTCCTCGATTTTATCACCCAAAACAAAAAAGGGCTCGCTGTGAATCAGCATACCAGTTTTTTACGACAAGACTGTTCAATCAAGCCTCTAAAGTAGAAAATTAATTTTGGATGTTCGTCCTGCTCCCAAACCTTCGAGGCTGGTCAGCTTGGGTCCCCGCTTTTTGTTTTCGCTATTTATGGAGGGCTTAGTGGTGGGGCAGTGCTAACATTCAAGCTGAACCTCCCTGCTGGCCATGGAAAAGCAGGAAGAGAACCCTTGTTAAAAGGCATGGAGTGCTGAGAACTCTTGATCACTCCATATTGAGCAGCCTGCGATGGAGAGCTCAATAAATTTCCATGGCGAGAACCATGGGCTTATGGTTGGAATCAACAATGCGCCAATCCATGCTACTTTTAACCAGCCGCCAGGTAAGGCTCCTAGCTCAACATTTCCTCAGAATGAGCGAGACTGAAGCAAAGCTTCTTGAATAGAGCGTCCAGAGACACCGCCAGAGCCCCTCTCAACGGTCCCTTTCAACCGCGATCCCGAGTTCGTTGGCCGCGAAGAGCTGACAGAAGAGATTGACAAGCGAATCGTCGCCCAAACCCCCAGGACAGCACTTGTCGGTCTAGGAGGAGTAGGGTAAGTCCACAAACACTATAAGCCTTCTTCATTTCACGTCGCTGACTATTCAAAGAAAATCACAACTGGCGATTGAATGTTGCTATCGAACGCGCGAAAAATCCCCAGAAACCTGGGTCTTCTGGGTTCATGCAAGCAATGCTTCTCGAATCGAGCAAAGCTTTGAATCGATTGCCGACCGCGTGAAAATCCCCGGTCGCAAGGACCCTAATTGTAACTTGACCCGGCTTGTTTGTAATTGGCTTACAGACACGAAGCGGAAATGGGTCTTGGTCCTAGACAATGTCGACGATGGCCAGATTCTCTATAGGCCGAGTCAGTCAAACCGCACAGGAGAATCTGCACAACCTTTCCTAGCACATTTGTCTCAAGCCACCAATGGTTCAATTATAATGACAACTCGGAGCAAAAGCGTGGCATTGAAGTTTGTGGATGATCGTGATCTGCTTCATGTTGAGCCCATGGCCAGTTCTCAAGCCATGTCACTACTCAAAAATAAGCTCGGTCATGCTTTAGACAATGGTGAGGAGGCACACGTTACTGAGCTTGCAGAGGCCCTGGAATTCATGCCTTTAGCAATTATTCAGGCGTCTGCTTTTATTAAGCAACGAAAGCCCCGGTTCTCTGTGGCCCAGTACCTCGAAGATATTCGAAAAGGTGATTCTAAGAGAGTTAAACTCCTGCAATATGAAGCTGGTCACCCCCATCGTGACTGGGAAGCGAAGAACTCGATTTTACTGACCTGGCAATTGTCATTCGACTACATCCGAGGGACCAATCCTTCTGCAGCCAATCTACTCTCTTTGATGAGCTTTTTCAATCCACATGGTATTCCAGAAGAGATCCTGGATACTTGCAGGCCATCCAGCGAGTACACAGATATTACCCAGACAACACTTATCGACAAAGCACGCTCTTATTATTCTAACGTCTTGAAGGCTTTCCCTTCTCTTAACATGGATTCTACACCAGCCGCCAGACAGCCAGTTGTATCATTCGATAACAATACAGAGAGTGAAGAGGAAGATAACTTTAATCCTCTACAAGATGCTATTTCCGTACTAAGAGACTACTCCTTCGTCGCTATTGGTCAAGATACAAGCCACCTTGAAATGCATAGCTTGGTACAGCTTGCGACCCGAAATTGGCTTCAAGCTCATGGCGAAGCCGAGTGCTGGAAACAGAAATTTGTTGAAACTCTTTCAGGGGCATTTCCCGCGGGGGAGAATCAGATCAAGGCCTCGCTCAAATGCCGTGATCTTCTTCCCCACGTTCAATCATCTTTATTGCATCGTCCACTGCAACATGCAGCCCTAGAAAGATGGTCTGGACTATTATACAATGCTGCAACTTACGTCACCCAAAAGGGAAACTGGTTGATGATGCATAAGCTCGTCTCAGAATCTTTGAAAGTCCGTCTCAAAATCCTTGGACAAGAAGACAGCGATTTAATATCCACGACCGAGCTCGCCGCCGTTTCAAGTCAAGTTCTTGGAAAAGTCACAGAGGCCAGAGATCTCATTGAAATTGTTGTCAAAGCTCGCCGGAAGGTTTTGGGTGCTGGAAATCCTCTTACTCTATTCGCCATGCAGATTCAAGCACAGATACTCATGGACTGTTCTCTATCGAAGGAGGCAGAAGCCATCTGCGCCAATTCAGTTGAGATTTGTTCAGATGCTTATGGACCAGACGACCCTATTACACTCACAGCGGTGGAAAATTTAGGCTACTGTCTAGTTTCCCAGAATAAACTAGATAGTGTGGAAGCCCTCTACAGCCGGGTTTTCACCACGAGAAAGAGTCTTCTGGGGAAGCATCACCCTGCTACATTGACCGGCATGTTCTATACTTGTGTGCTGTACCTTGTTCAAAATAGGATTAAGGAATTTGAAGCAGTTGGATCGGAAGCACTTGAAGGCTTACAAGCTCTCTTGGGGCCAAGGAACCATGAAACCATGCAGTTTAAACTTCTGATGGCTTTTGTTTACGATAAAATCAACGACCTCTCAAAAGCCGATGCTCTCTGGAAGGAACTTTTGTTTGCTTGTAGAGAGTCGCAATATTCAACAGGTTCTAGCCCGGACAAGGCAACATGTCAAATTGCCGCCCTTGTGGCAAGCGCATTCGGACTTGACTATCTCGAAGCTTTGTTGCTTCCAATCATTGAAAACAGGAAAACCCATCCAACATTGGGTGTATCTCTGCAGGGTGATTTTTTGAAGAAATATCGGTCAACCGAGAAAGTGAACTGGTTGAAAGAGGTCACAAATTGGCTTTACTACCAACGACAAGCCTGGGATCCCGAACACCCTGCAACATATGGATCCATGGGAACGTTGGCAGTGACAGACCTCTTTACAGAAAAGCTTTACGGAAAGAACTTCTCTGACACTCCGGCTCCAGATGCTCACAATCAAGAAACAGTTTTATTGGCCAGAAAGGCATGGGAGGGCAATGAAAAATCATTCGGCCCAGCACATCCAGTGACCCTTGAGTCACTACGAACACTAGCATGTATTTTGGTCGCACATGAGAGATATCAAGAGTGTCTTCTTACGAACGCTTATGAAGTCCACAAAGAGCACCTTGGCGATGAGAATCAACACACCAAGCACATGTTTCTTGCCTTAGGACTATGTCAAGACTATGAAATGCAAGAAGCTTACATGGGCAGACCACTTGACATGGAGCGATGGTTAGAAAAAGGAATGGACATCAACCGCCGCAGTGTTGCATGGGGAAGATCTTCAGTCTCCCAAGCCGCAGAGTACGGCCACTTGGAGATGGTTAAGTTTTTGTTAGACAAGGGAGTTGATCCAAACTCAAGGGATGTTAATGGTTCATGGAGCAGCCAAAATAACACTGACAAGACCCCTCTTATGTGGGCGGCCATGCGTGGAAATCTAGAAGCGTGCTGTCTTTTGATTCAGCGAGGAGCAGATCCCAACCTCGAAGAAATGGTCGGCAGGTCAGCAATTTCCTGGGCTGCTGAATTTGGAAGATCCCAGATCGTTGAATTTCTACTTCAGAATGGCGCCCACATAGATCACCAAGACCGCTTTCGTGGCCAAACACCTTTGTCCTGGGCGGCAGCGGCTGGGCATTGCAGCGTGGTGAAGCTACTTTTAGATCATGGCGCCAATACAGCACTTTCAGATCGCCAGAACAGGCAAGCTCTATCATGGGCCGCAGAGGGGGGTAATGTCGACATTGTGAGACTGCTGCTGGGCCAGGAGGACGCTCAGATCGATCAGCAGGGCGCAGCCGGTCGAACAGCGCTTGCCTGGGCAGTGGCTAAGTCTCACGTCGAAATTGTGAGGCTACTCCTGGATAATGGGGCCGACCGATATGTACAGGATAGAAACGGACATAGCCCGCATTCTATGGCTTTGCTGGCATCGGACGAAGCTGTTCGTCAGTTGTTGTGCCAGGACTAACGGAGAAACCCAGGCATAGGCTGAGACTTGGCGACACGTCGGGAACCTGTAAAGAAAGAATTGGCACACGGGAAATTCTAAGAGTTGCATGAGACGGATCAATTCGAAAACTACATAGGGATTAATGAAGCCTAGGAAAGCGGCAGAGATCGTTTATACGAGGCGGAATAAATGTTCTTCTCTAATACAATCCAGGCGTACGTTGTTTGCAACCCCGAATCTTGAAAGAACGTTAGCAAGAACCCCCGAAGAAGATCCGAAATATCAGATAAAGCGCCCCTCATTGAAGACCCTCACGCAAATAAGAATGAATAGCGGACTATTCTCACTAAATGTGGCCCTATACTCCATAAAAGGAGAAAATACCCCATCTAGCATGGTTGGCCGGGCGGGTGTCATCCTGAAACAGCTTCGTGCACCGGGATAGCTCTAAAACCTTAGCCTGGTCCTTAAAGCTCGCTTGCGTCAAGCCACAAGCCGTCAACACTCTATTAGCGGAAAAATTTGGCTTGTTACTCCGGTACTTGTTTAGTGACACCACTCGGCCCGGCATTTCGGTAAATCTTCGCTGGTTTAGTGGACGCGCGAAAAATATTCACAGACCACGCAGATAAACAGTTGAATGAGTGGAGGTGGAGATTCATTAAAGATCAGATTGAAAATACAAATTTCCGAATAAATTAGGCGTTCCCTGGTGATGAACAATCGGTCGTGGAAATCATCTCGAACGCCATCATGCTGGAGCTAGATCCGCCAAGTGGGCCCCTGTTTCGGTACCTGCGGACAAACTACATCAGCTATGCATATTTCGAAGACTATATAAAACATTCAGGATAACCCCGTCGTAGATTTGATCACCCACCCACATTCTTTTCACAGACCCCAGGTCATCTTCACCATGTTGTATACCGCCCTTCTTACGGCACTCGCGGCTCAGGCAGCTGCTGTTAGCGTTTCTGGCGCTGCCGAAGGTTTCGCCAAGGGCGTCACTGGTGGTGGCTCTGCGACGGCTGTCTACCCTTCTACTACCGATGAGCTGGTCTCATACCTTGGTGACGACGAGGCCCGTGTGATCGTTCTCTCCAAGACTTTCGATTTCACAGGCACCGAAGGAACTACCACCGCAACTGGATGTGCACCCTGGGGTACTGGCTCTGGATGCCAGCTGGCTATTAACCAGAATGACTGGTGCACCAACTATGAGTCCGACGCACCTAGTGCCTCTGTTACATAGTAAGTCTCTTCAATGACCCAGTGTTGAAGTTATTGAGTTAACATGTTCAAGTGACAACGCGGGTGTTGAGGGAATCACAGTTGCTTCCGACAAGACCATCCTTGGCGAGGGTTCTACTGGTATCATCAAGGGCAAGGGTCTCCGCCTTGCTAACGGTGTTTCCAACGTTATTATCCAGTAAGGAGACCGTACGTTTCATACAAGAGACCTAGTACTCACAAAGCTATAGGAACATTGCTGTCACCGATATCAACCCCCAGTACGTCTGGGGTGGAGACGCCATCACTCTCGCCGGAACTGACTTGGTCTGGATCGACCACGTCACTGTATGTCGGACTCTTCAGATTTCTCCCAAATAAACTATTAACTTGTAATCCAGACTGCTCGCATTGGTCGCCAGCACATTGTCCTCGGAACCGACGCCTCCAAGCGTGTGACCATCTCCAACAACTTCATCAACGGCGAGACTGACTACTCCGCTACCTGCGACGGCTACACCTACTGGGGTATCTACCTCGATGGATCCAGCGACCTGATCACTCTCAAGGGCAACCACATCTACCACACCAGTGGTCGCAGCCCCAAGGTGCAGGGCGACACCCTCCTTCACGCTGTAAGTCCAATCGTCTAGAATGCGGCTAGCAAATGACCGCTAACGAAGCTTTTAAATAGGTCAACAACTACTGGCAGGACAACAGCGGTCACGCTTTCGAGATCGGCACTGGTGGCTACGTTCTGGCTGAGGGTAACGTCTTCCAGAACATCGACACTGTCGTTGAAGACCCTATTGATGGACAGCTTTTCACCTCCCCTGACACCAACACCAACGCCGTCTGCAGCAGCTACCTTGGCCGTGCCTGTGAGATCAACGGCTTCGGCAGCTCTGGTACCTTCAGCCAGGCCGATGAGGGATTCTTGTCCCAGTTCGAGGGTCAGAACATTGCCTCTGCCACCGCGTACGGCGAGGTTGTGGCCAATGTCGAGGCCAATGCTGGCCAGGGCAATCTCTAGATACTGGGTATCTAAAATGTGGGAATAGCTCGCTTTGCTAGCAAAGAAGCTATAGGGGGATAGTACTTTCATTCTTTTACTTACGTTCTTTTACATTTTTACATTTTATATGTACTTTAGGAAATTTTACTTTTTGAGAACACGGAATTTTAGGGAGGGCAAAAAATTGAGCCGAGCCTAATACAAGGTTTCTTGCCCTTATGATAATTGATAGCTTGGAACCGAGTCACTTGTAGGTCTTCGTAATAATAGAGGGTACCTCATTGAAGTATAGAGCGAGCGAGGGACAATGATCAATTGACAATGATCAGACCGGGACCTGCAAGAGTCCATTTGACAACATCATTTGCATCGGCAAAAGGACCGTCGCTCTTCGTTACTGCTGCAATGGTCAATCCATTCAATTGATAGTCATCGTACGGGAACAGTGCCTCTGCTGTGACCACATCCCCCTCTTTCGAGATCACCTCAAGGGGCTCAACGACAGGAAGATTCTGTTGGTTGATGTAGGTGGCCCAAAGCAAATGTTCAGTCTGGTTCCCAGAGTCGTTGAACGAGAATTGAATCTTCTCGGTTTTTGCACCTGGTTTGCCCTGGATTTCGAGACTCTCAAAGGTTCGCAGCGGGATTTGATCGATGTTAGGACATGAACCTGGAACTGTGAAGCTTTGGACTGCGTTGAAAGCATAGTTGATGTCGGAAGTCGTCAAGAATGGCAAAGCGCTCGGGAATTTGGCCTGCATCACACGGAACCAACCCTGTTGCTCGCCCTCATTCCCGATGACCGAAGCAATTTCGCGTGCGAGGTCCGCATCTTGTCCAAGAGCGAATCTTTCAATGACATCTTGAAGGGTTCCAAGAACGACGTCCGTGAACGTGGATGCGAGCGCAATGGCACTGTCGAAGTCCTGCACCGGGAACTTGTAGTCGCACGGCTCGATGGGCTCAGCTTGGAAATGAATAAGAGCGTTGTTTGCTCGGATCGCATGAAGCTCTTCTTGCTGTTCCGACAGAGGTTAGCTCAGTGGGCAAATGGCGAAAACACGGAACACTCACGGCGAGGATAGCCTTTAGAGATCCCAAGACGTAGTCGCGATCTCCGTTATCCGTGAAACGATATCCATCATTGTTTTCGGTGATATTTGAAATGAGTTGATTGAAGAATGCAACTTCAAAGAGCTCATTGAAAGCGATGAGTCGAAGATTGTTGATACCTTTGTTGCTGATTACCGGAGGCGGCGGCGCATTTGGAAGAGTGCCGTGGGCGTTCTGTTCGATGACATTCAGCTCGCTGGGACTTGGGTAGGGAAGCCCATCAGGTAGTTCCTGGCTGATCGGCGCAGCTGAAGCCACGGAACAGGCTCCAAGCAGAGCGATGGAAGAAGTAAGAAGACGCATGGTGATATGCAGATTATGAGATGATGAGTCGGGCGGAAAGAAAGACGACTAGAAATGGGGTGTGTAAGCAGTGATGCGAGAATCTGGGAGAATGGGCAGTTCGAATTGGAGAGAGCTGTGAAGGTGCAAGAGGATCAACTCAAATACTCTCTGAGCCGGATCATGCGGTAAAGCGCAAGGCTGAGGAAGGAGCACTCCTCTGCTTCTCTACGATGGGTTTGTTGTGGCCTGCACTATTTGCGTCTCTATTCAGGGGCTAATACAAATGAGGTATCTTCTTGGTAGACTAGAGCATCTGCCGGAATACAGCTAAGCTTTTACTAAATTAGGCGCAAGACCCTGCGGCTGTGCAATCCGGTAAGTAAGCTCCCCAAAGGTCTGGGATTTGTGGCGTGTGGAGATCTAAAAACATCATCCAATAGGCCCAACAGAGCCTTAATCCACTATTACTATCTGACAGTAGTTTTTGAATGCATCTGGGAACATTTGATTACGGATATTCTAGATCCAGATCTGGTGGGTCATCGCAACAATCTTCCGATCTGACTCAGACCCTTGGACCCTTAAGTCCTTGCGATTTTACCTGCAAACAAGTATTCGATGCGTAGAAACTGTGATTTCCATAAATACATCAACGCAGCCCGAGCTCTGGTTCCAAGCTTCCTGCTTACTCCAGAAAGGGAAAAGGTGAATCCATTCATAGATGCGCGAGGGCTTTGTCAGCCCCCAGAGCCCACTAGGAAGGCGCAGCAGCCCCCCGATCTGAGGCCTCCCACTACCAAGCCTCCACAAAATGAGCCAATACAAGCTGTCAGACGAACAAATTGCCTTTTTCATGCAATACGGCTACGTGCGCGTGCCGGAATGCTTCTCTCGCGAAAAAGCGGCGCAATGGACATCCGACGTCTGGACTAGACTCGGCTTCTCGGAAACAGACAAATCAACATGGACCACCGAATGCACGCACATGCCAGAGCACAAAGAGGAGCCCGTGAGGACTTTCGCGCCTAAAGCATGGGCTGCGATCTGTGAGCTTCTTGGTGGCGAGGACCGGATTGAAGAGGACTCGGCTACGTGGAATGATGCTTTCATTGTTAATATGGGTACGCCTGAGATGGAGGGCAAATGGCCGCGTCCGACCGAGTTGGAGGGGTGGCATGTCGACGGAGACTTTTTCGTTCATTTCCTCGACTCTCCGGAGCAGGGACTCTTGGTGATTCCGCTTTTTAGTGATATTGAGCCTCACGGTGGTGGTACTATGGTGTGCTGCGATTCGGTGAAAGAGATTGCAAAGTTCTTATACGATAATCCTCGAGGCGTGTCGCCGTATATGGTTCCTCGCGGGAGAAAGATCCGAAAGTCGGACGATGATTTCTATGACTTGGTTCTTGAGAAATGCTCCGAGTTCCATGAAATGATTGGGACTGTGGGAGATGTCATCTTGTTGCACCCTCTGATGATGCATTCTCAGGATGTGAACAGCTTGAGAGTTCCCCGGATCATCACAAATCCACCTGTTTCGCTCAAGAAGCCATTCAATTTCGATCGAAAAGACGGAAACTACAGTATCGTGGAGCGAAAGACTTTGTTTGATCTTGGAAAAGATCGCCTGCGTGGTTGGAAAATCAAGGGAGGACGGGATTCAGTGGTCCCTGATCGTGTAGAGGAGCATGCACAAATGAAGCAGGAAGAACTTGGCAGGCTGAGAAGGTAGAAGCCGTTGTTGTCTTTGTAACAGCTCAGTGTATTCTTATTATGTTATTCTTATACCCCGTGCGGAACCCGCACTGTTCATTGTTACTCATTGCAAATGATATTCCTTCTTAATATCATCACCATAGGCTCTTTTCTCATGAAAAATAGATACCACGATCAGGGTTGAATCGCTGAATAGAAACTGTAGGCTGCTCCACAAATAGATTTCGGGACGCTTGGTGTGCCCACTGTCTTCGCCTGGAGTACAAAAATTGAAGGAGATATGTCCCAAATTTTCTCTCGAACATCGGACATACAACTGAATCAGAATTATTCACTCAACAGAGGTCCTATCGTCTAATGGTAAGGACACAAAGCTGTAAGTAGCCTACGTCTATTGGTTGAATGAACTCGACTAACATCCCTGCAGTATGTGGCTCTCCCTCAAAGGAAGTCTCATGCGAACCTTTGTAATCTCAGTTCAATCCTGGGTGGGACCATTATCGTGGTTTATTTTTTTCCAATTCATGTTCTAATATACTGTTTTAATGTTCCTATACTACGGCGGGAAGCAGCGTGGTGATTTGGAGGCTGAAGAAAACAGAAATGAATTTAGAACGAGCAGTCTTTCTTCCTCCATAAAGCTGTAGAAGAGATACCACCAATAGCAGACATCCCTGCAAGAACCTCCCAGACAAGTTGCAACCCGTCGGTCGCGGCATATTTCGCTGTCTCTCTAGTATGCGCCGACATCTCAACCCCATTCATCAAAATCAAATAGCCCCGAACATTTTTGATCATATCTCGATCAAGGCTTGCATCCGAAAGAGCCTGACCAAAGATGTTCAAAAATATCACACCCCCTACCGGCACAGCAATTGCCATTCCCCACGTCCGCATGAAGACCGACACTGTATTCGGCTGGATGGAGAATGTGTCGCCTTCCTCTTTTCGCAAACTATGAACTTGGATATTGTAGCTTGATAAAAGAAGACCATGTCCTAATCCAGCAGCAAAGAAAAGAAACACCCATCCAACTGTTGGGGTATCCGGGCGGAAAAGGATGGAGCAGCCAGCAGTCAGTGTCGTCAAAATCCAGCCACCGGGGATGATAAACTTTGAGCATCGGGATTCCCGTGCGAAGATGATACCAACTACTGCAGTGGGGATGATTGCAAATCCAACCATGGCGAAAAGTGAGACACCTGAAAGAGCCGTTGAGAAAAATCGGGTCGAGAAAAAGTACAGCGCGAAGAATTGTAGTTGGCCGAAAAACTGCCATGCGTTAGCACCATACTTAAGCTAAGAGTTGAATAAGACCATACCACGAAACCATGACAAAAGCATCCAAAGTGAGTCGCAATAGTCGGCAGGTTGCGGAAGACCCGTGCCCCGAACTGAGGGTGTAACGCCCACTGCGCTTCATAAACGACCAGGCAAATAAAAATTACCACGCCCAGGGCAATAGGCATCAAAGTCTGCCAATCGCTCCAGTGATGCAAAATTCCGCCCCAGCTCAATCCTACAACGATACAGGTCGGCGCAATAACAGCCATCATTGTCCCGTACCAATCGAAAGTTCTCAGCTTCTGCACCGGACCATGGCTTGCAACGCCAGTCTCCGCCAAAAGTGGAATGACAAGCAATGCCAGCGCGCAGAAGATAAAGTCGAAGTAAAACATCCATGCCCAATTCGCATAGTCGACGAATATACCCCCCACAATCGGCCCGGCAATAAACCCAACCAGCCTCGTCAGCATGATGAAGCATGAATAGCGCGAGTGAATCGCCGGCGGCGTGTTAACAGCCATCATCACGAAACACATACTCAGCGCTCCGCCTCCGCCAATGCCCTGCAATAGTCGCCCGGCGATCAGCACGTTGGGACCCAGTGCACCGCTGCATATCCCCGTCCCGACAGTCGTAAACCCGACTGCTGCGACCCATAGCAAACAGTGGTTAAATACCTCTGCTAGCATAGAGATGACGAGAAAGCTTGTTGCATTGAGGATAAGGTATGCTGTATTTGCCCATAAAACTGTTACAAGTGGGCTTTTGAGCTCGTCGGCCATATGCTACACATATCAGCGATGATCACCATCAATATGAACTATCAAACTTACCGGTAACGCAGCTAATAAAACAGTAGAGTCGAACGCATCCATCATCGCGACGATAGCGACGGCGACGATAATAACCCAGTCGCGAACATTCGGCTGCCATGGCTGCTCTTCTGGTTGTTGCTGCTGCTCACTATCATAGACGTCAAAGCCGAGCTCGAAAGGGCTATCGAAGCCCTGCGCCACATCTGGAGGCGCGGCATCGATACTCTGGAAGCTCGAGCTATATTCATTCTTGATCTTAGAATCTCTCGCCAAGATATCGGGCGAGGTACTCGGAGGTGGATGTCCCATTTGAGGTGGTGGGGTCGTGGTACTTTTTGCCAGAAGTATATGCAATGCAGCCTTGTCGGGTGCTGATAGCAGATCAGGGTCGCGGGTGGATGGCGCTGGAAACTGAGGCCCTGGCGCCAGAGAGCTTTTTCAGCAGTCGATGTCCCATGATGGAAGGGCTGGTCGTTTGGTTGGTGAACAGGAGATGCCGCGGGGATTGAAGGAGCGTGTGCCAGATTCCGCGGAGCAAAGGGGTGTCTACACAGGGGCGCTAACAAGGGACTTTGGGCACCAGGTATGTCGGCGCTGAGCTTATGATTTGGATGAGCTTTGCAGCTGTTCATGTTATGAATAGTGTCTTTTTTGGTGTATCGCTGTATTTCAGTCTTTGTATGGAGGGACCTTTCTGATATTGCCGATAGCTCGCATCACTAGTGCGCGGCGAGGCTTCTTGATTGGAAGGGCGCCTTATTGTCCGAACGCAAGACTGACAGGGTTGCAATATTAGGGGAACATAGAAAGGGAGACCAGGATCATGTCATGTCCAATTGAACGAGCTGGTTGTGGGTGTAAGCTGTATAAACCCGATCGCAGGGTGTTGTCCGGATACGGGAAACAGCTGGTCGAGCTCATGAGACGCGGTAAGCAGGGGCGCATGGTACAGGGCTTTTGGTCGGGAATTTGAAGGAACAAAAGGAGTTGTAGAATAATCACAGATAGGATTGGATCTTCTGCAGTAGGTCCCAGTGAAGGCATACTGAGCTGGGGATGGAATGTTTGTGACGTATAGCTGGGGGTTGCCACCCTTCAGGTTGACGTCTAGTGATACAACCAGCATCAACCTTGTTAGTATGAGCAATAACACTCTCCATATAAAGCTGACCAACTTTGGAAACCACAGATACCCAGGAGATATTAGCTGATCTGACGATCGGAAATTAAACCTCGTATTCAAGAGGCTAAAGCGGAAGATTGACGAGATCAAGGTTAAAGGCGTGCGCTAACGATATAGATCTACGATCTCACGATCTCCAAAGTTAATCCAAGCTTCTCCAGTGGCTTCACGCTTTGCGGCTTTGGGGCATTGCTCTGAAGGATTCGACGCTTAGTATCAAACACCGATGTTTTGAAATGCATCATGCGGTGGCCCCGGGGTCGGTCGGATATAAGCAGTCGGCTTTCATTCATGGCTTTGTCGGGGATTAGTTCGCACAGGACTACAGAGTTTTCGGTTCTATTTCTAATGGCTATCAGTTGTACGAGGCTGTCTGGGCGTTTCGGGGGGTGTGGTTATAAGTATTGGGGGTCCTGCTGAGGGATCCTTTCAAGTGTCCCGGCCGTTTCCCTCAACTTCGACCTCCCACCCCCTCCATCCCCATCGCAGCACTACTCTACAAACATTCCCATCCCACAGAGGATGCATCCCTTTTAAAACTCAAGCATCTCAGCTGGACATTCAGCCCGCCAGGATGCCAGCATCATGGATCCTGCAAGCCCTGGACGCACCGGCACCGCGCTCCATAGGGGAGAAGGACTCCGGGCGGGTTGAATATCCTACGACGCTGTGAAGAGACCAGAGCGGCGCATCCAGTCATTGGTGCAATGTCTGATCGCAAACCGCCAAGGTTTGCTACTAACTGGAATCTGCAAGACGTCCAACGCACTCGCCCATCGCGCGGGCTTGATAGGCGGCCGCTTCGACCTCCGGGGAAGTACGGCCGGTCAGGCACCGAAAGCGCAGCGCATCCACAGTGGGTGTTTGCCCGTGATAGACTCCTCACTTTGTGGTCTTGCACGGAGATCAACTCCGGACTGCAGACGCCATGTTTGCAAAGTCGGTCAAGCACGGTCGAAGGGGCTTTTTTCATTCAGAGTATGGGCTCCGTGGTGCCCTCCCTCCTGGGCCTTCCTTTGGCGCTGTTGGATCGGAGCCAGCAGTTTCTTAGCAGCAGCCCACACGTGTCGAGGGAAGATTAAGCGTCTTCTGAAGAAGCGGAGCAGCGCGAGTGCGCTCCGAGCTGTGCTAGCGGCCCCCCTGGTGGTACGCAACCGGTTCTGGCCGCTATGGCCCACCCCGTCCTGCGCCCCATGCGAAGCGAGGCGTGCTTATCATAAACAAAGAAATAAAGAAATTTATTTGGGACACCAACGAGATTTCCCTGGGAGCGGGACACCCGGGATTCCTGCGAGGATGCATCCTTCATCGATTGGACGAGGGCGAGGACGATGGGCAGCGTTCTTTGTTTGCGCCCCTTTTGGCTTTTCCCCTCCCACGACAACTTGTAGAGCTTTTTTTTTTCGGGAAGAATGCGAAGTTTAGATCCAGGACAAGTGGATAAGGGGGGGGAAATAATAATAATAATAATAAGGGCATATAGGGTGGATTGACGCTGACTGGAGATCCTTTAGATACTAACGGTGGACTTATTCTGTGCTAATTGCCTTCCCTTCCCCCCACCACGTTGGCTTAAATTAAGGCATCTGGGGCCAGAACGGTGCAATAAAGATTGAGCTTAACTTGTCCCAAGGATCCTCCCCTCCCAACCTCGAACTACCGAGGATCCTCTCCCTCCCCCAGCTTCTCTCTCTTTCCTCTCCCCAGTAACCTGATCCCAAGAGGGGGACCAGCGACACCGCGCCGGGGTAAATCTGCATTTTGGGGCCGTTTCCCAGCCTTGGCGCTTACCTGCACTACTAAAAGACCCGGGCGACCGATATTTGCCTAAAAGGACTCCTGCAGAACCCCTACTCTTCTCCCTCGGTTGACTATCGTGACCATGCAACCGGAGAAGAGGACTCGTCGCAAGCCCATCAAGTCGTGCCTGGAATGTAACCGGAGAAAGCAGAAGGTACATACCCCTCCCCCTTAAACCGCCCTGCCGCCTGAGCTCACCGTCAACAGTGCAATCGCCAGCAGCCCTGCAACCACTGCATTGGCCGCGGTGTCGAGCGATTATGTGTTTACTCCAGCGCCCATCCCTCGCGCACTAACAGCAGGAGCCGCCACGTCTACCACGCCGAGCGACGCTCCAGCTCCGCTACCACCGTCGACCAGAACGACGACCGGGAGACCTCGGTCACCCTCTCCTCATACGACTCCGACTCGACCTCTGCTGGGGTAGAGACCCTCGAGGCCCTGGGCTATGCCTCCCCAGGCACCAACGGGCTCCTGACCTCTGCCTTCTATCCTCTGTACGTAACTTGACGGGGAACCGCGTCGCCAGCTCCCGAAGCCAAGCCCGCCTCCCCGTTCATCCACTAACCGTCATTCCAGAGACCCATCCCCCATGGCGGGGCCGAAACGAACTGCTATCCCTTCACCACGGATGCAACCGCAATCACGATCACGCCCCAAAGCATGGCCCGAGCGAGAAGTCATGGACTTCCTGGTCGGCATGTTCCTGCATGAGATCAATCGCGCCTTCGAGATGGTGGACCCGCTGGCCTTCCAGTCCAGGTATATGGCATGGTGGATTTCCCAGGAGAAAAAGGAGATATCCGGCGACATGAAGGCTTCCGACGAGGATTTGGACTTTGGACTACTTATGATTCGAGTCTCGCTGCTCAGTATCCAGTGTTTGCCTCACGCCAGGTACCCGACTGCCGGTGTTTTTAAGGCTCCGACCAGCACGATTGAGCAGTGGCTCTGCAATACGGCCGACGAGATCGAGAAGACAATCAGCAGCAAGAAGCCGACGCTTACGACAGTGCAGCATCGCTTTTACCACGTTTTATATTTGAAGAACTACGCTCGCGTACGAGAGTGCTGGGCCACTCTTAGTGCGACGGTGAAGGATGCGCATGAGATTGGATTACATTTGAAAGACCCTGGCTTGACGCTCACAGACTTGGAGAAAGAGTTCCGGAGGCGAGCATTTTGGAACTTATATGTCTGGGATCGGTATGTCTGAAAATCTTCCTCTACGTTGAATACACAGCTGACAAGTCTTAAGATTTCACTCGGCGTTCTTTGGGCATTGGCCCCTGATTCCCGAGGGCTACTTCGACATCGAGCTTCCAGTCGACACTATGCAACCTCTCCAAGTGAGCCCGTATATGCTTACGCCCTTCACCGACCGAATATTCCATATAAAATTAGCCCGTTTCTTAACAGCGTTCATGAGCCCACCTTCTTGGAAGCAGGACCAAGTGACCCCCACTATCATTGAGGATTTCAACGAGCGTTTCAAGCAAGTAATCATTGATCAATTACCGCCGCCATATTGGCTGGACAACCCCGACACCTCCTGGGATGCAGTGGAGCCGACCTTCCCCAGCAAGCGGGAAATGCTACACATGTTCCTTCTCGGCACGCAAGCATCGCTATATCGAGCCTTCTCCGACCCCTGCGACAGCCTCCACCAAAATAAAAACAACGTCTTCAAACACCGCACCGACATTCTCGCCCTCACTCACCGCCGCAAATTAATGGACATCAACTGCAAAGTCATCCCCTCTATCGCGCGCCTCTACGTGCTTAGCGGCGACGAAGACGGTGGCATGCCCGAGCGCCTCTTCCTATTCCCCACTTCGCTCGTGGAATCACTAGCCGCACTAGGCGTTTGCCTTCTCTCCATCCAAGCCGACGAGCGCAATCTCGCCCTCGACGGCATCCGCTTCGAGCCCGACGCAGACCTCCGCCACAGCTACTCCGTTTTCTTCGACGGGTTCAACCTGCTCTGTCGACAAGGCCAAAAGCACAGCATCGCCAAACGAGGCGTCAAGATTCTGGAATCGCTCCATGGCACTCTCCGCGCGTCCCTGCGGAGTCCCGATCTTCTGAACCCGCAGAATGGCAGTGCGGTGACCCAGGAGGCAAACGGTACAGACCACGCCTCTTCCCCGGCCGGTGGGTACCAGTTGGAACACGCACTGGTATCTTTCCATCGACAGCGTGGAGAAGGGGCGCAGATGGCGCCCCCCGTGTCTCTTCCTGAATGGTTGCCGTCGTTCATGGAATCGCCCGGTCGATCCTGGCTGTTCCATGATATGTCTGCCTATGGGGACCTCCTCGCGTAGGGAGGGGTGGTCTGTTTTACGCTTGCATATAGAGGGTTGCTCTGGCCGATCCCCATTACGATTTGACGATGTACTATAGAGATATCCCATGCATTTAGTGTTTGGTCGGTTGCCTTTGTCCTTGATTATCTTCCTCTTTCTCTGGCCGAATCATCAGCTAGCGATAATAAATACGGATATCTACCCATCATATCCTAATTACCCACTATATTTCTATATTTCTGCCTTGAAAGTAACCGCATCTGCCATTAGAGTTTCCCAGTCAGCACGCAAATCCAGTCCTGCATCCTCCTGTAACCTTGCCAGGTATCGCAACTCCCGGAGTCCTTCAGCACACCAAAAACCACTACCTCGGAACGTACTTTGTCACACCCCAAAAATCATCCAACCTCCAGAAATTCAGCACATCCAATCCGACCCGGAGAGATAAAAAAAAAAAAAAAAAGAAAGGAAAACTGAGGGCATCTATTACCCCTCCCTTCGCCACATGCAGTAGCGCGGGCTGGATCCGGTGGGGGCGTCTTTCCAGATATGTCGACCAGCGCAACGGATAGGTGCACCAACACAGCAGAGCCGACTAGGATGGCGGAAACGCGGGAAAGTGGATGCTTAAAAGTGGGGAGTTGCAGGGGTCTGCACAAAGAGAATCGCGCCCAAAGCAGGTTCCTCCCGCTGTTGGTGTTGGACTCGAGGACCATGGGCGTGTACTAAAACTTCGCTAACGTACACTAACTAATAAAAAGGTACTTTTCTTGACTCGAGCTACAGACTAGTTGGCTGGGATGGCAATGGGCTGAGACATTGCTTTCTCTCCTTCTATGGGGGGGTTGTTGGTTCTTGGTACGGATACGGAGTACTGGGACGGAGAGCTGCCAGATGTGAAGCTGCAGGATTCGCTGAGCAGCGATCCTTGGCTGTTGGCGGCTATGGACCAGAGCCAACGGGGTGGTCCGCCCGCACGGCATGCCCTGCAAGTGAGACGCCGGAGACGATCTCTTGCTCCATTGGGGGGTTGCGGGCAGTTGCCAGGCGAAAGACTCGGGGGGACTTTGGGCGTTCCAGCGGGATGGTTCCGTTGGGAGACTACCGTGTATTAGTTGCTGCGTTTGGTGGAGGTGAGGTTGTAGCGCGCAAGTCATGATTCACGTATTTGCAGCTCAGGTACTGGTGAATAGTCAGTTTCTGCCTGAGGCCATTTGTGTTGTATGCTATTGGTGCCTCAGGCTGAAAGATATATCTGCCTGAGGCCCGAGTATCGCAGCCTCAATTCCCAGGCCTGCATTCCTGGAACAACTGTGCTCAGCAAGAAGAAGCAAATGCCAAATGCCGAGAGCCAAATGTCAGACGTCAGATGTCAGACGTCAAAGTACATTCCAGCGATCTGGAAGTGCAGAACCCACCATAATGGGACTATCGCAACGGTCGAATGCAGGTGCTCGTCGACGTCATGAGCCTAGCGACAGGGCGCCGACCGCAACCACGGTTCGCAAAAACAGGGACGAGAGAGAAATTATAGCCTGCCAAGATCCTGACAGCTTTGCGATCTTCGTTCCCTTGGATCGCGGCACCACCTTAATTTCCAGGTCCTGCTCGCTTGCCTCCCCTTTTCTCCTTTTCCCTTGCCGCACCCCTGCAACCTGAAGACGATCTCGACGATCACCCTGAAAATCCCCAAATCCTGCCTCCCGCGACAACCCCCCCCCGTCCCAATGGCCGCCAACAATTAGTACCAGAGCCCCTCAGACACGTCAAAGTGGTCGTCAACCGTCGCGGACAATGCGACCCGGCTTGGGTAAACCGGGCGCTCTTCCACTGCTGGCCCTGGTCGTCTTCTCGCTGCTGACCCTGGCCCCGTCCCTGTCGAGCATCTACAACATCAACTTCGCCGACTTCCCCTACGCCTCTCGCCGTACGTGATACCCCGGCTCTGAATTCCGCCGCCTAAACACTCAACCGCGAAGCCAAGGCTAACAATCCCGCCCATCCAGAGGTCCCTCTCATCCAGGAAAGCATCTCCGATCCTTCCGCCGAGCACCATCTCCTGAACAGCCCGCGCAATGCCTGGGGTTTCGCACCGTCGCCGCGAGCAAACCGTCCTCGCTCGCCACGTCCTCCCAATGGGCCCATAGCCGACCCTGGTGAGACAGCGCCAGTGGCGAATAAATCTCGTCTCGCTTCCGATTCCTCATTCATGTTCTCCCGGCGCGCGCGCGCATTCCGCACATACTTCATTCGTCAATTGGAGTACCCGTTTCTCTCCCCTTTCGCAAACCGCAGCAGGCCTGCTGAGTCGCTCGGTTCAAGTCCTGATTTCGCCCCTGCAAATATCTCCTCTCTCCCGACACCTCTGCACAATCCCTCTGATCCGATACCGGCGAAAAATGCATCCATCTCATCCTTCCGGGGCCTGAGAGTTCCTTCTCTGGGTGCCGCGTGGCAGCAGGCCTGCTATGCTGCGGTAGGCCTGCGTGGATTGCCGGAGAATGCACCCGCAGCTATGAAGTATCTCATCGAGTCTGGGGCGAGCGTTGCCTCCTCCACTCTATCTATTTTCAAGACCGAGGCTCCGACGGCAGCTTCAACGAGCAAGCCCGAGCCACGCGTATCGAAGCTTGAATCGGGCGACTGCGCTTGCAAGCAGGACTATATGGATATATCACATATCTCATCAGAAAACGAGACCACGGACGCTGCTGGCCAGCATTCGACGGAACTGCGAGGCAGCTGCATGGCTGTGGTTATAGGCCTTGTTGCCGGAATCGCCTGGTTCTAGCATGCGTCCCTTAGCCAGTAAAGATTTGATGTCAGATACAAGCTGAACCTTGATACATCCTGATATTTGCAATACTGGACCGGCGTCGAATTGGAATGAGTACCCGGAGCTCTGGTTAGCCCTTTAGACTTAATAATGACATTTAGAACATACAATCGGATCGGTGTATATACCCATTGTGACATTATAATACACGCATGACACTTCAATGAAATCCACAATATCAAACAACCAGAACCTACTTCCGCTCGTAGTCACTCAATCGCACCACACTGTCCCTATTCTCCATCAGCGGTCCATGAAAGTCCTCCACCACAGATGCCCGCCTTGCGGCCTTGATCAGCTTCCCAGGATGATAAACCAGCAACACAACCATAGCCAGAAGCATCAAGAACGCATCAAACACATAGATATAAGCCTCCTTCTGATTCACATCCGCTTCTCCCCCAGCACCAAACTGAATCGTCCTCACCAAATTCCTCACCATAATAGCCGCACAAACAACATACAGCGCATAGAAATACCTCTGCCACCCATGCACTTCCTTCCTAGCCAAAAACGCCGCCTCCCTCTTCGCACAGCGCTTATGAAACACCCCCGCAACATACACAAACCACAAAAACACAAGCAGCGAGAATATCAACCCTCCAAGCACAACCTTCTTCCCAATATCCATTATCTGTGGATCCCCAGTAACTTGCACCCCCGCACCACCAAGCTGTGTACAGAAACACAGGATATCATTCATCACAAATGTAAATGTCATCCACTTAGGCCGCATGGAACTCAACTCCTCTGCCTCGAAGGCCCTCACGATCCGCGCGAGAACCATATAAACAGTCGCGGATATAAGCGGCGGCGCGCACAGGATGAGCATCTCCTGTAGTGCCCAGGGCCCGATATCTGTTCTGTCGTGGTGGGACCACGCCCGGCCGTAGTAGCCTGCTGCTTCGCCTGGTATTGTTAGCTTAGTTCTGATCATATATGCTAGCCGTAGAATGAGACTTACATATTCCGCCTATGACTAGTGGAATGAAATATGCGGCGCGGAAAGGGATAGTCAGGATGATATGGACGATTGTCGCGAGGCCGAAGAGGGCTAGAAAGGCGAAGCCTGCGCTGCGGGAGGGTGTATAGGGGTAGAATTCGACAACGGGATCTGAGCCGTTTACGCCTGGGTGGTAGACGATGTCCATTTTCGAGGTTGGTTTAGGGGTTCGGAATGTAAATTGGGGATTATTTCTGGGATCGAGCTTCAACTTATGGGATTGAGAATTTGCGATTTCGAGGCGTAGTTTCATAGTTTTAGTGGGGCTTTTGTAGTTTATTTCCCGATTAGGTAATTTTGGAACGAGTACGTGCGGGTCTGGGAGCGTTAAGCTTGGTGCCGCAGATCGCGATACGAGTGTTGCTATTTTAATATTATTGCAGAAATTCGGGATGAAGCGAATTTGAGGTTTAGGCAGACGTAATAACCTTAATTGGAGGTCAGATTTGAGCTAGTATCCACGCGGACCCCCTCAGTCGCTCAGTCGCTATTCGGAGTCCCCTACGAGTAGATTTTATCCGCTGCAGTACAGATACCTATGCCCACTAGACCACAAGTCAATGTTATTTTAAGAGTCTCGACAAATTGATGGTCTCAGGCGCAGGAGAGACTCAGAGATGGCATCATACCGTGAACTTAAAAATCGATAACTCTGCTATCTAGAGGGAAGCGCGCTTGGGACGCTACTAAATACTCCAGCAAATGGTAAACTCCATGCAGAAGACCGGAAACGTCCGGCGATGAGCTCATCACGTATTCTTGCTACCACTCAGATATACATGTATATAGTACTCCAGGGCTCCGTATCCTCTTCAATGTTCTCTCCTTCATCGTTCTTCGCCCGAAATTGGAACCCCAATCCATTGGGATTCAGGTCTGGAGCGAGGCCACGAGCGGCATGTGGGACCGTCACATTTAGATTAAGACATTCAACATCAGACGATCTCAGATTCCTTAATGGAAGCTCATGCTGGATCGATTTAAGCTCCAGCTCACGGCTTCCTTGTGGGTATGACGATGTTGGACTATTGTTGTTGCCAACAACGGTAGAAAGTTATGGGGCGGCAAAGTTGCTTTTCATTGCTGCTGAATGGGTATCCTAAATACGTAGAAACACGTGTCGATTGTCCCGATGAAGCTGGTGACATGTACCTTCTCGATACCTTCGTCTTTCCCGGACCCGGCTGCCGCAATTATATTCCAGCAATATTCAAGGACGACCTCGGATAGAGATTGTCCAGGTTTAATGGCCAATATGAATGCAGTGAGTCTTGTGACGCTGGCCAGTTGTGATCGGGGGCCTGCGTTGGTATAAATTTTGCCATGAAAGCTGAGCTAATGAATTTGTATAGCTTGATGGTAAATATATTCGAGAAGTGATGGACTCAGGCACAAGGGGAAACTGGAGATGACACATTGAAAGAACTCAATATAAACTCTGCTGAAACTGTTAACTAGAAGGAAGGAAGGAAGGAAAGGAGAGCATCTGGGACGCTGTTACATACTCGAGGGAGGGCGGAGATCTCCATGGTGAGCTCCGCCAAACTGCTGCTCGCAATAAGTACACTCTCCAGAAGAATACTGGTCCTTGCAGGTTACCCAGAAAGCCTCGATATCATATTCTCAATTCGTGCCCTAGTGGTGCAAGTAAGTTGCTGAGGTTGCCACGGCCAGTTCGCCCAAAGAAGGGGTTGGAGAAGTAATGGAAACCCTGCGCGAGATCGCAAACATTCCAAGTTCAACATTGCCCACCTCTGTCATGTAATCCAGCATACATACAGTTGCACACAATCCCCTGGTCTACCGCAAAACAGCAGGGTCTGTTTTTCAAAGCATGCAGAAAAGAGATTTCACGGCCCTAAGCCGCTTTTAGGATCCCCATAGGCCTTGAGCAGCCTGATATCCAACACAAGTGCTCGACTTCGTCCACTCTGGAGCACTGGCATGCGTGGAAAGTGATTGCTCGCCTCTTGAAGACATCTTGGTTTCTTTGCTTTGAAGCGAGTGGGTTGCTGTGAAAGCAGCTCTCGTTGCACAATTTTGAGCAATATCGGCTTCTTACCTATGACATGTAGCCACTGTAGCCACTGTAGTAGCTATATATGTCATCATTAAATAATATCCCACCCCAGTTATACGAATCACAACCACGAGCTATTGAAGGTCCGACTTCATGCACAGGAGATTAGTATCAGGTCCAGGCCTATTTCATAATTCATAATATCGTATCTTATCCCCTAGCCCCAACCTTCTGCAGCGGCCACTCTATCCAGTGCCTAAAATCCTCATGCAAAGACTTCGACACTCCATGAAGAACATGCACCGCCCATCCCTCCATAAACCACGAACTCTCCATAAACCTCAGCATAACAGCCCAATACCCCAGCACAATAAGCGCATGCGGCTCTTTCTCCTCCAAAAGCCGAATCATCTCTTCAGGCCTTCGATACAACCACCCCATCATCAAATGCATAATCCCAACCCCCGGACACCCACTCGCAGTAGTCTCATACACCTCCCTCATAATCTCTATTAACCCATCAACAGCATCAATACATACTATCTCCTCTTCCCCAGCCATATCGCTCTCCACAAAGCGTCTAACAGCTTCAACATGCACAGAATTCTCATGCAACTCCCCCCTAATATCCGACTTCAACCCCCTCCCCCTCTCCTCCTCTCCCTCCCCAGAAACCTCCGGATTCAAAACCCCCGTAAATACTTTTCCACGGTACGTCTCCACAATACTCTTTACCCCATTCATAAGAACAAGCCACTCCGCCTGTCCCTTATCACTGAAAACAAGGTACTCGCCCTCCCTCGGCCCGCGGCCGAAATAGATAAAGCAGATAAGCGACGCAGCCATGTAGACCTGCTGGCAATTCTCCTCATTAAGTAATCCGAGAACAGAAGTGACTGAGCGGATGCCGAAGGTGAAGTGTGCGTCTGCTCGCGCGATGTATGTTTCGCGCTCTTGCGGGTGCTGGTGGGCGAGGTGGAGGGCGGAGAGGGCGAGGATTAGATGTAAGAGAGAGGGGAATGAGAAGGACCAGTTGACGAGGTGGGATTGCCAGAGGTTTTGGGGGTCGGAGGTGCGCATTGTCTTATGGGTGGAGAGGGTGTAGTTGTGGATTAGTTGGAGGTCGAGGAGGGTTATTGGGGTTTCTGGGTGAGGGTTGGTGTATGGGGTTGGAGGTGAGAGGAGAGAGTCTGGTTGTGAGGAGTCGGCATGTTGGTCTGGGGTTGGAGGATTTGATTGAGGAGTTGGTTGGGGATTTGGTGAAGGTTTTGAGGGCGCGGATATTCTGAATGCTTGTTTGATGCCGCCGTTGGGGTACTTCTGTGGCCGGAAGCGAGCTGGTCGGGGACGCGGTTCGATGGTTTCTGGGGACTCTGAGGTGATTTCTGGATCTGGAGATGGCACATTGCTTGAGAAGGCGCATTCTATGCCATGGTTGGTGCAATTAGAGCAGGTAGGTCGTTTCTCGTCGCACTGGATGTATCCATCAGCTGTTGGTCCTCGAATTCGAAGTTTGAGGCACTGAAAGAGGCTCGGCAGACACATAGCATAGGATAAGCAGGTAAATATCTTTGCTATGTGTGCGCTAGGAGGGAACGCGACGTTTGAGCTGTGCTCACCTTTATACGACGTCGCTTACAGTTGGCGCATCCAAGGCGCGATTTGCGGTGCGCGCGCCTAGGCCGCACAGCCTTCGGACTGGTCGGGGGCATGGCTGATGGCAAAGGATCAGTCGTATTCGTTCTCTATATGCCTTTCCGGGGAACAGGCTGCAACTTTCCAATGAGCGATCTTGGTTTCGAGGATGGAGTGGATTGCGATGTGAATACGCAGAAATTTCCTGATTCGAAATAGTGGATCCACACTTGCCTCATTTTTAGCGCGAAACGTGAACCAAGCTTCCATGGCAGCTATTTTTATTTCATACGGAGTTTAAAGATCATATTCAAAGGTTGGTAGAAGGAAATAAATTGAGGCTAAACTGAGATTCGTTGATCATAGGATAATCATAACCAATAATGGTAACAGGCTTCAAACAAACTAATCTTTTCGCACACAAATAGACATTTACAGACGAGCAGGACGGCTCAAGGGAGCAGCGTAGTGCAGATCGAAGCGGTCAAGGTTCATAACCTTGTCCCAGGTGGCGACGAAGTCACGCACGAACTGAGACTGGCCGTCGTGGCTACCGTACAGCTCAGCGAGAGCGCGCAGCTCGGCGTGGTGACCGAAGATGAGATCAACGCGAGTGGCATTCCACTTCTTGGCACCGGTCTTGCGGTCGAAGCCCTCGAAGGTCTCGTTGTCGGCGCTGGTAGGCTTCCACTCGGTGTTCATGTCAAGCAGGTTGACGAAGAAGTCGTTGGTCAGCTGGCCAGGACGTTGAGTAAGGACACCGGTGTTGGAGCGGTCCCAGTTAGCGTTCAGAGCACGCAGACCACCGACCAGGACGGCCAGCTCGGGAGCAGAGAGGGTGAGCTGCTGAGCGCGGTCAACGAGCATCTGCTCGGTGCGGACACGGCCGGTGGAGTGGCCGTAGTTGCGGAAGCCATCGGCGAAAGGCTCGAGGAAGCTGAAGGAGTCGACATCGGTCTGCTCCTGGGTGGCGTCGGTGCGACCAGGAGTGAAGGGAACGTGGACACCAGAGGCCTTCTCGAGAGCAGCGGCACCGGCAAGGACGATCAGATCGGCCAATGACACACGCTTGTTGCCGGTCTGAGAGTTGTTGTAGCGGCGCTGGATGTCCTCCAGAGTGGTCAGAACCTCGCGGAGCTGAGCAGGGTTGTTGACCTTCCAGTTGTTCTGAGGAGCAAGGCGAATGCGAGCACCGTTAGCTCCACCACGCTTGTCACCACCACGGAAAGTGGATGCGGAAGCCCAGGCAGTGGCGATGAACTTGGTAGGCTCGACGCCAGTGGCAAGGATAGAGCGCTTGAGCTCGGCAACATCCTCAACATCAACCAGAGGGTGGTTCACAGCAGGGACAGGGTCTTCCCAGAGGAGAACCTCGCTGGGAACCTCAGGACCGAGCCAGCGGACACGGGGACCCATGTCACGGTGGAGCAGCTTGAACCAAGCACGGGAGAAAGCATCGGCGAGCTGGTCAGGGTTGGCAAGGAAGCGGCGAGAGATCTTCTCGTACTCTGGGTCGAAGCGGAGAGACAGATCAGTGGTCAGCATGCGAGGCTTCTGCTTCTTGCTGCCATCGAAGGCGTGGGGGATGATGTCGTCAGCGTTCTTGGCCTCCCACTGGTTGGCACCAGCAGGGGACTTGGTGAGCTCCCAGTCGTACTTGAAAAGGTACTCGAGGAACTGGTTGCTCCACTTGGTAGGAGTCTTGGTCCAGGTAACCTCCAGACCAGACGTGATAGCATCGGCACCCTTACCGCTGCCGTGGGCGTTGTGCCAGCCAAGACCTTGAGACTCCAGGCCAGCAGCCTCGGGTTCCTTGCCGACGTTGTCTGCAGGAGCAGCACCGTGGGTCTTACCGAAGGTGTGACCACCAGCAATCAGAGCGACGGTCTCCTCGTCGTTCATAGCCATACGGCCAAAGGTAATACGGATATCCCGAGCCGCAGCAACGGGGTCAGGGTTGGCGTCAGGGCCCTCAGGGTTGACGTAGATCAGACCCATGACGACGGCAGCCAGAGGATTCTCCAGGTCGCGAGTGCGGATATCACTCTGCTTGGCCTTCTCCTCGTTGGTCTCAGGGCGGTAACGGACATCGTTGGTGAACCACACGGTCTCGCCACCCCAGTAGACGGACTCATCGGCCTCCCAGACATCGGGACGGCCACCGGCAAAGCCAAAGGTCTTCAGACCCATTGACTCCAAGGCGACATTACCAGTGAGGAGCAGCAGATCGGCCCAAGAGATCTTGTTACCGTACTTCTGCTTGATGGGCCATAACAAGCGGCGGGCCTTGTCGAGACTGACGTTGTCGGGCCAGCTGTTGAGTGGGGCAAATCGCTGTTGCCCTTGACCACCGCCACCGCGGCCGTCGAACACACGGTAAGTACCCGCGCTGTGCCACGCCATACGGATGAAGAGACCGCCATAGTGACCGAAGTCGGCAGGCCAGAAGTCCTGAGAGTCAGTCATCAGGTTGTGCAGGTCCTTCTTCAGGGCATAGTAGTCGAGGCTCTTGAACGCGGCGCCATAGTCGAAATCCTTGTCCATGGGGTTGGTGGTCTCGGTGTGTTGACGCAGGATGTTGAGCTTCAGGCCCTCTGGCCACCAGTCACGGTTGCGAGTGCCAGCACCGGCGACATTAGCCGGCTTGTGTACAGGACATTCACCCATGATTGTGATTTTTTTTTTTTTGGATGAAGGGGAAAGAAAATGCAAGAGGAAAAACAGTTCGTAGGGCAAGGAGGGCACCCCGCACGATTTAAACGAATGGCGGGCGAGGTATTTCGAACCTTGGAAGGTCGGCCGTTTGTCATCGATGTTGGCAGGCGAAGTTCTGGGCCGCCATGATTCCTAAGCTGCGCTCTTCTATTGGGTCTCGGCGCCAGTTCTGAAGCAACTGTGGGGGGCGGGGGCTTCTGCTACTCAATGCGGGGAGAGCATGCTTTGCACATCGGCGGGTTCCGGTTGTTTCCCGCGGGCAAGACTGCTTCTATATAGGAGATTGTGTAGTAGACCACCCTTAGAACGAGGTCTATCTCTCTCAGAGCCCACAGCTGCAGCTCCAGACCTCGGACAATATAATACAACGCCAGCTCGCTACCCAGACAGTAAATTCAGGGGACCTCAACATCGCCTGTTTCCGCCATTCCGCGACAATGTAGATCATTCAGTCCACTTTCCGATCACAGGGCTCGAGCGCCCCCTCTCCAGCTATAATACAAGGGCCTTTTAGAAACGGCGGGGAGACAAGAAGACACGGCTCACCGCTCAGAGCGGAAGGACCTGGTGGCATTGCCGCGACAGCAGCCGACTCGAAAGTCGTACCACTGGCACTCTTCAAGTAGACCATGTGCAGCAACCTTGAATCTGGTTTAGGTGACGTCAGGTACAGTTGACCCGAGGAGGCAAATTGGGTTCTTAGCCATTGGGCTTTCTCGACTGGCCTGCCCGTTGCGGGAAACCAAGGCTAGATCATTCTCATGAATAATCACTACGAAAATTAGTGATGTCGAATTGGGGACTCAGGAAACGCTTACTCTACGGGAATTAGGTAGCTTCGCTCGCAGCTTCTGTGGACTCGGCCCCACTGCAGTTATTAATACTGATCGGGTAGTTGGATCCGAGGCTGCTGGGCTTTTTGCCCTGAACGGATTATCTGGAAGATACCACTATGATACAATTTTTTTTTAGCAGTTGAATCACCTAAGCCTGATAAGATTCATCAATGCCTACCTCCGATTAATCTGCGCCGACGCAGCTTTCGTCGTCTTTCGGAACGTCTCCCGCCTTCGTGTCGTACGCTTCAACAAGGAAAGACGATAACAGCGCAGCGCAACAGAATGCAACGGCCAAATAGAAAGTGCGGTGAAGGCTATCTAAGTAGCAAGCTGCGCCAGGAACACACTCCTCACCTGTCGCAGCGCGATACTCGTTCAGCCGCCCAGTAAAGATAGCTGACGCAGCCGACAACCCAATGGTACAACCCGTCGATCGGAAGGCATAGTAAGCAGAGGCGGTAGTTGCATGCATATCATGAGGCACGGCATGGAGCAAGGCAATTATCAATACCGTCAGACAACCCCCCATCCCAAGTCCCTTGCAGAAGAGGTATAGCTCAGGCAGCACCCAATGGGTATTGTCGGTCGCAAACGAGAATCCAACTGAGCCGACAACCAGGAGAATGGACGTTGCGTATCTGAAAACGCCGTACTTTCCGGTGATTCCAATTGCAACTCCTATAAGGGCAGAGCTCACCCCAGAGCCTAGCCCATCCGGCGCTAAAGACAAACCCGTGCGGCTGGTCGAATACCCCAGCGATTGGAAGTATAGAGGCGCATAATACACGATCGTATATGCGTTCATCGACGCGAACCACGCGGTCAAGCAGACACCAACAACACTGCGATTGCGGAAGATCGACATGGGAATGATCGGTTCCCTTGCCCAGCGCCATTCGATGAGCAGGAACACGCCCAGAAGCAGCAAGCCCAGAGGGACAGCGACGAGGAATAAAGGCGTAACAATCCGATCTCCATCGTGGTTAAGTCCAAGGAGAATCAGGACTAACGACGCAACCAACGCCAATGCACCGAGGAAGTCCACCCGGCTCAACATCTCACAGAATCCCTGTTCCTTCGAGCGATGATCTGGAACGAATATCGCGACCCCGATCCCCGCGACGCACGACAGAGGCGCAATCACAATGAATGCCCAGCGCCAGCCAAAGATATCATTCGCTGCGCCCCCGATTACAGCCCCAAATCCCATACCGGCCGTGAATGCCACCGCAGAGAGACCTTGCCAGAACCCACGGCTGCGAAGAGGTATATTATCGGACAAAATAAACGTCGTAATCGAGATACAAGCGCCGCCGCCCACACCAGTCACCACGCGCGCGATGATAATAACGATTCGAGAATGCGAAAGCCCGCAGATCAGGTTGCCGATCGTAAACATCGCCGTCGCAGCGCTGAACGTCTCTCGCCGCCCAAAGATGTCACTCAGCTTCCCGCTGAGCGGCTGCGTAGCTGTCAGCCCTATCAGATACCCAGTGCCCAGCCATGATACCAGGGTGAAGGAGTCGAATTCATGCGCAATTGTCGCGGACAAAGTGGACGTGATTGTGCTATCTGCGGCAGCAAGGAAGGTCACGACCCAGGTACACATAATTCCTACCACGATGGAAGAATCCAATTTCGCGCTTTCCGCGCGCGGAAGAAGGGGCGTTCGTTCCGTCGTCATTCCAAGGTTTGGTGGTCTTTGCGTGCCCCAGACTCGTGGTGGATGTATAGAGTTCGAACACGATTAGAGATTCCGGGGCAGCCTGCGTTTTCAAGTTCCACCATAGACGTCAAATCCCGACAGGGTTGTGTCATTTGCTCCGTACTTACGGGGTCACTCCTTGGGCACTTCCGAAGCAGGTTGATCTTATGCAAGGCTCGATCGATCGACAGCAGAGCTGATCTGGTTGGGCCGCTAGTGGTCCTTCCGAGCCAGCGTGACGGGTCCGATCCGTTCTCAAAATTGGGTTTATTGGTTCGTGGCCGGTTTTGAAACGCATTTTCCTGATCTCGTGGGACACAAGTACCGACATGGTTGCCGAATGCTCCGAGATTCCAGAGATGCAGTCAATAATTGTGGGCTATGCTGCGCTATTGAGGTATTGTGGAGGGGTGGAAGTTTGGGTTTTCAAGGCGTGGCGCGAGCTGAATAAACACGGCACGGGCCTGAGTGGGTAAGGGTGTCAAATCCTGTCAAGATTCCAAGGTTTAGCGAACCTCCAGGATGTCGTAGATAAGGTAGTGCATTGAGTATGTAGGTCGAATCTGAGTCAAGTTTCTGTGTGACGTGTCACTTGACGTCCTTATCTTCAGCCGGTAGATTTCTTTTTGGGTGATCAACGGTTTTGATCAATCGTAGCATGGTGTTTTGTGTCGAGTATCCATGGATGCCCAGGTGGTATAGTGCAAATTGACCAGGGCTGCAAGCCCTGGAGGCTGAAGGCTCGAGGTTTGAGCCATCGTCCTCGGGATTTCCCATCATTTCGAGTCCCGGGCGCGGATGCCTCGAGCTCATTATCGGTGATAGGTATGCAATATACTTTCAAGTGATCTCCACATGAGCCATTCTTCCAAGGTTATGAAAAATGACCGGGCTGGATAGTTATAGATGAGAAATCCATCATTCATGGTCTTTGAACCAAGTACTTGAATGAAGTATTGGTTCAAGGATATTAATTACCAAGAGCGTTGTTCTACCATTGTGGATGGTGCTGTAGGTTCCAAGATTTTCTCAATGAAGCTCTACTGGGGAAGAAAACGAAATGCGCTGAGTTACAGCTTGCTCCAAGTGATGCGATGTAAAGTGATGACAGGGTAATTAGAAAGAAGACCACTTGTCTCAAGGCATTTCTGTGGAGTGCAATCAAGTAAAAGGGGCCAACGGTCTATTCAGATGCATTGGGATCTAGGAACGAGTAATGCAGTAACACGATGCAAATGTGGATAGAAGAAAAGAACATTAGGACTGACCGAGCCTTGAGTCGAAACGGAGACCATCTGAATGCCTATGTACTTCAACTTCCATTGTTGTGATGTCTATTCAAGGTCGCTATGGCAAGTAGGACATTATCCCCAAACTATGTTTAGTGCTCATACTTAAAGAGTAGAAGTTTAAGAGGAACATTGAGGATAATCAAATAATAATACAGTTGGATTGTCTTATACCCAAAAATTAAAAACAAACCCCATACAGGATCTGAGAACCCTCGGCTCCAGGTTAGACCCTGAAGTACCGGGATGCCACCCACCCCCCAGTTACACATCCGCTCTATCCCAGGCCTGGTTGCCACCTGAGAAGAGGGTAATACCGAGATGTCATGTGGCCGAAGTATTTGGGAAGATCCCACCTACCTCCTATCCACTGGACCATCTGGACGTGCTTGTTAGCAAAATTCAACATTTGCTCGTGATATTGTGCTCTTTGCCGCTCACATAATGTACACCGAGCTGTTTGGTCGCAAGCTTATACTACTGACAGTTTATGAGGGACCAGGCGATTAATTCTCAGCCTCATTGACCACTTTTTCCAACTCTTGTTCGGTCCATCTGTGGAACAACTTGCGGGAGTCTGATAGCTCGGCTTCCTTGGGCAGGCCATTGCCTACAGATTGGATATGGAGCACCGGAACATCATAATCGTACACATCTTTCCACGATTGGTTTCCCGGTTCCATGATATCTTTTTCAACATATTCGAAATGTCGGCGTTTCTGCAGCTGGACCACGGTGTTCTTAGCCGTATCGCAAAGGCCACATCCCGCACGAGTAAACAATGTCAAGCGAGCTTGACTCCAAAGGGACCGCGTAGGAAACATTGGAGAAAAGGGACGAATATAGTCTCAGGTAAGACTAGTTATTATGTGGAGTGACAGACGGAAGACAGTGTTTGGTCGAATCCAAGCCGGACGCGATGGAACCTTCGAGCTTCGTTCCGCTAAACCGCATTAGGTAACATAGGCAGGTCAGGCCGCATGCCAATATAATTCTCTCCGCAAAACCTTCTTATACCCCTCCTTCTCAAGGTAGATCTGGTTCGTTACACGCTCTTCGGTATGGCCGGCAAGTGTGTCCACAAGGGATGTGGAAAGTCCTTCTCCGACCCCGAGGAAGATTGCGTGTATCATCCGGGCCCTCCAGTGTTCCACGAGGGTCAAAAAGGTAAGTACCTTGGTGCTCGAGCTATTCCCCATCGGTGCTGTATTGTCCGAATCATTCGGCTGGCATTTCAAAGCCAGCGCAAGATGCTGCCCTCTTTCCTATGGCTCTTCGTGTTCTGATGCTGACTGCTTAGGCTGGAAATGCTGCAAGCCCCGCGTTTTGACCTTTGAGGAATTCCTGTCCATCGCACCATGCACCACCGGCAAACACTCCACCGTCGACGACACACCGGCTCCCGAGCCTCCTAAGGCTGTCGAGCCTCCTCCTGAGCCGAAGCCCGTCGAGCAGAATGCTGGGAGACAGGCTATCTCGACTGCTATAGCCCCTACACCCCCCGCGAAGACCCCGCCGCCGCCAGAGCCCGAGTCGGATGATCCTGACTTGGAGGTGCCTGCCAACGCTACCTGCCGACGGAAGGGCTGCGGAGTTTCGTACACTGGATCTGCTGCTCGCGATGATGAGAAGTGTGTGCACCACCCAGGAAACCCGGTCTTCCACGAGGGCAGCAAAGGATGGTCCTGCTGCAAGCGCCGAGTGCTGGAGTTTGACGAATTCCTGAAGATTCCTGGGTGCACGGAGAAGACAAGGCATTTGTTTGTGGGCAAGGCGAAGCCGCCGGGCGAAGAGAAGGTGGACACAGTGCGGTAAGAAGCTGTTCAGCGCGATGGTATTCATTTTCTCGATTATTCTGAGCTGATCATCTTGCTTCATACAGAAACGATTTCTACCAGACCTCCACCGCCGTCAACGTCTCGCTATATCTGAAGAAGATCGATAAAGAGCGTGCTCGTGTAGAGCTAGAAGCCAACACTATAACCCTCGACCTGCCTACGACCGACAACAAGCGCTACCAGGATACCTATAAGCTGTTTGCCCCGATTGATCCTGCTCAGTCAAGCTTCAAGGTGCTGGGCACCAAGCTGGAGCTGGTTTTGTTCAAGGCAGATGGTACGAGTTGGCCGGTACTGCGCAGTGATGACCAGTGGGATGGAACGCGCATTCAGGTTGGAAATGCTGGTCGCGCATAGAGATATATAGGATTGGAGGTTCTTAGAAGAGGCTAGCGCCTTTAGCTTGAGGCCCCCCAGATTGAGTATAGCCATGCAGCTCCAGCATGTACTGACTGCTTGGGTAAAAGCAATTGCTGTGCATCTTTGCCAGATTTTATGAGAATGAATGAAAATGATTTGACGTGGAAGACGATCATAGAGCAATCGAATATAGCACGCATCCAATCAATCAATCTCGGTCGGCCTTCAAGAGCAGTCGAACATTCTGAACGGCGTTCTTGTGCTACTCAAGTTCTACGATCGGCGAGGCCGAATTCTATGGCCGTCAACAACGAATAGCGAGGTAAAAAGGTATATCACGCCCCCTCCACAGCTAGAACCCATGGAGCTCCCATAAGGGAACCCTAGCTCAGCCATATGTGTTTGGGAAAAAGGGAGACGCATTTAGTCTTCGGAGCCGGGAACGGAAGGAGATCCATGGAAGCATAAGCAACAAGGACAACCCTCAGCAAGCCATCTGTGATGGAGCCACGTTGAAAAATTTACATAAGTTATGTAAACCTCTACTGATGATAGAGAAGAAAAAAAAAACGAGAAAGGTCGGCTGCGCCGGGCCGTATTTATACACCAGAAAAATTATTGGCGCTAGTGCGGATTTGGGTCCGGATTATCCCGGGACCCGGTGGTGGGGCTATTTACAAATAGGGAAGATAGGGCTCAGGGCACGTAAACAAAGTGCCTCCTTTCTCGGGCATCGAAGTGAGACACCCCGCTGGCAGTGGAGCCTCCATGCTAAGACTTGCGTTAATATCCCATAATGCTATTAGGCATGCGTGAATCCTGTGCCGTTCAGGGTCCAATGTGACATGATCCACAAGGCTACATCGTATTTGGTTGCACGTTGCGTTCAGACCGTTTGAGCGGCGAATGCCGCCAAGGGGTCTATAGAGAAGCGCATAATGATTGTCTAATAGATGTATATCGAGGACGTGGAACCTGTATACGCGGCGTAAACTATATATGCGTAGGCTCCTCCTACCCCTGGAAGTGCAAATAAGCGCATCGAAGCATTGCGATTCACGCAATCGAGCCAACTTCTGGTCCCTGGGCCGCCCTTCCAATCACGGGTCGGAAGCACGAGACCTGTTCCCCTCCTGTGTCTTAATTATTGCCCCCATTGATCCTCTTTTTCTGGCGCTATCTTCACTTCTTTGACTTCGCAAGGCTCCAGCCAAAACTCTGCCCATGCGACCTCTTTCCTACAGTGAATACCTCACCTGTCACTCCTTATAGGTACCGCCCCCCTCTCCTGCTCTCCGCAGATCTCCCGTCTCCAACTCTCCAGAAATTCTGCGAGGCGCGCAATCCGCCTACCCCTCGACCTGTTCGCATTGCTAATCCCAGCCTGTCTAGTGCCTGCGCGATTTCTTGCAACCAGCTCAAAGACCTGACCCTCCTCACGCTCGCCTTCAACCCCTTTCCCCCCTGGAAAACATGGGATCCCACGAGTGCTCAAGCGGTGTTACGTCGAACTTGCGATACATTCCCCTCTCCTATAGCCACGCGGACTCCCAGGCCACTGCTCTTCGGCTTATTCTGCATCTCTTCCCCCACTGGGAAGGCCCAGACAACAAGGTCGAGTTCGTGCGCTTCACCGACGGTATCACCAACACTGTACGTCTCTTTCAGTTCCAATCCGCAAACACGGTACTAATTCGCCACCCAGCTTCTCAAAATCATAAACCGGAAACCTGGCTTGACCGACGAGGAAATTGATAATGACGCTGTCCTTATGCGAGCATACGGCCAGGGCACCGAAGTCCTCATAGACCGCGAGAGTACGCACCCCCCCCCGCGGCCACCCAAGCTGTCTTGAAACCCCACCCCCATGATCCCCTACGCATTGCCGCGACTTTATACTTGAACCGAACTTTTCACTAACGCACAACGCGTTTCTAGGGGAAACCTCATCCCATGCTCTTTTGGCTGGCCGTGGTCTTGCTCCCCCTCTTCTGGCACGATTCAACAATGGCCTCCTGTACCGCTTCATTCGAGGCAAGCCTTGCGGTCACATGGACTTGGTAGAATCTCCTGTTTACAGGGGAGTTGCTCGGAGACTTGGGCACTGGCATGCGGTTCTCCCTAACACAGGGACTGGTTCCTCAGAGTGGCAGGCTACTCTTGGAAAGGAAGACCACGATATCCAGCTCATCCAACCGCGGCGCGCAGGCCAGTCCATGTGGGCTGTGCTACAGAAATGGATAATTGCTCTTCCCGTTACTACACCCGAACAGCGGGCCCGTCGTTTGTCGCTGCAAAAGGAGCTTCACTGGGTGCTTTCCCGACTGGATGATGGCAAGGGAATTGGAGAAGATGGTGTAAGTCATTACCGTCCCAATTGTGATCTTGAATTACTTGATTAACACTGTTTTAGCTCGTTTTTTCTCATTGCGATCTCCTGTGCGCCAATGTCATTGTCCTGCCGAGCGATGATAAGACCTCTGAGGAAGGCATCGCGCCAGTTACTTTCATCGACTACGAATATGCAGTCCCAGCTCCAGCGGCCTTCGATATTGCCAACCATTTGGCAGAGTGGATCGGTTACGACTGCGATTACAACATGATCCCCACGCAATCCGTGCGACGTCAGTTCGTTACGGAATATGCTAAGAGCTACTCCGAGCACCGCGGTCTTGACAGCTCTTCCCAGGCCGAGATCGTCGCCCGATTATATGACGATGTTGATCGGTTCCGTGGCATCCCCGGTCTATACTGGTAAGTGCCGACCCACCTACGAGCAGCTTCCAAAGGTACCCGTGCTAACACTACCGGCTACTACAGGGGCGTTTGGGCATTGATCCAGGCTCAGATCTCACAAATCGACTTCGACTACGCCAGCTACGCTGAGCTTCGTTTAGGCGAGTACTGGGCTTGGAAGCGCGAAATTGACGGTTCTCGTGAAGCCGCCGGCGAAGAGAAGTCACTCCGCGAGCAGCGCTGGGCGCAGCTTGCTTGAGCATCTTACTTGGGACCATAGCCCCACTGGATTTTTTCTTTTCTCGCTTCCCCTTCCCCTCCTCCTTTTCTCCCCCTTCCCGCTGCAAAACGACAATTTGGGAGGGCGTTCTTGACCCCTCTCTTTCCCACCCGCAAATACGGCCGCGCAAGACTCGGCTCAGCCCCACTATTTATCCTGCTCGTCATGTCGAGACTCGGAAATGCACCGCACGCGCACGGCTTTTTGCCGCTGGGCCACTTACTTCAACACTATTCTCATGGCCAGTCGGGTCTGATTATGCGTTGAGCCAATTATTGCGAGGCCGAGGATCCACGTGAAGCGGTGGAGAAAGTTCTCTCTACACTAACGCTAGACCCGCCAGCCTGCATCACAACGTCATTTGAAGGTGTTTGTTTTTTCTGCTGTCTTCAACGACTATTTTCCTTTTGTTGCGCCCTGTTTGCTTTAAAAGTAGGTGTTCTGATCATTTGTTGCACATAGCTTCGCGGAGGATTCTGAGCATCTTCACATCTAAGAAATACATAAGGTTATTGACAACGAGCTAGTCATATATAATAATCTAATTATAATACTCTTTGCTCCCGAGCAGCTACCCACCCACTCGGTAATTTCCCTATACACAGATGTACATGTACATAGACTTTTCTCCTTCCAGGCAGTGGCGCCTTGGCATGCAAGCCATGCAGCGCTTAATAGCCATATTGGCCCCACATTCACAAGGCCCTACAAGCCCTATGTTTGGACCCAATCAGCAATTGCTATCTCTTTGTGGCTTGCACTGGATATGTCATTGTGAAGTAACTTGTACATGTTGCAGATGCAGCAAGTTACCCTACCGCTATTGCAGTCACTATGCATAAATCCCACAGGCATTTATTGGGCAATATAATTCACATTATTGCGGCTGAAAGAACATAGATAGGTCGTAAGGGAATACAGGCGGCATAGCAAGAAACCCGTCTAGACTATCGATCGCGTTGAATGCATCTAGACCCATCTCATCAAATACTGACTCCTGCCCTTGCCCTGCAGCCCCAAAGTCCAAATTGAGGGGAGCAGCAACATCATTGCTGTTTGACGCACCAAGCTTCGGATCAGAGTTCTCCGCTGCGGAGTTCTCTGCACGCTGGAACCACAGCCCATGCAAAAGTCTGGCATACCGAGCGGCAAGGTGGTTTTCGTCGGTAGTGATCGTATTTAGTCGGGAGAGAAACCGCTCCATTACCGATTTGGTCTGGATGTATCTGTCGGCTGAGATAGCGCCTGATGCATGTGCTTTGAAGAGGAATACCGAAGAGTGGATTTCGTACCTTGTGCATGTTAGTTTTGGCTGTATATCTCGGGTTCCAGAGATTCAATAGTTCAACGCTTGCACTCACAAATAGAAGCGAGCTGGCAAATACCGCAGATGCTGCTCTGGATCAAAATCTTCCGTAAATGTTTTAAGTAATGACTCCGCGGCATCAAGAGCCTCGTATATATGCCTGGCATCTGCACTCGCCATCGTTGAGTTCGGGAAATCGAGTCCTTCGCCATTCAATCCATGTTGCGCGGTAGAAGGCCCAGACCCGCGGTATAGCACTGCCTGGAAGGCAAAAGCATTCACGTATAGTCTCAAATACTCCTCCATTAAATTCAAACAGCTTTTTAGGTATCTTGGAATATTAATTGATCGCCATGCATGCTTCCATGCTAGCATCGCGCGGGCCGTGTCGTCTATGTACTTCACATAGTCCCCTCGGGTGATGAGTTCGACCGTTCGCGCTTTGGACGCGAAAAGAATATCATGGGCATTTCCAAATAGAGTCGTCAGCTCAACCTGTGCCTGTAACCAAGATGCAAGGTCCTCATTGCTAGTATCTCCAGATTGGAGAGATGGGAAGTCCTGTGCGGTGAATCGAGTTGAGAGTGCTGGGCCGCGGCACCAGAATGCCTGGCCCATTCGAATTGATATTTGGCGATCTGAAAGATACGTAACTATCGCCTTATAAGTAACAGGTTTGGAAATATGGAATATCCATGGATTGGTTTGCACCTACATATCCACGCAAGGCGTTGACGTTCAGCGCTGGGGGCAACTTCATTTCCACCATCTTTGAAAGAGCTGTCTTCCAGCCGAAGCCTATATGCGAGGCGAACGGCGACACCTAATATTGACCATGTCGCTTCGCCGTCGCTATCGTCTGCTGCGAGACCATTATTTGGAAGATTCCATTCTCCAAGAAGTAGAAGGCCTTCCACGCAGCCAACATGGCGGGTTCCAGCTGAGCCAAGAACAATGTCTAATATTCTTTGGCGGAGATACTCCCATATGACTTGATGCGCCTCTCTTAAATCAATAATGTCTTTTGATACCACTGCAAGTATTGTGGTGATCAAAAAGGATTCTTGCTCTAGAGCCGGGCTGATACATTCCGGTTTGAAGACGAATGTTGGTACTATTGGGAAGAAAGCATGATAGCGATTTTTGTAACTATAGATATTAGCCAGAATGATTCACAAAGAAAGAAGTAGATACTTACAGTTGCAAGAGTTCTAGAAGCACTGGCAATGTCAGAGTCTTGTTTTTGAGGAACACATACGAGTCCAGAATATCTGACTTTGTGCTCTCGGCTCCACTGAAGGGACCTTCTTTTGATAATCGCTGATTTTGCCGAGTCTGAAATTTTTTATGACCCCTATATTCGAGAGAAACCCCGGCAGGTGATTTTAATTCCCTATCATCGGACGGGGTTTCCTCGGGTTGGCCCGCAGCGTGAGCAAGGATAAGTAGCGCATCCGACGGATTCTGAAGATGATCATGTGCAAGATGTCCATTCGAACCAACTGATTGAGGCGAACAAGTTATAATAGGATTTTGACGACTAGCCTGTACTCGAGAGTCTCCCAGGGCGCCTCTCTTTTTGGGTCCCCCGAGTCGAGAAAAGTTTCCACCGCGACGAGATTCAGCGAGTGCACAGTCAGCCCCCTCGCGTATACACTTTGCACATGGTGGCTTGCCAGGCTCACCTGAGCTTTGTCTAACTGAATGTTAAAAATGGAATCAAATCGCTTATGGGTGCTATCGGCTTCTGGATGTCGGGGTACTTACAAGTCACATCGAGTCTTTCGGGACCGACATCTCACGCAGGCTCGGTACTCTCTAATACCAAGGCCTTTAGTCATTGCTTGCTGATGATTGGGCTTCTGAATCCGCTGGTGATTATGCAATATGAAACTGCGAGAGGCTATAGACGGTTATGGATAATGTCCTCTTCCCCGCACGAACGGTTAACGTGGAGATCGGCAGTGGACGGCTGCGGACGGTTATAGACCCCAAATCAGGCGACACAGAAACCTACATAGGCTCTGCGCTGATGGCGAACCATGTGCTTTTCAAGTCTGAGCTTGCTAGTTGTGGTATTCATACAAGCTATATTCTGCGTCGAGTTTCAAAGCTGTTCGGAAGAAAGACCGATGTCACTTTTTGCCGCCGAAGGTATATCAGGAACGCCTAGCCATCCATCCAGTACGGGCCCCAGAAGCACTCTTGTGAACACAAACATTTGAATCTAGCCTTACCTAAAAGTCGAATCAAAGGTTTTGAAGACTGTTTCGACTAGCAATGGCGCCAGGAATTGTCGAATCCGCCTATGAGGCTTCAGCCTGTTCAATGAAGGACGCGAAGAATCTGAAGTCTAAAGCTGCACCTGATGATATTTATGGTAGGTATCATCCCGCTGAGCCAGATACTCTCAGCCTCGAGTCCAATTTTGGGCCGATGGAACCGGCAAGTATTGGTTATCTCCAGCCTACATCCGCCAACACCCCCTTGGATGTTATGCACGAGCGCTTCGAAACAGATGGTTATCTATTTGTGAGTATCGGGACATAAAACACCACCACCTGTCGCGAATTTATGTGCTGATGTGAGTCTAGGTGAAAAGATGTATCCCAAAAGAAGCATCTTTGAAGTGTCGCAAAGCCTACTTCGAGCACATGGCACCCAGTGGCCTCCTGCAGGATGGAACCAACGCTGTTGAAGGGATATTCTCCCGCAAAGACAGTCGGAAGTTTCTGCCTCCAGGAAATCTCCGTCGGCTATTCGGCCTCAAGGACGACGAGGAGAGTGATAAATACGTTGAACTTATGGTCTCTGCCCACGAGGAGCCTTTCTATCTGGAACTCTGCGAGAATCCTGAGCTCAGACAGTTCATCAGTCGATTTACGGGCTGGGAAAAGCCGCACATGCTTCAAAGAACTATGCTTCGTGCATTCGTTCCTGATAGCGAGCTGACTCCTGTTCACTTTGACCAAATGTACTTGCGTGCCGGCCCTCCCACAAGTATTACAGCGTGGGTACCGATTGGTAATGTCTCTCTTGAAGGAGGTGGGTTGATGTACCTTTCTGGATCAACAGATATCGGCCAGCAGACGGAAGCAGAGTTTTCCCAAAATGCAAAGAACCTGTCAGATGAGGAGCGAGTAAGCGCTTTTAACAAGAATATGAATGACGGGGGTTTTTTGAGCCGTGACACAGTTGGTTATGGGAAAGAAGCAAAGCGAAAATGGCTTATTGCCGAGTATGAGGCTGGAGACGTGATTTTTCATAATCCATGGATGGTCCATGCCAGTTGCAAGAACAAAGATCCTGAAAGTCGAATTCGACTGGCGACTGATTTGCGATTCGTAAACCCCGACAAGCCGTATGACAAGGTTAGTATTTGTTTCCCTTTTTATTTTCTTCTTTTTGTGCCCCATTTGTTTTCAATCATGTGTCTAACATTATGAAGCGATGGATGAAAGTTTACCGCCCATTGGATGGTCTGTGAAGATACTGGAAAAGATATTAGTGTCTTTTTCGAGTGATCACTGGAGCTATTTGTGCTTCCACAAAAATTGAATGCTTTAATTTTACACAATAAAAAGTGGAATTAAGAAAATAAATGTTCTTGCTGCCTAAAAAGAGAACCTTCGTCAGGTCCATGAACTAAGCCAAAATGATTGAGCCAGAACACAGCTAAGAAAGGTGGCCCAGTAATGCCCGATAATCATAGGTGTCAGATAGCGAATATGGGCGTACAGCTTCATCAGATTCCAGTGGCGCTTCCATATCTCCTGGGGGAAACATGGCGCCAAAGAAAACCTCGTTCCAAATACCGGAGTGGCGTTCGGGAAACCCCAACCAATTATGGGCATTTAACGGAGCTTCGAGGACACGATCTTCCTTGGACAAGGAGAAATACCACTTCTCCATGTGAAGAAGGAGTCTTCGTGTTTCAGCCTGGGTAATCCATTCGAGTATCCAATGCTCAGGATCCCTTCGCCCTCGGAATGATGACATTCCAGCTACGAGGAGTGCTCTGCAAGGATGACCCCATTTATGGTCACCGGGATCAACTTGGCAAAATTCTTTTCGGAGACCCAGGTTTCCTCTGCCCAGTTGAGTTTCACTGCAAATATCCTCGGAGGTCTCAACATCTAAAGTGAAACAGAGCTCGGATATGCTCTGCCAAGTGTCCTTTCCACTCCAATGAATATGGCGCTCGATCTGCCAGGCATAAAGACTTTGAATATCAATCGCTCGATGTCTCCTCCGATTACTTTTGCCGTTGGCTTCCAGTAAAAGCTCATTCTGAAGAGCATTGGAATCAGACAGTTCAACAAAGTCACTTTCTGTGTCACTTTCGCTCGAAATATTTTGAGTGTTCTCTCCATCTTCTTTGCCAATTTCCGTATCACTTTCAGGTTCACTTTCAGAATCATCGCCTGAATCATCGCCTGAATCATCTTCAGAGTCACTCTCTGAATTACTATCCGAATAACTCTCATATTCACTTCCTTCATGTCTGTCCCAATCATTGTCCTCAATAGTTTGGCCTCCGGCATCAGCCCCATTCACATCACCCGTGTTGACGATGACTCGAATTTTTTTGATTTGTCCAGAATCATTCTCTCGATCACTGTTGTCGGAATTGCGACTGACGGAGTGAGCACGATCAAGACGGTGCTCACTAGAGCGATCATAGTAGCCAAGACGACTGTGAGAACCGGAGCGATTGCGATCAGTAGTGAGAGTAAAGTCGGAATGACTGAGTGATGGATCGTCCCCAAAGAGGCCGTCGTACTCTTTTCGGTCTTCACATCTCCTAGCATTAGATGGCATGTCCTCTAGAGTGTCGTTTTTGTGGTTGTATTTCTGGTCCATTTGCATCATTTGGAGTTCAAGGTTAGATAGATCAGCCCGCTTTTGATCGGCACGGGCTTTGAGCCGTTGTAAAGCAAGCTTTTCTTCTTTGCCAAGAGGTTGAAGTTGCCTTTGGCTTACAGATGATCTTGGAGTTGAGGTGGGAGAAAGAGTAAATGGTCGTTCCTTAGTACCAATTCCCTCTATGGATAGAGATGAATCGTTGATGAAATTCATTTGGGTTGTTAGATGGGCGAGGATAAATAATTGAAAATGGTTAGAGATGATGATACTTTGTGGGATCAAGATGCCCTATATATGACTGATAACTGGAAATGTCCACGGGTGCAAACGACACATAGCACCTGATTTCATCCAGAAAAGATGGATGTCACCTTTCCTAGTCCAGTTTTACCGGCACAACCCTCGGAGTTGACCGCCGCTCTCGTAAAAGATTTGGATACCGCATTAACTTAGAAGAATAGCAGCGAATATAAAAGAATGAGAAACAAATAAGAAGAAAAAAAAGCAAGTCACAAAAAATGACAACAAACTAGAACTGAAATTCTTTCAACATGGTAGGGGCCTCGTTATCTAATCCTAATCTGCTTCCTGGCAAGTTTTCCCATCAACGCCTTATGCTCCGTGGCACGTATAATCACGGGCCGATAAGTGTTCAAAGAACTAAGCCACTGAAAGCCAAACTTATAGATACTTGGGAATCCAGAAAGCCAAGAAAGCCCAGAATCCTGCACCGTTGGCTATGTGAGCGCCTCGGCAATGCTCTGTCCGTCTATAGCCGCTAGACTTGGCCCACTTCTTCGGACTTGTACCCCAGGTTTCGGTCTTGAACAAAACGCGGGGGAGGGGGATTATATTATACAAATCAAAAGAATTCTTGGCTCGTAAACAAGACTTGTGGGTAAATTACGATGTACGCACATAAATTGATTCGCCGTCTATTACCGTCACAAACCAGATAGTCCCGATGTATTCCATCATTTGAGCATGCTTTGGTTCTTACAAGACTTCCCATACTCAGCTCTATCAACAGCTTTATTATCTTACCTATCGAGACGAGTACAATAGTGCCCATCATGCTAGTCCAGAGGCTAGTGCGCAACGAGGCTGTTCGCAGCGATCCACCCCAGATTTACAATTTACGGACCATGTTCATCAGCTTAGTGGTACGTCAGACGATGGCGGTAATCGAAACTTGCTAAGAAATTGTTAAGGCATGCGGGGGAGCGCTCCTTTTTGGTATGGACATGGGTGTCATAGGCGGAGTTTTGACAATGGATTCTTTTAAGCAGTAAGGGCATCATGAACTTTTTTCAAGAAGCCACTAATGGAATTAAGGGACTACGGGCTTCAAAATCAATCTGCCACTAAGCTTGCGAATTTATCCTCGAATATTGTGTCCGTTATTCAAGCTGGTGCTTTCGCAGGATGCTTTTTTTCGATATGGCTGGCAAATCATATAGGTCGCCGGATGTCACTCATTTTTGCATCTTTGCTAGTCTTTATCGGTGTTGCAATGCAAGCTGCAGCGATGGGACACATTGCCTCTCTTTACGTCGGTCGATTCATAGCTGGCCTGGCGATTGGTATTGCCTCTACTGTCAACCCGCTTTACGTGTCAGAAAATGCACCGCGGGGTATAAGAGGGCTTCTGACAGGGATGTATCAGCTGAGTATTGTAGCGGGAATAACTGTAAGTCCTGTCTGGAAGATCTCATATTCTGATATCTCTTCTCAACATCAACAGATTGCCTTCTGGATCAATTACGGCTGCACTCTTCATGTGCGGGGCCGCGCACAATACATAATACCTTTGGCTATTCAGGCGCTTCCAGCCGTAATATTATTATTCGGCATGGCGTTTGCGAACGAATCACCACGATTCGTTGCAATGAAGAGCCCTGCCAAAGCCCTCATGATATTGTCTAGTCTACGTCACCTCCCGTCAGACCATCCTTACGTACAAGACGAAATGGCGAACATTCTCGCTCAGTTGGAAGAAGAGCGAATCATTGTTTCAGGAAGTTCCTTCTTTACGTTGCTAAAAGAGGCATTCACAGTCAGATCTTACCGCCGCCGCAGTATTCTTTGTATAAGCCTAATGGCCCTTAGTAACCTCACGGGCACAAATGCGATGACATACTATAGCTCTGAGATTTTCAAAAGCGTGGGGCTATCTGGATCTGAAACCGGGCTATTCGCTACAGGAATATATGGAATAGTCAAGCTCGTCGCTTGTCTCATCTTCATAGTATTTGTTACCGACTCATTGGGCCGCCGAAAAAGTTTGCTTTGGACGGGTGCCGTTCAGGTACGTGATCAAAGTATGTGACAGACACAGTTATTTCAAGATTTAAATCGATATATACAGGGCTTAGCACTATTCTACATTGGATTCTACATACGATTCGATCCCCCAGTGGCCGGAGCAAGCCCATCTGCACCAGGTTACGTTGCTATCGTGGCCATCTATATTTTCGCTTCGGCTTATCAATTTGGATGGGGCCCGGTCGTTTGGACTTATTGCGCTGTGAGTTAACAAAAGATCATAAGAATGAAAGTCAACTAAGCGAGCCAAAGGAAATTCCACCTGCACGGCTTAGAACACTGCAAATGGGTATGGCTACTGCAAGTCAGTGGTTGTTCAACTTTGTCGTGGCGAAAAGTACGCCAAGCATGTTTGCAACCCTGGGGACCAATGGATTCGGGACCTATTTTTTGTACGGCTCATTCTGCTTTTCCATGGTTGTTTTAGCCTGGTTCTTTGTTCCAGAAACAAGTGGTAAGAGACGGTTTTCATTTCGTTTGTCAATCATCTCATCCGGTGTTAACCCTTTGTAGGATTGTCGCTTGAAGACATGAATGAGCTATTCTCCCAAGATAGCATGAGAATGAAATTTACTCCAGCCCACTCTAATGAGATGAGACTTGACCAAGTGATCAAGGCTGACGACGACCTACATGTCGAGCATATCGATGATATACGCCGCACCTGATGGATCTGCCTTGTTAATACCGCTAATTTATTGCCATGAGATCTTGGTGTTTTGTTTTTCTTTGGAAGACTAATCAACCCAAGCCTCCGCGGTCATGAAGTAGCTAGACTGTTTGAAATACTTTCATAAGATGAGTTTTGACGAAGAGTCCCTTGCTAGGCACTTCATTCTTGTCAGGGGGCAACTCTGAACCTCCTCTCTACATATAAAGCTGAGTGTACTCTTCCAGTTCAATGTTTATGTAGAACATCTTCTTTAATCTTTATGAAGAATGATCACTTCTCAAAAAGGAATGTAATCACCATCGCAATATTTCATTAGTCACTTCATACCTTACATACTTCCAAGGTTCTTGAATATAGCTATGAGGTGTTTTAGGATAAGGCGTTCTGGGCATGAATGCTCGTTACGATTTCTGATTCTGGAATAAGGCTTCCACCCGTGAACATATTATTGGATCTTCAGTTTCGAAATTTCAGTATGTCTCCATATTCATCATTTTTCATCTTCGTTTTCTGTAGGCCTTATCTGATCGGCAGGACGCCTTAATATCTTAATCTCCACTCCCCTTGGCAATGCTTGACTGCGCTTAGCATCGACCTCGTGTGCGCACCTATAAATTTGACTTTCTCTCCCTTAGAAGGACTTTGCAATCCATTATCTACTCAAGGATTATTACAGAGTATCTCCACTCTACAGCCCAATCAACAATTTCAAAGTCATCTCACAAAATGCAATTCCTCACTTCGGTATGTCGAAATCCGGGCTGCATTAGCAGTGGCTCGTCATCTATCTTTACTTATTGTCTCTATATAGATCAAAATGCTTGTCGGTGTTTTCGCGCTTTGCAATGCTCTCTCGGGTTGCAGCGGCTACAAGGAATTCAACCATTGTCTGCAGGGTCAAATTCATGTCTGTGATACGCAATGCGCGACCATCGGAGGACCTGGATCAACTCAATGCGAGCAGCAATGTGGTAATCAAGCCACGCAAATATGCCAAAAGACTTGCCCCTAGTTTATTTGTGGAATCCATGAGGTGGAATAGCGCTCTTCTCGTCCAGTATCCACATCGTGATTTCTCTATTACTCGCTTGTCTGAACACAATCTATTTACGTCTTCAACATACTGTCTGTCGCAAATTTTACGATATTGACCCAAACAGAGCCTGGAGCAGTCGTCCTATTGGATACCGAAACGTTTCCCGTTCATGTCTCACCAAAAGAGCACCTGTTCCAAGTTTACCTTTGTATTATGACAGGCTATGTTTTCTTATTATATTATCCTTCTATTTTCACTCACTTTTACCGGTATAATTATATTGTCACTCATTTTACCCATACTTTCCCTAAAGTAAATTGCGATACGGCCTCTAAGCCCAAGGCTCTTAGTATCTGTTCTGAGTACGGCTGGGCGACATGATGCCCTATTTTTCCTACCTTGTGGTCGTATGTATAAGACATCTATTTTACGAGGGCTATATAAGCCTATTGCTGTTCACTGTGCTGTACTAATTGTCGAAAATATAACAATTGTAATGAGGTGGTTCGAGCGGCTAAGACTTTTGCAGGGTTCAATCAGCTCCACAATGAGCGTCCTTTCCATTAGCCCTTGACTTGTTCCCCCGCAAATCCAACGGAACCGCCAAGATTTCTGGAGATTGTATTTGATCGTCATAATTTGCGTCGCTTAGGACCTTTGCCGATATCAAAATACCATGAGGTATTTCTACCCATCCCACTCCCTTTCCTCCCGCAGTAAATTTCAAATCGAGCAGAGATCGAGCGAAAAGTGACATCTGAATTTCGGCCTACCCCATGCCCGTCAAAATAGCAATTGTTGGTGCAGGGCTTATCGGCCCTCGCCATGCCCAATCGGTCATCGCTAATCCAGACACGGAGCTCACGGGTCTCGTCGATCCAGCTCCAACAGGCGAGGCAACCGCATCACAGCTCAAGACCAGCTACTTCTCATCAGTGGCTGCACTGCTCTCATCACCCCAAAAGCCCGACGCAGCGATAGTCTGCACCCCGAACAAGACCCATGTGCCAGTTGCAAAAGAGCTCCTAGCTGGCGGCGTTCATGTGCTCCTAGAGAAACCAGTGAGCGATACTCTGGAAACAGGACGCTCCCTTCTGGAATTTGCCCAAGCCCCGCAAAACGCCCATCTCAAACTTCTAGTCGGCCATCATCGCCGTTTCAACCCATACGTACGTGCTACGAAAGCGGTTCTAGATACAGGGTCTCTCGGCCGGCCAATGGCCATCAACGGCCTCTGGACTCTGTACAAGCCTGTTTCATACTTCGCTGCGCCGACAGACTGGCGCGCATCCCGTGAACGCGGTGGTGGTGTTATTCCAATCAACCTCGTCCACGACATAGACTTGATGCATCACTTCTTCGGCCCAATCGTTCGTGTACAGGCAGAGAAAATTACTCCTCAACGCCCAAGCCCTCCGCACGACGCAGACGAAGGTGCTGCGTTAACACTAAGATTCGAGTCTGGAATTGTGGGCTCCTTCATTGTCTGCGATGCGACGCCTTCGCCGCATAATTTCGAGACAGGAACAGGAGAAAATCCAATGATCCCGCGCGCTCCAGCAGGCGAGGCTGCGGACTTCTATAGAATCTTTGGATCCAACGCTACACTTAGCGTACCGGATCTTACGCGATGGAGCTATGATGGGAAATCAGAGAAGAGCTGGACTAATGAGCTTAGTTTGGAAAAGATCCCGCTCCCAGATGACAAGGCACCATTTGATCTTCAGTTGGCGCATTTTGTGGAAGTCATTCGTGAAAAGGAAGAGCCCAGTTGTACTGGAGAGGAGGGACTGAGGGCTCTGATTGTTTGTGAGGCTGTTCAAAAGGCTATGCAGACTGGACAGCCTGTCGATATCCCTGTTGATCCACTCGCGACGTGAGAAGGAATGAGTCGTACTGTTTAATGAATTTAGTGCAAAATAATTAGGAGTCGATATTTTACGGCCAAATGAGAGCGTCCCAATTATTTGTTGTGAAGAAATGGTATTTCAAATTATCCTGGGGTATAGTAATTGATTGTAATACCTCAAGCACGTGCCAACATCTAAATCATAAACCGTATAGGAAGTAACAACATAAGACTACATTCACGCAAACTTAGCAGTGTCTTCGACTTGCTCAGCGGCGATCTTGCTAGTTGCGATACCAGACTCCTCAATCTCATGGCGGAACTGAGCCTCATCCTCACGCAGCTGGTCAACCAATTGCTTGTGTGCTTTGCGGACCGGTTTGATCTCGAAGAGCCGATCCATACTCTCAAGAGGAACACCCTTGGTTTCAGGAATGAGGAAGTAGACGAAAATGACAGAGCAGATCATCAAAGATGCGAAGAAGAAGTACACCCCATAGCCCATGGTGCTAAACATCTGTGGGGTGAAGCGGGAAATAAGGAAGTTCCAAAGCCAGTTGGAAGCTGCTGCGCAGGCCTGAGCCAGAGAACGCATATTGGGATCGAACATTTCCTATGGCATGTTAGTTGTGACATCTGTCGTGCGGATGCCGGTTCATGATCTTGATGCTTACCGAGTTGAGCACCCAGGGTGTTCCGTTCCAGGTGGGTGTGTAGAACACTGTCCACAGATAGAAGAAAAACATCGCGGCAATACCACCACCATCGATGTTTTCCTTAGGGTTTTCTGCGGGCTTTGCAATCTTGATATAGGCTCCCACAATCCACATGCAGATGGAACCACCAATAGCACCAATGAGAAGCAGATTGCGACGACCAACACGATCAATCAGCCAAAGCAGCCAGACAAATGTGACCACAAATTTGACGATTCCGAAGATACCAGTAGTGAACAAGCTCGTGTTGGTTCCAGTGATGCCAATACTCTGGGAGAAAGTTAGTACCGTTCAGCATAAATACGCACAACACTTTGGACTGACCTTGAACACAGTGGGAGAATAGTAGTTGATAGCGTTGATACCGGAGCCGTTCTGCCAGAAGAATAGCATGCTTCCGAGGAACAAACGCCACATGACTTTCTTGCTAGAGTAGGCGGCTTTGAAGGGCTTCCAGAAGCCAAGGCCAATACTCGACCGTTGTTCTTCCAAAGCCTGATCAATAGCTCCGATCTCTTCAATGATGTAAATCTCAGTTTGGTCCAAACCACGAACCCAGCAAAGGTTTTTGATGGCCTCCTCGCGGCGGTCACGAAGAAACAACCAACGAGGAGATTCGCGAAGGAAAACACCTCCAATGAGTAGAAGTCCTGCGGGGATCAATTGAACTGCAAATGGAATAATCCATTGTCTGTGACTAGGTGCCATGGTTGAGTCGACACCATACTAGGGGGAATTGTTAGCTGCTATGGCCATTGAACGATTCATTAACATGGAAACTCACGTTGATCCAGAATCCTACAAGACCACCAACCTGCCAGCCAAGCTCATACACACCGACCAATCTACCTCGGATCGCCGGAGGAGCCAATTCGGAGATGTAGATTGGAGTGATGTTAGAGCCTGCGCCAACACCAAGACCAGCCAGAACACGACCAGCATAAATCAATCCCAGGCCACGGTCACCATTGGCACCCAGCATGAGACCAGCACCCAGAGTGAAGACCAAGCCAGAAATGAGAAGAGCAATCTTGCGGCCCCAGAAATGACCGAGGGGGTATCCAAAGAACGCGCCAAAGAATGCACCGGCCTGGTAGCAGGAGACGATATTGGCACTAAGAAGGTCGGTGGCACTTTTGCCCATAGCTTCGAAATTGAATTCGTCCTTGAACGAATCCAGAGCCAGGGTGGTGCCGATGAAGGCGCTGTCGTAGCCGATCATGCATGATGTGCACGAGGCCACTGCCGCCAGCAGATAAACCTTCCAGTTGTATACTGCCTTGGGCGTCGGCCGGTCCTCGACCAATTTGAGGATGGACATAACGAGATCGCTTGTGGAGGTGGGCAGTTGAGTGTGAAGGGATGACTCAAAGATAAAGGTAGCGTGGAACCCTCAAGGAACAATTGCCACACCTGAGGCAAAATAGCACAAGGTGGAGTCCCAGGGGTTGACAGGCGATGTGGGAAGAATGAAAGATCGGCACTCCACGCCGGGGGATGGTGAGGTCTAAATAGTCCCGTTTTTTTCAGACTAATCAAAATTCCATCCTGGGGTGGAAAAGAGGAAAATCTGGGGGAGGATTAGGGGCGAAAGTATTTTCGTGGGGATGTGGAGGCGGAGAATCGAATATCGCACTCAATCGCTTATTGTTATAACCCCGGAAAAACGAAGAACTCGTAGCCAAGCCAGCAATTAAAACGACACGAGGCAGGCTCTTGGCCTGCGCCATCACTCTTGCCGGCAAAGCTCTACAGCGGCTGAATACCCACGTGCAAAGACGCTGACTGGTTTGAACAGACCGCTAACGGGCTATTTTAACGAATGTAGGAGAATCCCGAGTCAATCTGTGGGGCCCGAGAGACTTAGCGTGGAGAGGTTCTGCAGGTCACGCGGCGCACGTCTGGGGAACCTCGAGGACCCCGAGATGTTCATGGCCGATCTCGACAAAATCTGGGGGCAAACCGTGCGAGATGGTCGGGTCTCTGATTGGTTCTGCGACTATGAATTAACGCTCGTCTGATTCGGTGCAGATGGTGGAGGTTCTAAACCGAGTGCGGTTCATCCAACGAGAGATGCACAGCCCGGGATAAGCGATCATCCGGGTGCACCAACACGTTTAAATATGCGGCCCACTGGTAATCTCGGGCCCGGGACGCCAATGCAATGCACAAGTCATTTCAATTCTTTGCAGATTCCTTCTATCAAGGAATGTAGTGATATCACTGGCTTCTGCGTACAGCCTGGAGCCGTTCCCCGTGGGGAGTGTTATTAGCATGGCCTGCGGGAAAGCGTTCACCCTGCGCACAGGAATGCGCTCACATCGTGGCTGATAGAGTTCAAAAGGAAATAGATGCTCGTTCACTAAACACGATTGTGAGTGCAATTCAAGAGTAGCAAAAGACCTAAGGAATTTATTTCATCTGACGGAGCAATATCCCATACGGAGGGAACCCTGCTGGCGAGGCGCGATCGGCGGCGTTAAGAGTGTCGAGAAAAGTGTTTCTCCGCCACTACCGGATCTACTTTTACGACTAAAAACCTGATGGCCTCAACTCCCTCGGCAAGGCCCCGTGGAATATAACTAGTTGTATTTCCAAGGCGATTGAAACCCTTTTTTCCCAAGATCAACCCCCAATCTCCAACATACACATTCATTACCCTTCATTATGGCTGCCCCTGTACAAAACATCGAGGCTACCAGCCAAACCCCACCAGAGGAGCCCATCAGTGTCCCCGCGCACCTCGACGGTGTCGCCTACCTTTATGGCCACCCTCTTCTTAACTCGCTGTCACCACCGTTGCACTCAACCGTCTACAATGCACTCGGTCTCAACTGGCAGCAAATCCCCCTGTCCAGCGTGACCGGCACATCCGCCACATACCCTCCTCCATACACCCGCTCTCCACCCATCGACAAGTTCCTCAGCTCAATCCGCAACAACCCCAAGTTCGTAGGCTCCTCTGTGACAATGCCTCACAAGGTCGCCATCATGCCGCACCTGGACGATCTGACCGAGCACGCCCGCCAGGCCGGCGCCTGCAACACCATCTTCCTACGCACAGACCCAACCACCGGCGCGCGCCAGTACGTCGGCACAAACACCGATTGCGACGGCATCCGCGAGGCTCTTACCCAGAATGCCCCCGATCCTGAGCGCTTCCGTGGCCGGCCCGCTTTGATCATTGGCGGTGGTGGTACTGCCCGTACTGCTATCTACGTGATGCGCCGCTGGCTTGGCTCCAGCAAGATCTATATCGTCAACCGCGATGCGAATGAGATCGCTGCTATTGTCGCTGAGGACCGCCAACGGAATCCCGACCCTAATGCGCAGGCGCCTTTGATCCCTGTGTCGGATCCCAAGGAGGCTGCTGCTCTGGAGGCGCCAGCTGCTATTGTCTCTGGAATTCCAAACTACCCACCTAAAACTGCCGAGGAGTTGAATGCCCGTGCAGTCATTCAGGCATTCTTGGGAGGTGCTAGTGCTGCCGACAAGCAGGAGGGTGTTATCTTGGAGATGTGCTACCACCCCGTTCCCTGGACAGAGATTGCCCAGCTTGCTTCTACCGGAGGCTGGAAGGTCATTCTTGGATCTGAGGCTTTGATCTGGCAGGGTTTGGAGCAGGCGCGATTGTGGACTGGCAAGGATATTGTTGGCACACCTGGCGTTGTGCAGCAGGTGAAAGATGTTGTTTCGAAGACAATCGCGGAGCGATCTTCGAACAAGTCAAGTCTGTGATTATATTATGGAGGATATTTAATGTCTTTAACGATTGTATAGAGCTATCAAAGAAATCTTGCATTATAGATAGTTGGCGCCGACTGTGAATATATGAGTCATATTCTGTACAGCCTATTTAACGTGGTATTTCTTAAGTATGCTTGCTATTTCAAGATGCAACTCTTTCTATATGCTTCGCGTACAGTGATGTGACAACACTATGCCCCAGGTCGCGTATATTCTAGATTGCGAACTCGTCGCCAAACTTCACGGACGGTTCGTTCCTGTGATTCGCGGCCTGATTCTGTCTCTGACGGGCCAGCAGGTCTAGAGAAAGAATTGTCAGGATCAGTGGGGTAAAGAGATGCCAATTCAAATGAGTATACCTGATAGCTAAATATAATCTGCTCCCAAGTCGTACATCCTCAATCGGGGCCGTCTCCGGGTTCTCGGGCGGGTTCGCCGTAGTCACCAGTCCTCCAGCTTCGAGAAGAATGGCAATACCAGCGGCAACATCCCTAAATAAGTCAGCACATCTGAATCATCGCCAGCTCACCAACTATTCCAATAACTTACCATTCCCAGCACCCGGCCTCCCACCATATATCAAATGAACCCATCGCTACATAAGCCAAATCAAGGGTAGCGCTCCCCAAGCTGCGCATTCCATGCACCATACCACCTTTGCCATCGCGCCCACCTAATTCAGCAGCCATATTCACGAAACTCTCAATCTTGCGATGCATATTTCCATCAGGAATGTCCCGTCTATCTTTACCCCATTCACATGAAAAGATACATTGAGACGGAGCCTTGGCTGGCATTGGTGGGATAGAAGGTTTTTGGATAAGTGGCAACTTGTACTTGTCGTTAAGCCACGCTCCACGACCGCTGCATGCAGAGAAGAACTTATTCTGGAAAGGCGCATATATAACTCCGATAACAGGGCGATGGTTTACAATGAAGCCGATCGAGACGCAGAACATTGGGAAGAGATGTGTGTAGTTGACCGTTCCTTTGGTTGGGCTACGGGTTAGCTAGTATCATGGTCAAAGAGCAACACAAAACATACCATCTAGAGGATCAATGCACCATGTGGGCCGCTCATCGATAAGGTAGTCGCGCGACTGGCCTTTGGCATAGGTTTCTTCGCCGAGAAATCTGGGACTGTAAGCGTGGCGCTCAATGTCATAGGACAAGGGTAGGACATACTGGTGCTCTGGATACTTGCTCTGGATAGCTTTCCGAATAAATACCTCCACATCTGAGAGCATATATGAGCTTTCATTTGTCTGCGTTGAGCTGCCCGCGTCTCCTTACCTTCGTCTGTCTGAGTCACGATATCGACAGCATTGTCCTTCTCGTCGAACTTCTGCGAGTTCCCTTCGTCTCCTGAGATCCGCTGCTCTACACGAGACATAAGCAGGTCTCCAGCCTTTCGGCCAAGGTCTGCTGCGAAGGCCCAGATTGCGTCGAGCTCATCTTGGCTCAGGTGGGAGCTTGCCATAGTGGGGCTGTGGAGGGGTCGTTTGCAAGGATATCGAGCGTCCCGTTGGTCATATAGTTCTGGAACTTCCTATGAGGTGCCGCAGGGTCCTAATCAGAAGATGCAGAAGCTTGAGCTGTTGAGATTAATCGGGTTGAGTCACTTGTGGATGAAAATTGGGAGAATACCGTCGATAGCCGGCGTTTCTTATCAGCTTCCCCACTTCCGGTGGAGGCCGTGATCTGGTGGGAGTGGAGAGTTCATTCGTACAGAGGTAAGCTTAAGTTGGAATTTCCAAATTGAATATCCTGTATCAAGTTGGAGATTGGAGGCTTTACGTGGGAATTATGATCGCAAGAAAATATGGCAGATGCTCCTCATAACTAGCTATCTTTCGTTATCAACCTATCTAACCGGTAATTGCCGCCTAAAGCTTTTGGCAATGGCTTAGTGTTCAGATCGTGTACTGTTCTTATTTGTTGTGACCAGATACTTACTTGCTGGTAGCTTCTTTGCTAGCTTTAATCGGATGATCTTTGCCCACAAAAAAAGGAACAACGTCTACCAAGGCTCTTGCGTTCCGTCCGACTTAAAGAGTGCCACTGTGACTTTCAAGGGTGGCTTCATCAATGAGATTCACAATGCCATTGGCACTTTCGTCGACAGTGATTGCGGCTTCCTTGAGACCAAACGTGGCGGCTGCTCTGTTTCCTATGTCTGTCTGGACCCAACTGTTGCACGAAATTTTAATATCACCAGCACGACAGGGATGAGATTCGCTTACCCCGGTTCCACAGGGAATGCATTCAGCCAAGGGTCCTCTATAGATATAGCTTTGGTATACCAGTGCTGAACACACTTGGTGGGGCCATAAGCGGCGTTTCTGGCAGGGACGAAGTTCCTAATAACAATGCGCATGTCAGCTATAGCATCGACTTGATTTCTGCCCCAGTATGAGAACAGCGACTTAGAATGCAAGCTCACTGTGGTTTAGATTAGTATTGAGCTCATATATACGTTTTTGTGACCGACATACCGTCAGACATCCACCTCCAGATCCAATAGTCACCCACTTGGGAGCTTTGGCCTCCCTCAGGAATGGCTGGAAGGCTTGGTATAAGCGGATAAACCCGTGAACATTAACTTCGACGTGTTTCTGGATCTCGTCGATGTCGACATCGATTATCTTGGGCCAGCAGAGAGCAAGACCGGCATTGGCGACGATAACATCAATATGATTGATGCCCCTGGAGCTCAACTCCGTAGCAGCAACAGCTTGGTCTGAAGAAGACAGATAATCGATCTTCAGTATGATCAAAATTGTGCCGTCAGCCTTGGGTATATGTACAAGATCTTGAGAAGCAGGGTGACTCGGGTCGCGATTTGCTGCAATCACGGTGTGGTTAGGTTTCTTCAAGTACAACTCAAGGATTCCCTTGCCGATGCCTCGGTTGGCACCAGTGATGAGCACGATAGTGGGCTCCATTATGGAAAAAAAGATATCGACCTTGGTTTTGCTGGGATGTGTTATGCCTTATGACTAAATTGACGATATACAGTCGGGAAATTTTGAGATCCCATTGGGTGGGAATTTCGACGACAGGCTTTGGTATTGCGAGATATTCAAGGCCACCATCTTACTTCTTTTTGCGACCGCGCTACTTGCTTACACTGGCTCGAGCTTTCAAGAAATCTAGTCTTTGGCCATTCACGCATCGAGAATTGGCTGGGACCTTGGTTGCCTTACGGCCCGCTGCCCCTTAGGGCGGCCAGTACATTCCTTTGCTATGATTGATTTGAGGTCATCGATCCCAATCTTGATACTACAGCTAAACGGACATGTTATGAAAGGTTTTCATTTAGAGAATCTCAGTTATTCAAAAAGAGAAGTCATTGCCAAAATAGGCAGTCCAGGTAAATTCATGATATAACAAATTGAAGTGTCAGCCCAGGGTCTGAAAAAACTGGCAGGTGCTTGCTCAATAAGATGATAGTCTTAAGTTCGCCATGGATTCAGATGCATCGTATGATAGGTATTGAATCTGACTACATATGGCTATGTTCATTGGACATACGATATTCTGTAAACAGCGGCAATGCATGGCCCATAAAATGGTATACTAATCAAGGTTGGGCTTTGTTTCCTTCATTCAATCAATTGCTATCCGCCGATTTTTCAACAAGTCTTTCTTAGCCTTGAGACCTATATTCTATTGCTACCGCTTCCATTTCTCCTAGACTTCCTTTGTATCAAACTACTAGGTATTGTCCCTCACTCGCTGTGCCAAAAACCAAAATCGACTTTTGGCAAACAATATTCGATTTTTCTCAACCCTGGCGTTTTTCCATTTTCTTACGCGCAGCCCCGGCAAATGACCGCGTGGTATCTTTCTACGTTCGAAATGCGATTGTACTGATGATTATTCCGTACTGTGGGGTAATACGATTGCTGGATGTGTGGGAGACCACCAAGCGGCAGAGCACTCAGCCGCGAGGGGCAAATGCGGAGAACGGCATCCACGAATTAACCCAGGAAATAACATCACCTGAGAAATTCATAGTCCCTTCTCTGTAAAATTCTGGCTTCAATTCTCCTGTAACACCTGAGCTCAACCCCATACAATATCATCCAACATGGGCAAATCCATCCTCCTCATCAACGGTCCAAACCTCAACCTCCTGGGCACTCGCGAGCCACACATCTACGGCTCAACCACCCTAGCCGACGTCGAAGCCTCCGCTCGCACCCAAGCCGCAGAACTCGGCGTTGCTATCGACACATTTCAATCAAACCACGAGGGCGCTATTGTTGATCGTATTCAGGCTGCTCGGGGCAACACCGACGGAATCATTATCAACCCTGGCGCATACACTCATACTTCCGTGGCTATCCGCGATGCGTTACTCGGCGTCGAGATCCCTTTCATCGAGCTGCACGTGAGTAATGTGCATGCACGCGAGCCTTGGAGACATCACTCCTACTTCAGTGACAAGGCAGCGGGAATCATTGTGGGGTTGGGGGTTTATGGATACAAGGTTGCGTTGGAGCATGTTGCGTTGAATTTCAAGGAGAAGGAGAAGGTCAAAGCTGCTCTTTAAATTAGAGGTTAAATTGGTGAATATTTTAAATTCATAAAAGTCAGCTTGCACAAGTTCCAGTGCGAAGCCGGTGTTCATAATGGATAAGTTTTTTGGCACTGCTAGTCCCTTGGATGCTTCCATTCAATGTTCAATCCTCTTCAACAGGCTCTGAGTAACTATAATTCTTACTAGAGTTCTTCATGAAGTCGTGTTCCGTAGATGGACGTATTTCCTTGGCTTTCCATGACGGAGAAATTTGCAGAGCAGATTTAAAGTAGCAAATGGCAGTCACTCAAAGATGGGATTCATCCTCCGAGTCAAGCATATGGGCCGAGGCGGGTTTGATGCTCAGTTTCGGAAGCCATGTCCTGACTACTAAGATCTGATTGGTTTTATCAAGGAATAAGAGGTGACCAATAGTGGTCACCCTGGACGCATTCCTGATCACCGCTTCGACAGATCAGCCATATTGAGTTGCTGCGAGTCTCTTTTAGTCCCAGTTGATGGCCCATTGCTGGGTATTTGCTGAGTTTGTGCCAATAAGAAGGGCTCGATTTGACTTGAGAAGGAGTATATCTCAGGCATACTAGAATCAGCCACAAATCCCAGATTTTGCATGAATTCAGGTCCGTTATCAGCTCTGGGAAATGATTATTATGAGGACCAATGATAAGAATTCCGAAAACCAAACTTACTTTTCAGCGCCGTCCAGAGACGCTAATTCGTCGAATAATGCATCTAGGTCGGGGGCAATCCTTTGTTGTCGCCTTGGCGGTCCATAACCGTCCATGTCAACGAAGGGACTCAGCCCGATTGATGCATCTTGATAGCTGGGGTATTGTGCGTTTGAAGGAAACGGCTGAGATAGATCCGGAATCATGTGCGAGGGATTCTGGGGCTTTGAATGTGCAGACGTATTAGGACGAACGCCGGTACCTAAGCTTCCATCTAGGTGGCCCTGTTGGCCTGAGAGCTCAGAAGCCCCTCCTACAGTTGTTAATGATGGAGTTGGCGTGGGTAGCAATGATGCATCATCAATACTTTGAGAGCCTCTGATCCAAGGTGTATGGATAAAGGCATCGGGAGTAGAAGCATTCTGTGCACTTGAAGCGTGCGGGTCTGATGTAGGAGGATGACGTGGTGTATTGACTTGTTGTAAGCCATGAGACAAGCCCAGGTCGTCTGGTCCTGGAAGGACGCCTTGCTGTGAAGGAGGGGATATCACGACCCCCTGACTCAAATCACTTCCATTACTACGGCTCAGCATAGACCATAGCTGTCCTAGATGTGATGAAAATGATTGGATTCTGTTCCGTAAACTGAGTTCAAATTCGGAGACTTGTTCTCCAGGCACTTGTTTCGAGAGACAATATTTCACAATCATGCCAAATGTCGGAGGGGCAGAGGATGTGCTATAAGTATCCAGATACAACTGGATCAGTTGAAGCACCCGCCTGCAGCTTTCCTGGGCAATTGGCCTGTGTGGCCTTTCCGGCATGTTTTGGCCGCGTTCGCGTTCGGCTATCTGCAGACTGAGTGTCGACAGTATACTCTGATACGTGATTTCCAGCCCGAATATATGGGGTGATGCCGATTTCGACGGGTAATTTTGTATATCCACTCGGTAGCTTTTTGGAACTGCATTAGCCCATCGTTGCAAGTGAACCTCGAGTAACTCCAACTGTGACCTGGAGATAGTTGGGTCTTGCTTGTGGCAACAAAGATCATTGAGAATCGCCACGAGAGACACAAGACGGTTGAATGTACTCAATGCATGAAGAGGACCACGCTGCATCGAAGCTCTCGAGGACTGGGGCGGTCGCAAACCAGTTTGGTCTTCCCAGGGATGCCATTCTTCTAGGCCGTCTTCATTTATAGTGCCAACCCTCGCTAAATCATCCCTTCGTAATGAGGGGCATTGGGATGTTTGTTCTGCAATGAGTGTCTCCAGTACAAAGCAGCCCAAGAAGACATGCTTCGCTCGTGGAGCCTGTTGGGCCTGTCTACCTTGGTCCTGTGACTTTGATGGCGCAATGGACTGATCTAAGCCCAGCGTCTGTGCAATTCGCACACTATGACCGACTAACATCCAGGCCGATGTCCACTCTTGTTGACCGAATTTGATGAGTGACAAGATCAGGAGTGCCTGCACATGTCCCACTTCATAGGGACCGGTCTCGGAAGGAATTAGACCACGGGCTGTATGGTAAAGCTGCATAGAATTCACCGAGGGTTCGGAATATGCGTCTCGAGTTACAGCAATAGAAGCGTCTTGTAGAGATGCAAGGGTCAAGACAGCCCACAAGGCAGCATGATCTCCAGAGCCGGGAGTTGTTCGAGATGTATAAACCTCTCCCTGGGTATATTGAAATGCAGTCCGAAGAATGTCGTGTTTCTCCAATATTGGTAACCAACATTGCGTGTATGAGAAGTATATCTCAAGGAGGGACCAGGCACTGTCGGGGAGTTGTAGAGGGAGGCTGGAGGAAAATTCTGTCGAGTGTTCGGGCCCGAGTGGAAGGTTGTTTGAATGCAAACGTTCATCATTCGATGCTGTAGTCTGAACTCCCGAGTCTCGCATACGAGGTGCGAATGGCCTTTTTGGTACCCCGCTAGTTATAGAGGTACGAACCGGCGAGATGGCCGAGAGAGGCGTGCCACGCTGCTCCAGCCCTTCCGGGATGTGCCATTCGTGAGCATCGGCGGAATTGAGGATCTCCTCCACGTCGAGAGGGGTGCCTCCATCGCTATATGGCTGTAAGTTGCGATCTTTCTCCTCTTCTGGCTGCTCCAAGACCACCAACATCTGCTCAATATCCTTCAAGACAGTACTGTTCTTGAACGATGCCATCAAAGTATCAGAGCCCTCCGCTTCCTTGCCCATGGTCGCAAGATGACTGGGGAGGTTGATAGAACGCATTAATGCACGCATAACATCCTCGCTGCCGCGAATCCTTTGAAATACCAGGCCCCATAGCAATTCCAGCGATCGAATGTAGCCCGTGGGAAGACCTCGTTTCTTTGGATTGGCCTTGTATGTGCATGGTCGACATAGTTGTGCGCAGGTGGAGCAGACCGGCTGGACTCCATCGCACTTGTCTTTCTTCGATCGACAGCTATCGCAGGCACGCGACACCCGCTGTCGCTTCGGCTGGGTGCTCGCATCGTCCGGCGCATTCATTTTGCCATCGTCGTCGGGGTCTGTGTATCGCCGTTTTGTTTTGCTGCCCACTCCGGAGGCTTGGCGAAGGTCGGAGCTCATTGTGAGAGTTTCGATTATCCACTAGGCGGGGGGCATATTCCTGCGATAGAATTCCATGCAGAGGGTGTGTGAATCTTTTGCCGCGACAACGGCTGCAACGCAAGGCAGGCAAGCTACGGCATACACCGCTGCCCCCACAGCGACCAAAGGACCGTGCGAGTGCGATTGAGGCTGGACTCGTGGCGTCGTAAAATTCAAAATGCACCTGGGATGTCCTCGAGAATCTCGAAGACCAGAATCCTGGGGGAACTTGGGGGAAGGCGGATCGCGACAGCGGTGAACCAGTCGCGGGCAGGCAAAATGTCAGAGCAGTATGACCGTTTCGTATACGTAAGGGAATTGATGTCCGGGCATGGGTCACCCTTCGTATTCGGCAATCTCCCCGGGCTTTTTGCTCCTGCTCTGTGCTACGCGGTGTTACTCTCTGGTGAAAGCTTGGCTCTTTGAACGATAGTGTAGGGCATCAGCGTCCCAAATTTACTCTCTTCTTGTGCCGCTAGACCACCCGTGGAGGACAGGCTTGCTTGTAGGGCCGAACTGTACGTGCGAAACCGGGGCGCATGCAGACCCCGCGGGGAAATCTGCGCCGGCTGAGCGTTTGTCCGCCAAGCTATTCTTTCGGTGGCGTTACGTACAGTAACGGAAAGCCCGCGAGCCCCGAAATCTCGCTTCTCCCCCGCAAAAACTAAATTAGTTACGCTCCTCCACTTACCTAACCATCTTAGGTCCCTTCTCCAAGCTTGCGGGTGCCTGGTTGACGACGGTTGTCGCTGGCAATGGCTCTCTGGACAGCATAGCTCCTCAAAATGTCCACCATCGTACGCCCGCCGAAGCGCAAGCTGCACGAGGCAGAAGATTTGCCTCGTAAAAACAGCGCTGCCCTCAACTCACTGCACTGGTCACCGAGTGCGCAATCCTTCTCGCTGCCCTCCTCTCGCCCATCGTCACGACCCTCATCTCGTCGCTCAAGCGAACAGCCTGACTTCCATGGCGACTCACACCACCCAGCCTCCCTCAGAGAAGTGCAATCCAATCGCGCCTCGCCAATCCTAGCCGAGGCCAACCCACTCCAGACTCGACGGAACTTCACCCCCGCAGCATCCATTGTCCTAGTTGGAATCCGAGGCACTGGGAAGTCAAGTTTAGCAGTCATAGTAGCTGCCGCGACAGGACGATGCTTGATCGACGCCGATCGATATTTTCAAAGTATGACCGGATGCTCCCGCGCCGCGTATAAAAAGGACAACGATCATGCCACATATCGTCTACAGGAGGCAAGAGTGTTTGAATCGATGCTCATGGATAATCAGGAAGGCTGCATCATTGCATGCGGTGCTGGGGCCATGGAGCGCAGTGGCCAGAAACTTCTTCGAGACTACGCGCAAACACACCCAGTTATTCACGTCACTCGTGATCCCGAGAGTATCCAGTCATATCTCAAAGCCTGGGATATTCAAAAAGTTAGACATTTCCTGGAGCTATCTGGTCCCATATACAGAGCTTGCTCCAACTTGGAGTTTTTCAACCTTTCGGAAGCTGCCGGTAATGAGCAAAACACAAAGGACAACCACGACCCATCGCCAGGTCCATTAGGGGAGCACAGGACGCAAGCTTCAACCCCATTTCTAACACTCAAGCGAGTGCAGAGAGACTTCCTCCGATTCATCGCATTTGTGACTGGCGACTCCACTGAACTCACCCGTCTTCATGCGTCGTTCCCGCTGTCATTGTTGCCTGTCGAGTCGCGTCCATATACCCATGCAGTATCAGTTCCTTTATCGGCTCTATGTGAGAGGCAATTGGACATCGAAGAGTTGGAATTTGGAGCAGACGCCTTTGAGCTAGCGATTGATATTACTAGCCCTTCAGATCATCTGGGCGCCGACTCTAATCAAGCGGACAGTATCAGCCAGGTTGTCTCTGTCCTTCGCCGAAACATCATAGTTCCAATTATCTACCATGTTGAGAGTCACTGTTCACCCAGGGCACCTCTACATCCAGTCATGGCGCGCACGACGGACGAAACGTACTTGAACCTTGTTCGACATGGGCTGAGACTGGCACCGATGTATCTCACGGTTGATTTATCCCGAGATGATGCTCTCCTATCTCAGATAATTGACTCCAAGGGCTGCATTACTATCATTGGTCACTTTGAAACATTTCGCTCTCTCCCAGGAGGCTGGGATGGCGATGAATATCTAAAAATCTATGAGAGAGCCAAACGGCTTGGGTGCGACCTGGTGCGACTGTGTCAACCAGCAGAGAGAATGGAAGATAACCAGGCAGTCGAGCGATTCCGATATCGTATATCCAATCTTCCTGGCCCTGGCATACCACTCATCGCTTACAACACTGGGCATCTGGGACGAAGATCGCGCTGTCTTAATCCCATCCTTACTCCAGTTACCCATTCTTCCCTTACACAACGAAATCCATCACGAATATCTCCTTCTATCACTTCCCATGATGCGCAGAAAGCATTGTTCAGCTCTTTCACGCTGGATCCAATGCAATACTTTGTTTTCGGTGCGAACGTGACCTACAGTATGTCGCCTGCGATGCACAATACCTCTTTCAAGCTTTGCGGTCTCCCTCATTCTTACGCTATCTTCCAATCTCCGACGATTCGGGGCTTGAACGACCTGGTTGAGAATCAGTTCTTTGGCGGATCCAGTGTCAGCCTTCCTTACAAGACCGAAGTCATTCCTCTCCTGCACTCCATGTCACCACACGCTCGCGCCATTGGCGCAGTTAATACCCTTATCCCAATTCGAGGCGACGATGACTCCGACCCTCGTCTTTCCCAAGAATCATCCATTTATCTGAAGAAAAGCAACGCTGGGCCAATAAAGGGCCTCCACGGCGACAACACTGACTGGATCGGAATCTGCAACTGTATCCGTCGTGGTCTTTCACCAGCAAATGCAGTACGGCCATCAACCACAGGTCTTGTCATTGGATCTGGCGGTATGGCGCGTGCAGCTATCTACTCCATGTTCCATTTAGGTGTGCAGCATATCTTCGTCTATAACCGCACGTTCGCAAATGCCGAGAAACTCGCGCATCATTACAACCGACAAGACCTTTACGCGAACGACCAATCCAAGACAGATCGTCCCAGGGTCAGCACTTTGGCTTCATTGAACGACCCCTGGCCTGCGGAGTATAAACAGCCCACCATTATCGTCTCCGGTATACCTGCCCATAGTATCGGGGGTCAGCCAGCGCCCAACTTCAATCTCCCGCCCCAGTGGATCGAGAGCCCGACGGGTGGCGTTGTTGTCGAAGTAAGACAAACTCCTCTGAATTTTGAAGTTCCTCACTAATACTTTAAAAATAGCTGGCTTACAAACCACTGAACACGCCCCTCATGAAGCAGGTCAGAGCCTTGTCACACCGAGGATGGATCGCTCTCGACGGTCTCGACGTCTTGCCCGAGCAAGGTTTCGCTCAATTTGAGCTATTTACTGGACGCCGTGCACCCCGCCGTCTGATGCGACGTATTGTCTTACAAGAATATGTTGCCGAGGAGGGAGACGAAGATTCCGACACTATTCGAGAGCGATTACAGCGCCTAGATGGGCAGCCTACTTGAAGTTCTGAAGCTCCATCTTGCTACGTATTATTTATTGAAGAGCTATGAATATGAAGATCTACAGGCTGTCGCCGTATGATATCATTGAAACTCAAGCCATGCATAAGCGCCCCATCCACATTTAGGCCTGCTGTCTATTTATGATAGGGGCCATCCTGCGCCAGCCGCTATTTGGGCTTCTATACCACCAGGATTGTTCGTCATCTCGAGAAATTGCGAGCAGCGGGCAAAATGGGGCGCTATTGTCGCCACTTCGCTTGTACTCAAGCCACCATGAGACGGGCTCTTAAACTTATCAGCTTACGAATGAGAAGACAAACAAATTTAACGCCGAATTCATGATCCTGGATGCTCATCTCATTTCCGTATGTCTCCGGCTCTTACATGTATGCCCCTAGATCATCACATGCTTTCGCAAGAGCGAAGCGCCGGGGTCGTAGTTTAGATATGTCGGCGAGTCGGCTGCTTCGCGCCGAGTGTAGATCCTTGGCATATGGGGAAGCAGGGCCAGTGCGGCCCCAGGGGAATGCTTTATTTGACACAAGTCTGGAGCAAGTGGTTTGAACACTCGGCCCATGCTCCAAGTCCTCGCCCCCCTTTAGCCGTGCAGATATCCGAGACATGGCACGGGGGCTGTTGTGCAAGGCGCTCTGTATTCCTTCAATCTCGTCCCTATCGGCTCTCTTAATTTTTTGGGTGTTCTAGGCAGAGCAAGAGCCTCAAACAAAGGCGGTCTGTTACGATTCATTCCATATTAGGTCGTTTAATTTGGGTAATCTGCATAAAGTGGAAATCTCTACTAGTACTTTCCTGGCTCCATGTTGCAATAAGATTATTTGTTTCTTCTCATTACGTAGAACGATAACCCTGGCCGTTCCGTCCTGGGTGTATCGCAGCTACAGCCTTGTGATTAGCTACAGCTCGTAATTCGGCATCGTAGGCGCAAACATCCTAACTAAATCTAGAACGGCAATCATCAAAAAAAGTTAGGTCCGGGATAGAAGACAGTGTCAATAATGGAAGTGGGTCAAGCGGCGGTCTGTGTTGTTCCTGAGAGGTCCCAAGCTACCCACTATAGCAGCGACGCGTGAGCAGATGTCGCAACCCTGGCATACGGCGTTATGGAGAGTTGTGCAGTGATCGAATCTTGCTATTAGCGTCCGATGAGCTTGCAGTAGTTCCTCGGCGTAAGACAAACTCATATTTATTATTAGTGCATTTGGCCCGATCGCAATCTCGACATCCATCGTCAGGGATACCACGTGACACGGGCGTTTCAGAGTTCTGAAACGCTGGGCAGTCTGGGGGCAGGATTCTCAGGGGTGAGAGGGGCAGAATGATGGATTTGTGATGCCGTGGCACTGCTACCTGTGTGTCTGTGCGAAGCAGCAAGGCCAAATGTACAGAGTTGGGACTAGGCCTCGCGCCGGCAGATGTCTGCGCCCAACGAAGCCACGGTGTGTTCGCAGAGAGGGCCAAGACTTTCAAGTAGACGCGGAATATGAATAGCGCGGGTCTCCATATGTTTCCTCGGCGGGTCCCATGGGTCCACCGCTACTGCTTAGTGAGTAGTTAATGGACAGGGGTCGGAGAAATAGAGCGTGTTTGAGACAGACAGCCCGGTCCATGGCAGCAGCACGCAGCCGTCTCCGACGATTGGGGTAAACGTCGGGTGCGATTGCCGTGAGAAAGCTAGAACCTAAAGTCTATTAGTAGACATGCTGTAGACTTGCTGTAGACTCGCTGCTAGGGCGAAAAGCGACGGCGTAGGGGCCATTCCTGGCGGCTAGCGCAGAGGCATCGACATGCAGATCATGGAGCAAATAGGCAAGCCATTGCTTCTGCGCATGGATAAGTATGATTGGACAGTGCGAGGCTCCTCGTCTCGCTCATGGGCAGCAGAGTGGCACGTTCTCAAGTCAATTCCACGACTGTAATGGACTAATGGACTGACTTCCGTAGCGGTAGCTGTAATCTGGACTCGGACTCGGCTTGAGCTGCATTTTCATCCCAACTAGAACTCATCCAGGATAAGGCAGACTTGATCCTTCGAGTGTTGTCGACTTGGAGTATTGTGTGGTCTGTTGTTCGTGGGGGACGAAGGTTGTCCAGACTGGGTCTTTTCTGCCACTTCATCCTCCTTTCTCCCTCCGCACTATCTTTCGCCCCCCCTGCAATATTCAAGACGACAACCTTTTCCTTTGGTATCCCGGCATCGATTCATTCCGTTGTATGGGCGACCATTCGATGCTTTTTAATTGACCCTCAATCCCCCTGAGGAGCCCGCCCGACTAAACCGCCCCCTCCCCTCAGCTGCCCGTCTGGCTGATCCCCCAGCGCCCGCGAGGGGCAACCCCATTCCCTCTATCCTCAGCGCTTGTCGCAGCACCCGCGTCTGGTGTTCTGAAACGCTACGTGGCTACTAGGATCAGCGGCGTGGTCGCTTCCAGGTACGTTTGCTATTTCTATTTTCTTTTTTTGGTGGCTGTGGGGAAGACTCCCGGGGGGCATTGTTATGGTCGTCATTAGGGCCAGGCAGTCCTGCACCATACACTCACGCTCAGCTTACATGTCTTCTCTCTGGACCCGAGGAAAGACGCAGAAGGGCCCAGACCTGTCTTACGCTTGATCTAAGGGTAATGGTTCTTTTAAATATTCGGCTAACGCCTCAGTCGTTCTGCTTCAGCCACAGGCCTCCTCTTTCAGCCCCCTGTCGCATTCTCCCCCTCCGGACCTGCGTAGGAACACCTCTGTCCAAACCACACAACCCAGCAATCGCGGATTTCGAGCTCGCTGCGCGGACACTGGATGTTCCGCGCAAGTGATCGGTCTTATTATTGTCCAACCGCTACCTGATATCGATCTCGCCCTGAGAGAGCTGTTGCCAGTCCGGTTGAGGGCCTCATCAGCGGTCACAGCTGATAACATCTCCCTCGTGCCCTTATAAGTACGAATCAACAACACAATATGGAATCCCCAACATTACAGCCTGAGTCTCCCATGGAGCAGGACGATATGTCCTTCCCATGTATGGGCTGTGGAGAGGTTTGTGTCCGGCGCTTGTCTCCATGGTAGCACAACTAGCTAACTTTGTTTCCGCTAGATTCTTGAGGAGGGGAAAGCATTCGAGCTTTGTAAGACTGCACAATAATTTCTTTTCATCTCATGATTGTTTGGACAAACAAGGTTTTGCTAACCCCCTGAAGCTGGACAAAGATGGCATATCGATTGTTTCCGATGCAGCAACTGCAACACCCTTTTAGACTCCGACGCGCACCTTCTACTCCTTGGCGACGGCTCATTGATTTGCAGCAACTGCACTTATAGTTGTAACTCATGCGGAAACAAGATTGAAGACCTGGCTATTCTTACCGGCGACCAAGCTTTCTGCGCTCAGTGTTTCAGATGCCGCAACTGTAAGCGGAAGATCGAAAATCTACGATACGCCCGAACTTCGCAAGGAATATTCTGTATGGATTGTCACGAATCTCTCATGCAACGACGGCGGAAGAAAAAAGCAGTTGCCCAGGCAAAAAGGCCTGGGACGGCAAACGTGAAGCTAGACAAGTCATTGCCCTCGCTTCCACCCAGCATGGAAGATGCCCGGTCGATTGATGAGACACCCAGTGAGGTTGGTGGATATGTGGAAGCAGCTGCAGAGGTTGTGCCTGGCAGGAAAGACTCCGTGGCCTACTCAACTCGGTCTGACAACGTTGCACAGGGTAACTACCTTTTATCTCTGCTTTTTTTCGACAGGTCAACTAACACAAATATCCCCAGATGATCTCATTCTTCCTTCTAGTACTTACCGAAGCAGTCGTCACTTGGCATCCCAGAACCGTCACTCGGTCGCAGACAGTGGTGGCGGCGAATTCCTCATTCCTCTCGCGTTTGACCCCAACGAAGGGCAAAGAAATAGCTCTCGACGACAATCCCAGATCATTCAAGAACAACCTCGTGACTATTTCGGTAACGTTCGATCCGGCGATTCGTCCGTCCGCGCCTCTCGTGACGGGCTTGAAGCCCCTCCTCGTGCGTCGACCGATACTTCATCCGCTCATATCGCATACCAAGAAAAGAACTGGGATCGCAGCAATGATACTGAAGCAGCCAGACGTGAGCTGGAGGGTACAAATGGGTCAGGGCCAAGGAGGCCATTCGCCGATCCATCGAACCGAAGCTCTCCCTCTGAATTACACCCGGCTTTACGAGAAACCAGCGCGTTCTCTGGCGCCACTAGCCCAGAAAGTAGCCGATCCAAGGACGGAAGGAGTACGCCTCTTGACGGTGCTATAGCAACGCGTCCATCAAATGATCTACGCGGACTTCACGAGTTGGGATCGACAGAGTCCACTCGGTCTCCACCACCCTTCAACCCAGCATTACACCCACCCAAGCGGGGCGATTCATTGGAAACAAAGCTCCACTCTATTCCAAGAAAGGAGGTTGGCTCCTCTCCCAGCTCTTCTACATATGGATCTCCTATTATACCGGATGTTGGTGGGACTGATACTTCCAAGGCGAATGTCACGTCGGGCAACACATCGCTTGCCGAACCCTTTAAACCAACGGACAGCGCGGGATCGCCGTCCTTGCCCCAGCCCAGATATACAAGCAGTGACTTCTCTCAAGATGAAGACTTGGCACGTCTCATTGGAGGTGGCGATGCCGATAATTTCTTGCGTATGCGTGCTGGTTCCAACTCCTCCACTAAGGACCAAGACAAGCGAGCAAGTAAAGCATTGAGTGTTCACGTTCCTCAATCGCCTACTAATGGTAATACGGCGGACCCGGAGCTCATTGTCAGTCCTGTTACCGCCACTTCACAAACAGAAGAGATGAACAGACTTCGGTCAGAGTTGCGCAAAGAGCGCAAACGCATTGCCGAAATGGAGCATGCACTTCGTGCTCAGGCTGATGTGAAGCAAGTGAATACTGAACTTTCAGAAAAGCGATCAACGATGGTTGTGCTTGATGCACGAAAGGAAATTGTTTTGCGTGAATTGACTGTACTCACTGATCACATTGAAGCAGAGAAGCGTGGAACATCCGGTGGGCCTTTGGATCTCGGGAAGCTCTCCAATAATGTCTTGCGCCAGCTCGCTGAGTCTATGCACAACTTGAAGGAGTCTTATTCACCACAAATTGAAGATTTGATTCAAAAACGCAATGACTTGACTGAGGAGCTTGCGAAGCTTGACCGTCTGAAAGAAAAGGCCCTGCAAGAATTCGAGCAACTTTCCTCTAAGAATGCTCAGTTAGCCGAGCTCAACAACCAATTGGTCCACCAGATCCAAGAGCTCTACAAGTCAAACCAGGACAATCAGCGTGGCCAGAACGGTCTCGGTATCTCTCACACTAAGGAGAAATCCATCAACTCAATGGAGCCACTCAAGCCTACTGTCAGTGAAATCGCAGCCTCGGTTTCCACGGCCCACATCTCTGAGGAAGGCGAACCTGCAACTGCAACTGTTGTTCCTGGTCCACAGGTTGTTAGCATTCGCAAGGGTCAACCCCGCAAGTTCAACTGGAAGAAGGGTGGTCAGAACGTGGCGAAGGGTGTGAAGGGACTTCGGGGTGCTTTGATGGGTGAAAGTGAAGTCGGTTTGCCGCGCTCTCAAACCCAGGATCCTAGCCGTCAAGGGTTCGGTTTCTTTGGAAATCAACGCAACCGACAAGGGGGCAAATTGTCGCAAGCAGACAGTGCCTCGGTTTTAGCCGAGCCTACTGGTATGACATCTATAATCATATTGTGCTTATCACAAGCTAACATTCTCCCTTTGCAGGTCTTTTTGGGACCGATCTTGAGGCACGTATGGAGCACGAGAAGAGCATAATTCCGTACATCGTCACTCGTTGTATTCAAGAAGTTGAACTACGAGGTAAGTCGCTCTCTTTCGCCCGTTGTCGGGGCTCGCTTTCTAAGTATCCAAAGGAATGGACATGGAGGGAATCTACCGCAAGTCTGGTGCTGCCTCTCTGGTCCAAGTAATCCGTGACGAGTTCGAGAAAACTCCGTTCGAGTACGACATTTCTGACCCTGATCTCGATATTCATGCGGTCACATCCTGTCTCAAGCAATATTTCCGCAAGCTTCCCAACCCGCTAATCACATACGACGTCTATGAGACAATTATTGACTCACAAGAAATCACTGACGAGGCTGCTCGTATCGACCTCTTGATTCACAGCCTGTCTCAACTTCCTCGAGTACACCGCGATGTCCTCGAATTCCTCATGTTCCACCTGAAGCGCGTGATTGAGCGCCAGGAGGAAAACCTCATGACTAGTCAAAACATTGCCGTTGTGTTCGCTCCTACCATTATGCGCCCGGAAAGTCTGGCGCGAGAGATGACCGACGTACAGAAGAAGAATGAAGTTTTGAAGTTCTTGGTTGAGCACACCCAAGAAGTTTTCATGGGCATGCAAAGCTAAATAACCCATCCCTGTTTATTTCTATTTCTATGCGTTTCCCCTGCATACCTGTCTTGGCGGTGCAAATTTCAAGCTAGCGAATGGAGGTTCAACATCAACTGTTTTCCAATTTTGATGCTTTACTTGATGCACATCCTCATTCCCTGGTGAGGAATGGACACATATTGCTTCTGTTGTGCGACCTTACAGCCATTCAACGTTTCATACATGCCCAGAACCACTTGTACCTGGTTCTTTGTTTCAATCTCTTTTCTTTTTCGCTCTTCCGCGTCTTTCCTCACTCTGTTCATGATCAGCGCACGCTTGATACAGATACCCTGCTATGTGATTTATCTCAATTCCTCCGTTTTACATAATCCGCAGGCTCGAAGCTAGTCATTCCCCTCGACCCTTACGGTCCTGCTAGACAACTCTCACCTCGTTGTCTATTGCGGACAATCAAAATTATCATGGGTGGTTTTTTCATACTACTCTTCGCGGTTGTTGCCGGTGTTGCTGTCGTCTCAAGGGCATGGATCGTGTGCAGTGTTATGCATGTTCTCGCAGGACGAAAACAGATGATGTAGATTGATTGGTTCTTTGCGGTCCTTGCTTTCTTGGAACTAGTTCATACTCAATGGGAATTAATTATCCTCCACAAAAGTCCTCGAAGTGCTATTTTGGAATTACTACTTGTAGGTGAGGTGGAACGTCCTGCTGATATGTCCCGCACCAATCACCGCCGACCGCCTACGACATCAGAACCACCAGCTTAGCTCCATCCCGTCCAGTCTCAACCCCAACTTCCCCCCATGCCCGTCGCCAGGGCCGTTTCATGATCCCTGATTGACTGATCCCGCTCTTCTTTCTACCTCCGCTACCCTCCAGCCCCTGCCACCATGTCGAAGCCCAGCCAGTACTTCCTCCTGTCCCTCCCCTCCTCTATCGTCCCCTCGCACCACCGCGACGAGGCCCTCGAAGCAGTCTCCGCTACGATCTCTCCCGAAAATGGCTCGGCTGCCAACTTTGCGATCCCGGAGTTCAAGATCGGGACTCTAGATGCCCTCGTCCAACAGGCTGACGAGCTCGCCAAGCTCGAGACTTCCTGCCAAGGTGTCGTTAGCAAGGTCGGAGATGCCTTGAAGAATATCCTTGACGGCAACGAGGCACAGATTGCGCACAATAAGGGTGTCAATGATAGTATGTTGATTCCTCTAAAGAGAATTGAGTCTGTGGAACGGCTTGCTGACTTTCTCCAGAGCCTGTTGACCAGTATTTGCGCACTTTCCAATGGAATAAGGTCAAATACCGGGCCGATAAGCCGCTTGCTGAGTTGATTGATCTGTTGCAGAAGGTGCGTCAATAGGATGCTACATATATAAGTTGACGACCATAGCTAACGCATGATATTGTGTCCGGTAGGAAGCCGCCAGCATCGACAATGACATCCGCTTCAAATACTCGCAATATAACCAAGTGAAGAACAACCTTTCCACCCTGCAGCGCAAGCAAGCGTATGTATCAGCCTTCATCGCACATCTTTAAAGCGCCTTGAGCAATGCAGCTGACCCGATATATAGAGGAAATCTCTCTACAAAGTCCCTCGCTTCTGTCGTCGACCCCCGCTCCATCGTCCAAGAATCCGAGTATATCGAGACACACTTAGTCGCCGTACCATCACAGCTTACCAAAGACTTTTTACGATCCTACGAGACCGTCTCGCCCATGGTCGTCCCCCGATCTGCCCAGCTTGTGGCCGAAGACGGTGAATTCTCCCTGTACGCCGTGACAACATTCAAGAAACACAGCGCGGAATTCGTGCACAAGTGCCGTGAACAGAAATGGATCCCTCGCGACTTCAAGTATGTTGAAGGCGGGAAAGAAGAGGAGCGTAAGGAGGTCGAGCGCGTTGGAGGTGATGAGCGCAAGCTCTGGGGCGAGACACTGCGCCTGGGCCGGACAGCTTGGAGCGAAGCTGTCATGGTGTGGGTGCACGTGCTCGTTTTACGAGTATTTGTTGAGACTGTGCTGCGCTACGGTTTGCCGTTGGACTTTGTCTGCGCTTTGATCCGGGTATGTTCTTCCCTCGAAAACAAGGTAGAATCATCGTGGCCTTATAGCTAACCCATATGTCTAGACCCCGTCATCGAAGCAAGGAGACCGTGCAAAGCAGAACCTCGAGAACAAGTACTCTTATCTCGCCGGAAATGCGTTTGGCCGTGATAAGAAGGGCCGTGTCAAGCGTGATGACCCGGGCGAGATGCACGCTGCCGGTGAAGGTGCAGAATACTCGCCATACGTTTTCTACGAGTTTGATTTCCAGTAAGAATGCAACTAAGAGTGCATTGCGTACATATACTCCCATTTCCATTGAGCACAAACTATTTCGAGCATTTGTATCTGATTTCTACCTTTTGGGTCTGGCTAGACATACTTTGGAAAATCAAAATATTCAAACCCAGAATTCTACACATGCTACTCAGGCTTCCACTAGTCCTACATGCTATCCGGACTGATCAATGCATCGAATCTATAAGTTTTAATTCACACCTATCTTCTCAGCGCCGGTGATGCGGGGGAGTAGATACATAGAATCATCATAGGTATATCTCCACTATACAGCGCAAGTCAAGAAAAGCAGCAACCCATCCAAGTCGTCAACCGATAACTATTTACTCCTTCTTAGAAGGCAAGTATCCCTGAGCATCAAGGTAGTCAACAATCTGCTTAACCGCATCCTTAACAGGCAGGTCATCGTGGTTCTTGATGTGAACCTCAGGCTTCTCAGGAGCCTCATATGGCGCAGAGATACCAGTGAACTCCTTGATCACGCCATCGCGAGCCTTCTTGTACAGACCCTTAGGATCACGCTTCTCAGCAACCTCAACGGGCACATCAACATAGACCTCGACGAAGGGGAGACCGGTCTCCTCGCCGGGAGTGGGAACCTCGTGCAGCGCTCGAGCAGTGTCACGGTCCTTTCGGTATGGGGAGATGAAAGAGGTGATAGCGATAGAGGCAGAGTCGGCAAAGAGCTTAGCAACCTCCGCAATGCGACGGATGTTCTCGTTGCGGTCGGCTTCGCTGAACCCAAGGTCCTTGTTCAGGCCGAAGCGGATGTTGTCGCCGTCCAGACGGTAGGCGTGCACGCCGCGGTCACGCAGGAGCTGGTGCTCAAGCTCCACGGCCAGCGTGGACTTGCCGGAGGCGCTGAGGCCGGTCAGCCAGATTGTGAGACCGCGCTGCTTGATCTGCTCGCTGCGCTCCTTGCGGGTCAGGGCGGAGGCGTGGAAGGTGATGTTGCTGCGGGGTTGGTTAGCTGGAGGGGTTTCTTGGTGGCGGGGTGTGCGCTGTGGTTGTGGGATTGAGGGTATTGAATTGCTGGATCAATTGACTTACGTGGCCATTTTGAGGGAGTGGGATGGTTGTAGAAAAGAAGGAGGGGGAGCAGAATAAGTACGGTGAAACTAATGAAACGGTGGACGCGCGGTGGGAGCGGGATTTCTGCAGATCGCGGGGTCTTTTCTGGTTGATACGGACCCATATTGGCACGCTAACGCTTCTTTCGGGTCGACATACGGGTTTTACGAAACTTGTCTTTGATACTGCGCTAATATGTGCAGCACGACTCTATTATCTTCGAGGTTGCAATATACAAATAATCTACATAGAATGTTTTTCTCCGAACGCCGACTCCCCGAGTCCAGGAACCACGAATCCACCCATCGCCACCACGGGCAGAAATTTTATTCGTTGACACCCCGAGACAGTTTAGCCATGGTCTGGATATCAATTAGTCACTCATAATCGTCGATATTGGAGAGGGTATTGTAGATCTTACCGCTGCCTGCTTAGGCTCAACGAACAAAGCCTTGGCCTGCACCAGGACGACCGGTGCTGAGCCGTCCTCTGGCAATGTCTCGATTCTGCCCTCAACCCAAGCCTTGCGGCCCTCAACCTTGACTGTCTCCGCGCGCAAAGCAACATACGAGTCTGCCATTGCCGGCGCTCTGTAATCCACGTTCAGGTTCGCAGTAACGCCTACCTTGTTAGGCAGCGCAGGGAAGCAGCAGCGCGCCAGACCCTCATCCAAAAGCGTAGCCAGCATTCCTCCATGGACAATGCCAGGGTGGCCACAGATATCGGAGCCGAGGTACATGAATGACACCAGCTCTTTTCCGGTCTTCTCGCTGAACACGTATGGCGGGACAACGATCTTATTAGGGCCCGCAAGCGTACCAGCTGTCAAACTGCGTGCGCGCACGACTTCTGGGAACTTGAGGTGTGGGCGCGACTCTTTGAAGTCGGGGTTATTGCGCAGTTCCCATGCTTCTGGGAGGTTCTGCAACTTCTCGTCGACCAGGCGCGCGGTCTCGTCTTGCGGCTCGAAGAGGGAGAGGGTCTCCGCGTCGGTAGGGATTTGGACCGTCATTATTTTAAACGTTAATTGAGAGGGGTGATATGCTAGACCAGCGCCGAAGGAGAGGACTGCTAAGGTTGCGAAGCCGGCAAAGCGTCGGAGACGAGATTTGGGTTTCGGTGGGGAATATGATGCTGGACAACAGATTTCGTGAGCATTCATATCAACGCGAGAGGCGAGAGGCGAGAGACTGATTGGAGCTTACTGCTAGAATTATAACGGCGGTTACACCTGGTATATACGCAAGGTGTGCGAAGAGCTCTTGGGCCGAGGGCAAGGGATCGGATAGGGGACAACGCTGGCTGGGGAGCAGAGCAAAGAGAGGAGGAAGCAATTGACGAGAAGGAGAAAAAGTTTAGACGAGACATCTTTTCGGAGAGAACTCGAACCCGCCACAGCGCCGAGACTGCTTGTTGGGAGACGAAGAGTGGTTGAGGATAGAGAGTGGATTTCGTGAGTTACCTCGGCATATCGAAATCGGGAAACTCGACCGCGCAAAGACATTGCACAAAGTAATGCTCCCCTTTTATGCTATTTTTGGGATACAGACTTACTTATTCCGATGTCGATGCTTCTGATCAGTTATCTCTCTACTACAGATTCCTTTCCAACTCCTTTCCAACTTCAATGTTGCCCCTGCATGTGTGGCGTAATTCTAAATGTAGCGTAACTCCCGAGGTTTGGGTTTTCGACACCATCTTTGTATATTCTTGCCGCAACCCGACAATCTATGTACTCCAGATAATTGTGACTTTTTCTGATAATGGGGCTCAGCAATCCCGCTGCATCCAGCTGTTCGCATTCTATCCACAGTGATCAAACTTAATCATCTACTGCGAATCTTCCAAGGGTTGAGATCAAAGACATCTATGACAATCCGTATTCCCTGCGCCCTGTCCCTACCGCCTTGTCTACCGCCTTCATGCATGAGAACGCAGGCGTAAGTGGCAGAACATGAAGTTATGACGATATTTACGGTGATGAATTTATTTATTAACACCTTCAAGGATTATTTGGACTGAGAATAGCCTTCTGTAACATTCTGAGTCAGATCAGAACGAGTGGAAGCCCAATTGCCCTGCTCAAGCGTTGTACTGTGCCACGGATGTACGGATACTGTCCGAAGGCAACAGAGCGGAAATGCGGGCAGAATGAGTGAGTCAGGCGGGGAAAATTCCGTTGTGCCCCTCCGTCTTTATTTCTTCGGACTTGACAGTTGATCATTATCAATTAACCTGGCCTCCAAGATGGCGTCCTCCGCTCAGGAAAGATTCGACCTGATCAACGATAACCTCGCTGAAATCCTCAACCCGGAACTCATCCAGAGTATCCTCGATGAGGGCAAGAACCCAAGGATCTACTGGGGTACGTTTTGATGATCACGTTTGGAGACAAAACGCAATGCAGGCACTATCGCATCGATGAAAAAGATACGAAAGTGCCCGCAAAATCACGCAGTCTTCGAAGCAACATGAAATATATGGCAGAAGGCAAAAGTGCTAATCAATTGCTCTCTTAGGAACCGCCACTACTGGCCGACCCCACACTGGTTATCTGGGTATGTTGACCCTTTTATACACGCCTTAAAAAAGGCACACGGGATGCGATCTGTGGTGCTAATACTTTTATAGTACCCGCGATCAAGATTGCTCAGGTTCGTACTTCTGAGGGACAACAATACCGACGGAGTCTAACTGGCTAGATAGCTCCTGAAAGCAGGATGTGAGGTCGTTATCTTGCTTGCCGATATCCATGCTTTCCTGGACAGGTAAATACGCCAAATGATTATGTGAGAAATAAGTGACTGACACGCCTCCAAGTTTGAAAGCACCTCTCGAATTGGTGGAGAACCGAGTGAAGTTCTATGAGAAGGTCATTACCTCGCTGCTCAAGGCCGCTGGCGCGCCTATTGAGAAATTGGAGTTTGTCCTAGGAAGCTCTTAGTAAGTTTCCCTCTTTGATCTTTGAGTGTTTTAAAAAATACTAACCAATCCGTTAAAGCCAAAAAGTAGGTTTATCACGCATACTCCCGATTTCAATACTGCCTATTCCCCGTAATTTCATGCCTTTCATGGAGATGCTAATTGCCTTTTATCAGAGCCCGGAATACGTTATGGACCTTTACAAACTCGCATCTTTGACGGTATTTGTCACCATTTTGGTCCCATAGGAGTCAACGTCTGATCAACTCGCAGTCCGAACACGATGCCCGAAAAGCAGGTGCTGAGATCGTTAAGCAGTCTGCAAGCCCACCGTTGTCTGGACTTCTTTACCCCCTCCTCCAGGTCCTCGATGAGGAGTACTTGAAGTGTGACGGAGAGCTGGGTGGTATGGACCAAAGGAAGCTTTTCACTGCCGCAACAGAGTGGCTTCCTAAGATTGGCTACCGCAAGCGTAAGAGAATACCAGATCAAATCATGATTAGCAATGTACTAACATATGATAGGTGCTCACTTGGTTAGATACCCCATATTTCTCAGTAAATGTCGGCTTTACTAACTAAGATGCGAAGGTAACACCCATGGTGGCAGGTTTGAAGGGCGCAAAGGTAGATCATCTCCCCACTAGATATCCGTATAACTGGAATTGGAGCTAACCAAATGATAGATGAGTTCCTCCGACGAGGGATCAAAGATTGACCTCCTTGACACTGCAGACGCTATCTCAAAGAAGATCCGCAAAGCCGAGGCTGTCCCTAAGGTTGTCGAGAACAACGGCATTGTTGCATTGGTTGAATTTGTCCTCCTTCCACTGGCCCACCTTTCGGGCAACGGAGAGTTTGTTGTCGAGCGCCGCGATGCCGAGCCTTTGGTCTACACTGATATCCAAAAGGTCAAGGATGACTACACAAACGATGTGGTATGTTTCAGATGTTTACAATCGCAATTCTAAACAAAGCATACTAACATATCTACAGCTCACACCACAAGATCTGAAGCCTGCTGTTGCCAAGGGTCTGAACACCATCATGGAGCCAATCCAAAAGGAGTATGCCGCCTCAACTGAATGGCAAGAGATAAACGCAAAGGCCTACCCACCACCAGTCGTGGAGAAGAAGGTCAAGAAGGTCAAGGACAAGGGTTCTCGCTTCCCTGGTCTGAACAAGGAGCAGGAGCTCCCAGTTCACCCGAAGGAGTAAACGAAAGCACATAGGCTCTATACGATAGATCTTCAAAAATTCATATTTGAACGACATATGGTCTTCAATTGAAAGCTCTTCTGTAGACAACCAAATTACTATAATGCGCAAGTCAAATCGTCAACCTTGGAATTTCAGCTGTACTGCACGATGTCGTGATTCACGTTTCGTCGCCGGGCAGTTGGTCCCCGTGTTTTTGGGGTTGAAATATTATCGGATATCTAACAATGTGCCGCATTAGCATCTATATGAATCATTATATGTACGAGTCTCTTGTCTAGCATGGAAGAAAGCATGTCTGCTGCTCTGTGACAGTCCCCACTCGCGGGGGCATCTATTTGAGGCTGACATGTGTCTAGATAGGACCACTGGCAAGACTTAGACCCCTAGACATGATTGTAAAGAGCTAAGAAGCGAATCTGCTGCTGCTAGCGGACTTTCAATTAAGTATATTTTGTTCCATCAGCCGCCACTGGAAGCAAGCCAACGACTTGATTGGCCCGGTCCCCTACGAAGCAAAACAAAGAGGCGCTAAATGAGACCTCACCGGCGTTCCATCGGTATAGCGAGATGAGATCTAGCTCGAAGTACTAGTGTATTTTCACTGTGATTAATTCTAAGCTTGCATGTTATTCATGCCTTCCCAAATGCAGGAGCAAGTCGAATTCTCGGGGGCCAAAGGCCCGAAAAGCCTTCATAGATTAATTGCCCTCAATCTAATTTACCCAATATCACACTGCTGTAGCTACTACCCTAATAAATACAGCTAGTACTATAATAGACTTGAAAAGATAAAGCGATGCAACCTCCGTGCGTACTAACGCGGGGTTGATCGGCAGGGGCCAGCATACCAGCTACGGTACGGACAGGCACGAGACGCGCCCCCTGGCACGGGGGGAAAGAAGACCGAAACTAGGAGAAGATCTAAATACCGGCGCTCCTCCTAGCGGAGAACACGCGGTTCCTTCACACACTCATTCGCCATGCAATTGCGGTCTTCGCTCCTTCTCGCCAGCAGTTGCGCGTTGGTCAATGCTGCGCTATCAGCCCCAGTCGAGGACTACGATGTTCTCCAGTACGTCGATCCACTAATCGGTAGCGCCAATGGGGGTAAGTCTTTCCTAAGAGATTTGAGCTAGCCTTTTAGAAGCTAATGATAGTCGGATTTTAGGCAATGTCTTCGCTGGCGCGTCTTTGCCCTATGGCATGGCTAAGGCTGTTGCCGATACCGACTCAGAGAGCAACCAAGGTGGTTTTTCATATGATGGGAGCAATGTTACGGGCTTCTCGAGCATGCACGATTCTGGAACTGGAGGTAGTCCTTCTCTAGGCAACTTCCCTCTCTTTGCTTATCCACAATGTGACGGTGATGATGTGAACGGTTGTGTTTACCCTAAGCTGGCCCGAAAGACGAAGTATACACCCGGCTCGGTCAAGGCGAGCCCAGGCTACTTTAGTATCGGGCTGGAATCTGGGGTGAGCGTAGATATGACTGCTGCTCAGCATACTTCGCTCTTTCGCTTTAACTTTACCAATGGTACTAGTCCGCTGGTTTTCCTCGATCTGACCGATTTATCGGATTCTCGACAAGATAATGGCACCGTCTCTGTTGATGGGAAAACCGGGCGCATGACTGGTGGCGCAAAGTTCAAGCCAAGTTTTGGAAGTGGATTCTATGATCTGTATTTTTGTGCCGATTTCAAGAGTTCCGCCGAGCTGCGCGATAGCGGCATTTTTGTTGATGCTCGAGCAAGCACGGATGTGCACGACTTGAAGATTTCAGCCGGTATCAATGGCTACCCACTGCCGGTGAGAGACAAGAATAACAACTGTTATGAAATGTTAAACTAATTAGTATAGGGTGGTGGGTTCGTTCGTCTCCAGTCTCCAGAAGACGGTCAAGTCCAAGCTCGCGTCGCTGTCAGCTTTATCAGTTCAGAGCAGGCCTGTTCGCATGCCGAGTCGGAGATTCCTGACTTTGATTTTGGGAAGACTCGTCAAGCTGCTGTCGACCAGTGGAGCGAAAAGCTCAAGCCAATTCGTGTCTCACGCAATAATGTCAAACAAGATGTTCTTACCAATTTCTACAGTGGTATCTACCGTACCATGATGAGCCCTCAGAACTACACCGGGGAGAACCCATTATGGAAGAGTGAGGAGCCTTACTTTGACTCTTTCTACTGGTATGTATGTTCAAAATTTCTTTTGGCAACACTTCTCTAACCGTTATAGTCTATGGGACTCTTTCCGATCTCAATTTCCTTTCCTTACACTCGTTGATCCGAGCTCAGTCACCCAGATGGTGCGCTCCCTTATTGATACACAGCGTCATCTGGGATGGCTCCCTGACTGTCGGATGTCGCTATGCAAAGGTAGTTACTGCATTTATGTATGAAACTCCCAAAGTCTAACCATAAAATTAGGCTATACTCAAGGAGGGTCTAATGCCGACAATATTCTGGCAGATGCCTACGTAAAAGGCCTGACTGACGGAATCAACTGGGATGATGGCTATGCCGCTGTCCAACGGGACGCAGAAGAAGAACCCTATGACTGGTCTGTTGAAGGCCGCGGTGGACTCGAGAGCTGGAAATCAAAGAACTACATCCCTGTTGAAGATTTCGATTACCTGGGGTTTGGGACGCTAACTCGTAGCATCTCGCGCACCCTGGAATACTCGTACAACAACTTTGCAATCGCCCAAATGGCTCATGGCCTCGGAAAATCAGCTGATGCAGAGAAATACGAACATAGCTCTGGCTACTGGAAAAATCTTTACAAGGAAGACCAAGAATCACTCCTTTCTAACGGTAAAGATACTGGATTTACCGGCTTCTTCCAACCGAAATATCTTAACGGAACTTGGGGGTATCAAGACCCCCTCAAATGCTCGAACATAGACACCAGTGGTGCTATCTGTTCTCTGCAGAACACGGGACCAGAAACCTTTGAATCGAGCATCTGGGAATACTCATTGTACGTATTTGAGCAATCTTACTTCTCTACGAGTGCTAATATGGACATAATCTAGCTTCGTTCCCCACGACATGGCAGCCCTCATTGACCTCTTCGGCGGGCCTTCCAAATTCGTGTCTCGTCTCGACTATCTACACAATACAAATATCACCTATATAGGAAACGAGCCTGCTTTTTTGACGGTCTTCCAATACCACTATGCCGGTCGCCCCGCGAAGTCGACATCCCGTGTCCGCACTTACATTCCAGATTTCTTTTCACCTACACCCGCTGGTCTACCCGGAAACGACGACTCGGGAGCAATGGGCTCATTCGTCGCAATGTCCATGATGGGTCTTTTCCCTAACCCAGGACAAAGTGTCTACTTGATCACAGCTCCTTTCTTCGAGGCTGTGAATATCACCTCTCCAATTACTGGCAAAATAGCTACTGTCCGTGTGAAGAACTTTGATAAGTTCAACACCGTGAATAACACCGGTGGCTCGGGCTTCATTCAATCTGCCACGTTGAACGGCAAGCCATATACGAAGAGTTGGGTTGACCACAGCTTCTTTACCGAGGGCCAGGAGTTGGTCCTTGTTCTCGGCAAGAACGAGAGCTCTTGGGGTACAGGACCTCAGGATCTACCTCCTTCGCTATCAACAAACTCTTCCCATACGGAGGTGTTCCGCCCACGGAATTTCTTGTCCGATGAGACAGATTATAAAGGCGTGGGTGCTAAGGATGTAGGTGATGGACATGCTGCACGCCATGCTTGAGGTTGGAGTTACAGAGGGCATTAGAATCGCCTAAATCACTACTATTAGTGAATAAGCTTATACCACAGGACTTGCCTGATTGCCGATAGAAAGTTATCACTTTGACTGAGATCGAAAATATAAGGGCACTGATCCTTTTGACAAAGTCGGGTTTGAATATGACCATCATCACAAAATAGCTTAGATGGGGTTAGCTTCAACTTCGAGCCCATGTAGACTTCGTCATCGCATTGGATCTACAAAAATGTAATTCCACGGGATAATCAGAAGGTCCAGTACTCGAGAGAGGTGATAAAAAAGTAGGCATAAGCATCGATCAAGTGGGGACAGAGACATGCAACCAGTCTAAGACAAGCCCACAGCTCACTTTGAGCGTATACAATGATTTTCACCATCACTTGGCACCGGGGCTTTAAAGTAAAAAGCAAAAGACCTCGGAGAGAAGAGAAAAGCCTAGAGATTAGAAATAAATAAGTGGTTCCAGTTGAGCTAGAACGATCTCTAGACTAGCAATGACGTCAATCAAAGATTTCACGGGTGAGTGTGAAGTCAGGGTATATTGGCCGAGAACCAGCGTGTAGCTCAGCTCTTTGAATCCCAAGGTCCAGTGCCTCAGGACTTCACACCTCCTCACTACAAAGTTGGGCAGCAATAAAACACCATCGATTCCTATTAAAGTTTCAGTTAAACTCTAATCGGAGAACATACTTTTTGTTCCATAATTTACTTAAAGAAGTCGTCGATTGTCTTCTCTCTTGAGTCTTGTAACACGTGTATACCACGATACGATTCCGAGCAATTCAGACTCTTATTCCTCAATGTTATCATCAATAACTACCCCTATTTCCAGAAATCTGTTGATTTGTTCTGCGCTTTGTGGTCTAGATGAGGATAGAAAATGAATCCATGTAGGTTTGCCGTGGGCCGATTATGAAGCTCGAGAGATCCAACTTCGACACCTCGAAGTCAACAGAAATTTTTTCCAACAGACCCTCGAGCTCCATTATAGTCAACCGTTCTTCGTCTTGGATTTCTTCAATTTCTTCTGGTTGGATTTTAACTTTCCGTGCGCAGGAAGCATTATGATACAAGCAGGTATGAGTGAGACCCAAACTCGAGAAGGTGATTGAACGAAGAATGGTAGCACTCAGGTGTTTTTTATAGTGCCCAGTCGGCCTCTCATAACATCTGCCTAGCACAACAGCCAAAAAGTCTGCAAGAAGCTGGCAGTAAAAATTTCTGGCATCAAATGAATCCCTATGGCAATACCCAGCCAGAAGGTCATTGAGGGGGTAGTGCCCATCCAAAGAACATATGCATTTGCGGGAATCTCGGCTATTGTCAAAGAAAATAATCTTCAACAAAGCAATTGAGCTTTTGCTCAAGGATTGAATTTCTTGGCGAAATATTGATCGTTCATGCCACCTTGATCTTATGAGAATCGCCAACTTAGATCCAGTTGTCGATCCAACATCATGCAGAGCCTTTCCACTCAAGATTTCGTGATGACAATCATCATCTTTATTGATCAACCAAATCGCCGTCTGGAGGTACTGCTCTAGATCGCCTTTGTATTTGTAATAATCGCCTCGCAGCCTTGATTAAAAATTATCGCCAGCACTATCGACGTGGTTCACGTCTCTGAAACCAGCTTCGTACAGCTTGTCTGCTAATTTCAAATCGTAACCAAAACAGTCAAAAACTGACCACGGCTCATGCTCCGGGGGAATTTCTAGATCCACGGATGCTGCGCAAAGTAGATTGTGTGCCTCATAAGCATGCACGTTGAGGAGAGTGTCGGGCCTGATATTTAACTGCCAAGTAACATCTTTTGGTAAATACTTCAGCGCCAGATTCTGTAAATGCTGCCGGCGTTCGAGAAGTGCATTGAAAATAAGTGCTTTAATGGTCGGATCGGGATGAGATTTGACAGCAACCAAGTCATCTTTTCCAATACAACATCTGTGGTCATTGAGCACTAATATCACGCTTTCCTTGCAGTGTGCATAACATGCCGCAGCGAGTAAGCCGTCGATTGGTGCATGCCTAGATTGAAGAAGTAAAGCAAGAGCGAGTGGTCAGCGAACATAACGATCGATCTCATCGTAAATATCATTATCCATTCTCAACTTGGCGGTCAAAAATTCCATTGATCGATACAAAAGAGGCTGCAGTGTTTCTCGCGGGCTGATGTCATCTAGAATCATGTCAAGTTCCATTTCTTTTTATGTCTAATAGGTCGATTCTTACCCCAAATTCCCTTTTCATCAGCTAAGTTCCAAATTACGTTGAGAGCAGAAAAACTTCGGAGTCTATTATGTCCCAATCGAAAAGGTGATCTGAGGCTGGGGATTCTCTCTTCACGGGAACTGTTATCGTCGGGACCGGTGGACTTTGGGCTAATACCTAGGTATGAGCCCCAAACTTTAATATGTCTGAACATATATCAATCCCCATCTGTCGTCTATCCTCTCCAAAAAGGGGTAGACAGTGTATCAACCTATCAACAGGAGTGAATCCATTGTAATTGGCTTGATCGAGAGATAATCCATCCCATAGAATGCTGTCGATAAATGAACGCCAGGTAAGCCACGACCGGCTGTCCCACGGACGCTTCCAAAGTGGCCATTCTATTACAACCTGCAGATTTCATCAGTGCAAGCTCATGTTTAAACTCCACACTGTTTGCGGGAGGAAAGTGAACCTAGTTTGTCTTCTGATTCACTGAGCAAGTCCCTACTTACGTCTAGAATTGTTTCGCCGTGGACCGTTTGATCAGACAGTGAGCCTCTGCCCTCACGGACAATCTCAAATAGTTGTCTCTGGGCATCATGAATAATACCAGAGATGTCTCGAGCGCACAATTTATATCCTACGCTCCGCAAAGCAAGGAATATCTCAGAATCCCGTGGCACAGTGGCTCGAAATTCGAGCCTAGGGCTGATGGAGAAGCCCCCTGCTCCTTTCGTACTCCAAAAGGAAGCCACGAGTGATAGGCGCACAGTCCAATTGCAAAAGACCCGATGGTTGAGTAATGTTATCACCCTCTTGCTTTCACCATGAAGCTCACATGTTGAGCTGTTTATTCGCGCTCTTCCCGTGTGTGCAGTGCGCGCTTGAGAGACACACGAACATTGCTTTGAGCGACGAAGTCGCGGTACAATGACTATATCACGATCGTCCAATTGCTCGTTTAGAGCCTTTTCGTGCTCGAGTGCAGATTGAAGTAGATGCGGCCCAGGGGTTGATCGGGCCCCGGCATGGGTATTGCCGACTTGCTTTGCGATTGCTTAGTAGAAGCTTTGAAGGTAGCACTCATAAGTATAGAATAGGGAATCCTTACCAGTTGCATTAGATGATGCTCTATGGTCTCCAGCCTGCTCTCGATAAATAAGGTCCCGCGACCAGGCTGATTATCGATACTGGATATCTGGTCGGTATCGGTGACGTTCGAAGCCAATTCTGTGAGTATTGGGCTTTTCCGCTTTTGGCTTGGGTTGACCATAGCCCTAAAAGACTTGATCAGTAAAAATAATTGGGCTATTCACCATTTGTTCTCACAGAGTCAAAATATGAAGCGAGGTGTTCAGGCCATCTTGCAACCATTTCAGGGTCTCTAGAACCGTCACAAGGGTGTCACGCTTGAAAGGATACAGCATCCTGTTGATTTGAAACTTGGAGCTTAAAAAGCTCAAGTTCGATGGAGAGCCTTTGCATTTGTACAGAAATTTTTGCAATCTTTCTAATCCTTCTTCACAATTGAAGATGCAGTCAAGTGCGACAGCTCCCTGGCGGGTTGCTAAGATGGAAGACGAAGCTTGAGCGTCACCAACGACCTCTTTTAAAGCTTTCAGAATACTGTTGAAGCTCTATGCTCTTAGCGATACATCTTTTATCTGCTCATCATACGCTTCAAATGAGTCGTAACAAGCCAGTAGACCCTGGCAAACTGAAATGCCCAAGGAAATGACTTCGACCGCACTCCCGGTCACGGAGAAGGGATCTGCCATGAAGAGCTCCGATAGACGAGTATTGACTCACTTTCGAAGTGGTAGAGATTGATGAGTGAGATTTGAGACCGATAGCTATATTTCAATGAGGGGGTCAGCTGGGCTCTTGTAAATGAAGCCTAGCCGCCGGTGGGTGCCAGCACATCATGCCGGACTGGCGGGGGGTATGCATGCTTGAGCCAGTAGAAATGCTAGCACTGGCCTTCTAAACCCTGCTGCTTATTTCACAGCCTCGAAGGCAGACGAGGCAACTAGGAAAAGAAAGAAAAGAAAGAAAAGAAAGCCCAACTGCGGCTGTGAAAAGCGACCAATCAGGACCAATTTTGGAAACATAGCCACCAACTAACTACAAATGTATTGGGTATACGAGATTGATAAGCTCAGAATGGCCTATTATAACCTTGGAAATTGTGAAACTGAATTCATGTTCTGAATTTTTGCATTTTGCATGATATGTTGAAAATCAAGCTCATGCATCCAAGCACTTAAACCAAGTTGCGAAATAATAAAAAACCAATATGTACAAGTGCAACCATCTTCGCTCTGTTCAAGGCATACATGTAAGGGACATAAAAATGGGCATCAAACTAAAAATATCAAAAAACCACCCGCTCATGGACGGTGGAACTTGCTCTCAACCCAGGGCATACCGACAACCTTCGCCTGGCGCACCTTGCTACGAACCTTCACGCCAACCTCTGTGCCCTTCTTGTGGAAGCCTGTGTTGACGTAGGCCATGGCAATGTTGGTACCGCCGAGCGAGGGGCTGGGCAGACCGGATGTGACAATGCCAATCTCGACGGGGTTGGCTGGGTCAGAGAGATCGAGGACGGCGGAGCCCTCACGGGCAGGAGAGCCCTTTTCGACGGTCAGACCGATACGGCGCTGGGGGATGGTCTTGGGGCTGGCGAGTTGGGGAATGATGACTGAGGCGCCGTTGAAGGTTGCGGTGGCGGCGTCGCGGCGGTCTTTGCCGACGACCCAGCCCAGAGCTGCAGCGGGTGGGGTCTGGGCGGTGGTGATGTCGTGGCCGTACAGACACATACCGGCTTCGAGACGGAGGGAGTCACGAGCGGCGAGACCGGCGAGGCGGACGGTGTTGGTGTCCTTGAGGAGCAGGTCAATGACTTGCTGGGGGAGGGCGGCAGAGGCGGCTGTGGGGATGGAGATCTCAAAGCCGTCCTCGCCGGTGTATCCAGTTCGAGAGATCAGGAGAGGCTCAGCGCTGGCACTACCGTCAGGGAGGGTAATGTGCAGGTCACGGCAGTTGCCGAAGTAGAGGGTGCTCAAGTCGGTCTGTTCCGCAGAAGCGTTGGTGGAGCTGATAAGAGGCTGGAGGGCGCTGGCGGCCTTGGGACCTTGCAGAGCAATCAGGGCGCGGTCCTCGAGAATGTCCCACTTGATGCTGTCGGCGCCGTTCTTGGAGCGGTAGGCCTCGATCTCGGCCTTCAGGAAGGCAAGGTCCTCAGTGCGGCGGCCGGCGTTGGTGACGAAATAGAAGTTGTCTTCGCCACGGCGGGTGATAACAGTGTCATCGTAGATACCACCGGTTCCGTCCTCAAGAAGACAAGAGAGAGTAGAGGTGTTGGGAGCAAGCTTGTCGAGAGAGGATGGGGTAACCTTCATGAGCAGTTCAAGGGCGCCGGGGCCGCTCAGGTGGTGCTGGACCCTATGACATTTGTTAGAAGCCATTGATAGACACGACAAGCCCATGGTGAACTTACATATGGCTGACATCAAAGATACTAGCCTTCTCACGAGTCCAAGCATGGCTCTCCACATGGCTCAAGTCGGCGTATTGCAAGGGCATAGAGTACCCAGCAAAAGGCACCATCTTAGCGCCATGGGCCTCGTGCAAGTCAAACAGCTGAGTCTTGCGCAGCGGCTCGCTAGAGCTAGACGCATAACGCACAGCCTGGACCTTTGCCTGCGCAATTCCAGCCGGTGTAGCAACTCTAGCCTTGGGGATGCGGGCAGCTGGCCGCACCGAGGCAGTCGATAACTCCCGCCGCAACACTGTGGAGCTGATAGAAGCGCGGGGTGTGTGGAGGGCGGCCGCTCTCGCAGCGACAAGGTCGACACCTCTCGTCAGATTCCGAATGCTAGCCATTGTGTCTCAATTCTGTATGAGAAAGGAATTGCTAGAAGAGAAGGACAACAGAGTAAAAAAGGGCCCCCGAGAGGACCCTCCTCGGAGAACGTGGGCGGAAAAGTCACGTGGAGATAGGAACAAGAGCTGCTTTCCCGATCCGGTAAAGTCCATCGTGCGGTCTGGTAGAAGCGCTGCTCTGCGCGGGGATGGATGGAAAAGTTGCTGTGCTTGGTACTGTGCTGTTTCAAGGGTCTAAATATGGAGGAGGTAGAGCGCCTTACACATTTTCCTGAGCACTTAGATACCAGGAGTCGTTCTACTCGCGTGCAAGTGTGGGAAACTAGAGAAGTGTGGGACAATAATTGCTCCTGAAATTGTTTGCGCAGGAGGCGCGGTTCAATTAAGTGGTCTCATCTAATTGAGAGCCGCAGATGTACGAAGTATGAGAAGCCGGTGCGCAACGACACCGGAAGCCACAACATAGGAACCTATTCCGGTCCAAAGATTATAAACAAGTTGAGAGTATAATAAACAATTAACGCGAAAAGAGGTATTCAAATGCAAGCCACAGCCATAATCGAATCCAAAGCAGGTAGAGCATGATTTCGTTTCCTGGTAAGCCAAAAACAAATGCAAGCAGGTTTGGTACTTCAGTCGTTCAAGATTGTTGGAGATCAATCATGATTGATTCGAGTGGTTTGTCGAGATGCAGGAGCTATAAAATATGACGGAAAGTATGATATGGCATGAAGAAAGTAGTGACTCGAATGTCCGCCCGGCGGATTTCGAGTTTAGAGGGAACTGCCCTTGCAAGAAAAGACTCCGCCAACCTCGCCAGCGGCATAGCTGAGAAGGACCGACTCAATCGAGGCCTAGAAAGCCATGTTAGTAAAGATTGATAATTTGCATATCGAGGTATTACTTACGTATGTGCCCACGGAAACAAAGTAGACACCTATCAGGATAATGAAAATGTTGATGCCAAGTTCAATGTAGCCACGGATGCCGCCCTTCTTCCAGAAGTCGGAGCCGTAGTCCTCCTGCTTCATGCGGATGTACGCAACACCCCAGAAGATGAAACCAAAGAAGGAGTCAAACAGGGAACTGAGAATAGACTCAAGATCGGAGAAGAAGGGAATGACTTCGGCAACGATGAAAGCAATCACCCAGAGGACCACGAGGATACCAGCCCATGAAGCCCAACCAACGACAGTGTTGTTGGTCTTGTGGCGGGTGCCATCGAAGATATTGAAAAAGACGAATCGAGCGGTGACAGATGCGTACAGCACACCGAGGAAAATGAGGGTGGGAATCATGAAGGAGAAAGCAACCTTCTTCTCGACGGTGTCCGCAATGGATCCGAAAGCGGGCGAAGTCATGTATGTAGTCTGAGCACCAGTGTATGCATAAATAATAGCACCGACCAAACTGTACAAGATAACCTGGGCAATAGTCACGGATGTCACAGCCTTCCAGAAGTCGCGAGGCTCCTTCATCTCAGCAATGAAACTGGGAAGAGTGATTTGACCAATGAAGGTGTAACTAATGTTGAGGAAAGCGCCCATTCCGCTCACGAAGGTGGTGCCGGCCAGCGGAATAGCGGAGACAATGGGCGGGTTGGATGGGTCGTAGTCGGGAGGATGAGCCTGTCTTGCGACGAAAATCATGGACAGCAAGACTGAGATGAAAGTGAAGAATGCCGAGGCGGTCGCAATGTGGCTGAGAACGTCGAATGTACGGGGCAGCGACACGAAGAACGAAATAGCGGCGACAATAACGGAGAAGACGACACTGCAGACGCCGGCGCCGCCATCGGTCATAGTGTTTAGGTAGGTCGCACCGACCACGCAGTGCAGACCTTGAATGAAGGTGTTGTTCAAAACGAACATGACGGCGGTGGCCCACCATGCAATCTTGGAGTCCCAGAACAGGTACTGGCCGATGTCACAGACATCACGAAGTTCGGGGTGACGCAGACAGAAACGCCTGTGGAGACTCGGGTTAGTATGCGATCGGGCCCTTCGCATGGATGACGACATACCAAATGAGCAATGAAGTATACAACACAACCGCTGAGATAAAGATGGTGAAGATGATAGCAGGAACCATTCCCAGGACAGCGTATGACTGAGGGAAGGACATCATGGCCAGACAAATGTACTCTGAGAACAAGAGAGCGGCAGTCTGAGATATTGTTAGCAATAGGAATCTTGGGACAACAAATTTGCAGATGATCCTCTATTCTTCCAATTCTGTTCATGCGTCTGTTATTTTTGCCCTCTCATTGCGGTCTTCATTCTCTTGCCATGGCCACCCTTATATAGGGCGATGGGGTGGGCTTCCATAGCCGCAGCCGGCCGCAGACGAGCACTCCAAGACATAGAAGAATAGAGAACCGGAAGAAAATCAGAGCAATCAATTACCTTTTGCCAGCTGCAAGTACGGTACTTAATACCATTCTCAGCCTCCATCTCAATTTGGCGACCAATTCGGGCGCCAGTGGAGTTGGAGTCGATATGGTCCAGGCCCTCGACATCCTTGACCTTCGGGTCATGGTCATACTTGTCGCTCATCTTGGGAGTGCGATCGGAGTCGCTCGAGCGAGCATCGACTGGGGTGGAGTCTTCTGGTCGAGCCATTTTGATCTTAACGAGCGGGCAAACCGCGCTTGACGATACTCAGTTGAGTAGAAAGAAACGGATTCGGACAGCCTCTGCATAAAACTGGTGCTAATTGGGACTTGGGTAGACCTGGGCGCAGGCAGTACTGGGGTAAAAGTTGAAGAGGGCGTAGGCGTAAAGTTGGTGCTTTAGGGAGCGTGGGCGACACAGTTTGGTCTTGTCGTTCTTGGCTTGGGGGGCGATAATACCGAGGCAGGCACGGCTTAGGGGCGAGCTACAGAACCCAGATAGTCAACGGCGGGGTGCAAGCAGTTGAGACTACACGGTCTGGCGAGGGCGGTTTTTAAAGGGAAAATGCAAGAACCAGAAAAAGCAAACGGAGAGAAATCTCTACAAAGCTTAAGGAAAAGCCGAATTAAAAAAAAGCAGCCCAGAGAGACAGGATGACCAAGATGGTATCTTAGGTATCCCAGGTATCTGGTATACCAGGATCGCCATCTTGCGGGCACAGGCTGCAGGAAACGGCGGTAATTCTGGTTCTGGGGAATACCTGGCCGTGCTGGAACGGGGGCTCCACTGCATCCACCGCATCCACTCGCCGCGCCGGAAAAAGATTAAGCAAGAAAAAGTCGATCCGGGCGCACTAAACATGACGTGCTACATGCCTGGGCAGCCGCAAGCCATCCTGATTGATGTGTTCAATCGGACCCCAGAGGGCTGCAGCCACCGCGCCAACCGAAGTCAAACAGGCGGGACAGCAGCCACAGGCTTAAACTTACGATCGGACCGCTTTGGCTCCCGTGGACTGTATGTACTCCGTACTCAGTACTATCTATCGCAGGGACCTTGACTCAGTCTGAATCTGCCCTTTATCTCTGAATCTGCGCTCTGTTCACTTTCAATTAAATGGCCAGGCTTTAGTGGCCAATGTCAGACTCGTTATCAGACCCCGGGCACTGCATGTCAGCCACTGTACTTGCATTTCGCGACGACCGCGTACTCCGTACTCCACACTCCACACGAGAAGGATTCTTAGTCCCCAGGATCATGTGCAGTCTCCAGAGAGCCCCTACACTCACTCACACGGGAGCGACGCAGCATGATGGAGTCCAGGATCAATTCGATTTCGCCCGCATATCATATCGAGTCCGTTGAGGTACGGCTTGCCCGAGGTGGACCGGCGGTTCCACCCCGCAAGCAGCGGCCGAATGAACGGCCCCATAAGATACAGGATCTCCCAGTTGGGATCAGACTTGCAACAGCAGCGCCCGGAAACATGGGTGGGCTGTGCTGTGGCCTTTTTCCCCGCCGCTGATTCGATCGCCCTCGTCATGCTCCGCATGCGGAACGACGGAGCCCTAAGAGCGACACGGGCGTAATGTTCTTCTGGAGGCTATTGGCGGGATGCCTCCCAGGGCCATTCTGTTATCGGTTGATCGCGGGCCAAGGATTCCAGGCCATTGAGGCTAGAAGGAGAGAGGAAATCGAGTCCTGCAATGATAAGAAGCAAGCAGCTTCAGGGCAGTATCGCCGTGACCGTCCGTACCCAAGACACGCCACGTGCAGATGACTCATCACTCTAAAGCGCCCGTTGCTGGCCTTAATTCAGCCTTGATGCCTGAACGCGCTCGGGCCCCTGCGCCCATGTGAGCAGGTCCTCGCGGCCCCAAGCGCAATTACTCTTATTGTGTACGACCGCATAACTTCTGTGCACTCAGGGACATCAGAGACACATAAATTACTGGCATCGACATCATCACCGCCAGTCTGTTGCCACAGGCAAACCATGGCATAGTTCGCCCGACGATTCCTGGCCGCGGGCCTCGACTTTCGGCCGCCATTCTTCCCGCTCTTGCGTGCTTGATAGCTATGATGGCCTCATACGGAACCCACCTTCTCGTCCAAATAAACCGGCTCTTTCTTGCGCGATGGCCGCAAAATCGACCCATGGGCCCGAGCCCCCAACAGGATCACTTGCAGCTCGCTCATTTCCGTGTTGATCTGGTACCCCTGACAGTTCTCGCCGAGAACCCTGTGGCACCAGCCTGCATGCTTGTTGTGTTTCTAGAAACGCCGCGCCGGGTGTGCCGCCGCGTGGCGGATTGGCGCTGCGGGTTCCAGATTCACAAGTAAGATCGCGTCTGGAAAATGCGCGTTGGCCGTTTACTTCTTTGGGTATGCGGTGTTTACACGCGGTCATTTTGGGCACGAAGTACTAAAAATGGGGTCCTTTGGATATGAAGCTAATATCAAGTACGGAGTACGGATTCGAAGGAACTTTTATTTGCACAGGCTATTTTGGCCCTATATTTTAGTGGAATGAGTATGGGGCACCTCGAACGACGAAGGCAATAATCGCCTCGATTGTTGAGTGGTAAAATACCATGGATGTGAATCAGCTAACTTGATCATCCTTACCAGTCTCCATGAGAGATTTTAATCAGCTCACTTTGCATTCAGTACCTGGCAGTGGCTTTTACAAGCGCATCCTCTTTAAAAGTTGACTCTGCAGAATCGGAATCAACAATAGGTACAAGAAAGTCGGGTCTGCCATGGCGTCGTCTAGGGGCACCGGGACGTACCCGAAGAACATGCTCCATATTTATCAGCTCATTCGCACACTAATTGTTTAGGAAAGGCTCATCAGACGAAAAGCTCAAAAGAAGAGTTTGTTGACATGGGCAGTAATTTCGCCTAATCTTAGAAACGACGGCGGGTTGATGGCAATATCAATTTCGCCCCAGATCAACATCGCGCCTTTACTTACTTTATTACGAAGATCAAGGGCCATTTTTTGAATTTCGAACAAAATTTGCAAAGAATTTAATTGCATTCAATCAATTCCAGAAAATGCATCGAAATACAATACGAGGTACATGATGAAGGGCCAGATCTCTAGCCCCTTTAGATACAAAGGTAGGAAAATTATTGCAAGATAACAGACAAATTGCCCATAACGCCACAGGGAGTATGGAATGCACAGTAAAATGTAGGCGAAACAGTACTTTTGATGGGAATGAAGAAGTAGTATATGCAGAAAATAAGACATGCCATAGACACGATCTACATGCCCTCGTCTTCGTCGCCAAGGAGAGCCGCGTAGTCGTCCGCCGAGGCAAAAGTGGGCAGGTGCTTGAGCTTGCGGCGCTTCTTGCCCTCTGAAGGGTCTGCCTTTGCTGTGGGAAGCTCCACTCCGCCCAGCTCCATATCGGAGGGCAGGTCCTCGTCGCTGTCCAGGAAAGCATCGTCATCGGAGACGTCCATGTCGAAGTCATCATCTTCGTCCTCTGGCTCGTCTTGCTTGCCCTTCTTGGATGCCTTCTTAGGAGCTGCGGCAGGGGCCTCGGGCTCGTCGCTGAAGTCGGCGAAATCGTCCTCTCCTCCTTCCACATCGCTCGGTGCGTCTGACTCGTCGTTGAATATAACATCGTCGCCGCCTTCACCTTCTTCCTCGTCTTCGGAGTCGCCATAAGCAGATGCAAGATCATCCATGTCGAGATCGTCGTCGCTGTCTCCAGCATCCAATTCAGGCCGAGAGTCAACCAACGCCTTCCAGATCTCGGACTCGTTGTCACTAAGTCCATCGCCATCATCAATCTCCACATCTTCATCTTCATCATCACCGCCCTTGCTCTTCTTAACCTTAGCCTTATCCTTGTTAACACGGGTAAAGTACTCGTGGAAGAACACATCTTCCGCAGCCACCTCATCAGCCTTCTTCTTCCAGAAGCTCTCCGAGTTAAGCGGCATGTCCAGGTGCGCATGCTTGCCGGCGTCCACCAAGCGATCCGCAGCCTCACCACCAGCGAGAGGCTGCATGATAGAAGCACCGCGGGAAGCAGCACTAGCCTTGGGAGCACGGTACACGAATCGGTCGAGGAAGTGGGTAAGCGTGTGAATAGTCAAGTCGGGCTTGCCGCTCATGGGCTGGTGCTCCAAGAGACGACCCGCATTAAGCGAGACAGATGGGTGGAAGTGGGTGGTAAAAGGAAGAAGCTCCCAGAGACAGGACCTGTCAGCGTTGCTGTGCTCGGGATCACGCTTGCGCGGGTCGTAGGCATGCTCTTGTTTGGGCTTGTGTTGAACGACAGGTGTAGGCGCGGGAGCTTCGTCATCTTCGTCGGGGACGTCGCGGAAGACTTCCTCGTCGTCGCTGTCGTTGTCTTCGGGTTGGTCAAGGAGGGAAGTAAGGCCTGCAAAAGTCTTTTCAAGTTCGCGGATGAGGTAGAACACGCCGCAAACGAAAGATGGCTGGTGCATGTTGAGAACTTGGACAATGCGCTTAACGAAAGCCTTGACACGGCGGACGTTGAGGTCGTTCTTGAGGGACTTGAAGAGGAGGTTGAGGTACAGAGACTGCTTCGATGAGGTTGCGACGCGAGGGTCCAGTAGAGACTCGTAGAGAGTCCTGTAGAAACGGTCGCTGGCAATCTTGTGCGATGCAGTAAGCTGCTGGATCAACATGAGAGCTTGGATGCTCGTGTTGAAGTTGGAAGAGTGGGTGATGCGGAAGAGGGTGTCGATGTGCTTCGAGAGGCTGGAATTGTGTTAGTAAAATCGAAGACTGACCATGGAGCGTAGAACTTACCGATCGGAGTCAGAATCTGTGAAGGGGTATGCGCGGTTGACACCAGTCAAGACACCAGAAGTCAACTTCTCTCGCATTTCATCGGTCTGGGCTTCTCCCTTATCAGGCTGGCTCTTGCCCTTGTGGCCCTTGTGGCCGTGCTTCCCTTGGAATTTACCCTTGGGGGCTTGCTTGTCCGATGTTGGCTTCAGCAGAGTGACGAACAGGCCGAAGTAGATGTCCAACAGCTGCGCAGCGACCTTCTCTTCCCTTGAGCTGAGAACAGTCTGGTTGAGTGTAATGATAGCATAATATTTAGCATGCTGACTCTGACCGGGTCGGAAGAGCAGCTCTTCGACAGCCTTGATGATCAATGGCTTCATCAGAGGATGAGACTGCTGGATTTGGAGCAAAAGGTATGAAGAGCGTGATGCGATTTTCTTTCCGGGGTCACCAAGCTTGTTGACCAAAAGTCGGAGCAAGTTCGCTTCCTGCTCTGGCTTCTCCTTGAGAAGCTCGTAAACATAACTGACAGCGCGAGATCGCGAGAACTCGATCTCGTCATTGCACCAAATTTCCAGAACCTTCAAGACTTCGAAGAACTGCTCCTTGACGAAGTCTTCGAAAGCCCATGTGATCAGGTGGCTCTTCTGCAGACCACCTGGAAGGGGATCACGCTCGTTCCAGCGGCCACCGGCGCCCTGGAAAGCGGCGACGAGCGATGGCTGGTTGGCGAATGATCTGAGTCGGCGGTCACTTGGCAATAGAGTACCCTGTGAGAACATGTCCTTCAATGAGCGCAAAACTTCGACAGCTTGAGCACGGCTGCGTTTCTTTCCAAGGCCAATAAGCGTCTCCAAGGACTTCGTGTTGTGCAGAGGCGACTCTTGAACGGCAAGTGTCAGGGCTGAAATTTTATCGCTCAAAGTACCAGACGTCATGATAGTGGCATAGAATTTGTGCGATGAAGTTGATGCGGTCTTCTGTGCCTCCGCATACTGGTCATTCTCCTCCTGGAGCATAGTCTTGGCCAGTTCGTGGATTCGATCAATCAAGTGACGGGGGAGAGCGTTGATCTGCTTTGCGCCTTTGACAGGCGGGAGAGGAATTGAGTACCAGTCGGATCGAGGGAGAATAGCCTATTGATAATCCTCGAGTTAGAGCAGATCAAAAGTATTTTGTATAAGAAGTCAACTTACGAGCTTTGCGTATTCTTTGGGGACATGAACAGTTTCAGGCGCATCCGACTTAGCTGCCTTGGCTTTGGGGGCTTCTTCAATGTCGGAAATCTCAGATTCTTGCCCTGCGTCGCTTTGTTGGTCGTCACTGATGTCGACATCCTCGGCGTCTTCTTCGTCCTGCTCTTCCTCGACATCATCGTCCCCAAGATCCTCAGGCACAACATGACCAGCGGCCTCCAGCATTTTTGAGAGCTCTTTTCGTAGATCATCTTCCCCGCTCTTGGCTGCAATGCCCTCGACCTCGGCCTCAGAGTCAACTCCATCAAGAAGATCAAGGTCGTCCTCTGTACCACCCAAGGCGAAAATTTCCTGGCGCAAAGTATCCTGGTCCTGTCCCTTCTTTCCAGCGTTTCCAGCCTTGGCCGATTTGTCCTTCTCCTCACGAGCAATCACATCGCCATTGCGGTCCCGCTTCTTGCCCTGCGCAGAGTCTTGCTTCTTCCCGCCCTTAGCCGGGGATTCCTTGCCCTTGATCGGGGTCGATGCGACGGCCGGTGCAGGGTTCTTGTCGTTCTTCTTCGATTTCCCCTTGCCAGAGTTCTGATCCTTCAAGCGCTGCTCAATTTTTTGTCGGAGACCAGCGAAGGCGCTCTCGTCGATATTAGGCACGTCCGAGGCAGCCGGGGTGTTGGAAACTGCATTGGCACCGTCTTTAAGCGCCTCGTTAGCGTCAGACGAACGCTTTGTCTTCCCTTTACCCATAGTGGCCGTGTATTGGGTTGCGGGTGTTTTTTGGACTAAGAGAAAATTGGACGGAGAAATCTTTTGCGGCAGCCCGTTATCAGGACGCTCGGGCCACCAGATAAGGATTGCTTCCTCATCGCGGCGACGGTTTCCCGACTGTCTTGTTTAACGCGGCTTGTTGAGCAGTCTTTCGAAAAGGACTGGTTTTCGGGGGACTGGAAATGATATCTTCACTAGGGACCCGTCGTTTGTCCGGCCTGCGGCGGGTGTCGGGGCTGCGTGTCCAGCAATGCGGACTACATGTACGCGTCTAGAGCCGAAGGCATCGCATGATGAAGTGCTGATCAATTGCAGTATGATGGTCGGAATCGTGTGTCGAACTTCTGGATTCCCACCGGTGGAATCTCAAAAAAGGCCAATGATGGGAGAATTGGTATGTATTGCCATCTGGAGGCAGATTGATGCATATGTTGACGTTGTAATAGAGGATGCAAACGACCTCTTAGTTAGAGGCGGCTTCTTGAGACAGGTAAGACTCTGCGTTAATAGTACATTTCATGTCATACTTATCAGATTCAGGCTTACTCTGGAGTCTTTCATCTTCTTCCCCTTGGCTTGCGCGTCCAAGAAAAACTAGAAGGTCTCATTGACAAGCATATGCGTTCATTAGGTGAGTATAGTACGTATATCCAAGAATTCTATGCTCACAATTAATCAGGCGCATCTAAGGTATCGTTGTCTTCGATATCTTCTCAGGATCTATGGGAAAAGTCGGGAAGACTGAGTGAGAACTCGGAAGTCTTTCGATTCCATGATCGCAAGGAAGCGCGATTTCTCTTGGCTCCGACTCACGAGGAGGAAATTACCACTCTTGTCGGGGGTCTGACCACATCGTATAAGAATCTTCCTCTGAGGCTGTATCAAATATGTGAGTACTAGTCTCTCGCAGTCATACTTGGGTCTCTAACGTCTTCCAGCAAGGAAATACCGCGATGAACCACGCCCACGACAGGGCCTGCTCCGTGGACGAGAGTTTATTATGAAAGATCTTTACACTTTTGACTACAATGTCTCCGAAGCATTGAAGACGTACCAGGCTGTCAAGCAAGCATATACCCAGCTATTCGACGAGCTAAAGGTTCCTTACCTTGTCGCTGCCGCGGATTCTGGAAATATGGGCGGCAGCCTTAGTCACGAGTACCATTTCATCAGTCCAAAAGGCGAGGATAGAGTCGTGAGCTGCTCTCACTGCGACCATGTATACAACGAGGAACTCGCCGATGGAAGGACCCACAACAAGAATGAGCTCGAGAATGCAAGTGTCCCAGGGTTTCAAACAGAAGAGGCGCTTGCTGAAGGGGGACCAACTATCTCGACTGGCATGTGGACAGCCATCTCCCATGATGGAAACACTCTGCTCCGGGGCTGGTACCCCAAATTCTCCATGCAGGATGGCTCTTTGGAGCCAGTAGAGCGCCATGTCAACTCTCACGCTGTGAAAGCAATTGCTACGGCTGCTGGCATTGATCTCGACCTGAGTGTAGAGAACCCGAAAGAGAAGTGGATCGCACATATCAAATCTCAATCGTCTTCAAGAAAGCCGCGGTTGCTGGACTTGTACGATTCGCAAGTGCGGGTGTACAAGCGTCCGCCATTGAGCGATCTTCTTGAGCAGGCTGGCTGCTCCGCCGAGGAGGTTGAATACTCGATGCTTGACCAATTCCCGGAAACTTCCAATAAGCTCAGTCTTGTACGGGTCCACGATGGGGATAAATGTGCTCAATGCTCTGAGGGCTCCCTAACTAGTAACCCTGCTGTTGAACTTGGCCACACATTCTATCTGGGTACACGATACAGCGATGTTCTGCAAGCTTCAGTATCTGTCAACTCATCCCTACTTGAGGATGCATCGTCTGCAGATGCGAAGTCGGGCAAGGAGCAGATCGTTCCAATGCAAATGGGCTGTCATGGAATTGGGGTGTCTCGTATGGTTTCCGCAGTTGCAAATCGTCTGGTAGATGCCAAAGGCTTGAATTGGCCGCGTGCAATTGCTCCATATGAAGTCGTTGTAGTCCCTGGTAAAGGGCTGGATGACATCGCTGAACTCGTCTACGACAGTCTATCTACTGCCTCCGTGCCTGTGGATGCGCTTCTGGATGATCGGGATAAGGGCATGGGCTGGAAGCTTGGGGATGCTGATCTCATTGGATATCCTATAATTGTGGTTGTGGGTAATGGCTGGAAGAAGAGCCAGACACTGGAGGTTCAGTGTCGACGCTTGGGGATTAAGGAAGATATTTCCGTGGACAGACTGACTGGATTTGTGGAGAGTCTTCTGTCTCAGCTCTGAGAAACTACGGAAATCCAGAGCTTGTACTTTTAGAGCATTTTGTAAAATAGAATGTACCAACATACTCATGGCCATGACGATGTGTTAGTATAGCATATGGCGCTAAACCCTAAAGAGCAACTCGGCTTCCCCCCACTTTCACTTCCGCCCGCATCGCCTTTGCTGCGCGCTTTCTGCTCCTGCTCGTCAACTCTCCATTGCTCGAGACATCATGTCCTCTCAGTCAGGCTCCGGTGGGCCTCCACCAGGCTCCAGTATGTTCAGTCCCGTCACCAGCCAAATTCACACCGACCGAACTCGACACCTCGAAGCCTTGCAAGTTTAATTTGGCTAACACAATCCTCCCACGAGGGGAACCCAACAGTCGACTTAGCCACCCTTTCCCTTCCACAATTGCGCGCCCTCCAATCCCGTCTCACATCTGAATTGGAGCATCTCACCTCCTCTCACACAAAGTTGCGCGCGGCGCAGGCCAAGTTCCGCGAATGTGTGCGTTCAATCACAGACGGAGTCACTGGTTCTGAAAAGCAAGGCACAAAGGGCCAAGATGAGATTCTTGTACCTCTTACGAGCTCGCTATATGTCAAAGGTCGATTGACGGACCGGGAAAAGGTCCTTGTGGATGTTGGTACAGGATTCTATGTTGAGAAGGTATGGAAACCGAGCCGCTTCTTTACTACTGAGGGATGGAATACTGATACCAAAGTGTTCAGACACCGGAAAAGGCCATCGCATTCTACAATGAAAAGGTGCAGGGCTTGGATGCCAACTTGCAAGAGGTAGAAAAGATTGTACAGGGCAAGAGCTCTCAGTTGCGGGTGACCGAGGAGGGTGAGTGCTCTCTATGCTTGACGACAGAAGAAGTACAAACTGACACTGCTATAAATAGTACTGCGACAAAAAATGCTCGCCGGTGAAGGTGCCCAAGGCTGATGGAATACTCACTCGAGAGTTGAAAAATGCGAGTGCTCTGATAGACCCACTCACCAAAACGAGTGGTAGCAATATTATATCACCGAAAAAAAATACTATGCCCTTGCATGAGGAATTTGCGAAGGCACTCTTTCTACTTCCCTTCTGGCCAACTCAAGATCTTGATAGAGTCTGCGCTGTACGATTCCACACCACTTATCATAATAGGAATGTAAAAGGCGATCGATTTCCACAACAATGCCAAAAACAAGTGGGACTTCCCGGGGCCAGCAATTGTCAGAGGTCAATCAATACCTTATATCATCGATGATGGACCGGTCTGTCCTCGTGGACACAAAACGAGTTGAAAGAGTAAGCAGCAAAATTACAAAGCAGAATCAGCAAATCCAAATAAGGTTAACGAAACAGCCTTGTGTGCAGCCTCCATAAATTCCCCCCAAAACCTCGCACGGCTCAAAACAACATCCCAAGATCAGCATCGAGCAGATTGGTAGAGCTCCGAGTCCCAGGGTCTATTCCTGATATCCTCTCATCTGTACCCAGAATGTCCGAAATGATACGGACAACCTCAATGAACTCTCGAAATCCACTTTCATCATCTGCGTCCACATCACTTTGCTCGGTCCCGACCGTTGGAGGGAAAAGACAAGCGAGTCCCTGGTAAGGACTTGGCGAACGTTGGCGCGTCTTCGAAACCAGTTGATTTCCCAGAAATTTGTTCCATGCTGGATCAAACAAGGAAGCTCCCCAGGATACTTTAGGCACCTTGCTCCAACCATCTTTCAATTTGATATAATGATCAAACCGGGCTAATTCGAGGACGTAGCTTGTTCCCTTGACTCGGAGTTGGATCGCCGATTTCTCGGTGATGCTCCTCACAAGAGTGTCATTCCGTAACTTGACCTTCATGAATGGCTTGGATCTCATGTTGTAGGATTTTATCAAGTTGCTAGGTATGATCGTATCGGGGATGCCACGAAGATCTGAATCAAGCTCTTTTGTATCAATAGTCTCAAAGTACTCGATGCCGCCTTGCCAGTCGGACCTGGAAATCATTAGAGCCAATCTGGATTAAATAAACACAAAAGGCTCACCCAGTGAAATTGATGACTCCGACTTGAAGTGCAAAATGTCGCTTGGTCATGCCTCCCTTCTCGTGGCCGTCTTTTAGCCATTGAATCTGAGTAGGAGCCATGGTGTCTGAATTCCCTTTGTAAAGCATTTCAAGATGAGTAGAAGAGCCGGATCTAGGGGCAAATTCGACTTCTATTGAGTAATCTGGAGTCATCGTTTCGATATCATGGAGTGTGTTCTGCGAATCAAATTGCTCGAGAATTTCCTCCGCTTGAATACATCGTGTGATCGGGTCAGGTTCACCCATTCTCAGGCTAAAGTACTATTAGTATTTTTCTGGCACTCCTGCTTTCTACTCACCCCGGGAGAAGCCGTCCTTTGGCCTTATCTTTGAGAATCATCTCTTGGAATTTATGAAAAAGATGACCATTCTGTGTCTTGTCCGGTGGCTGATACGTGTCATACACAAAGGTCCCAAAGTGTATGCGCATCCGAAGATGGCCCAGGAAAGGCTGTGACTTCATCAGAGCTTCTTTGAAGCTCTTCAAAATGCATTCATTGTTCTTCTGGAGCATTTTGTCATTGTCTTCTAGAAATTGATTGATTGTTGTGGGGTTTATTGTGTCGCCATAAAGAAAAGGGCGGGCGAAATCGAACTGTGCCTGCTTGAACAGGAGGATTCTGTTTCTCATTTCACCCATTGGGACTGGTTCAACGAGATACAATTTGACATCAATCTGGAGTTTTGATCCTGTAGTTTCCCGAAGTATTTGTAAGCGCTCCAAAATATTTGTCAAGTCATTTTCCTGGTAGCCCTGTACGAGGATGTAGTTTGAATCTTCATTGCAAAATTGAATTTTGATGTTGAATTCCTCGCGGATCGGATCAAACTTTTCTGACATCTTCTCAATGCCTTTCTCAATAGATGAACCTTTTATAGGCCACTCGAGGATGAACTTGTAAATTTAGATTAGCAAAATCAACCAAAGTTCTCAGTGTGGACTTTTTTCCAAACTTCGCGCACCTTTGGCTCGGACCCAGGTGGTTGCGGCGTAATTTGTACCCTGTTCCTTATCAATTCTTCCCGTACCAAGCCCTGCGACAGATCGAACTCTCCAGGGTGAATTTTTACCCATGCGTCCGAGTCATCTGTTCTAAATCTTGCTGGAGATTTTGACGATGTGGATGATGATACCGTCCTAATTAATTGCAAAAGTTGATATCTGGCTTGTTCAGCCTTCTGGTGCTCGCCCCAGATGTGCAGACACTATGTAGTTAGGGTTTGTGGGTCAAGGGGGGCTTTATGATTTGTATGAGAGGTCGTCACTTACTCTGTCACCATTTCGACTCGGCCTTATCCATGTACCTGTAGCAGTTCCTATTCTTTTCATGACTTCATTTCCAATCGTTGGGAATGACATGCCTTTGTTAATACCATCAATTCTCAGGAAACTAAAGGGATCTCTCAGTGTTGCGCTCGTACTTGGAGAATTTCGAGAAAAACATACTTAGGCTTGACAGAGCCGAATGTGGCTGGAAGTCGAACAATAGCTGTCGGGAATTAGTCAATGTCTGTCACCATAATAGTCATGTCCTACCATTTGGTTTCTTTCCTTCAAGCCAGCTTTTTTTGAGAAGATGGTGGGGGACTGGGATATGGGAAACAACTGGATGGTCATAAGAGACGGCATGTGGGGGTCGAATGAGTTGAGCTCGCGGTATAGACTGCATCTGGGAGGCTAAATGAGGTGAAGTGAGAGACCCAATTCGCTTCATATTAGGCATAACTATTTTGGTCACTCCACCTTCATTTTCAGTGTGTTTTGGCTGCTTTCCTGTGGAACATTCTTTCTCAGTTCCATTCTCATCTGGAGAATTTACCATCGACTCTGCTCCATAGCCTGGAAGAGCCCAGCCTAGCAAGTAAACAAAAGATGATGAGCAATTTTTAACGATTGATATGAATTTTCGGATATTGGCTCAGAAGAAATGTAAGTTTACCTGCGGCTCCCTCTTTTTCCCACCTGTAAGCAAGTCAGAGGAAGTTTACATGCTTTTCTCGATTCAACTCACGACATGTTGATGGTTCAATTTCACGATGAAATTGTTTCGGAACCGTTGAGCCTCAGCCTTCGAGTTTGTTCGGCAGCGAAATTGAATGTAGGAAATTTTAAAATTTGAAGATGATTGGCACTGGGTCTTTGTGGTGATGTAGGATGAGTTTATCACAAAGGGTACATCAGAATAATACCTGAAATCTGTCCGGGGAGAGGAAGGGGAGAAAAAAGGCCTTGAGGTCTGGGAGCCTTTTATGCTCGATGAAACAGATCTCTCCAATGGGAACAGTGCTAAAAATCTTCCACGAACGTCTGAATCAGGCCTGATTTCGCTAGGCTGCAAGTTAGACAATCTTAGATGTAAGTAGGTGAAAGATCCATCAAGACGATTGGGGCCTTCCGATGACTCTGCCATGACTTTCTAACGATTATCCAAGATTTAAAAGGCATTAATGTGAAGAGCGTCAGAGGTAAGTAGCCTAATACCTCGCTGTTTGTGGTTTGCCGGTGATCTTAATTATGCATCACAGTAATTTAACTATGGTGACTAACTAACTTGGGACGAGTATAGATCTCTTTCCCGTGATTGGCCAAGAGAGCCAGTTCACGAGCTAAACCAAATCGGGCATAAAGTGGACAACGCGTCTTCGCACGCGCCCCATGATTTTTACCCTTGCCAACCGGTTCACCCCTTCAAGTACTTCAACAACTCGAAGATGTCAAGAGACGCAGAGACATCCAGCGAGTCGGAGGATCAGCGCGACTCCAAGGCCACGGCCCGACAACGGAAACGCACCCAACAATGGATGACGAAAGGCGCGCTAGTCCGCGAAGACTCCGACGATGAGCTGGGCGACGAGGACTTGCCGTGGGATTGGATCTATGAAGAGACACCACAAGCAGGAGGCGATGCGGAAGATAAAAAAGAGGAATCAGAGAAATCATCCCGGCGTCGGAGATCCTCACGCCCAGCGCAGAAGAAGCGCGCCATCATCGGGGCCCGCATGGGATCTTTCGAATGCAGGGTCGGCCAGATAGTGCTCTTGAAATCCCCAGAGCCCGGGAAGGACTGGGTCGGTATAGTTACAGAGTTTCTGGAAGAGGAGGACGATGAAGAAGAAGGAGGGGTGCTAAAGTCAGCTCGCATCATGTGGTTTGCTTCGCCGGACGAGTTTCTATCAACCAGGAACAAGCGCAGAGCGGACGCCTTGCCAAATGAGCAATACCTGACCGCCGATTTCAATACGAATCCCCTCTCTTCGATCAATGGAAAGGGTGTAGTGATGTCAAAAGATGCATTCTACGCAGCATATCCCAACGGTGCTCCTCCGAAGGACAAAGCTCAGTTGGCCGAATACAACAAATGCATCGTGTGTCGACGAGGAGTAAGCCAGGTGCAAGGACGGTACACAGACGAGTTTGTGTGGGAAGATTTCTATGACGAGAACAATATCTTTGAACTTATCAATATGCTCAAAGAGAATTTGAAGGCAGCCCGGAAGCGCAAAAATGTTGATAGTGATGTGAGTGAACACCATATCACGCTAGCTCTGGATATCCACTAACGATGATTCCTTTTTAGTACGTGAATGTCAAAGACGAAGAGCCAACAACACCAAGGAAAAGACAGCGAATGGCCACGAATGCAACACCGAAGACTCAGCGTAAAAAGGCCCTGACAACACCATCTCATAAGAGGTAATTTCACTGCACATAAGATTGCCGTAAGACACAAACTAATTGACCTTGATGAAGGATTGTCGTCAAAAAGCCTCTTGAATTCACACCTCTTGGCACTCGCGTGCTATCGCCAACCCATTTTGCCTCCCCATACAAACAGGCCCGCAACCTCTTGCATGTCTCGACGGTGCCTGAGAGTCTACCCTGTCGCAAAACAGAATTTAATACGGTTTATAACCATCTTAGCGCCGCTATTATGGAGGGAACTGGAGCATGTATTTACATCTCAGGTACCCCAGGAACTGGAAAGACAGCAACAGTCCGAGAGGTGGTTGCCCAGCTCAACGCCGCTGTTCTGACCGAAGAGATGGACGATTTCATATTCGTCGAAATCAACGGAATGAAAGTGACCGACCCACATCAATCCTACTCTTTGCTTTGGGAGGCTCTCAAAGGCGATCGAGTATCCCCATCACATGCTCTAGACCTCTTGGAGCAAGAATTTTCCCATCCTTCACCACGCCGTGTTTCGTGTGTTGTACTAATGGACGAACTTGACCAATTGGTAACAAAAAACCAATCTGTCATGTACAATTTCTTCAATTGGCCAGCACTCAGATACTCACGACTCATCGTTCTAGCGGTGGCTAATACTATGGATCTTCCGGAGCGGACCCTAAGCAACAAGATCTCCAGTCGTCTTGGCCTAACCCGTATCACCTTCCCCGGCTACAAACACACTGATTTAATAGAAATTATCGGCACTCGTCTTGCAAACGTTCCAGGGAATATTGTCGATCCAGATGCTGTCCAATTTGCGAGTCGAAAAGTTGCTGCTGTCAGCGGTGACGCTCGACGTGCATTAGATATCTGCCGTCGTGCTGTTGAAATCGCTGAAGAGGAGGCCGACGAAGCTGGAGCTGCAAACCCCGCCACCGCAGACGATGAACCAGATGCTCTTCCTCCCACGCCCAGCAAAACCCCTGCCCGGAAAAATAAAGTCGCCACTGATAAACCACCAGCCGACCCCTCTGCTCCAAAGCTCCCGGGGAAAGGGCAGCCTGGACGTGTCACAATCGCCACGATAAAGCAAGCTATCCAGGAGGCTACTTCAACCCCATTGCAGCAAGCTTTGCGCTGTCTGCCATTATCAGGGAAGCTCTTCCTCGCGGCGCTACTTGCACGAGTCCAGCGAACGGGGATTATGGAATCCACGTTCGGCGATGTACTCGATGAGGCACGCCGCATCGCCGATGGTGCAATTGCGGTTTCAAACAAGGCTGGTGTAGGAGCAAAGGATTTCCTACTTGAGGGCGGTGCCACCTCTCGAGTCAGGGCTCTTGGCTTTGCATCTATGGAACTCATGAATGCTGGTATTTTGGCTCTAGAACAAGGCACTGGGACCAAACACTTCCTCGGTGGCTCTACTATCGCTACTCGTGGCGACCGGAGCGGTAAGATAAGACTAAGGATTACCCCCGAAGACGTGAAGCTGGCATTCCGAGAAGATGATGAGGCCAAGGGCTTCGGGTTGGGGGTTGATTCATGAAAACATGAAACTGTACTTTTACTGCATCCTGTGGAGTTGACTTGTGTAATATTTTCATGCTGCACCATACTCTAAGAGGCAATATAATTATACCCTTTCACGAGTACCTCTCGTGTCCTTATGATCTACGCTGTACAAACTTTGCACAACTAGGTACTTGGTCAAACAAATCAGTACGATCAACATTGGGAATTGCATTTAAAGAACTCTGCTCCTCTCTTGCAGCGCTAAATTTCGGCCAGACATCAAGGATTAAGCACAAGTGGGAGCATAAACGATTCCACATGGGCTGGTGCTCAATGTTATCACTTTTTGTGGTCGTCAATTCCTCTCGGGGGTGTTTTCTGCCTGTCTGTTGTCAGCATGGCGGTGTCATTGAATGATGACAGATGCAACTTAATTGTGATTCAGACTGACGAACCTTGATTTTTCTTCAGGGTGTGATGAAACTTGGGGAGTAGAAGTTGCTTTTTGAGGCATCGCCCGCGCGGGAAGTTGATCTCGATACACGATCCAAACGCCTCCGCTGTACGGAATGACAAGATTGCCCTTTTGACAGGTATAGGGAGGTTGTAGAGGCGGGCTTCTTCCATTGTCCTCTAATGATTCGAGAATATGTCGAAGCCTAATACCATTGGCATCCACGTGTTTTTGGTGTTGCGCCCAAGCTGCACTGTCGTCCCGGGATGGTTCATTATCAAGTAGCTCAAGGACTTGCTTAACTTGCAGGTCAAAATTCATCAGGATCCCCTCTGAGGCATGGGGATACCGATCGCGAATAATATCGGACATGATGGAAATATCTCTTCGCAATACCTAAGTGGGAATATTGATGGACCTTGGAAGCGGAGAAGAACGCGTAAAGATATGGGCATGCGAACTCTTTTATGTTTTGATTTAGCTGCCAGGTTTCGGATAGCTCACTGATACATTTCTGTGCTGAGTGATAACATAAACACCACGTTACAACCCATTGTTTTCCATTAAATACAAAGCTTGTTACAAAGAGGATATAGAAACAAAGGTGCTCGGTCATCAAATGAGGCACAAACGCCAAACTCCGCCACTGTGCTTGAGGTTAAACGAGGCCCAGGATGTCACATGGGAAAGAAGTATTAGAATTCTATTTTCAAGGTCTTTTGATAGTGAACGTGCCGCGCTCACATGTCCCCTAGAACCGTTCGCGGTGCAGTGTAGGCTTGAACTGTACTGGGTGAGACTCTTCGGTTGCATTCTCATCTTGCTTCCAAATTTTGATGGTTTTATCAGCTTCACCAGTGATAAGACGGAGCCCAGTACGGTCAAATGTAGATGTCATGATACCGGCTTCAGCTTCAAGAGATCCAGGCTGAGCAATGCTTTCCATAGACTGGAAGCGGTAGCCGGTCTTCCAATCCCAGAAAGACATTGAGCCATCATCGCCACCAGAGAACATCACATTGTCCTCGTTAACGGAAAGAGTGTTGATGACTGAGTTCTGGCCCTCGAAGTTTTGCATGAAGGCTCCTTCGGGGCACTTCCATTGTTTGATGCTCCCTGTGCTGGCACTGGCGAAAGTGAACTCACGAGGGTGAACCGCGAGCGATCGTACACCCTTCTTGTGGTGGGTCAAGGTGCCCATAGACTTTCCAGCAGCCAGGTCCCATAACCGCACCTCTTTATCCAATGATCCGGAAATGATTTGAGGGTCAACTTCTTGGCATTTAACATCTGCAATCGTCCCGCGATGGCCAGTAAGTGTATGAATGTTGGCGCGCGAACGCATATCCCACACACGAACCGCACCATCACGACCACCAGTGACCAACAGATCTAAATGAGGATGCAAAGCCAGAGTATAGACACCGCTCAGGTGCCCATGGTAGTGACGAATAACCTTGTTGGTCTCTAAGTCCCAGCACTTGACCTGCTTGTCTTCACCACAAGAGAAAAGATAAGGGTGTCGTGGTGACACTGCCAGGCCACGGACAGCGCTGATGTGGCCAGTAAGTGTGAGGCGCAGAGCACCAGTTGCTAGGTTCCAAATCTTGATCGTGCGATCCGCAGCTCCACTAGCAAACCACTGGTTATCTGGTTCGACGGCCAGAGACCGAACCCAGCCCAGATGGCCAGAGATGACACGCATGAGCTTCCAGGGAGCGTGCCAGTCAGGTGGCTGCTGTTCAGTCGCCGAAGGTCTCGCGATCAAGCTCTTGGATTCACTCGCACCACCGAATGGGCCATTGCCTGCACTTCGTTCTTTCTTCACGAGCGCATTTGACGAACCAGCCTGGCCGTCTGCATTTGCTTCCATCCTTATCTTAGGTCGTTTCGAGCGTCCCGAGGCCGCTTGAATTTTTTGTTCGAGTGCTCGCGGTAACTGTGCCACGTCGTCATATTCGACCTTTCGTCTGTATGACACTCCAATGGATCCATCTGTCGGGGCAGATGGGGTCACCATCAAATGTTCTGCGCCAAAAAGATCTGCTGTACGCTTCGCAGAGGCGCGGGCCGCATCTTCGGCACGTGTGTGAATATCGGCCATTGTGTGTGGGTGCTTCAATGTCGAGGAAGGCGATGGAAATGAGGAGCGTTGAGCTGCTACGCCGCGCAGACTCTGAAATTCGTGAAAGGTATGGGGAGTCAGAACCCCTGCGGTAGGGTTTTGGTGTCGTTCAGGGAAGCCAAGAGCTATTAGCGCCTTCGATTCGACTAGTGGAGTTCAATGCGACCGAGGAGCAGAGTTCGGCGCGCGGTTGGGGAGAAGATGCGCGTTGATGATGTTCAAAGGGAAATCGATGGATCTTTTGCGGAATAGGAAGCCTCAGGTGTCTGCGGGTGTCGAGCCGCTCCATCACTTATCGCAGCTCTTATCGCAGACTCACAGATTCCCACCTTCGCCATGGATCCTGCGCAGAACGCCAAGTTCCAGCTACATGAAGCTGCCCGTGAAGGGAAAAGTGAGTAGTTGTATACCTCTATCTTGTCGTAGCATGCTAATGATCGTGTGCAGCTCAGGTTGTGGAGTCTCTTCTAAACGTATGTGACACTATGCAGGCAACTGCCCCGCAAACCCAACATATACAGCCGGCACATTCCGGTCTGATGAGGAGCCAGTCGCTAACACCATGTTAGACCGATCCTAAAAGTGCGAAAGTTAAGGATGATGATGACCGGCTTCCAATACATTGGGCTGTAGCCTACAACCGCCTGCCTATTGTTGAGTTGTTGGTTGCAACCAAGAATTTCGACCCAGATGTTGAAGTATGTTTATCTGGCTGGTCTCAATCGCAACGCAAGCCTTACATCTCCGAGTCTCTTCATTTCAATATCATAGAATCTAACACTTAACAGGATGGATCTGGCTGGACGCCACTGATGATCGCTGCCAGCCTCAGAGATTCGGGTGGTGATCAAATCATCGATCTACTGTTGAAAAAGGGGGCTGATGTCAGTATGAAGAGTAATTCCGGACAGGTATATACTATCCCCCGTCTAAGAACTGTCTGGTCTATTTACTGAGCTTTGACAGAATGCGCTGCACTTTGCTAGCTCCAAAGGCAATATTTCTACCGTGCGAACCTTACTAGCCAATAAGTGCAGCGCGCGAGTGAAGGATATCCGAGGACAGCTGCCACTTCACCGAGCAGCAGCAGTTGGCTCTGTTCCGATTTTGAAAGCGCTACTGGAAGAGGGCAAAAGTCCTGTCAATGCGACGGACGGCGATGGTCTTACAGCATTGCATCATGCGGTATCAGAGGGACATGGAGATGCAGCGATTTTACTTCTTAAATCGGGGGCGGAAGCAGACAAGCGCGACAACGACGGACGTCTGGCGGTCGACCTGGTACCAGATGACAAAGTGAGTGGTCTCCAACCGATCCTGCTGAGAGCCAGCGATGGAGACCTAGATTCCGGTGTGCTAATGTCCTGATCAGGTGAAACAATACATTATTCAAACTGCAGAAAGAGAAGGCGTTGAACTGCCTTAACGAATTGGATCTGCAGATATTACACATGCGGGTCCTCCTTGCGGAGTCAAAGCCACCCTTCACGCCAACCTCGGTGGTTGACGTGCATCCCCGCATCTCTGGATAAGTATTGCCGACGGAGTCGCGGAGCTCGGATAGCACGGCGCATGTAGCAAAGCATTTCCATCTAGCATCACTAGTTAAAATTAATTCAAGTACAGAGAAAGCAATAGTTTATTGTTTTACACTCACAGCATCAACTTTCGGGGCTTGCATGAGAACAGTAGCTAGGACGAACTCTCTGGGCCACATTTGGACACAGAAATGATAAGCTGTAGATCAACCGTACCTTGGCAGGAGGGGGCGCCTCGGTTGATAGACTACTGGCAAATTTAGTCATTACATGTCGTCGCGGAAAAATTATAAAGTCGACTGGAGCTAAGCTGCGTAACTAGCCGGTGAACTCCTAGGAGAACCTGACGTCGTCGACACACTCTCGGTGCCTCAAAGTAATTCAGGATGTCATCTTCACCTAGCACCCGGTTCCCAGTTGGGAATAAAGATTTCACACATGCTACAGTCGTAATTATTGGAGCAGGAGTTTCTGGTAAGCAAACATTGGCATGTCATCCCCAGGTCCGCTGACACGAAGAAGGAATTTGTATGGCAATTGATCTCATCAAGCGAAACAAATGCCGTAATTTCGTGATCTTGGAGAAAGGTGGTAATTTGGGTGGCACTTGGAACGACAACAAGTACCCTGGTTGCTGCTGTGACGGTTTGTCTTCCACTTCGTAAGAATTATTGAGTTATTGACACTAATATTCAAATTGTCTAGTTTGGAGTGCTTTGTATAGTTATTCCTTTGAACAGAACCCTCACTGGTCTCGAGAGTACCCTGGACAAGAAGAAATACACGTGAGATCTCAGCTGAGAATATGTCTTTGGGTTGACAAGTCTAACTTAAAGTTTTCATAGGCATATCTTGTCAATGTTGCTGAGAAACACGGTTTATACAAGCACATTCGGTTCAATTCAAAAGTCGAACAAGCAGAATGGGATGAAGCAGAGTCAAAATGGAGAACCTCGGTCACAGTTTCAGCATATAAAGATAGCGAATACCTCAAATCATATGTCATCGACTCCGATTTCTTGGTATCAGCTGTTGGTCAGCTCAATCTACCCCGAGAGCCAGATATCCCTGGCCTGCATGATTTCCAAGGGAAGCTGATGCATTCTGCTCGATGGGATTGGAGCTATAGCTGGAAAGGAAAAAGGGTTGCAATTATTGGAAATGGTAAATCACTGGCAAATAGTGTGCATTTTTTTGATTTGTCGCTAACTTCTGAGTAGGTGCAACCGCTGCCCAAATCATCCCCGAAATCGCTCCAGAAGCCTCACACCTTACTGTATTCCAACGGACCCCTAATTGGCTTACTCCTCGGCTAGACACTGAGATATCGAGTCTTCAAAAGGCTCTATTGAAATACTGCCCACCCTTACTCTGGCGGAAGCGCGCTCTACAGATGGAATTTCGCGAAAGTTTCCATGATGCTATTTTCGACAATGAATCAGACTTCGCGAATTTATTGCGCAAGTGGTGTAAAGAGATGATGGAAACTCAACTCGCAGACAAACCTGAGCTATGGGAAGCTCTCACGCCTAACTATGCCCCTGGCTGCAAGAGAATCATTATCTCAGATGATTACTATCCAACTCTCGCCCGCGATAATGTCGACCTGGAAACTCGCCATATCACTAAGATTACCGAGAAAGGCATTGAAGTTGAAGAGGGCGGCGAGCGAGAGTATGATTTCATAGTCCTTGCAACCGGCTTCAAGACTGTAGAGTTCTTGCATCCAGTAACTGTCATTGGCAAAAATGGCAGGCGCCTGGACAATGATATCTGGAAGAATGGGGCCACGGCTTACAAGGGCGTGCAAGTTGAAGATCTCCCCAATTTCGGCATGTTTTACGGTCCAAATACTAATCTCGGTGAGTTCATTCTGGGAAAATTTGGGTCTTCCGTATGTCTGACAGTTGCCAGGTCACAACTCAATTATCTTGATGATTGAAGCACAGTCTCGTTACTTGAACGCGGTTTTCGGAGAGATACTAAAAGCGCGACAGCAGGGAAAGACCCTCGCCATAACCCCATCAACCGCAGCTCTCCAGATTTTCAACGACAAGATCCAGGCTGCACTACGTACAAGCAGCTTTGCAGACCCAAACTGCAACAGCTGGTACAAAAGAGATGATGGAGTTATTACGAACAATTGGTCCAGTACTGCAGTTGACTATCAGAATGAGCTTTCGAAGGTTCAATGGAATGATTATGATGTCGACGGCACTGCCAAGGATCTTATAATTACTTCAAAGAAACCAACCCATGTGAGACAGGCCAGCGAAGAAATCCTCCTGAGTAACACATCGCTCCTTCTTGGGGCTCTCGGTGTCGCAGCTGTTGCTGGTGGTCTCTTTGCGCTACGCCCTGGGTCTACTTGGTTCAGAAGGAAATGAGCTTGTGAATGTGCTCACCTGCAAATTATGCCCGCCTGTCCTTCGGGCATACCTATCTCAATGTCTGAATTAATTCCAAAATCTTATTACTCTAATACGAAGTACTTGAATGCGAGCGTGATTTGGGGAAATATTTGCAAAGCCAACATCAATCGTACTTTAGGTCTTGCAAGAAGGGAGGCCCTGCATTGGTAGCAAACATTCGAACTTGAATAAGAATAATTGAGCTGGAATTGTACTAATGATAACCTCTCTAAAGCTATGAATTCGCGCTCTCTTGAGAACACAAAAAGGCCTTACTCGGGTTGATTAGGTTTTCCCCACGTTTGCGCGCTTCATAATCAAATAGTCCAAAGCCATGAAGTACTTATGCCAGCGGGCCCCGGGGCACAATTCAAGCATGCGTTTGAATCTCTGATAATTACGGACAGGCTCGTCTCCCTTCTCTGTCTCAATCACTTGCTTGCATTCCGGGCCCCATATTTTCCACAGATTTACCGTGGTATCTCTCTGCCACGGATCCTTGCCATATGCAAACCTGATCCACGAAGAAGCAAACTCATCAGACATTGCTCGCTCTTCTGGGCTGAAATTATTGTCAAGGTTTTTGAAAAGAAATATCACATCGTATCCGTGGTATGCTTTCCCTCCCAAGACATTTTTCAAGCGCGACTTTTGGTCGAAGTGATATCGGAATAGCGCATTCTCGCTTTCGAGTCGTGTGTTTATGAGCGCAGTTTGAAAATTCTGGATCTGAAATACCCCTTCAGCTGCCATGATGCATGTGCGATCAAGAATCTCCTGAGTCGAAAGATTCTTTGTGATTCCATACTCCGAAAGTATAGATTCAACAAGCTGATCATCTTGAATTTGTTCTGACAAATTGTTCCATATCGATTCGTATGTGTCTTTGGCCAAGTTAACGACGAATATCACTCCCTCGTCATGAACGTCGCCTGCCATGAGACCCTTCAGCCAATCTGGTGCTGGCCAAACTCTTTCCGGATCTTTCGCATAGAACCACCCATCGTAGCACGGATTCCCCCCACCGGATGGAACGCCCTGAATTATATGATCCGCGTTAGCAAGAGCTTGCTGATCAACTTTCCGCAGCTGATCAAGGGCATCGGAAGCATTTGCATCAATTGAAAAATAACGGCACGTTGTTTCAAAGAGCACCTCATGTTCAACAAGGCTCAAGGCACGTGTTGAACTTGACAAGCCGGACATACAAATAGCTCGATGAAACTTTGGAGGATCCTTCGAAACTAAATGATGACCGATGGAGACAGAACCAGCTGATTGTCCGACCAAAGTCACATTATCTGGATCACCTCCAAGCTCCGATATGTATCGTTGCACCCAGTCCAGAGCAACTTTCTGGTCAGTGAATCCAAAGTTGCCGTTCCCAGCGAAGCCGTCATGCTTCAGTTCAGCAGCGATTTTGGAGCTTGCAAGGAACCCACCTAGGCCCAATCTGTAGTTGAAACTGACGACTACAATTGGGCTTCTGATAGAGACACTGTGAGATACAAGGTTTACGGCGTCGTAAATGCCGTAATTTGCACTTCCGTATAGCAGAGACCCGCCGTGGATCCACGCAAATACCGGAAACTTCTTGGTAGATCGCGGATGTTGTGGCGTAACGATATTCATAACCAAAGCCGTTTGTTCGTCGCTTTTAGGAAAAGTGAAGTTGGGATTAGGAGGAACCGGAATAAAGGGATTTGTCGTGCTTGAATCGCGGCCTGTGAGCTGCGGCCGAGGACAGTTGCTCCTTTCATGAGATAGATCTTAGCATCGTTTCTCCCCTTTGGCAATATTATTTCTGGGCAATCCGTCTACTTACCCTAGTTGAGTACCATCGTGGTAGTCGTTATCCCACGATGTCCTCAACACGGAGCGAGTCCAGCGTTTAGAGAGTGTAGCGTAAGGAATGCCGCAGAACTGCTCCACCCCATCTGCGTATATAAAGCCATCGAGTTGGCCGAGGGTCTCAATATACGTCGAAACTCTGCTTTTGGGGGTTTGGAATGACATTCTGAATTGCAAGGGAGATATTGGCACTCTCGGAAGGGTATCGATGGTCAATGGGAGTAAACTTCCAATCTACTGGGGACTGGGCCCATCAGCCATCGCCCTTTCCCATGTTTAGTTTCGAGCTAGAATAAGGGCAGTACCTCCTTCTCGAAGCTACGCTTAGCTCACTGATGACAAGCTATGACTCTCAATTTTTGATGCAAGATCAAAGCAAGCTTATACGGGTTGTATTACCCAGCGCCGGGAGGTACAGCTTTGCATATTCTCGCACTCTATTGACGAGCTTAACTCTACGCGTGCACAAGTCAAACTCAAAGAACCAAGACTGCTCGCAAGCCATAAAACTCACGCCGATACTTATCCTGATGTCGCACAAAGGGGGTGTTCGGACCTTGTGAGACGGTACAGAAGTCTAATGTGTGCCTCTGTTGGATGATCTAGACAAAACCTTTCTAGGGTTGATACAACCCAAAGCTTTGAATCAAATACACTAGCATTGATATGGATACTTTCGGGTCAGGCACACTGCCCACAATATGCATTATGAACAACCAAGAGAATGAGCTAAACTATGCCGTATGAGTAAAAATGCTGGGTATGAACATAAGACAGTATGATGAAAAACGCCGATGCAGGATGCATAACAATATGCTCGCATTCATGCTATTTCTAAAGAGTCCTTAAAGCTCCATATCGTCATCGTCCCAGCCCAGCTGTTCGTATATAGATTTCGATTGGGATTTATCAGGAGTGACGGGCACCTCGGGAGCCGCTTTAACAGGTGTTCCCAGGATAGCCGGCGGAGATGGCACACGGGTCTGAATATTCGTGGTTGTGGCACTATTAAAAATAGGCACCGAACGCGGAGCAGATAACTCCTCGAAGCTGCGTTTAAGTTTTGGCGGTGTCTCCATGATCATAGATGAGCGCACGCCACTAGTAGGCATTGATGGGGGTTTTCCTGCTTCAGGACTGGATGTGAAGATGTCTTTGCGGCGCGAGGATACTGGAGTGGAAGGCACCATTGAATGGTCTCCAGTGGCCTTTGTCGAGCTGCGAGACTCTGGAAGTTGCGGTACACGGAATAAGCCAGCTCCTTTACTAGTCGACGATGAAGGCTTGTTGGCATCAAAGAAGAGCCTCGATGATGGCCGAGTTGGGGTCTCTTGTGCAGTCGTCGGAGCCTTCCGTTTATTCAGCCCTGATCCCTCTGGTCGTCGAGACTTGAACGGATCTGAATCTGGACCAGAGAATGAAGCTGCTCGCCGTCCAGATGACGGGATCATGACTGGAGACTCTGCAAGAGTGTGGTCTTCCATCTCGCCTGCGAATGACCGTGAAGGTGCAAGAGATCTAGGCAGCGGTGGAAGCCCGATAACGTCTCTTTTGCGGTTACCGCGCGGTGTTGCCATGACCTGGACACCTTGCCCGTTTGGATTACGGACAGGATTTTTTGGCTTTCGTGAACTACCTCCTCCAGTAGATGAACGCTTGGTAGCATCTTCTGCGATATCCTTTGCAACTAGTTCTCTGTTGGGCTTGCGAAGTGTCAATATGGCCGCATCAAGCTCCTTCTTCTGCTCTGCCAAAACCTGAGCTCTTCGAAGTTTGCTTTCATGTTGCTTCAAAGTGCTGTTCAAGTCAACCTCGCGATTCTCTGTTCGCTTTGCTTGTTGAATTCCGCCTCGTACACTACTGCCGACGGTGGGTAATAGAGGCTCCATCGGTTGTTTCCGTGGATCACGTTTTGTTTCTGGTTTTGAGGGTGCTGTGTTTGAGCGGGTCAGAGTTGGAGGTCCACTTTGTGACGCTGTGGAGGACCTTTGCTCGGTCAAAACCCGGTGCAATGACTGTCGAGGCTTTTGTTGGGGTGGCTTTCGTGTGACCTCTGATCCTGGTTCGTGACGTTCCCTCCTGCTAGAAGTCTTTTTACCAGCCGGTGATATGCCACTTGATACTCCAAATTTGCGAGTGATCAGTTTGCACTTGTCAGGCAGACGGGCAGCGTAGAATGGAACCACGACCTCAGTGCAGAAGTCGCGAACATCATCGCTCTCGGCCTTCTTTCCAGACATAGGGTCTTCATTGAAAGCTGATGTCTTAGCACTATCAGCAGCAGATGACTCCTCCGCACTGACGGCGTGCCAAATGCACATTCGATCAAGATGCAACTCGAGAAGTACGTTGAGATCTTGGAGCTTCTTGGCCTTGGGCTTCTGCTCTGCTTCCTTCTCCTCGGCTTCAGTTTGGGCATCTGGGGCAGTTCTAGCCTCGTTCTTCAAGCTCAGCTCCAGAGCCATGACCTCCAGGATTAAGAGGATCTGTAATTGGGTTTCACGAAGACGAAGATCTGAGATATGCTTCTTACTTTCTGCCTCGCGAGACGAGCCCGCTGCAGAAAGTTCCGTCAAGACACGTGCTTTCCACCATTTGTGGACTAAACCATCCTCTTCTGGATACAGTCCGTTTCGTCCCAGTTTCTTCTTTTTGCTCTTCCGCTTATTAGCACCAGCGGAACCTTCATCATCGGAAGCAGCAAGCATAGCATCACGGACAACAACTGGCAAAGTCTCTCGGTACTTGATGTCCATCTTCTTTGCTGCCAAAACTGCCTCACGATAGTACTCTATAAGATCAGTAGGTGATCTTGGCTGTTCGTTTGTGGGCTGAAAAGCGTTGCGGCAGCGTGTGAGTGGGCCTTTGGCAAAATAAGCCACAGACGTCTAGCATGTACAAGTTAGTGACAACGCAGAATAATAAAAGGGACATGATCAGTACCTTTGATACATAGAGAGCTTGCAGATAATGATCTCGCATTCCACTTAGCAGCTCTTCAGGTGATTGCCTCGCTTCCAACCCATGAGCATCAGCAATGGGGTCAACATCCATGGCATCCATAAAGACGGTAGCCTGCGAATCAACTTGAGTAAAGCTAACCTCAGTACCACCGAAGCTCTTAGAAGCAGAAGCAAGTGACTGGCTGCGATACTCGAGAATATCAACGAAAGATTGATCTCCACTTCCTGTATCTACCTCCGGGTCCTCGAACATAACATCCACCTGGAGCCCTGCAAGTTCTTCTCCCAGGCCTAGATCAGAAGAAGGCTCCTCAATATGGGCAGCCTGCCACCAATTCGACGCATCAGCTTCAGAATTAGGACCTTCGGAGATCTTAATGTTGGTATCGACTGCTTTGTTCCCGTCCCATCCCTTCACAGCAACTACCACGTCACCTTCATGCACCCATCTCGCGAGTCGACTAAGGGAATACATTCCTCCCTTCACCCTCTCAACAACGTATAGCCCACCATCAGCAGCCAGGCGTACCGCTAGAACCGTCGGTTCTGTACATGCGGCCAAGTCTGCTTCAAGAGTGGGCATGTCCGCCATGAACAGGCCACCAGGCTCCGCGTCCAAGTGCGACCAGGACGCATCTTCGAGCCATGACAATGGTAGCCGCGATCGAGGGAGTGTCGTTATTGGATTTAAAATAAGTGGCTCATCTGATAAGGAGGCAGCGGGAGCCTAAGACAAGTGCGTTAGTTCCTGGTCTGGTCGTGAGACGGAAGCCCGTTTGCCTGCGTGCGCGTGGCAGCATACCCTTATTACAATAGAAGTGGGAGAACATTGGCCAGCAGTGCTCTCTTGACCGATCTTGCGCTTTTTAGAGGGTGGTTGGACCTCGTGTAGTTTGTTTAGCATGGACGAGCTGAGGGGATCAAGGACGCCGGGCATTGTACGCGCTGTCATGGTCGCGTTCAAAAAGAGCTGGGCATTATGCTAGTGTTGTGATCCGAGAACCAAAATCATAAACTCAAGACGGAAATCAAAACGCTGATGCAAATTCGTGAAGTGGTGTTGCGCTTTGCAATATGCAAGATTCCGGGTCGGCTTTACATTGGAAAGTTCGGAAACACGCGTCGCGACCCCTGCATCGCGTTCCCCGCTTTACGTGGATTTCATGCTGTCCGCTTTCCAACATAGCGCCATCTATTGTACTTCCTTTCTACTCCAATTTTGGAACTACTTGGTAAATTTTACAGAACAATTGATTGGGATCGTTGAAATGTTTTTTTTTTTTTTTCATTATTCTATTGCTAATGTTTAGATTAGCTGACCCGTTAATCCCGAAGGAGGATCGATATGTTAGTAGTACCGATCACTGCCTCCGAGTCCGTTATCACTCAACTTCTCATGAGTAGGAAGTACCAGAGTACATACCACTCAACAAGACATGAGGAAACGAGATATGGATGTATAAGATTAGTGTTGAAGATTTCGCTGCCGCTAACGCCAATAAACCCATCCCAGTGAAAGTGGTATCATGTTGAATTTTGTCTTCGCCGAAAAGGCCCCCGGCTCTGTGCAGGCGACCATGCAGATAATTAAACAAGAAAGATCAGCCCTCGAAGGAGGAGCCAAACTTTTGAAAGTTTTTATAGATTTTCGTAAAGTCTATGCACGTGCTTTGAGTTGTTGAAAACAAAGCGGACTCATCACATTCGTCAAAAGTTGTCAGAAGTGAGCTGCTTAGAGCTGGAGCTCCTTGGGGTGCTCCCAAGAGAAGCTCTGGTTGGTGAAGTGACCGTTCTTGGCGGTCTGGGCGTAGATGGGCTTAGCCAGGTCAAGAGCCTTGACGATCACACCGGGGCGCAGATCGAAGTTGTTGCGGATGATCTGGACAAGCTCGTCAGAGGTCTTGTCAGAGGTACCGTAGGTCTCGACGAAGATGGAGAGGGGCTCAGCGACACCGATGGCGTAGGAGAGCTGGACAAGGGCACGACGAGCGAGCTTAGCGTTGACAAGGGACTTGGCGATCCAGCGGGCAACGTAGGCAGCGGAACGGTCGACCTTGGAGTAGTCCTTTCCGGAGAAAGCACCACCACCGTGAGCACCCCAACCACCGTAGGTGTCGACGATGATCTTACGGCCGGTCAGACCGGCATCACCCTGGGGACCACCGATGACGAAGCGGCCAGAGGGCTGCATGTGGTAGACAGTGCGGTCATCGAGGAGGTTGTTGGGGATGACACCCTTGACAATCTTCTCCTTAAGAACCTCACGGAGCTCCTCAGTGGAGACGGAGTCAGCGTGCTGAGCGGAGATGACGACGGTGTCGACACGCAGAGGCTTGACGGCACCGTTGTCGTGGGCGTACTCAATGGTGACCTGGGTCTTGGTGTCAGGAAGCAACCAGGGGATGGTACCATCGAGACGAGCAGCCTTCATGGCAGCGTTAAGCTTGTGAGAGAGGAGGAGGGTAAGGGGAAGGAGCTCAGGGGTCTCGTCGGTGGCATATCCGAACATGATACCCTGGTCACCAGCACCAAGCTTCTCAAGAGCCTCCTCGTAGTGGAGACCCTGAGCAATGTCAGGGGACTGCTGCTCAATGGCAACAAGGACGTTGCAGGTCTTGTAGTCGAAACCCTTCTCGGAAGCATCGTAGCCGATGTCCTTGATGGCGCCACGGATGACCTTCTGGTAGTCCAGCTGGGCCTTGGTGGTGATCTCACCGAAGACCATGATCATACCTGCAGGTGAGCTGTCAGAATTGGGGGCCTGTTGAGCTTGTTGGGGGCTAGTCAGCAACTTACCGGTCTTGGTGGCAGTCTCACAGGCAACCTTGGAGAGGGGGTCCTCAGCCAAGCACGCATCGAGGATAGCGTCAGAGACCTGGTCACTGTAGCACGAAGACAGGAGATTAGCATTGAACACTCTGGAATCCCTCTTCCTTTTTTTTGCGGGAAGGCCTGAGGGGGTGGCCAGAGGGGCAATGGCAGACGTACGCAATCTTGTCGGGGTGACCCTCGCCGACGGACTCGGAGGTGAAGAGGAAAGTACCGGGAGCACCCATTGTGACGGTGGTATGTGTGAGAGGGGGAAAAGGTAGAGAGAGAGAGAAGAATTGAACAGGAGAGGAATGAGAGAAAGAAAAAAACAGAGCTGGGAGAGGGGGGGGGGGCTTTACTATATGGGAGCGAAAGTGGGGCAGAACTTTTTTCTGCGGTTGTCAAGTCGGGGACAAGAAAGGCGGAACAGGGCCAGCTCTGTGGCCGCAATGGCGTGCTCTGATCGGTCACTCAACCACTTCGGCCCCTCGTTCTGGCCCCACCGGAAAATCTTACTTACCGATAAGATTCACTTTGGGTTGAGGAATCCCAGAGCTTTTTTCCCCCACGTCTACCAACCATGTCCAAATTTGGCGTCCTGGTCATGGGCCCCGCTGGGGCCGGCAAGACCACCTTCAGCAATGCCGTTATCCAGCACCTCCAGAATACCCGTCGGAGCTGTTTCTACGTCAATTTGGACCCAGCCGCGGAATCCTTCGCCTATACCCCCGATCTCGATATCCGGGAGCTCATTACATTGGAGGATGTGATGGAGGAGCTGCAGCTTGGCCCCAATGGCGGCCTCATCTATTGCTTCGAGTTCCTGTTGCAGAATCTAGAGTTCCTGACAGAGGCCCTGGATCCACTCAGTGAAGAGTACCTCATAATATTCGATATGCCGGGCCAAATCGAGCTCTACACCCACATCCCTCTCCTCCCATCCTTGACCCAATTCCTTTCTCGCCAGGGTCCATTGAACATCAACCTGTGTGCGGCATACTTGCTCGAATGTACTTTCGTCGTTGACAAGGCCAAGTTCTTTTCCGGCACTCTCAGTGCCATGTCGGCTATGCTGATGCTGGAAATTCCTCATGTGAACATCCTGAGCAAGATGGACCAGGTGCGGGACATGATGTCTCGCCGAGAGTTAAAGCGGTTTCAAAACGTCGACGTGCAGCTGTTGCAGACTGACGAGGAAGATTCCAGTGTGACCGCAAACCCAATGGCTAAGGATGCGATGCTGAGCGGCGACTCATTCAAGCAGCTGAACCGCGCTGTAGCTCAGCTCATCGATGACTTCAGCATGGTGTCGTTTCTGCAGCTGGACGTCCAGGACGAGGATAGCGTTGCTGGTGTTCTCAGTCACATTGACGATGCTATACAGTTCCATGAGGCACAGGAGCCTAGAGAACCACGAGAAGACGAGCAACAGGCGGACTTCGAGGAGTAAACTCCCAGACTTTGCCGTGGGAATCAAACTCACTATTCCGGAAACCGACCATCGCCATACAATGCATCCGATTACGCTATCGAAGCCACTTCAATAGCGGCAGCCCAGATTCAAACCCGTCGGGTCAATACCCTGCACAACCCTTCTTATCACGCCCGGGAGCGCCCTTCTACGGTCACACGAAGGCGATAAAATGTGGTGGAACATGGAAGAAGAAAAAAGCTATCCACTTGGAAAGCATCTCCAAAAATCAAAGATACCCTCAGACGAAAGCAAGGGACAGCGTCTGAAAATTTTGCAACAGGCAAGGCTGAAGCCTTCAAAAGTTGATATGTACAGCAAATGCTCAAAATCCCTAATGCAGTGAACACCTGCCCATGACAGACCTAAAACCAAAGGAAAGAATTAGCCCCACATAACCAATGTGGCCCCCAAAGCATAAACCCGCAACAGCACTCCGCATTGTAGAAGTGAAAAGAAGAAGCCCCATAATGCAATTCTAGCCCTTCAAAGCTCCTCCTCGGGGGCCAGCCCAAAAGCCACGTTATCGTCAACAACGTACGTCACATTATTTTCCGCTCCCGTAGCCCCCACGATCGCTCATCCTCCCCGATCCTGCACCGAATCCCGCCCCATTGTCGGCGCTGATAGCTTTGTGCACGAAGTCACCCACAAAGCCCTCCACTAGCGACAAAAGCCATGCCGCATCCTGCAGCGTCTTGCCGGCTCCAAATCTATACACATACCATCCTGTACCGACGATGACACCCCAGAACATGATCTGGTATACCAGCCGAACCCAGAACATGACCATCCGGCGAGCATAGTCCAGAATTATGAGGGACATGAAAATCGTCAGGACGAGGAGGAATACGCTTGTGAGATCGGTCCCTGTTGCAGACATGGAGTAGGCGAGGAGATTCGAGAGCGGCTCAATGATGTATGGCTGGATGAAGTCGGCGCGGATCTGGGAGACGTGGCTCGTGAGGTGCTGCTGTGCTGAGTCGCGGAGATAGCTCACGGACTCATGGTTGATGTAGGACTGGAATTGCTCTACAAGCGTGTTAGTCCACATGTCGATGAGCTGAGCGGGCGAAGTGTGGTTTGGGGGAAACACCGCGACTTGCCTGGGACAAATTCCATATTGGCGGTTATGGGGATATTTATGTAGAGGTACAGCTAGTATGGGATTCTCCGGCTGGAGCTGTCTCTTTTAATGATGGATTAAGCCGCGTCGAGTTGTTTCGCAAGCGCGGCGGATTTTTTGTTTTGGTGATTGCGCGGGTTGGTGTTGCCGTCACTTAGCTCTGGCTGTATGCACAGGTGGAATGGAGGACTGTCAGATGGCTTCTTCCGGAAGATGAATACAGGCTCGGGTGTCTGCGATTTGTCTGTTGTTATAGCTTGTCTACAACAAGGGTGTCTACAGAGGAAACATCATCTGCGACAACCACAATCTGTTGCCGTCAGCAACGATAAGGCGTGCAAACTAAACAAACATGCCCTGTACATCTGTCACCTGTGAACTCCACAAGACAATAGCCTTGTCCGTTCCTTGTTCCATACTTGCTAAGAAAAACATTGTAGAATCGAAGAGTAGATTTAATATAGATATGCCCAGCAGATCGCTGGATACTGTACAAGTAGATTATTTATCAGATGAGGTGTGTGGTATATACAATCAAGACCCAAGCCTTTTATGACCGGCAGCTATAGTGAAGGCTGCGTGACGCCAAAGCCAGCAAACACAAGCACAAAAATTTCAAACAAGTCCAACTCCAGCCCTCCAGGCCAAACTCCAGCCTGGTACTTGACCAGCACAGGCCAACTCATAATGCAGATACAGACGCATGATGTGGTATATAAGAGCAGATGAAACAGATCCAAATCAAAAATCAACAGAACCGGCACGGCTCCTTACGCGAAGCGCCAGTCCATCTATGCGCCTCGCGCAGCCTCAATCTCAGCCTGAAGCTGGCGGGTCTGTCGCAGGGCATCGTCCCGATCAGACTGCAGCTGCGCAACATCAGCCTGCGCACGGTTCATCTGGCCAATTACTTCTTCCATCTCCATGTCCGCGTCGCGGAGCACCTTCTCGAGCTCCTTGACTCGCTTCTCTAGGATCTCAGCTTGCACGACATCGGCGAGCGGGAGGCCCTGGCCACTGGTTGTGTGGTCCAGGCGGGGAGAGCGCGTGCTGAACGGCGCAGTAGGTGGTCGTGGAGAGAGGGCCATGGCCGTCCGCGAGCCGTTCTTCATGCGCACAAGCTGATCGTTGTGGCTTTCTTTCATCTGTCGGATTTCTTCTTCGTGTTTGCTCATTTCTTCTTCCGAGTGGTTCTGGGCGGCGAGGACGCCGTCTTCGAGTTCCTTCATTCGGGATTGGAGGGCGTGGATTCTTTCCACGGACAGCTTCTGGCCGCGCTCGCCCTTGTTGATTTCGTTTTCGAAGCGGGTGCGCAACGTGCTGTTTTGCTGGAGTTGTTGCTGGACGGAGCTGGCGAATTGGTCACCGCTTCCTTCGGCTTGGAGTTGCTGGAAGGCGGATTCCAGGGAGGATGATATGGCCATCACCTCCGCGAAGCTCTCTTCGCCATTTTCGGAGTTACCGCTGTCCTCTTGCAGAAGTTCTCTTAAGTAGACAGTTTCCTGCTCTGCACGGTCCAAGTCCATCTTCAGACCAGCAAGGTTCTTTTCGCACTGCCATTTGCTGTCCAAGGCGTCTTCTGCTCGCATACGGAGGTGGTTGACGTCTTCACGCAGACCGCCTACCTCGCGTTCGTACCCAGGTCGTCGGTGTGGGGTTTGCTGAGCGCGCTGGAGCTCAAGATCCATCATACGAGCACGTTTCTCGAACTCACGTGCCTGCAGCTCGTGCCGGTCGAGGAGGCTCTTGAGGGTCCGGTGGAGAGCATCACGCTGAGCTTCGATGTTCTTAACTTGATCGACAAGAGATTCACCGCTCTGTTGCTCTCGTTCTCTGGTGCTGACCGAGTTGGATCGGGAGAGACCGTTGGGCTTGCGAGCGAGGGAGTTGGAGCGAGAGAGACCAAAGGCAGAATTACGCTTGGCTGCTCCGCCTTCTTCGGCGATGGAGGCAAATCTGCCGCCTTGTAGTTGGGCCAGAGATGCGTTTTCAATCTTGAGGGCTTCGATTTCTTCAATAAGTCGCTGCATCTCGGAGGGTGGAGGCTTGCCTTGGCGAAGCATATCACGATCGTTACGTAGCTGCTCCAGCTCGACGCGCATTGCGGTCAGCAAGTCTTCAAAGTTATCCTTTGATTGCCGCTCTTCGAGCAGCTTTCTCTTGTTGTCTTCCAAGGCTCTCTCAAGATTTGATGTCTTGGAGGCGAGATCGGAGTTCTCAGCTCTATCACGACGGAGCTGTTGAAATGCTGTTAGCTAAAACGAGTCGCAAACTGGGGTCTTTTATGCCTTACCTGCTGGACTTGATTCTCAAGTATTTGAACATGAGATTCAGATGCAGTCCGTCTTGTTCGCTCATCTTGCAGCTTCTGAGCCATGTCAACCTTTAGCTGAGCACGCTCTTGTTCCGCTGCACGGCGAATCTTCTCGATGTCCTCGACGCTAGCTCGTCCAGCGTCTGATGGGTTTCGAACAGAGCCAGTCCCTGAATCGGAGAAGTAATCGCTTGTTCGACGGTTCGCATCGGGACCTTCGGATTGCAAGCGCTCAATTAAGTCTTCCAGCTCCATTTCGCGGCGGATAGAGCCCGCCAGCTCGGAGCTAATTTCGCGCAATTCATTCTCAACATCGGACATTCTGCTGGCGAACATGGCTTCCTGGGCACTTAATGTTCCAACCGAGCCAGCACGGCCGTTCGCATCGAACGGGACATTTGCGAGGGGAGGCATCGGTGAGGGCATGGGGGACCGGCCACCACCGCCGTCTGAGATCTCGGTGCTTGATGATTCACCACCGGGTGAGGTGGCTACGTTGTAAGGGCTGTTGTGGCCGTTGGCGTTGGCGTTGCCCTTCCAGCCAAAAAAGGAGCTGATTTTGTTTCCAGGGGTTTTTGGTTGTCGAGGATCAGGACCCATTGACATCGACCTTCCATCCACATCTAACTTTAAAGGCGGAGGTCTGTTTAATGGCGGGTGCAGAGCCATGCTCGTCGCACGCCGCTGGGTTGGAGGAGGAGAATTCAGAACCGGGATGAATGGTTCGCTCACTAGTCGGCTGTGCAAGGGGGTTCCGATTCCATTCGTGAATTGGTGCTCGTATTCGTCGTCAAAGTAGTCGGCACCTTCTTCGTCGTCGTCTTCGTCGTCCTCGACTACAGATCTTAGGAATGCGGCGTTGGCCGAGGTGTCAATTTGGAGGGGCTGTGTCGAGCTCCGTCCTCGAGAGAATCTGGGGAAATTTGACGGTGGTAAGCGATGGGTCGTCCTGATAATCCTTGGAAAGCGCAACCACATGTATATATGGATGGGCCATGTCACACTTGACAAGGTTCAAGTTTGACAAGGCGTTTCATGGAACTTTCTTCAAAGGTGTTTGAACCGTTTGTTGGAAGCTTTGAAAGAGGAAAAGCATATAAAAGGACCAAAAATGAGAGAAAAAAAGGGAGCGATCAGAACACATTCCGACTAGCACATACCTATTTGAATTCCTTGGCACTGATACGTCGTAGTCTGCCTCCACAGAGGAGAGAGACTCAGGTCTAGGAGTGGGAATGGGAGTGGGTTTGTTACCCTCGATAGACAGGGGAGAGGGGTTATACAAGGTCGAAGTTACAGGAGCATGCTCGGGCAAAGGCTTCCTGCGAACTTTAGGAGCGTGGAGGGGCGGGGAAGTGTATGAGGAAGAGATCGAAGCAGCGGGAGAGGCCGCAACAGGAGGAGAGGACGCCATGAAAGCCTGAGCGATATCAGAAAATAGCCATCGATCGACAGTCGGTCATGGCCTCGCACGGGAACGAGGATGGCACGCGCCAATGAGGATTGACAAAACAGGAAAGGATTGATTCAAGACGAGGGCTTAGGAGGCATTAGGGGGAAAAGAGGAGAAAGAGCAAGTGATAGACAGAACTTTTGGAGAAAAAGGAGACGGTCTACGACGATGGGGCGATTGGCGCAACCCGCCCGTGGTTCCAGACATTATGCAGTTTAGCGCCTGTCCGGGACGAGTAAGCGTGGGTGGGGATGGGAGGTGGCCGCGGTGGAGAGTGCAGGGGGCGAGCGCCCTCGATGGAGCTGCAGCGGCCAATTAAGCCAGCCTGGGCGATACAGTTTGCCCTTGAAGTAGCGCCGCCAAGGACGCTCTGGCCGGTGTGATCGACGGTGAACGTGAAGGATGGCGAGCAGTTCCTAGTTCCTGGCGCCTACTGATGCTATACACGTCCTGACATGTATAGGCCGCACTTAGGGCTAGCTACCCCCGTACTAAGCCCCAGATGCTCCGAATCACAACCCCAACTACAGAGTCCATTATGTGAATTCTGCAGTCACCCTTGGAAGCCACAAAGAATCCCTTGTTCCAGTAAAAATAGAACGTCAATAGTGGCAGTGGCCGGAAGCCCCCTTGAGTGATCTAGACAGAAAAGGTTGGGTCTGGGCGCTCGTCACTTTTCGGGCGCCAGATTCAGGGGTAAAACGCCCAGGTCGCCAACCGGTACCTGCCATGTACCGATCCGGGTCTCTTCTCCGTGTTCTGCCGCCCCTGCTTCCCCTGCTAATTACCTGCCCACTACCTGCCCGTTACCTCCGCACATCCTCAGTCCATCTTATCAGCCGCCACGCAAGGCTGCCCACCAGCTATCGTGATAGTATCACGGCCATCTGTGGCTCTGGTCTACGCTATTTGTGCTCCGATCGCCAATACTTACGCATTTGCCTCCAGAACTTAATTCCCAATATTCTCTTTTTTATTACGAACTGCTTTTTCTCATCGCCGGATAGAGTAGCTGTCTCCAGTTTTGATAGACGGTGCCCTCTTTTCTTTTCTCCGGCGTCGACACTGACACGGCATGAATGGGGCAGATCTTCCTCCAGGACCCTGTGTCAAAGTCTATGGCCTCGTACACGTACCACTCTAATCGTAAATCGTAACTCTGTGCGGTCACCCTCACTCGCAGTGTAGATCACCCCAGGCCCCCTTTTGACTCGACAAGAACTCCCTCTAGGCCCGTGCTATGTCTAGCTAAGCCCAGCTAAACCCAGCTAAAAGAAGAACGTGCTCCTGGTTCCTGCATCATCTCCCGAACCCCATGATGAGCCGTGTCCTGCTGCCAATCATCGTCGCGGCTGGCCGTTTTGGCGTCTCGCCGTCTCCTCGGCCCAGCTGGAAGCCGGCCTGGCTTGCTTAATCAGGCCAAGCGCTCAGGTCTCCAAGGTTTTGCCGTTGTCACATCGAGCGACCTGCATCAGTGCTGAGAGCCAGTTGGAACTTTTGCTTCGCTCCATGCAACGGTCAGATTCAGGTTTTCAGCCTTCTCCAACGCTCGCGCGTTCGCTTTCGAAGGATGATTTGCCCGCCCGTTGCCTTGGCCTCATTTCGTATTTCGAGGGCTCGGGAAATTAGCTTTACCAGGCCACGACCCAGATTCTGCTGATAAGCGTCTGTGAATCGGCATGGATCTGACCGGATCGAGAGAAGGGGTTAGCCAGTCGCTGGTTGGAATTCTTGAAGTTGGTTCGAAGGCTCTACCCCCTGAATGTTGTGCATTAAAGATGGCCCACTATTTGTTTTCATACCGGGCAATCAGAGTCCGTCTCGGTCTTAATTTTCCATTCAATATCAATAACTGTAATAATTGCGGGCCCGACCCAGCCTTTTTGCGAGATCGGATTGTCCCCAAATTTAAGACATGGGGTATCGAATAGCCGCCGCCGGCTCCCGATGAGCTGTCTCGGGTTTGTTTCAAACCTATGTCGGAGTGGCAGGGTGGACTGGGCGTGTCCGGTATACACAGGCGCGACCGAGTGACTCTGGAGAAACGTCTGGACTCGGTGGCGAGACTTTGCTTTTTACCTCCAGACGATGATCTTCTCGAATTTGCGCTTGCCGTTCGATATTGGCTCGATCGAATCCACTGTGTCAGGGGGCCGCCCGAAATGGTAATCAGTTGTAGCACTGGTTCCACCTTGTGGTGGCTGGCTTGCGTTCGAGAAATGATTATTATCTGCCGCCCGTGACGTAGGTGTACTTGTCTACGTACGGTTTCACTGGCATAATGGCGTTGTTATCGTGTCTCAGGTTGTACAAGGTTTGTGGTTCATGTCCATTTCGTGTTCCATCGTATACGTTGAAGGCTTTCCCAGGTTGGCATGACAGAACAAGTGTCCTTTTCCAAAAGACTGTCGGCACATGAGAGATTTGTGTTGCGCAATCTGTTCTGCGGGGATTTAATATGGCTCGGAGTTTCAGGCAGATTTGAGTAATGTTCAATTATCCTTCCCGTCCCTAAAATAGCACTTAATATGTGAATGCGGCTGTGGGACGTGGCGTACGTCAAAGGCCACGACACTTCCTACTTACAGTAATGGAATCTTCACAGTTATTCTTCAGGGATTTGATTTACTAGAGGTTCCTGGGTCATGATGCACATAAGTGGCACAACTATGTACGAAGTACTGCGGATTCAATAATGAACGAGGATCGAGCAAGGCTCAATGGTCCAGCAGTTCAGACCTCGGAGGCACATTGCTACGTCCGATTTCTACATAGTTTCATGTTGTTCCATGTACAAATTCGGAGTCAATTGATAGCTGTCGGCTCAAAAAGTCCCCGGCAGTTCTCAGGTGGCCATTACATATGTATGCATTCCAGTGTTCGTTCATATATATTCCGAATCAAATTGGGTGGCTTGCCTCCCGAGGTCCGGGGCTTGTTCTAGCACTCGAGAATGAGCGAGTCGCATACCCCAGGACAGTTCTAAGATCTATTTTCAAACACGCACCGGGTAAATCCATGAATGATATGACTATCAACAAAATTTGTCCTGATTGTCTCAGCGTTGAGTTGCCGATGAGGCAAATCCATGATTGGGGGCAGGTAAGTTGATGTATCGTATCTCTGCGTTCCAACCTTGGAAGGTTTGCCGGCGCAAGAGAACACAGACCTATATGTTGAGCAGGGGTCGTCTGATTATGCTACTAGTCTTTCCCATCCCTAAAAGATTGCATACGTAAAGTATATTCATGTGAAATTGTAATTGCAGATTGCCACATCAACGCCGTGGCGATGGAACTGATCACTTAGTCCTTTCCCTGCGCCAACAGCCAATATACACCAAATTGAAAAGCAAAAATCTATTGCATCAGATATCCAGGCAAAGAAAAGAAAAATCATCTAAATCGTTGTGTGTTGCACACGGCCTGAGGAGCGATTTCTCGTCGACAGGCTTTGGGGGATAGTCGCTTTAGTATGGAATGAAATCGAAGTTCATCCGATCTAATCACGAGATTAGCAAGTGCTGTGAAAGCCTCATCTTTGGGTTACTCACCGAGGAAATGACTCCAATCCTCCTCCTCACTTAATTGATCTGCCCAATACTGCTCGAGAAATTTCAAAGATTGTAGCACATTTGGAATGTGAATCGTATCATGTAATGATGCTAACAATTGTCGAACAGTGTCACGATCTTCACCTCGAGCCTCACAGCCAGCTATGAACAAAGGTGTCGTTAGAATCACCCACGGGCTGAGACCAGCGGATGGTCCAATCTGTGCTGTACAATCCAGAATCCGCCGTACAGACTGCTGAACAATAGCAGAGGTAGTCGGTGTCTTTCTAAGTCGTCTGTTGATTTGGATAAGCGCACTGTGTTGAAATGCCTCATTGCAGAGTGCAAGTTGCTGCACGCTCTCCGCGGTCAATCCCTCCGCCACACCCGGGTAAAGTGAGGGCTGTGAACTAGCTCCCCGGTCCATGAGCTGTCTAACAGACGTCTCAAGCAGAGCAGCCTCGTCTTCCGCATTGCTATCGATCTCCCCTTCAACAAAGCCATGGGAGTTTCTCTCAGCCTCGGTGCTCCGCCATGCCGCAGCTCCAATTTCCCGGAACACCCCGGCTAGGTTTACAGTGAAGCCCCAGTAGTCGTCCAAATAATCTGGGATTTCACTCTTCCCCGCAAGGTCCGAAGGGCCGAAATCCGAGCTTTCGCCAATTGGTGGGCCATTGCCCGTTAATGCAGTCAGCGAGACTATTGACCAATACCATCGGTCTAAGTACCGACGGAAGCCATTCGCAGAACTGACTTCATTGTCGCTTTTTTCTTTCGCTTTCATCAGAGCTCTTGCACCTTCGATATGCGCTCGCCATGACTTCGGATGGATGGCACCGGAATGAATCTCTGCAAGGCAAAGGGTCCGCGCAGTCGCCACCAGGGCCTCCGAGCCGTGCGAAGACGGATCCTGGAGCTCTTTGCGGAAATGTTCTAGACTTAACGCCATGGATCGCGCGATATCAGGCGCTGACTTTATACTGCCGGTGGGATTCTGTAGGGCTTCTAAATGAATTGCGGAGAGGGCTGTGGTAGCGTAGAGAAGAGACGGTGTCTGAAGGGCCATAGGAACGAGCATCCGGCAGATATCCTGCTGCATGCCTGAATGACATGCCGTAACTTGCGAGGCATCGTTTATGAAGTGATGTAGAAGTGCTTTTTGTTCGCTTGATAAGGAGGAGAAAGGGTCAACGGATTGTGTGAGTGATAGGTTGGGCGGTCCTGATTGGGCTTTGCGCTCGCCTGCTTTAGTGGTATAAATAAATTCGCCAGGCGAGTATTCTGTGCCATATTATTCAATATTTCCATTGCAAGCAAGCACTGCCTGGCTAACATACCTAGTCGTTGCATGTTGCCGGTATCGACGCAGGCACCGAATCGTGATCGTGAGAATGCGCGCCCTCCCCACTGCAACTGCATGGCATATTTACACTGCACGCCTGCGCCCTGGCAGCGGCCGCATATTGGTCGTTTCTCGTCACATTTCTGGCGCCGTGCTTTACATCTTGTGCAGCCTGTAAACGATCTCGACATGGGGTGCAGGTGGTGTGGAGTTGGGAAATCGGAGGAGAATTTCTGCGGGGAAGCGTGAGATCGCTGGTAGCCCGCGAGTGGCGAATGCGTGCAGTTCCGGGGAACGACCTCAGAAGGAGGAAATAGGGCAAATAGGGGAAGGCATCAAGTTAAAGTCAGATTCGAACTCTCGGGAAATCGCAGTCTTTTTCCTTATCGCAAGCGTGACTGTCAAGTCGGCAGTCTATCTTCGTGGGATCCACTGATCGGCGGGGGTTTTATCCCTGCCGAAAAGGCCGTGCAATTATGGGGATTGTTCTACTGCCAGTCTACTTCCAATGTTGACTAGATAACAGATGAAATATGTGTAGAAATCAAGGTCGAGTAATGCGTGAGTATATGTTCAGCCCAGAAAAGGGAAAATAATGGTCCCTAGATAACAAAAACGGATAAAAGCCATCATATGCTACTCTCTTCACCTGTCAAAGGTGTATCGCAGCCATTCGCCCACGGCTCTCAAGCTTTCCCACCGTACCGATTCATCCTTGTCTGCCATCAGCTCCATCACTCGAGCCTTGAGGCCAAGGCGTTCGAGTTGGTTGCGACGTTCTGGCAATTCCTTGACCAGTTGCCCCACATCGTTACAAGCAATCGCCAGGACTTGCTTGTCATTGTCCCAGCTCTTAGCTAGAATCTCTGCAAGTTTCTTGGGAAGTGCGCCATTCGATTCGTCTAGGATTCGGCGCGCATTTTCTTTCCAGAAGGTGGGATTCTTATGAGGTGGAGACCAGCGGAGATGACCGGACTGGAGCTCCGCAGCATACTCGTCGAACGTCGTCTGAGTCTTGGTGTATTCATCGAGCATAGAGGACAGAGACTGCAAGTCTTCGAGTAGGTCGGGGTCGGTCAAATGGCGACCTCCAAGGTTAGTAAGAAGGGTAGGCAACCGAACAAATACTGCGACGGGGAGAAGAGTGGTCCGGTTGCTGGACAGAAGGTTGTATAAGGTCGCTAATAACAAACGGGTTGTTTTCTCTTTAGGTGAGAGGCGGAGGAGCTGGGTATAGAGTTGAACGATCTCGTAATCCCTGATATTGTTAGCAACAGCATCGATCATGCGGACAGAACTTCTTACTCTTGCAAGTCATCTCCAACGAGTTCACCCTCGAATGTCAACTGCCATACGACGAGAAGCACCCGGTAGAGCAGCTGGAGACCAACCCCACCGGCCAAACCGGGTTCGGTAACGCGGGTGCTGCTCGCAGCAATGCTACCATTTTCCTTAACTCCCGCAGCAGCACGAAGGGTCTCGATCAGCGGAGCCAATGTCTCTTTCTGTTGGCTCCAAAAGATCTTTCGCGATACGTCCTTCCGAAGAAGCTCTGAGAATGCCTGCACGCCAATATCTTGCAGGCCGCCATCCTGGTTTTTGGTCAAGGTAGAGAGATAGTGGTACAGCTTGGGTAGCGCCTCCTCATCTCGAGAGGCAGGTTTCGATGTGTTGACTAGACTGTATGATACAAGAGCCGTGAGGAATGTGGACGTGAGCAATGGGATTGGATCTTCGGCATTATTGGATTGTTGCAGGAACGGTAGAAATGGCTTATACGGGTCGGGATGGGCGATGAGCGTTTTGGCCAAGGACGGAACATCTGTACAGGTAAAGATTTCTTAGCTGTATTCTGAAGCTCCTCGATGGTGTAAATGCGTTCAACATACCTTGTATCAGATCTGAGGCCAGAACAAGTATGTATTGGACGATATCTGTCCTTCGAGCGGCAGACTCAAGAACGCTCTTGCCCTGCGCACCACCGGCCAGAAAGGCTGCATATCCGGAGAGGTCTGCTTCTATTGTTTGAACGCGCTGCTCTTTGCGCACCTTGTCCACGGCCTTGATCTTCTTGAGGTGCTCATCGGTGATGTTGCCCGCACGGACAGCACCCTCCCAGGGAATTGGCCGAGCACGAATGTTGTTCTGGAGAGAACTCAGATAGGTGGGCGGCTCCAGCGACATAGTGATCGGATGGTACCCAAGATTTGGGGAGCAGAGGAGGGGTTAAGTCGAGGAGGCGGTTCAGCTGGAGAGAAGAGCCGTGGAGGGAGCTTGAGGGATGACGGAAGCTTCCGCCAAGACCGACTCGCCGTTCCCAACACATCGGGTTTCGTCTGTCATTGTCCCTCCCCTCTCTCCCCACCAACCATAATTTCTTACAAGAGCGCCTTGATAGCGAGGAGGTGTCTCGTCTACTCGGGCCTTGCTTGTGCGACCCTATCCTCTGCGACGTGGTTGCCAAGTGGCATTCTTTGGCGCCTCAACCCGCACAGCCCCAGTCGCCGGCTACAAACACCACTGCCTACACAAATTCCTCTGGCCCAATACAATTGAGATCAGATCTTGCGATCCTCCGCAAACTATTCATATCTTCCACGTGAACGCCGACCCGTGTCCAAGCGCAGCCCCCACCGACCTGATGCCAATTGAACACGAAGCGGTTACGGCCAGATAGACCGAGTCGCAACTTTCGCATCAGTTCGTCCTCCACAATGGCGCAAAATTCTCAGCCTACGAAGCCTAAATGGGGCGTTGGGTCTTTTCTCCAGCAAGCAGTAGCTGGCGTCGAATCGCGTTTGGATACTATCCTTTTGGATCAGGAGGATCAACCAGTCAAGTCCAATGCGACATTAAAACCTGAAGAGAAGGAAGGCAATGGCCCGTCAATATCACGATCTCCTGCTGGCTGTATGATCTGCACATATTGAATGTTTCCACGAACTTAGCTAATATATCCTCAGCAATTTCCCGCAGCTCGTCTTCCGCGAACCGAAATGATCGCTTACAAGAGCGTTTGGCGCGTGCCATGGTCAACAAATCGAACCACGCAAGCCGAAATTCACATTCTTCGCCAAGTCGATCGCAAACTGCCAGTCCAGTGCCGAGTAACGGTGCACGATCTAGCATGGATGTTGAAACCCGTCCACCTGCTGAAGATGCTAACGATGAAGCGTCTCTGCCGAGAGCGAGCTACGACTCAGGCACAGGACGGAAATCAACAGACTCAGGGGCCGTTGAATCGTTACCGAGGCCTTCAGGTGATGTCACTGAAAGGCCCGCTGATTCAGAGAGAAAAAGCCTGGACGTGCCAGAGTCACAAACAAATGAGGCCTCTAACGTGCGCCCCTCTGTGGATAGTCCACGGATAAGCCTAGAGCTTGCACCAGATGATGCTACGGATGATGACAAAAATGTGGAAAGCCAAAGACAGGAAGAAATACACGAATACATTGAACGAATTGATGCCCTTCAATCGAAACTCAAATACCTCGCCAAGGAGGCAGCTGATTCAGCTCGAAGCGCAGCTGCCGATGCATCGCCAGGCACTGCCAAGAAGCAGTTACTCGAAAAGGATGAGAAGATTGCGTTGCTCCTTGAAGAAGGACAAAAACTTTCGAAATCAGAGATGGACCACCGAAGTGTCATCAAGAAGCTTCGTCAGCAGCTGGCAGAGAACACCAAAGCTCAAACAGATCTGAAAAAGAAAACAGAGAAGCTCGAGCGTGACTCGGTCAGCGCAGAGGCTAGGGCCAGTCGTGCCGAGGCAGCAGAGAAAAGAGCAAACGACTCCCTTTCGTCACAAACAAAGACGACTAAAGATCTGGATGCGGCCACGAAAGAGCGAGATTCCTTGAGTCAGACTGTGCAGGAGATGAAGGCACAGCTTAATCGAGCCCTTTCTCGTGCAGAATCTGCTGAGGACAAAGCTAACTCTGAGGTGTTGGACCAAGAGAAACGCAAGGCAAACCAGCTCGAGGAAGAGCTTACCAATTTGAAAATCGAGCGTGATATTGGTAATGAGAAGACAAAGAAAGAGATCGCCGAACTGAAGGACAAAGTTGAACAAGAAAAGGAAAGAGCGCGCATGCTTGAAACTGAATTGAAGGGCGAGCAATCGGTCCTGGAGAGTAAGATGGAGAGCCTGCGGTCGCGTGCTGAAGAAGCATCATCTGGAGCAACCGGGGAGACACAGGCCAAGCTACTTCGACAGATCGAGACCCTGCAAACGCAGTATTCTGTTGCTAGTGAAAATTGGCATACTCTTGAAGGGTCTTTACTTTCTAGATTGGCAAGTGTTGAGAAAGAACGAGACGACTTGAGCAAAAAAGAAGCCGAACTTCGCAAGAAGATCCGGGAGCTAGTGAGTTTGACTTTCACTGTCGATTCTAGTATACAGTCACTAATTGATTGAACAGAACACCAAGCTTAAGCAACTTGAAGATGATATAGAAAACTCGAAGGATTCGGAGCGAGATTTGGAGAACAGACTTCAAGAGCATGTTCAAGAACTGCAAAAATTGCAGCAAAAGCTTGATAAGACTGCCGAAGATCACGCGGCGTCCCAAAAAGACTTCAGCGAGCAAAAGAAGGCAATCGAAAACTCATGGAACCAAAGACTTGAGGAAGAACGTTCTAAATGGCGAGACCAAGTCAACAGCCTCCAGCCAACTCGAGGAGTGTCTCCGGCTCAATCGCTGCGTCGAACAAGCAACCTCGATACCGTCTCATCTGCCTTGTCAGATTCTCGTCCCTCCAGCAGAAGATCATCCGCTCTACCTTTCGCTTCTCCGGATATTGGTACGCCACCGCGTCAAAACTCATACCCAACATCTCTTGCTCATGGAGCCCTCTCTCCGCCGCCTCTCAACACTAGTACAGGTCCATCCATGATTATGGAAGCCCCTGAGATTAATTTTGAGCCAGATGAATATTTCTCTGGAACTCCTGTTACACCTTCCGCGTACGGTGGTACGCAAGCGCCACCAGCACGTGGTATTAACGACATAATTTCCGAGTCTACCGTTGGTGCAGGGCCATCCGTCCAGTTGGTGGAGCGAATGAGCGCTACCGTCCGCCGTCTGGAGAGCGAACGAGCTGGCTCCAAGGATGAACTGACTCGCGTCACAACCCAGCGAGACGAGTCTCGACAACAGGTTGTCGACCTTATGCGCGAACTGGAAGAAAAACGAGGCTCTGATACCAAAGTGCAAGAACTCGATGCTAAACTCACCGATCTCGATCAGCGGTATCAAACGACACTTGAAATGCTTGGCGAGAAGAGCGAGCAAGTGGAAGAGCTTCAGGCTGATATTACTGACCTGAAGAAGATCTACCGCGAGTTGGTTGACAGCACCATGAAATGAGGCGAAGGAGTGGCGACTTTTCCCGAAAATTGCCCCTACCATACTTAACTCTTATATTTCAGAATTAGGCTTGTAAATAGAATCTGCTTTTGCCTGTAGAAAAATAGCGTCGAGCATCATACTGTTCTCTGGATTTTACGGGCGTCGGAGTTTACCCGAAGCAGGCCCATTTAAACCAGCAATATACCTGTTCAATGTCAACCTATATTCACTCATGAATCTGCTCTAATTAATTATGAATAATGGTATTCCCGAGCTTTGGGTCATTACTTGCAAAAAACGGCGTGTTAAGGTAAGTGGGCAAGCCCTATGTCTCTTCCGAAGCTGAACCTTTCTCAGTTGTGATTGCGCCCAACCGACTTGCAAACGATGCTGCAAAGCAAACCGAATTTACACCGAAGAGTCTGATCAATATTAAACATGGCCTTTCAAAAATGAGAACAATTTCGTAAGAGGCTCTCCCAGGAGGCCGCGCAGGCGTGCTCTATCAATCATCATCTTCGATGGCGCCCTGGAGAATATTTTGAAGATCTCGAGTAATCTGCCCATCTCTAAACTCAGGATATAAAACCAGTACTTCTTCTAGCTGAGATCTCGCAACTTTGATGTTATCTTTTGTCTTCTGGCAGTGTAAATCGACAAATCTCCCATGGATAACACACCACCCAAGTGCTGCCTGAAAGAAAAGCCTTCTCCGAGAGTCTTTCAGCAAAGTTGATAAGTTATAAGGCAAAGTCTGCGGGAAAGATGACTCTTTCTTTATTAATTTCTCTTCGAGACACAGACGATTTGCCGCACAGGACTTTTCCTCTAATTCTGCCTCGACATGAGATCCAGGAATATCGGCGATAAACCAAGGATGATGGACAATGGCGGGTAACGGAGCGACATGAACGAAATCCCAGTCAATTATTCTATTAAAAAAGACCAATTAGTATCAGACGTAAGAGGGGGGCACTGGAGCTTGATTCACCCTGCGATCTTGAACTTGTCGTCAAGCATTACATTGCTCGCATTTAGGTTTCCATGATCGAAACCAATATCAGGATAGTTATCAAGATCGCCAACATAGCCAGGTATCATAGAACGCATAATAAGATAATCAACAACATTTGCGAATCGAGAGTTTCCATCCAAAAATTCGCGGATTATTTCATAAGTCATTCCCTTGAGCCAAGCAGAGTATAAGCGAGTTCCCTCTTGCTTGGGGCCAGCAGGGACTTTTGTAGACCATAATTGCAACAAGAATTCTGCAAATTCATCCAGTATCTTTTCGCGCTGAGCCAGAGGAATATTTGACCAAGCTCCTATCGTCTCGCCAGAGACCCACTCGGAGTAGAGCACAGGGTATCCCTCCTTGAAAAAGAGGGCCGGCGCTTTCATGTCAGGATAGCATTTTTGTTGATTTATTGAAAGCTCGTCACGGACTGAGCCTCAAATTTCCACAGACTTTGATTCCTGCAAGGTCGGGCAGCACATTGAACAGTCTTCAAAGATGAGCTTGAAGACACTATGCCCCACCGCATTAGCGCCACAAATGCTCATTTGTTGACCTTTGCTGCCAGCATGGCCCCAATATTAATCTATTTACCAAGTTGTTAGGTGCCAACCGTGCTCTATTACTTGCAGCTTGTCATGGTGTTCATCATTAAACATAAGGAGGACTAAGTTTCAACGATTGGCCCTCTCTCTTTATCCGAAAACTACCCAACTACAAAGTGTATGAGAAACCGATCTGAGGTGCTATCTCTGAGCGGTGAATGAGATGTTACATTTGGGTATTCGGATGTTCCCCCGGAATTTTCAAGTCTGAGAATGTCGAAACTATTGGCAAGTCACTTTGTAGACACTCCATCCTTTGATCAAGACTTAAACCCCTACTCAAGCGTCAGGCGTGATGGAGAAAAGGCAGGATGAGGACGTGAAGGGTAAAGAGTCTGGTCGTCGGTGTGACTGACAGGCTGCAAGCGATATGATCCATACACATCATCGTTTTCGATTCGTTGATCCCCTTAAAGCCTTTATCAAAATTCATGATGCAAATTATAGCACAAATGACCGTTGCAGTAGTAAGAATCAGAGCAACGAAGGCAAAAAGAAGCATCATTTGCTTTTCAGCCGTAGTCGCACCCACAAGAATGATGATGCGGCTAATCAGATATGCCATCAAGCCTAAATAGCACACCTGGCACACTTTTAGCAGCTAAGTCTCACATCGAACACAGGGGGGACTCACTATTATACCAATCGCACCGATCTTTTGTTCTTTTCGAACAAAGTAATTACCAAGTAACATGATGAGAAATGTAGATGGAATCAGGAGCATGGTAAGGGTATATTCCAAGCAATAGTAATGCACGTAAATGAGGACATATTGGATGATGAATCCAATCAGGAAGTAGAGAATTAGCTTTATCAGGACAAGGAAAATCTGCGAAATTATTGGTTAGCATGGAAACCCACATAACTATTCTAACGAGACGAGGACGTTTCAAGGGAGATGTTATACCTCGTAAACAAGATAACGCATTCGAATTTTGGGACTCCCGTGAACAACTTTGTAGATAGCCCAGGAATACTCTTTATGCAAGAAGTATGAGATTGGCCAAAGTAGGAGAGATACTACTCCAGTAATAATGGCCACGATGATCTCTGCTGGCTTGATCAGGGTCCACACGTTGTGGGTGGTGACGACCAAACCTGACATATAGCGTTCCTCGTACATTCTCCTGATATTCTCTCCCATTACCTGGTAATGCAGAATGGAGTATGCGAAGGTACAGGTATCGGAAACGCAGATTGCAAAAAGCAGAATATTATTCTTGTTGTGAATCGCATCCAATGCAAGAAACACCTCATAGAGGACTGCAAAAATCAATATTCCCAGATTGGTCGGAACGACCACTGATATCGTTACTTGGGTGATTTTGGGTAACCCATCCTTGCCACGATATGAGGGTATATCTTGCATTTTTGTCAGCTCGTTTGCTGTCTAGTCTTCAAGCGCGAAAGATGAACCTATATTTCGAGAGCAATTCTTACCACAGCTTGTATGAGCAACACACCACACAGCCACCACTCGTTCCTCCTCGTTGGCCAATACATACTGTGTATTCACACCATTCAAAGGAGGGTGAGTTATCGGGCTGAATGGTGTTTTTAAGATCATGTGGAGATCCACTATTTCAATTTTTCTGTCACCCAAATGCTCCCGAGGTCCCGAGAGGTGAGACATTTGGCAGTTAGCTTAGTGGGAAAAACTCCCAAATTTAGATTAGCTACGGAGTCTTGTATATAGCGCCATGGCCGTCAATGTGAAAACGTTGTAAATTCCCAGTTACCATTGGTCAAATGAGGTGAGCTCAGCTCCACTTAGAGCCAATATTAAACAATTTTCTGACATATATGACAGTAACAGCTTCTGTCTTCCACAAAACAGATTGTGTCGTTGCTAGATTATAATACCGGGAAGTAGTGAGTGGGTTTCTTGCCGGAAGTTTCTCTGTTGAGCCCCTCATGAGGCCCTTCGGTCTTCCAAAGGCTACTCTAGGCCTCATTGTTGCTACATACAGCAAAGTTGCGACTTGATGCGACCGGCACGATCGCGGAATGGAAAGAATCACCATCCACAACGATTAAAATTTGATACGAATCATCTTGTCATTGTTGCGAGTGACCTCAATGAATTCCACGCCTGCCCTGTTCTCATGCCTCTTCATGTTGTAAGGCTCGGGAATGCCGCACCTTGTGGTAGTGTGCAGGGTGCTCTGCAATACATGACTATTTTCTGCATTTGAATGCCGACGGTGCAACACTAGACATCTGGAATCAAATCAGGTGAATCTGCGTAGTGAGCTATTCTGTTCTCAATTTTGTATAATGTATGTTTACTTATATTCGCTAGCAAGGACTTCATGCTTATAAGGTGACTCGCTCTTTTGAGCCCCATAATATAGCAAGAAGAAAGAAGAAAGAACTGAAAAAGAAATTTAAAGGGTTCTCAATAACCTGATAAACATGAAAATACAGACAAAGCTTTTATAAGCGTCATTTGATTCTGTATACTTGGAGCCTTCTGTTGATAAAACTTTCGAAGGATGAGATTTGGAAGTCCCCATGCCTACTCATCTGACTAGTCCTTGGCTGCTGTTTGAACGATTGAGATTGTTGCAGGGCATTTGACACGATTGAAGGGCACATGGCCTCCGACTTTGCCCAGACCTCCATGATGACATGCGTGATAAACATTAATGGCATGCTCTCGAATATCACCCAGTCTAGCCCGACATTGAGACTTGGACCAATCGCCTGTATAATTAACAGCCACTGCACAACTCTTCGATGACTAACATAATTTGAAACTCAAAGTTAGTAATTTGGACGATATTTAAAGAGGATTCTAAAGAGGCTTATGTGAAATTCTTCTAGACGTACCCCTTCCCAAAACGCACTGCCTTTTTTTCCCATTTGAGCCAAATCCAGCTCTTTTGTGTATAGCATTTCGAACACACTGTCACAATCAAGAGCAGAAGCAGAGTTATCACTTGTGTCGCATACAACTTGGCCAAATATTGGCTGAACAAATGATGAGTATGGATTATATGTATCAGGATCTGTAAAGTTGAGAAGATCGCTTGGATCTTTATATGTAGCTTTTAGCATAGATTGATACCAGTCAGGATAATGCGATGTGAGAATTGGGGGATTTTTGACTATCTCGGTGTCATTCGAAGCGAGCTCCTTCCTTTTCAATGGCGGTTGCCTCCATCCTGGCTGCCTTTTCTCTCTGTCCCAGTTCTCCTCGTATGATTTACTAGGATCCCAAGCGAGAGGAAAATTTGGATACCTCCCAAACGTTTTTTGCATCCACCTAGCCATAGCAAAACACACATAATTATCATTGGTAAATGGGGCCTTTCCTGGAGCTCTTCTAGCTAGAGCTTTTGACATGCCTGGATCGTAAGTGGGCCACCACTTCCCTTTAAACGTTTGCCTTGTGTCTTTGCCTATTTTGAGAGTTATATATTAGTGTTAATGTCAAACAAATATGTTCAAAAATCAATAAGGCCCAAGACTATCTGTCCTTGCAAAAGAGATCCTCTCTCGGTCTCAAGCTCAGATCTCTATGTATGCAGCCACCCTGGTAGCTATGAAGCTCGATTTTTAGAAAATCGGCTGAACATCTATATCACATTCCTCGGCACATGATTGTCCACTGGTCACATTTCATTATGTTTCGAGGTATGAGATATTGACTCCTTTCAAATATAGCTTGGGCAAATAAGCATCAAAGAGACCAAGATATTCTGAAAGCTAGACCCAATAGCCTAGAGGGCAAAATATGACATCTTGCTAGATGCTGGGATAGGACTTCTGTGAGTGCAGAAGATAGGAGACTAGTTATACTTACAGCCACCTACACAGAGTTCTGCAGTAGTATTAACCAAATGCAGCCATTCGTGAAGAGCTACCGATGCTATGAATAAGTTAAAATCTGCGACAATCGCTCACTAATTGCTTCAATGGCTTACCTTGGCTGTGCGCATTCTGAACATTGGACCGAGCTGCGGGACTCGAGTTCCTAAGCCTCTTTGCCATTTCACCATGAGACTCAAGTTTGTCAAAGAACATTCCGCAGTATGTTATGGTCTGATAAGGTTTTGTACGTGTGGCGGTATGCGCCAACGCGTCCTTACACGTTCCGACATCGGCTTGACAAGCCACCTTGACATATCTATTGCTCCACCAATCACCCCACCCTATTCCACGATATGACAGCGTCGCGCGGATAAACGTTTCGAGTATACGCGGACGCCATTTTTTGTTTGCGTGTGCTGGGCCAAAATAATCAACAGCAGCAAAAGTGCTGAAGTCTATATGATATCTTTCAGATGAGATGAGCAAATCCGCGTCATTATCCATTGCGGCGTGTGCGAGGGTGAGAGCATCTCGATGGGCTTGCATAATTTGGGCACCTTGGCTTGGAGAGCAGCCCTCAAAACCAAGAAAAGTTGTTTGCGCATTAAGACGAGAGTTTTTTGATTTCAGGGCTATATTCGAAGATAGGGGACCGGTACAAAGAAACATGGCCAAGAGGGCACCTAGGAAGACCCCTGAGATGGATAACATCTTCTAGACTCAGGCCTCTCAATAATTTGAGATGCGTTTACTGATTAAAGGATTGGGAAAGCTCCATAAATATACGAATTTCTGACCAGTACGCTGGAGACTATATTTACATTCATTTCTTTATTTTTTCCACAAAAATAGAGATAATGCTCTCCCGGCTAAATAGAGAAATGTTGTTTCATCTACCAGCATCTTATTTTTAGACTTTCCGAAGGCCAAAAGAACATTTGTCAGTGCATTTGTCAAATGTTATCTCATCTTGCTGTAATACGATTCTACTGACGAAGATGTGGCTTATCTCTTTCTCGGCGCATTACCTCAGCCTTGTGGGCGACCTTGAGGTCTATCTTACGAACCGTTTACCCCATCAATTGCTATTTCGAATTCAAAGAATGGTTTCATCAACGTGGTGATCTCCTCGTTATGCGGATCTCAAAGGGCCCGTCTCATCTACCATCAAGAATTCGGATAGAAATTTAGGCATCGCAGTGGCATTAGATTCAAAGTTGATGGATAGCGAAGTATGTTGTCTACAAGGAATATAAGGTCAAGTCGCGCCCCTCTCCTTGAGACGCTTTACAAATTGCATCTTCCAACTCTTTCTGGCTAGAGCTAGTGCTGTCATATCTAATCAACCTTCTGCATGCGGATCGGCGCCTTTCTCAAGCAGAGCTTTCAAGATGTTCTCTTTGTCCTCCAGACCACCACTCGCCCATATCAAAGGTGTATCACCTGAATTGTCTTTCTCATTATCATCACCACCCGCCCCATCATAGGAGCAATATGTCTACAATAATCTCATTATCTAAGGACAACGCTCCGCCCAAGTCTGTCCTACCAGCCATGAGAAACACCGCATTAATGTCGACACTAGCTTCAAGTAGAATTCTTATGATCGTTATTTCCCTAGACCTCGGGGCATGCGGTAAATTAGAGGAGATATTTTCACATCAGCGCCTCTTTCAAGCAGAATTTTCGCCTTTACATTCGTCCAACTCATCCAAAACGCAATGGAGTGAGGCTTTTTCGGCTTCCAAGAGAGTCGTAAAGATGGTCCATAGAAATTGCGGAGCTATTAAATCAAGTCAAATTTCCTCTCATCTTTGAAGTATGAAGTCGAAGGATTCAGGTGTTTCTGCCAGCAACTGAAGAATATGCGGATTTTTTGTGCGGTAATGTTTAGAGATGAGGACCTTCTAGAGGCTATCCAACTCACTGATATCACGTTCGAGCCTCTTCTCCTTAGAAAGTTTCAGAGACGAGATGTTCCTGCAAGAAATGTGCTTGGAATGCTGCATTCTTTTCGAAATTGAACCCACCATAGGCGTCGAAGTGACCTCCCGGCAGGATATGTAAGCGTTTGGGCTCCAATGCTTTAGAGTACGCATCCAAAGCCAAGTCAGTAGGCGTCAGAGTATCATTTGCCGCGATAGTCATCAAGAGAGGTGTTGGAGATATGTGAGTGATATGTGCCACGGGGATGTATTCACGGAACGCCTCAATCCTGCGGGAGGACTTAGTCTCGAGACAGCTCTGACAACTTAAAGGTGGAGATACGACGTACGACTTGATGGTAACTTGGTTTTTCCAATGAGATTTTTTGCTCCATGCATCGAAGAATTTCCAACTTTCTGGTGTTGGGAGCGCTGCTGTTCCATTAGGGTCTTCCGTAATGACTGGAATGACAGCCGCGGCTTTCCCTGCAGCTCTATCATGGCGACCTAGATGGTAACTCAGTTAGTATCCTGAGAATCACAACTTGATATAGACCGTCATACTTTTCTCAAAAATATTGTTCATTTCATCAATATGGTCTGAGCGAATAAGTCGGTGGAAATTCGACCAGCCGTCAACACAGGGCACCTGGCTTAGAACAGCCTTTACCCGCCGATCCACCGCACCTAACCAAAGAACATGACCTCCGCTGTAGGAGCTCCCCCAAACACCAATTTTATCAGGATTGACTTCGCATCGGGCTTGAGTGTAGGTGATAGCATCCGACCAGTCACTCAGTTGTTGAGAAGGGATAATCTCTTGTCTGGGAGAGCCCTCTTTGGTATCGCTATCACCAAAGCCACGGTTGTCAAAAACCAAGCAGGCAAGAGCAAGTTTGGACGTAAAATAACGAGCAAAAAGGTCCAGATCCTGTTCTTTCAGTGCCGAAAAGCCGTGGGCCATTACCAGGCAGGGTAAACGAGATGCACCTGCGCCCTCTGGTTTGAAGAACCAGCCGCGCAGTGTGACATTGTCAGATGTTTGAAATGAGATGTTCTCTTGCGACATTTTGGTTTCGATAACTCTTTAGCCGTGAATGACTGTAGTAATTTTTAGTTCAACGAGATGAAAATAGTTTCTAGGATTCTCCTCAGCGGTAATGAGTGATTAAAAGGCTTCCCCGCTTTTCATCAGAAGTACAAGTACGGTCTTACTACTGCGGTGAATCCTTCCCGCCTCTGATTGTAAGTGGACATGGTAATCACATTTTATTTAGAAGGATTTTGTAAGCTCCCAAGTAAAGGGATACCCTAGAACCTTGTAATATGCTTTGAGTTGGTTATGAAGATCAACTATCTAACATGATATAGTTCCTCGTTGCGAATCCCTCCACGGCTGGACACTGCACGAGGAGCCAAATGCCCCTTCACACTCACTCATGGCTTCGAATGGCACAAAAATAGAATTGTTGGCGTTCGTAGACTTCTCATAACATAGTATATAAAATAATAAAAAGCGACAGTAGAAGGCAGTCGCGGGACTGTCACTTTCGGGGTACCCGCAATATGACGTCAGCCAGGCTTAATGACCTTCCCCGAACTTAAACCTCAACATCCCCGCTGAGATCGTATTCACCATGCCATTCAGACAGGCACTCCAGGGCATTATTGACAAGGCAGACAAGGCTTGGGGGGACTTTAGCCAGCAGGGTCCTCCGCCTGTACCATCGTACAATAAGCCTCCCCCTGTTCCAAACTCCAGCAAACCCCCACCGCCTTATCAAGATCCCAACTCTCAACCCCAGGTCTATTGGCAGCCTAATCTACACCCCCAAGCACCAGTGTCCGCCAATTTCTACCACGAGCAAGGCCAAAATGGATGGGGCAACAATGAGGCGCAGAACTATGTCGACAGCCCATACAACTCATTCCATTCAATGCATGGCGATGCGGTGATTGTGCGCGCTCTGATCAACCACGGGCATCCCGACCCTGCCCAGAAATTCACTAGCGCAAGACTGTCAAGCCATCAGGCCCTCAGTCGCCCACGAGGATGTCTATCAGCTAGAATTACGGCGCCAGTAGCACGAGGTATCTGGCCTGCCTTTTGGCTGCTGCCTAAAGACCCCTTCAAGTGGCCAGAGGATGGAGAAATGGACATCATGGAAGCGTGGAACGGCGATGCTGTCAATCACACTTGTTTACATTGGGGGCATTTCAATGGCGAGGACTGGAACAAGCATCGCGTTCTTGAGACACCAATTCCCAATATCAGCTCGCCGTGGGGGGTAAAATACGATTTTATCTGGGACGAGGACGAATCAACGGGCAGGGGGCGTTTAGTCTGGTTGATTGATGGAAATCCCATAATGAGAGCCGAGAAGCCACCTGGCACCAGGAAAATGAGTGAATTCAGAATCCTCATTAACATTGCGGTTGGAGGAAATGTCTGTCAGGGAAATATGCCCAGTGATGGATGCTACGAGACAGTAGTTCGTGAGCTGGCTATGTGGGATGCACCCCCTGGGGGTTGGAAGGAGTTTGACAGGGTTTGGAAATACTCCAAAGATGGCAAAACTATGTAACCAAGAGGTATCCATATTGAGAAGGCAATTAGCTATATCTGCAACTGGTATTGCTGGAGAGTTCTATAAGCCGTTACATGGTGATGATCAATTGGCCACATCGAGTTTCAACTCAGAGACCGAGCCAGATTTAAAAAGACATAAGACAGAAACCCTCTCCATGTCTTTAATCAAACCACAATATTACACAATCTTGGCTATAAATTCACTTAAAGTTGTTTCAAGACTGGCACTGGCTATTGAAAGCAGCAGTTTCTCCGTGAATCTCTTGCCCCGGTCCTTGAAGAGGTTACTCAAATTCTTGGGTTATTGTTTTGGTGTCTTGGTCGCACGAGTGACGCGGAAAATTATTTGTATAATCCTTCAGTAGTGGTGATCAGGAATTGCTCCCAAGGTCGAGAGACCCGAGAGACTCGAGCTTGTGGCGTATGATGTCGCAACGCGCCCAATGGAACATCCTCCATGTATCTCCGCATGTCTGAGTCACTTTCTGTGTTACTTTGTTTATCTTTGAACAGAGAGGGCGCGCTTTCTCGTTAATAATATCTATATTAGAAGTAAACCCAGATTATGCCTCACAATCACAATTGATCCGCTTTATTATCTTACGCATCGCGATATAGTTATGTCCAATCAAACATCCCCTAGGGGCGTTAAGTCGCGTGCATTCTTGCTATTGATCATGATCAAAATCGTGTACAGTCTACCAACAGCTTTCAAGCCTCCAGAATCGGCACAAATATTTGAGATCAATAGTGCCGCTGGTACACTTCGAGGAAGCTCAAGTCTTCTGGGGGTTGTTAATGATGAGCTGGAGCATCAGAATGAGGGCGAGGTTTCGTCGTCTTTATATAAGCTTGCCCCAGGGCAAGAAGAAAACGCAGACCTAGGCACTCCGTTCAGCTTCGATAATGTCAAAAATCCCCAGCCGATCCGAGGAGACCTTGGTGGTACAGATCCTGGAACACGAACTTTGGAATACGACCGTCTGAATCCCGATACTTTAGCCCCTCCAGGTTCAGACTCTGGAGATATGGAGCAGGGTAAATGGCCTCTTGGTCTTTCGCACAACCGTATCCTCCCTGGTCGTGCAGGATGGTCCAGACAGGAGAACACCCACAATCTTCCAAGTGCTACTGAAATGGCAGGCGTTGATATGAAGCTAGCGCCTTGGGCATATCGTGAGTTACATTGGCATGGGGCAAATGAATGGGGCATCATCTTGAATGGAAGTGCACGAGTGCAAACTATGAATGAAGATGGACAGACTTTCACCGATGATGTTGCTGCTGGGGATGTTTGGTACTTCCCGACAGGCCTTCCTCATTCAATACAGGCATTGAATCAAGGCGCAGAATTCATGCTCATTTTTGACCAAGGCGACTTCAGTGATAGTGAGACCAGCCTCGTCTCAGAGATGTTTCTACGGACCCCGAAAGAAGCCTGGTCTAAGAATCTTCATGCCCCGGTATCAGATTTTGATCGTATCCCGAGAGATCAACTTTACATATTCAACGGTTCACCAGCTCCAGATGACTTAAATGAGCAGGTTGTCGAAGGTCCAGCCGGTGTTGCTTCGGGAAATAGTAGTTACACATACCACTTCTCCAAGCAACCAGCGTACGAAACTCCTGGGGGAAGCATCAAGATAATTGATCCATTGAGCTTCCCAATTGCAGAGCGCTTCAGTGTTGCGCTGGTGACGATTAAGCCTGGAGCAATGCGAGAGGTTCATTGGTTAGTGTGCCCTCCAGTGATCTTACAGGTTTTCTCAAGTATCAAAGCTTAATTTTATGCAGGCACACCAATAGCGACGAATGGGGATTCTTCATTGCTGGAAAGGCTCGAGCAAGCATCTATGCAGCTCCAACGTCGGGTGTTACATTCGACTTTTCTGCGGGTGATATTTCCTACGTCCCGGCTACACAGACTCATTTCATTGAAAATACGGGAAATGAGGATGTTATTTTCTTAGAAGTATTACAGGCCCCAAGGTTTACCGACATCTCGGTAGGTCAGTGGCTTAAGCTTCTTCCTAGGCAAATTACTCAGGATACTATGCATTTGCCTGATAGTCTGTTGAAAAATTTGTCGCCTAACAAACAGTATATTGTGAAAGGAAAATGAAATGTTAACTGTGTGGGTTGATTCAATACCAAAAACTTTTACCCGTCCTCATTCTTTCCAACGTGAACGACATTATGGGCCCGGGAAATCTTCACCAAAGGCATTAGCCTATACCTTTTTATTGGCGACTTCAAAAATAAGGAATTGAATGACGACGAAATCTGTGAAAGTTTCAAATTCTCATATTTCCTCAAATCTGAATAATTAAACCCAGCATCCAGACAATCATCTCGTCAACGACCATAGAAACACGATAGTGCCGAAAACTAAACATGCCCAACGACAGGTCTTGCTTCATATGGCTCCTCCAGGTATTTCGTTTCCTTTTTTCTCGAATATTTTCCCTTTATTCCATATAAGTCAAATTTGACGACCGAACTGCCTCCCACAATGTGTACAGCGCTCTTGCTCTTAAATCATACTAGGGCGACATGGCTCATGCTCCATCCCTTCTTGATCGCCAGTTCCTCCACATGTATGATTCTTTTTCACATCAACGTTGTTGGTACCAGGATGATGACCAGATAGTCGCTTGAACCGAGCGGACTCTGTCCATCCAACTGGGCATGCAAGACGCCCTGCGAACAAAGGTGACCAAGGAAGAATTCCGACACCAGTAAACTTGCAGAAGCGGCCCATCTCTCGCGTAGTACAAGTTGTAGTATTTTTGCATACTGATGAACTTGGTCCAACCGTGTTTCTCGGCAAACCACTGCATCTGAGCAAACTGGGTTGCCCAAATAGAGCTTGCATCAATGTAACGGACTTTCCGGACTCAAAAACATCGCGCAGCGCTTCAATACTCTACCCTATCGGATTGAAAGGATAGAATCGATGAGCTTGAAGAAGATCAATGTATGTTGTTCCCAGGCGAGTCATAGACTCGTTTGCTAACTGGAAGATTGCTCTACGAGTCAGACCTTATAAAATAAGTGATAAGAAAATGGGGTTTCAATTCTTGTTTCTCAATATACCACTCTCATTAGAAAAAGACCGTATCAAAGTTGTTCAGCATCTCCATATGATTGAGCGATTGGTCTTCCACTTGGGTCTGAGTCAAAAATTCCTGCATAAGGGCGCTTTGAAGAGCCATCTCTGTGGTGTAATTATCATCTGCAATTCCCTCCCATGAATAACGCGGCGGAGAGGCGCCATAGGTGAACCGGGGAAACGTAGACTCCTCATGCTGTTCTGCTGCGATTGATATTGGGTCAGAGCTATCCTGCGGGCTGAGCGCATGCGTCCTCTTCTCACTACCAGAGAGGCGATCCTGATGACGTCTTATATAATCTCTCACTCTTTCGAGCTGTTCATAGAAGTCTTTTGCAGGCAAACTGTTGGAGTTGCTTAATGTTTTCAGCATTTCAGTAGCAATCTCAACTGAAGCGTCGTCACCCGAGCTATCGCGCCATGAAACGCTAGAAGCAACCAGGACCAATGATGAAGAGAATATGAACGCGGGGAAGGCGTAGCCAAATACTGCAAGCGTTCCGCTTGTCCATTCATCGACGCATAGTTTGAGAGAGTATCGTGCGGCATGGATACATGCTTCACTTAGTGTGGTCAGGGTGGAGGCGGTTTCCTCACTCAGTTCATTATCAGGATTTGTTGAATATTTGAGTTGATGAATGAGCACCGGTCGAAGGCCCAAGATCACACACTAGAGGCACCGCATCAGTATAGTTCACTAGCATCACATCCAGATTCCTCCTGACTCACATAACTAAATTGCAAATGCATCAGTATCGTATATTTTGAATTAGCCTGATTTGGATGAATTCGCAGTTTTTCAGGTAATTCTTTCACCCATTCTTGCATCTCAATCAGCAGCTTTTGTTCGCGTTGCAAGAAGCTTTCCTTCGGCTTTTTCCTTGTGTATATCTCTTTGATAGTTTTGCCAATTATTCTTGCGAGCTTGATGGATTCAATCTGATGATCTGGATCTGAAAATTGATCGCCATGATTGTCTGTGCTCGCTTGGGAAGGGGCATCAACATAAATGTCGTCATCTTGTATTTGTGCTGGGAATCCCGATTTCGATCCCCAGAACCGATCCAGGATATAAATGGACCACCAAATACGTATCCTGTGTTCTCTATCTATCGGGCGAATATTTTGGCTCGAGGGCACATTGTAGTTTAGTCCGGCAGTCAAGCTAAGCCTCAGCGCATTGCCTATTATCACATAGGCCGAGTGTAGCCTATTTAAGAACTGGCAAAAATACGCCTAGAATGTCAATTGTGAGCACCCGTCGCCAAATATAGAAGTTAATAGGTCAACACTTACAACAAGGAGGTGAGTCTCTATATGTATCATGCTGGGCCGCTCGGGAGCACTGTGTAAAAGAGTTAAGGCTCTCGCAAAGTAATGTGCACCAGGTACATGTGATGCGTTCGAAGGGACATTTGGCGTTGAGTAAATTTTTCCAATTGCAAAGAGGGCAAAATATTTGCACCTCATTAATGGATCATCGAAGGTTTGTTTTGTATAGATAGTTTCAAGCGTTTCGAAAGTCTCTTTCTTCAAGACAATATGGAAGGCTGGGCTGATGTGGCCAAGTGCAGTTTTCAAAAGAAGTCGTGCAGAAACAAGGCTTGGCCATTCAACATGATCATTATTTAAACTGGCCAGTGTATTGTCGTCGGTATAGCTGCAGCGTGGTTTGTGTAGTGTGGATGAGTCATCTTGTCCCAGGCATTGGCATAAGCGCGCTGCAAAGGCAGTACAGGCTGCTTCACTGGTGTATATCGGGAGAGCGCATATGCTTGGCGTTTTAAACCATGGCGAATGCTCGTCAAGTCTTTGACTCTGCGCAGCTAATTTATCTCTTGATAGATCAATGATAGAATCACTTGGTGCTTGGCTCGTGAGGCTTTCAAGGCCCTGCTTCGCACCCTGAGATCGTTGCGAATGTAACTCTTCACTATCACGTAGAAGCTGTTCAAGGTAGCTTGATATTCAATTAGTTTTCATGATCAGGAGCGCCGTGAATTGGCAAGCAACATACTTTTCCCCAACCCGCACTTTACGATCACGATCTGCGTATCTGCACTGAGAAGCATTCCCTGTCCTTCTACATCTTGAGCATGGACTTTCTCCAGAGCATTTGCTCTTTTGTACGTGACAGCGATTACACCTGAGGCTCACATTAGTAAAAACAGCACTGCTTTTGCAGGGGATGCTTACGCGACTGATCTCTTCTCAGTCCTTGCCCCCTCCACTCTTCTGTGGATATCAGGTGGGGTTGCCAGGCCCTTCCTTTTCACCATGTTCACAGAACAGAGTTTTCCTCAAAAATTAATATGAGAACTTGTTCACTTTCGACATGAGAAGTGCGGATCAGACGTCCGGTGGTTTTCAAAATCACCGGACGCAAGTGGGCCCGCACTGGAGGGCAAGCAGCCGGCAATTTTCCAGTCCGCCGCAGTGTGTCACAACCGGGTCCACAGCAAACTATAATTTGAACATGAAGAGCCCCAAAGGATACCATATTATCCAATTCGAAATTTCCCACGATGGCAGAAAACTACGTTTATTCTTACTTCCGCATTTCCAAGTCCAATTCAGTACATGAGTCTGCACAGAAGTACCGAGATCTACGACTTCGAGGCCTTCAGGCTTCACCGGGCTCATTTTCCTCCACATATGAGATAGAGTCAGCTTTCACCGATACAGACTGGATAGAACGTCTGACTATACCTGGTCGAGAAGTATTTATATGTGCTGCGACGCCGTCAGGTCAGACTGCAGCATCCGATGCTGCAGTGTGGGTTGGCCAAGTCACTATTCGTGGTCCTGCATCTCGAGACGACTTCACTTTGCCAATTGAGTCCGGACAGCCATCTCCGAGATCAGATAAAGAGGAAGAGCGATGGCAGATGCTAAGTCTGTTTGTGCTTCCGGAACACCAAGGAGGTGGGCTGGGCGGGAAACTGTGTCAGGAAACTCTTAAATATCTTCGAAACTACCAGTCGAGCCCTCCAACCGTCAATGTACGCTTGATTGTCAAAGCGGGAAATAATATCACCGTGAATTTATACCAGAGACTAGGGTTTGTCGACGTCGGGAGGGCTACTCTCGCAGAAGCATTGATCGCAAATGGGGATGCTCATCTTTTGCCAACGGATACGACACGTTCCGAATACTTTACTGTTCGTGGGGGGATTATTATGACGTTTCGAATGAACCGTGTTTGAGTCCCCCTTCCTAGGAATACATATGGAATATTATAGAGTTTTGCATCCATACAAAAGTTGAACAAGACCGTGATATTCAAGAAGAGATTGGAGAGCCTATTTGCATTTGCATTTGATTATAGATGTGGATAATGATTCTCAACGAGACCATACATGAACTCCTTATATGGATTCTATTATTCATTTACCATTGGCTTCAAAATAGATAGTTCAACCTCGATAGGCAGACCAGGCTCTTCTTACTCGACTTGCAGCATTTTATCGGTTGGACTGAGTATTACGTTGCTTCGACTGGGATACTGCTATCGATAGCACCAGTTAGTCCCATTTTCGTAAACCCTTAACTTGAGGTTCATTTGAATTGACCTCCATGGCTGTGCCTCATTGGGCTTCTGCCGAGGTTACGTCACTATTATTCTAGCCAGGCTCTAACAATGCATGCAAGATATCGAGTATGACTTTAGGGCTGATTTTGACAGCCTTCGGTGGCTTCTCTCATAGTTGACCGGGTTGAGCGACAGGGGTTCCAACAAGTTTCTTCAGACATTCACAAGCTGCGGATTGGTGGAATGGATGAGCCAGCCTCACGGGCTGTATCTTCATTGCCAGGTCAAAGAGCTACAATTCCCTGGAGATATTAACCATCGCTTTCCAGAAAAGGACCTACCGTCAAGGGTAGTAGGCTTTCTTCAGGATGACGACAGCTTGACGCCTCAAAGGCTTTCTATTCGGCTCAGCCGGAATACCGATTTCAGTAGTTCCACCTGCGGCGAAGTCAGGATTTCTGGGGTAATATTCAAAACCCCGGGTGGTAAAGAAGGTGACGTCCGACTGGAATCAATCTCACGATCTATCATCTCAGCAACTGACCTTGCGGGTGGGTTGCCAGCCAATAATATGAGTACTAGCCTTCGCAGACTGGGGTGTGGAGATGTGGTGGACCAAGCACCTTATTTCTCCTCGCGCAACGATCATCTTCTCCACGTAGAACGACGATCCCACCAACCAGTCCCATAATCGCGGAGCATGTGGTGGCCACTTCGAAAGTTTGACGATATTCTCCTTGAACCTCGGGGCAAACCGCTGTTTGAAGGGTCAGGGCCCTCGAACCAGCCGATGGCCCCTGTCGCCACAACTCAGTACAGATGGATGGATGATCTTCCGGCCAGCCGTTCGCTATTCCAAGTAAATTTCCATCATTATTTGCTCATATATACCCTTTGATCCAAGTCATTTTGACATTCTCTGTCAACTAGCTTGAATGTCTTGGTGCATCTTGCTCTTGGAGTACGTATGCAGCCCTCAAAATAGATGCGGCCAGGAAAAAGCCCCCGAGACCCACCGTCGCCACTCGCGACAAAAATGTACTTCACGTGACTTTTCGGGCTTGAGTCACGATGGTCTTGTGAGCCGATTCACGAAAAAAAGAAAATCCTATGAAGCAGAAATTAGTCACGGGGTGATTGGTAAAAGTGACTCTATCGTGATCTGTCGGGCGGTAATGCATCATATACAGGGACATCATAATTGACCAGCAAAAAAGTTGAATTGGATTAAACCAGTGGTTTCTATATACAGGACTTGAATTTTGAATATCGTCACAGTTCATCACATCATTATGTCATTAAGATATTTGTAGCACAGGATTCCGAAGTCCTGGTGTGTCGAGAAGGTGGTGTAGGGCGGAGATGGGTCGAGGAGAAGGAAGGCGCTTAAGCACCAATAGGTTGAACAGTAAATGCACAGAAATTGTTCTTGGAGTCCATTTCGATAGGACTAGCAGTTGATATTGGCGGCGATGACACGTCCTTTTGGGCCTTGTCAGACTCTGTGACCTGCACTGTAACGAAGGCGTTGTTTGAAGGCTTCTCATCGGCCTGGTCGTGGCTATCGGTCTCGTCCTCTGAGTCGGTCTCTTCGAACTCGAAAGCACTCATGCGAGACTTCATGTCGTTTTCAGTCCAAAGAACAGAGCCACAATGTAACCGGAAGTGGGCTACACATCGACGGAGATCGGGGTCAGGAGCAGTAGCTTCCTTGGTCAACTTCTCTTTCGAGATAGTTGTGAGCTTGTATGGAAGGGCGTTGCGGTTTGCCATGGGGGGCCAACGTGTTTTTGTTCGTTGGTGAAAGAGAGGCTCAGCTCGTGCTGGCTTTGGTGAAGCAGGTGGCGTGATAACGTCAACTGCAATAGGCATTCTGGTCCTCAGACCGGACGGGTGTGAAATATTTCTTTCTTCTCGGGTATGAAGTATGTAGGAATTGCCTCAGGAATTGTCGAGGCAATTGAGGTCAGCGGCGAGTAAAGTGCTGTTTGGTTTGAGTTGGAAGTAGTAGGGTGATAGGTTCACGATCGAGGGAAGAGAGAGTTGCTAAGAAATCCGTCTAAGTAGGGCGAGAATGTCTTATACGGTGGGGATCTACAAGTATGGAGAACGCCGCAAAAAGGCCTGTCGGGTCAGCAGGCCTGCCCTTTGCGGTTCTAGGCCTCTGGATCCGGTGCCGGCCAATCCACTCGCTTCCTTTGCTTCCCCTTTGTTTTTTTTAACCTTTTGGCGGCAGTGCTATGTTGTTCTTCCAAGATCTAGTTCGAGTCTTGCCATCATTTCGGCAGTTCCCCAAGCGCCTTTGATTCCGGGCTGGCGTTCCTTTTTTTCTACGTCTCACCCTTCCGCAATCTCGAAGGAAAAACTCAGAAGCGCTGTGTGGTGGAGACCCTGCGGGTACCCTGGGTCTTCTTCACGACTTCACAGTGGCCATCCAGCAGATGTAGTGGGTATGGTGGATATGTTGTGGATCCGAAGTGGATGCGGTCCTGGACTTTTGATCAGTTGAGTCTTCGAGTTTTCTTCGGTGGACCCTCGGCGGAGCTTATCTTCCGTTCTGATTGCCTCTCGAATAGAAGCGTTGCACAGGTAGCCCACCGAAGATCGACCCGGCTTACCGTGTTCGGAAATCCGTTCGCCCTCAACATCGTGACGAGCGCATGCAGCACCGTGCATTCTGGGGATGAATCGCCTCCTGTTGAGATCAAGCTGGTGCTCTGGGGATCTATCTTGAGGCTACGCTCATCATAATAGCAGCTCCGTTTCTTCACAAAGCCTAATGCCCCAGAATAAACCCCATTCTCCAGTTTTCTTCCTCTTGCTCCCCATCCTTTCGTGCCTGGATCGGGCTGAGTCACCACTCGCCGATCGTCGCAGATTGCTGGTGAGCAGCATTTTGCCTTCCCTTTTGTCTTGTGCCGTACTTCCGCGGCAGCAGCGGGGCACTGCCCTCCACAGAGTCTGGGGTGTACAGTCCCTAGGCCCGTGGTGCTGTCCCAGCAGGCCACCTCTGTTCAACGTATCTCCCCTCCTTTGCCCCCAAAGCCCCCTCTGAAACGTGTCCCCCGCTGCCTGGCGCTTCCTGGAGTTGCCACTTGCCAAGGTTTTCGTAAGCAGTCCTTGTTCGCCGACGCGTTGTCCACGAGCAACGCCCAACTCATCTCACGATGTTCATATGACCTTCACCGCTACGGCCCCATCGTGATGGGCCGAAACCCCCCACTCCCAATTGTCCCTCCGAAGCCGGCATACGGATTCCGGGCGGCGCTTGTGATTACTATTCTAGTTCTTGACTCCGGGTCCAGCAGATCTCGCATTGGTGTCCGATCAATTCCATCTCACTCTTGACATCCACGTTGTCCGCGTCGTTCGAGAACTAAACACGTGCCACCAATCGCGCCGGTCATGTGATATGAATGCATCCACGTGCCCTGAGGCGTTGCGGGCACCAGTTGCGTTCTACCACGATACCATCCATGCTTAGTTGAGAGAATCAGATGCTCTGGTCAGTCGGAATAGTACGTAAGTCTTAGGATATAGATTATTGTCAATTGGAGTCGGATACCTTTCTCTCACAGGATGAGCAATTCATAATTTTTGAAAAGGCCAAATTGCCCGAACTAGGTTTCGTCTAGATAACATCACCTACTTTGATGGATAATGTGGCTTTGCAATAAATGTTACCCCCTATCCCCATAAAATTCCCGCTATTCATTGTTAGTGGAGAAGCATTCACGTATGACAAGGATGAAGTAGCGTATATGATAGCACCTTGCCATTGAAGGATCTTTCTTGCTTCTCGTCTTGTCGAATGGCCAAAAGCAACCGTACTAGCGTCCAGTAGTGTGCCATGTCAGACTGATGAAACCAGTCTTGAGTCCAACTTGATGTACTAAGCAAATGTATAGCTGGCAAGTGAACGCATTTTTGGTGTAGAATTGCCCGTATTAGTCTGGTCTTTCAGGGTATAAAAACGATGACGGCTTTAAGTCAGAGCCCTATCAGGAAGAAAATAGGAGCATAATTGACCAAGTAATCAAGCGATAAATGGATCAGTGGATCAGGTGAAACAATATATCATAGATGATGGAGGGGAAGGGCGGATATAATATCCTAGAGCGCTGGCTATAGGCAGCGAGGCGGAGGGCTCCGATGGGAGATCTCTATCAGTACTGACAAATAATGCCTGTATACATTTGATCATGGGAATTAAACACAAGTTGGAGGCTTCTTTTCTTTAATTTGGAAGTTCATGTTCTGATTTGACGTCAACTGATGGTCGCCCTGGCGTGCGAAACACAAAAGGATGTGAGAATTAGCAGCATGCCATTTCCATTCTAGATCAAGTCTGATATTGCAACCTTCGACCTTATCAGTCCTGGGTCTAACATTCACTTATGAATAATATACCTCAATAACATTGGCAATCTAGAGATTTTATTTTTCTTCTTTTTTTTCGCTGGTAAGGCTCCTATGGCCGTAGAAGACATTGCCACTTCTTATAGGCTATTAAAAGTCTAAAAGATGCGTTTAGCCTCGCTTTAAACTCACCTGGAAGCTGTGAGTTTCTTCAGTGCTAGTGTACAAGATATTAGACAGCATGGTAAAATTTCTTTTTTGAAGAAAAGGGCGTGATATTATGCGGAGATTCGAGGACTGGTAGATGAAGAATAGCTACAAGGGAAAAGATGTTCTCGGATGAGCAGTCGCGGGATCTCAGACTATGAAAATCAATTTGGAACCAGTATATGCTCAAATAACGCAAACAGTGAAGGGGTCTAGAGGGTGCGATGGCAAAGGGAATATAAATTAGGTTTTCAAAAGCCTCAAAATTAACAAGAGAGTGGCTGCAATTTTGGCTCAAGAAGAGAACAGTGCTAAGTGTGCACTCTGACTTGTCCAATCGAGCAATCGTATCGCGATATACAATCTTTAGAAGGCCAAAGTAGATAATTAGGGGTCGCGTAGAGCTCCTATTATTTTCAACATGCACGATAGACGTCTCTTCGACAATGCATGTCGCTAAATCGTCGTCTCAAATTTTCTACCAAGCTGGTTCTTCCCAGCACCATACAGATGGGCCCATTACTCGGATTCAGCAGCTTGACGCGCAATCAAATTACTCTGCAACTCACATCAAACGTTGACGCTAACATGATGAACAATTGTACGCGAACTACAGCCCAGCTTTTAGTCAACTATGGTCAAGGGGATCTTTTATGCTCAACAAGCCTTCTCCCTAACTTGCCTGTCTTCTCGGACTTTGTTTTGAGTCTATTACTACTGAAAATAATTATCGAACCACCAAGTGCTGTCTTTTATTGCTTTGTTTGACTTATTGTGTTTCTATGAAGCTGCCAATGAGTCTGCAGTGAGTTTTATCTTGACTCATCTCGGTCATAGCATGGGTTCCATAGATGACCTGTTGCCATGTACAGCATTATCAAATTATTTCTACGTATATCTGCATACTGAAATGGAAAACACTTTTGTTCTCTTGCTTATCGATGGGCTCTCTGTATTCCATATTCATTGACCATGCTGCATTGACTTCCAGCTGATCACCGTAAATTCATCCAGGAGCTGCTTGAAATTGATTTTTTCCTCGAGGCTTTTTCTTGTTTATTCAAGTCCTAAATCATAGAGAAGAATTTGATTGGATTTTTGAAACGATGTGGTCCTCTCAAATGCTCGGCAAGAGGCATGTCGCTTTTGGGACGCGCATTTTACGAGCTACAAAAGCACTTTAAAGGCAATGTTTAGCAATAAACTATGAATATTATTGTTTAAATCTTCATTCTGAAGCTTATCCTCTTCAAGTCAATGAAATTGGACTTTGCAGAAGCCGTCCCGAGCTTTCTCATGACTTATATGAGTATTTGTCTATTAGTGACCCAGTCGTCGCAATTGCATTGGCCTTTTAGCGCATATATTTCTCCGATAATTATATTTAAATGGTCTGAAAGGGACTCTATTGAAGATACATATCTATATCAGGTTTTCATACTACCACGGTGAGCATCTGCGGGAAGCATTGCAAAGCCATGGATAGTGAATATATCAGTCTTGATTTTCTTTTTCGGCTTTTGCTACGCTCGACAGGTGTATTCCAAGGTTTTCTATCTATATGAGCACAGAGAAACTCTTTCCTGAAGTCAAATTTCATTTTACTACGCATATCAAGCATATTTTTGGGCATGTCTAGGTATAGCCTCGATCGCTTCGGTCCAGCTTCCATGATAGTCAAACACTGCATGTGGAGCCCAGATTGATCTGATCTTCCGCCTCCAATAAAGAAACTCATTTTGTTAGCAATAATTTCAAAGCATTTATATGAAGAGTTGTCTATCTACTAACTTTTGAAGTTATGGAACAAAGGCATTCTAAAGAAACGAGGCTATGATTCACATTGTCTCAAGAATAAAGGAAATTCATGGATATCTTAGATCACGCCTACGTCATTCTAAATTTGTATGATTTTCTCGAGCGAATTGATCACTATATTACCAAAAGCTATTTGGTGATACCCGAGTTTTCGCATAATCCTCCGTTCCATCCTCGGATGTCAGAACTCAACCCAGAGTCTCGGACCATGTCGGAGGTGGCTATTTTGCGTTGAAGTTACACCTAAGGGTCAGATTCCTTGTTTGAAAATGGAGTTTTGTCTCTATCATGCATAACATGGATCAAACTCCTAGCCAATATACTGCATTCGGTAAATCTACCGTAGAAAACTGCTTCTATGCCTCAATAATTAGGACGGGGCGTCTAAAGTTGGAAGTGATTTGCCCGGCTCTTTGATACGCTCAGATGAATTCTGTTACAGCGGAGCTAGCGGAAGGAGGCTTTCTATTCTCTCTTCTTTCTAACTTTAGACTTGACGCCTCCTCAAAGATAGAAGCTGTACAACGCGTGGCTTTCCCCCGACTAGCAACGCTCCGAGTCTTTGCAAGTATGCCCAAATAGAACCCCTTTGTTTGAAACCACCCGTGGCGCGTGTGATGAAAATGTCCACATGCCACAATGACCCCCCGGTCTATCCACTTCACACGAATCAGGCTTGCAGCTGCCTTCCAGCTTTGCCGCTCGGGGTTAGGATAGGTCAGATTTTGTATCGCTGTGGATATCACTGCTTCTCGATCAAGTTCTTCACCCGGGTTTCTGGGAAGCTTCTTTTGTTTTCTGTCATCTCTTGTGATGAGGTTGGCCTTTTTGCCACTCGGCTCGTTGGTTGCCTGCTGCTGGCGTTGCATCTGAAGAGGCAACAGAAACTGCTCGGAGAAGACCATTTCGGGATGGTCATTGTCCCAAAAGAATGCTGTTTCTTGGCCTGTCAAGCTGTCACTGTCGATCATATCTTGCTCATGAATGTGTCCATTCCCTTCTGGGCCTGTTGGTAGACAAAGCCCCACTTAGCCGAGTCAGACAGAATTCCTGGAGATGACGAGCAGGTTGTATCCCCCTTAGCTTGATTCCATTTGTAATGTATCTTTGCCAGATGCGGTACAGAGTGGAGGATTTAGCGCGTGATAGCAATTTTGCCAATGCAGCTTATCCGGGGCTTGAGAGGGCGTTTTTGATGGGGATCTTTTTATGAGGTATAACTCGTCTTTCTTTGTTGCTTCTGCATGGAAACATGTTCGCATATGTGTTGAGCAAGCCTCAATCGACTATCCTTGATCCTATATCAGATGTGTCCAACCCTGCTGATAGCCTGCATGTTGCATCCGAGAGCGTGGGTTTTGGCGGGGAGGAGAACACCGGTCCTGCATGGTAAATTTCCAAAGCGCCTAGCACAAGAGATCCCATCGTTTCCTAAATCGGAACTAACAGAGTCACCTTGTGTAGACTGAGATGTCTTATTACTGTACTGTTGCTTTTTCCTGGTGTGACGGGGCCCCTCTAGTGAATCCGAGCTTGTTAACGGCAGCATTGCGCGCCGACTGCTGTGAGACCCGGAGATCAAGTACTATGTCTAGGAGGATTTCCGCTTTTGATGGCGTACATTCAATGCTTGGGTAATTGGAGGGTCGTTATTTGGTGCGACCTTGTACATCTTGCCCGACCTCGTACAGCCGTCGGGACGGTTTGCAGAGTCTATCAGCGCCTGGCAAAGATCGCGCGTCTAGGGAATTTGGAACAGCTTCCTATTGAACGCATGGACCGTTGATCTTCTCAAGTGACCGTGGTGAAAATCGGTCATCTGCTACTCGAGGAACGCACTAAGCCCCCGGCGGGGCTCTCTCGTGCAGATTCAGAATCCGACCATTCCAACCCCAAGCAGGAGCCCATGGATTCATGGATTGCGAGCAAACATGATAACACATTGCTCTAGCCGGGTGCATGGAGCAATCACTGAGAAAGGGACCGGTACGCTTAAGGAAATACCCCTCACGATCGACATATCGGGCCCCCAAAGGGCTCGGAGGATCAGACAAAAGATACCGTCCAGATGCAGGATCGTCCTCTTTACCCGTCACTTCACTAGTTCCAAAGCGTGCTTAGTCTGTCTCGTCCGACTGACAAGATGCGGCCTGAACTCAGAATATTGCGATTATGTATCGGTCATTTCCAGAGGGCCTCGCTGCCAGTACCCCTCACCTTATTTTCGGTTTGAGTGGTCTTCGGGGAGATTCTCGCCCGGTTGAAGAAGCAGCAACCACGTAATTAAATAGTCTAGCCTGAAGAATGCCTCATATCAATTTTGCACACGTAAGTAAAGGACCCATCGGTATGTAGCCCGATATAATCCGATTTGCAGAGCGATGCGGATTGGATGTTTTTTTACTGCATCCTGGCCCCACGTCCCGGGCTTGCCCATGCATAGTCCGTACGGCGTATAGCATGGAAGGATACTACGATCTTATGCGGCCCCTCATTACATCCTTGAATCTTCAGGACTCGACCCGAGTGAAACGATACTGCTCTCCTGATGAATTCCCTTCCGTCAGTCTACGCCATTCTCATAGCAAGGCTTTTTTTTAAGACACATAAAGTTACACAAACCAGCCGGACGCGATCAAAGAGTCCCGGGGGAAGCCTATCACAGTGACGGCTTCCCTGGCTGTGTGATGGCGGCGTGAAGTAAAACATGAGAAGGACGGGCATTCGGGGAGGGGAGGGTGTAAACGAGCTTTATAGTCTGGAATCAATAGTCTCGACTTTTTAGAGTGGCTTCCTCCACCCACTCTTGTCTTGCGTTGCAAGATCTGATGATTGGTTCCAAAGAATGACCATCCTGAATTGTTCTTCTGTACGACGGTTGCTTCTCTGCGATCCATGGTATTTCTTCTCTATCGATGCCCGTTGCTTCATACTTTGCCTACTGCGTCTCAGTACGCAGGGTCCATACAGTATCTACACCAGCCCAAGCGTTATTCGATCGCTGTCCCACCTCGGGAAAATCACTCTCCGCTCAAGCCATCGCCGTCGACGGTTCCACTAGAAAGGATCTTATTTGTCTTTCGTCTGTAGCGGCCGGCGCCGTACCCGCGACGCCTCGCCCAAGAGATCAAAAAGAACTTGCCGCCCGCTCGACCGTTTAGATCTAATCCTATCTGTGGTGAGTCTCGCACATTGTTCGATCCTCTGCGATACTTTGCGGGGATTGCAACAGTGTTCAATAGAGTACTTAATGCCCCTCTTTGGCCCCCCTTTTGAGCCCCGCGGCTGATCCCGAATCCCCCTCTTGAGGCCTCCTTGAAGAACCTGTTTTAGCACCAGTCTCTCCACGCTGTACCAAAGGTTGACCACTCTGGCCACTTCTTCCGTTTGGGTGGAAGTTGGGGATCCTAAATTTGGGTGTAAATGCTCGGTGGGTGTTTCTTATTGATTACGAACTGTACTTTTGCATTCCTTGGAGTCGTTCTTCCTCTGCATTTATTTTACTTTTTATTCTCGCATCTCCAATTCAGTCTCCATTCCCGTGACCAATCACGCGACGCATTCCATTTTCCAACTTTACTGTCAGAGGTGGTAATATTTCCTCCCCCCGACCCCCGAACACCCCCCCTTGCACCATTTTTATGCCCCTTGAGTCTTCATGGTGGGTGCCCGCACGTTGGCCAGCTTTCTAACACGGGTGTAATCTCAATTTACAGGAGGCGCTGCAGCACACGTCAAGCCTCTGGGGTTCGTTCCCAGGCTGTCGCGATATAGTTCGGCCTCACGTGGCGGAGTTTGTGTCCTGAATTGCAGGGCAGCCAAATCTCACCGCCCGCCCCTCCCAAAGTTCCAGTCTCCCGCGAACAGGAAGCTGTTCACCTTTTCCCGCCGTGATCGACTTGGACACCCCCAACCCATCTGCATGCAAGCCTAGTCTACCCGCTCCTCACTTGCGCCACCTCCTCCTTCGCGGCCTACGGTCGTCCGACCCTTCGACTATGTATGGCACACCTCAGTCCGCCTCTACGATGAACGGCGTGGGAGATGCCATTGATGGTTCGGGCACCATTGACCCGGCGAACCTGAGCAACTCAGGTATGTGAACCTTTCTCTCGTGCGCATGCTCTGCTACATGTTCATACTGCTTTGGCGGTCGCGCCGCGCTCATGTTGAATTGATATCGCGACTTGCTTGCCTGCGTCGCCCCCGCGCGCCATCGGCTCTGAGATGGTCGGCGGTCCTCATCTACTTGCTGTCTTGCCTGTTATTTCTCCAGTCGCCTTCTCCCAGACTGATACCTCCTAGTCTCTGTTCTGCCGGTGCCATCCCCTGCAGGAACCAGTCCCCGTGGTATCAAGCGTAGTCGCACTCCAGATCGCAGTGGGAACGGCCATACAGAAGGAGATCAGGATGATGGTACGTGCGCATTGGAGCGCCTAATGATCTTGATATCTTGTTCTTTTCATCTAGACAGCTCGACCCCGTCTTTGCCCATCGTTCGCCATCGTCCACCCGGTCCCATCCGATATTTACAAAACGTGTACTAACCATATGCTTCAATAGAGGACCAGGGTCGTCGCAAGCGCGGCCGCCCCCCAAAGATTCCGCGCGCAAGCTCTAACGATCACGTATCAGGCAATACACCCGTTCAAACTCCCCAGATGCAATCTCGACCATTACCTCAAACCGCAGGTTCGCCCCCTCTCGCATCGCCACCAGATAAGACGACGCCCACGAAATCTCTTGTTAAGGCACTTCCAACTGTGCGCGACCATACCTCTGATCAACTGAACGAGGAGGGCGACGAGTATATTCCCAAGGAATTCGATGATGCGGGAGAGATCAAAGTCGATACCATGGGCTATCTGCAGGGCACCCGCGAATACAAGTGTCGAACTTTCCGCGTCCCTAATCGTAACACAAAGCTATTTATGCTTGCAACAGAATGTGCCAGAGTCCTGAACTACCGAGATTCGTACCTTTTGTTCAACAAGAATAAATCGTTGCACAAGATTATCGCGTCTCAGATCGAAAAGGATGACCTCATTCAACAGGACATCCTTCCATACTCCTACCGGTCTCGCCAAATTGCCATCGTCTCTGCCCGATCTATGTTCCGGCAGTTCGGCAGCCGTGTTATCGTCAATGGCCGACGAGTCCGAGATGATTATTGGGAAAGCAAAGCTAGAAAGCAGGGCTTCACCGAGGATGATTTGGCTGGTGAAAAACGACCTGGTGCCGCCAAGGTCCGCGATGGAGCTGCGGCAGACACAGGGGCCTCTAGCTTGTTACCGGTTCTTCCTCATCACGATGTCATCTTCAGCAATACTATCGAGCCTCTGCCCCATGGTCTGTCCTTGGACGTATCGGACTCTACGAACTCTGTTGGGTCTTTATCGATGATTCATATGGCCACAACAGATGACCCACGTCTTCGGGACTACAACACAATGGCTCGTTCACGTCAGGAGCTAACGGGTCAGACCTACCAAGATAGGTCTCAACCTAGTTCAGCCGCCGAAATCCTTAATCAAGCCTCACACGCTGCTGAGTTCAACAAGCTCATCGGATCACAACGAAGCTTCCGACGGAAAGGATTGGATGATTTCTATGCAAAGCCACGCGAGGCTCCTGAATCTGATGCTCAAGTTACCACGGCGCTCGACTCAGGATTATCAGTATCGCAGCCAATTCAACCTGTCCAAGTTCCGCCCGCGGGAATGGGAAACCCCCCTCAAGCACAGCATGTTCACTCCCACCAAGCTGCAATGATGGCTGGCCAGGCCAGTTTCCCACAACAGGCGCATCAACAGCCCATGGGTCAGCAGGCTGTGCGAGGAATGCCACCGGGCATGCGCCCCGATCTCATGCAACAACGAGCTGCCCAGTCCATGGCAGGAGGCGTAGTACAACCGCCCTACGGCTACCCATCTCAGCAACCACAGCCACAACAACAAGTATGGGGTCAGCCGCCACCACAACCTCAACAATCACCGATGTCCTCAACACCCCAGAACGTGGCCATGTCCCAGTATGCTCAGATGGCTGGACACCCCCAGCAGACACCCTCTCCTCTTCACCACAACCAACAACCCCAGCAATCACCTCGCAATCAACCTCGTCCTCAGGTCCCCCAAATGCCTCAGCAATTTCACCAGATGCAGCATGCCCCGCAGCAACAAGCAATGGGGGGTATGGCTTTCCCCGGGGGGAACCCTGCTGCCTACCAAGGTATGGCGCGGGCAATGTACCCCTCCGCTCAGGCTGCCCCGGGCGGGCAGCCTTTCATGGGCAACCCTCAGCAGGCAGGAATGGCAATGAGCATGGGTGGTGCCGGGATGCCAGGTTGGCCCGCTGGTCCCGGTGGACCAATGCAGCCTGTGCAGCCTGGCCAGCCTCAGCCAGGTCAGTCTGGTAGCCCATTAGGTGGATGGTCAGGCTACTAGAATATGGTTTCGCGTTATCTAGATGGGGCGTTCTTGTGGGATTCTTTTCTCTAACATCAGAGACGCTTTACGGCCATTCATTCTTCAGTTCTCTCTTCTCTTCTGGCTGTCTTGATTAACTATTGCTTTGTGCTTCTTTTCCTAAGTCTGATTTTCTTCTCTGCCCCTTGCATTGCACCTGTGTGACGCTCCCTAGGTGGGGGTTTCGGTAATGTTAATCTGGGCCAGCCTCCCTATACCCATTATTGTTGTCCGGCTAGGTTCAGGTTCATCCTGATCGATACTTTTTGTCTTTCCTCCATATTGTTTCAAATTTCACCTTTTCATATTGGCAATGGTGCGCAGAGATTGTTGTGGCGTTTTGACCTATCTATTTGATCTGGCGTTTATGTTGCGACTTACTTGGAAAGGGCTATGAATATGTATGCTTTTACCTTCTTGTTTTTTGTTTTTCCAACCATACATGATCGATAGAAGGTTCCCCCTCTGCCACGGAATTGGCGGTCTGTTTTCGTGAGGCCGAGACGCATCTGCTTGTTCTCTCGGCGGTTGATTCCTTGCATTCCAGCTCTATGGTCAATATTTCTCTTCTCTTCTCTTCTCTCTCTTTCGTATGTGCTGCTCTTTTATATGTCTATGTATTACCGCTCAAGTAGGGATTGAACCTTGGTGCATTGCTGTTGATTCAATACCAATATCATCTTGTGAATGACTATCTTATTCCCCCCCTCTCTGATTCGACTGTTCATACATGATGACCTTTGCAAACTTAGTCTTGCTTGGTATGGTAGCATTGAAAGAGGTGACAAAATAAAAAGCAAGACAAGGTAGAAAGTGCCAAAATTTTGCCGGGTGAAAAGGAAAAAAGGAACGTCCCCGGGAAGGCTCGAACTTCCAACCTCCTGATTAACAGTCAGACGCGCTAGCCGATTGCGCCACAGAGACAGCTCTTGACAAAGCCAAAATTTAATGCTTTGTCACCCAAGAGCTATGATTCCCGTAAATATGAGGTTGCTCGTTGCTCCCGAAATACTTCCTTTGTCTGCCATCTTCGGCTGCTCATGTGTACCCTACATCCATTGTGGGCCGTGAACACAGGGAACACGGGAACACGAAATCAAGACTCAAGATGTGATGGAGATCTCCGTGTTGAAGTTCAAGCTATCCGCCTTCCGCCTTAATCTAGCACTCCAGGCTCTGCATCTTCTTCTCCATCTCCATCATCATCATTTGATCCATTTCCCTGTTGGGGAGGTGTCATCGAGTTTTCTATAACAATAACAAAATATATTTTAATGCACAGGTGGATCGAGATTGAAAGTCCTGTGAACGAAAGAGGGACTTTTCATGCAGGTATTTACCACAACGAGATATTATTTCAACAGCCTCGGACGCTCTGTTGAAATCCAATCTGTACAACAAACTTCCCTCCATCAAACTCTGCGCCCGCCAAAGTCCTTGAATTAGCTGAAGCTGAACATCATTTACATGAGTCACCAGATCATTTCAGCAATAAAACCTTCAGTATTCCTCATGATACGGAACACTACACGTTGCCCAATACGGCACTGGTCCTTGTTATTTGACTCCAGTCAGTCTCCGGTAATACTACACAGGAACGACGTGCAGTATGGTCATTTGGTGATCGAGGATATCGTTCCTGCGAAATTTTCAGCTACCAAGCCCCGAGTCAACCTCACGATCACACTGATGGCTTGTTCAGAGGCACATCAATACGATGATAACTCATCAGCTCGATTTGCGCTAGTATTTACAGGGTTTTTATGAATATGACAAATGAAACGGGAATATAGAAGCTTTCTCAAACAATAGTGTTGGGCTTGCGTCCCCATACCCTCTTCCTGTTTATCTGTAAGCTAAGACTGCGACAAAATCCGATTCTGAGAACGGTAAGTAGTACTTACGCTACATGGTAGCCGTGGATTCGTGCATCGCGCACCTGGGCCCTTAACTGTGCCACATACACCTGCACTTCTTCTTTTGACCAAGGCGATGGGCTTCCAAACTTGGTCAAGAGAAACATACACCAACCTTTCATACCAGTCATCCATTGGTGAAAATTTATTCGGCCCGCTTCTTTAAGCCGTGGGTCTCTTGGCCATGGTCCGATGGGCCACTTGTATACTTTCTCGTGTATATCCACAAACCCGGCTTTCTCCATTGCCGAACGCATAGTATGTAGTGTTCTGCCAGGGTGACCCGATCGCTCGGCAGCATCGAGGACATTTGGACCGAAGGTTCGCAGGATGTTATCCTCGGATAAGCTGTCATCATCGCATAGAACTGGGGCATCAGCTTCGAGCTGCTCAATCCAGCCACCTGGTTGCAGGTTCCTAAAGTTGATGTTATAGTGAGCCACAGTAAAATACCACTAGATGACTACGTGGAGGTGACACATAAACATATAAGAAAACGCAAGGACTTACTCGAAGCATTGTGTATAGACATTTTCCCATTCGGAGGGAGAGAACGCCCCTACCAGGTGCCGAAGGTGGATCAGATCGAAGGGCTCACGCCACGTCCATTCCTCAAGAACGTTGTCCACTTCAAGAACACAGTTCGGAGGAACCCAGGTCACAGGTGGCGGGTATAGATCGACAGCATGCACGGTCGCTAGAGACATGTTAGGATTGAAAGCTACGAAATTGAATCCTTAAATAATATTCACCATCTGGAAATTTATCGGCGACATCGCTGATATGCTGTTAGGACTGAGTGAAATGTACAATAGCACTACTCACATGGCCCAAGAACCTTGACCCGTCCCAATATCGAGAATGTTCTGATTTAGAAACTTCTGTCAGTATTTTCTGTCAAAGTCACCATCGTCATGCACAAGACAAACCTTTGGTGATGTGATAGGCGCTTGGAAAAGCGGATTCGGACATTGAGAGTCTACCAGTAATGTCACGATATGACTTTTTCTAACGTTAGTACTGCAATCCACCCCCGAGTGTTGCAATACACATACCAAGCCTCCAGGCTCTCGAATTGTTTTTCGTCGGACGGGCACCTTCGTATGTGAGCCTTGCCATGCATACAAGAACGGGATCAAGTCATACCAGTACTCATCTTCTCTGATTGCTTGGTACCTGCAAGAAAATTGAGCATAGCCCTCTCATACCATACGCTATGCGGAAGCTTGCCTACCTCCTCCCATTTTGCACAACCCCCTGATAGATCGTCGATGCCAGAGATGTGGTCTCTCTATGGTGCCATGCTGATAAGCGACACAGGTAGAGAATCAGATCGCAGGCTTACGAGTTAATGTCAGTCAATTCAGGAAGCCCTTTTGGAAAATAAGTATCCGGGTCCTTTTTGAGTTTATGTCAGTCTCGGGTGGCGCATCAGCCTGCAGAACAATAACTTATGACCGCAATGATTTTTTTATCTTTCTCCCCAGGCATGGCGTCAGGAATAAGAGGAAGAACCAGGATATGAGACTGGAATAAATTCGACAGCCATCTAGCAGTGTCAACGCTGACAGGAGGTCTTACGCGATGATGTCGCACGGCACAGAAAGTGGAGTTGGCCGTGATCCCTTGAGGGGTTTTATTATTTTCCGTCCTGATCCCTGTCAATGCTCGGCCCGGAGAGACTGGGCACAGTTATCTCACTGGCCCACATGGTGGCGGGGCCAGATATGAGCTTCGAATACCCTAGGACGAATGCCATGTCCGGATGAAGCTAGCTGCATCCTTGGATGTGTCCTCTGCCCCCCCTGAGAGAGTATCATCCTTTTTGGGATAAATTCAAGAGATCCTTTTGCAGAACTGGGTGAATCCAAAGGCTACTCTACGCCATGATTCAAAACATCTTAACTGCGGATTTGCGAGCATTTGCGTGGTCCACATTCATCGAAGTGCGCAAGCACTTAAAAACAGCGAATCTCCAAAGACTCAAAAAGAAACACTCTCCATTCAAAATCTCGGGCTATCCATGCCGTATTAGCAAGCCAGGGCACTAATTATTGTTGATCAAATGCCTATAATCAATGGAGTATCCGTGATTTGAAGCCACCGCGGCCAAAATGCATATTCCTTGACAAGGATGGCAGAGAGCGCCCGTTAGATGTCTTTCTGTCGCTAATCTTGAGCTAGGAATGAAGAGATGCACTCCTGTACTTCCGGTTTGCGTGACTCTGCTGTTGGCTGCTCAGATTTCGTTCCATAAACTTGGATGTATTCATAGTATATACAGTCTGCGAAGCATAGCAAACTCTACGCCAGTGTGTTGCATTTTCGTCATTTTCACCTAGTCAGACAGACCTTTGTTTGCTCCAACGAAAAGTGAACTGGAATATAGATCCTCAGGCTGAGCTTATGGATTCCTGGTTTAAAGTTAGATCACAACTAGATAAGTTCATGAAATTCCCAAGGTTTCTGCTCTTCTCCTGTTCATGATTCATTCCCATGCGCCCAGTACCCGATGGCGATCGCTGCGGCTACGGCCAGATTCGGAGCCGAACCGCTTGTGGTCGCACCCACACACACTTCGCCTTTCACGACCTCAATCAACCAGGGTCAAAAAAATGCAATTCTTATAGAATTGGACAAAAAGAAACGTCCCCGGGAAGGCTCGAACTTCCAACCTCCTGATTAACAGTCAGACGCGCTAGCCGATTGCGCCACAGAGACTCGCTTACGCCGCTCGGCCAGATTGGGACTCCACCCCCCGATGCAAGTTTTGCTCTGTGGGTATGATCGGATCCAGTATGGAAATCACAGTGCGCAAGAGAACAAAATGCAGTCCACCGCATGATTATTGGATACGGAAGGAAGTAAAACTATATGGTGAGAATCACAATATCAGCTCAGGCTATTTCTCGACAACTAAAGATACCGGCTTCCCAAGGTTGTCTGATTTCTTGGGAGGTAGAGGTCATATGCCCGCGACTTGCAGGGATAAATGGACACTGAAGGAAGTGAGCAGCGTATTTATGTAGATTCTTCTGTAGCACTTGAGGCATTTCGTCTGAAAGAATAGGAAAGAAGAGGGACATTGGTGTGCGTACATACATTAATTAGTGATTACCTGTGATACAGATATCTTTGCGGATACTACACATATTTGTTGGTTCATTGTACTGCTGTTATAACCTTGGAATTTGCAGTCTAGTGTCTAGATATCAGAGTGCAAGGCATATTGATATTGGACCGATTCCTTCATATAGAACTTTGGGATAGCTTCCTTTCCAGAGAAAAAGATATCTTGAAATGTGGCATTGCTTGCCCTCTAAGCCTGGAGATCAAATCGAACTCACGAGTGGGACTTCGTTGACCAGACTGAATGCAAGTGTTTGAAGACGTGATAATGATGTATACTTAGTAGAGTTTCATAGACCACTGAATTGCATATTTGTAGTTATTATGGCGGAGGGCCTGAAATCATGGGTGTTCTGCTACTCTTCAGAACGAAGTAGAGTCAGGGATATACCCGCTCCCTTCTCCCCCCCTAAAATCCTTTTGAAATTTTCTACTTCCCCGGGCCAAGTTTTCTCGGTGGAGCACTTGGGCGAAGGGTCCAACAAGCCTCCGTGGATTAGAACATGCAGATAGGCGTAATGGCTGCCTGGCAGTATGGGAAGAAAAGAGAACTCGGCGAGAGAACAGCAGTTCAAAAATACACTGCAGTATCATTACATCTGCAAATTATCCCAAAAACCAGTGTATGTACAGCGCCTGTGCATAATATAATCACATTATAGCGATCGCAACAACGCAAAGAATCAGTAGATGCCAGAATGGGAGAAGGCATGCCGCATGAGAGCGCCACGTCAGCGCTTCAGTTGCAGGTGATTCACGTGAAACAAAGCGGTGCTCAAGGCATTTAGGGTGAACAACCTAGGTGGAATGAAGGCTAGAGCGGCAAGGAGAATTTCCGGGACGAATCACACAAAGCGAATGATCACAGGCGCCCGATGGCAAACATACAACAGACAAAAGTAAATTCTGTTCAACACATAAGGAAGATGGCATGGGGAAGATTTTGTTGATCAGAACTTGCATTTCATGTCAGAACCCGGTGTTGCTCTTGAAATGGGTAGCTGGCGATTGAGGTCTCAGATATCAAGTAGGTCTCACCACAAAACATAGCGCCATGGCTAACACTACCCAATAGTATCACGAATCAGCGCTAGGATATTAAAGCACGTGGCTTCAGCTGGTCACGCCCAAATCTCACCCTAAATACATTGTACTCGCCCTTGTCGCCCCAACTCGCGACCTGTTGTATGATAAAGGGTGTTTTGGTATTCATGTTATTGATGGCAGTTGATTTATACACGGCACAATATACAAAGTTTTATGGCCACTCGGGATGTATATCTACCTAAGAATGCAATCTACTGGGCCGTATCCATGGGTGTTGTCGCAAACTGACCATTGAGATGGCTGGTCTGCAGGTCGGCGTCATGAACCAATGAAAAGGCACCACATCTTAAGCGGAGCTTACACAGCACAGGTTGGGGCGTTAGACTTGGCTCAATACCTTCCCAGGCTCATTGGTCTGTTTTGTTTGGGTTGACCTGGGTGATTTTAGAATTTTGGCCAAGATCAACCCAATGCTCATGCCCGCTACTAGTTATATAGCTCTCACCCGCCCAACTTTCGGGGTTTGAGCTGTTCGAGTGGCTTTTCCTTCCTACTCCATCCAACTACCGAATAAATTGTCTTCTATTACCAAATCGACTGTATCAGAGGATACGGGCAAGCTGGTATCCTTTCAACATATAGCAACTTGTTTCTTAAAACATTTTGTTGTGTCGTCTTAAATTGAATATCAATCTTACTGTCAGTATTTTCGCCCACACCTTATGTTAAGAATTCGAGGTTGATTAACATTAAAGATATCACTCCATCAAATGCCAGCCGAAGCGATCAGCATAGGCCTTTGTGCCTGCTGCAGGCATGAGGTTTCCGCAGATGATACATCAGCAGCGCATGTCTTTACACTTGGGTTATGCTGCGGTGGATGTGTGATAACACGATTCATGGACCACCAAGGCAACGGCGGTATTCCGCAGGGCCCAAATTAGACATAGCTTGCGCTTACTCGCCTCGCAAGTCCTGGGCCAAGATAGACAGAGACCTCAGACAAGTCGCATCCATAAGGCTGGCAGACAAATGGGACATTATGCGCCGCTCCAGTTGTCCTTTAAGGCTCATAGCGGCCAATCTTGCTGAATCATCCAATCTCACGTCTCTGTGGCGCAATCGGCTAGCGCGTCTGACTGTTAATCAGGAGGTTGGAAGTTCGAGCCTTCCCGGGGACGTTTCCTTTTTGCTTTTTTTGCCCCATCTGTTTCATCAGAAGCTTGTTTTTAACAGTGCGTCAATCATGATGGTTCATTGAAAGTGCATCATAGTATTAATGGTGTTTTTGAGTATATAGATAAGAAACAGAATGATGAACCCCTCGTGATCTACCGACAAAAATGATGTACATGTAGTACTTACTACCTAGGCAGACCTCGGGAGGATTTCAACCCTGGAAATATATTAGCCACCCCAATGTTGGGCAAAACATCTCGAGGTCTAAATTCAAAAATACAGCAAACATTGAATAGGCACCATAGCAAAACCTGGAGTTCATTGCGGTTCAATTTTCAGAACAGATTGAGACCGTAAAAACAATTTTGAATTTTGAAAAGCCTTCTAAACCAAATGATCAACTACCAATCTAAGCAACAGTAACCAAAGGCGTCGTCACCGGCGCCGCGCTACTAGTGCAAACACAAGCCGAGACCGAAGTCACAGGAGGCGCAGTACAATGCGGGCTCGCAGTCCAACTAATCGAAGAAGTCGTAGCCGGCTGATCCCGATGCCTCTCAGCACGAACAAGAACGGGGATAACAGCACCCGTATTCAGGCTGAAGGTCCGGTGCCCAACAACACGCAGAATAGAGGAAATCTCGCCGGAGTGAGAGGTTATAGAAACAAATGTACCTTTCTTGGGAGAAGAGGACGTGAAGAAGACTTCGTCGAGAGCCTCCAAACTGCGCATGTCCTGGGCGTCGCTTGTTTCGGCCGTTACGCCGTTCCAAAGCTCGTCTTCTTCGCTAAAGCCCTCTTCAACGGGCCATGAAGGAAAGCGAGAGCTAATGTAGCTGCGGCTGTGGCGGTGGTCGCAGGTGTGAATACTGATTCCTTCGCGGAAGAGCTCTTTAATCAAGGGCTTGAATTTGGCGCCGTCTTTTGGGAGGGACAGGCCGCCGAATGTAAGGTTGGCGGTTTGGAGAGTCCGCAAGAGCGGACTGACAAAGTAACTGTCTGGCGTGTGGATCTTTTGCTCGTTGATCTCTTTTTGCCAGAATTTGTGAGCTGTTAGAGCCTGGGCGACGCCGTTTGTGGTCAGCGCGGCATCCCTCCAGGTTGCAGTGCCGTTGCCGTTCAGTTCAGCCCAATAGCACTAGCGAAGATAGGTCAGCTCGATGTATCTTTTTAGGAGAGTGATTCAGGTTTGAGGCAGCATACGTTCCAAGCTGGCGTGCCGTAATAGGTCTCAGCAGCGTTGTGCCATCCCTCGCCGTGACGACCCATGAAAAGAACCTTGTATTCCACATTACTGGGAGATTCCTCATTTAGCTTCAACACTTGATGATAGAAGCGCTCCCATTGCGTGAGGTCGTTATAATGACTGAGATGCCTGAGTGAATGATCAGTCGGGTAAGTACGATTGATCAGACCAAAGTTGACTGCTGTCTAGGGCATGAACAGACGTTAGTACCCATACATCATTAAGAACCAGATGATCAACACACGTAATCAAAAGTTGACGGATCAGTAGAGCTCTCATCCTGCAAGAAGAAGCCTTTCACAGTAGTGTAGTCGACGTTGACAGCCTGCACGGAAGCTACAAGGCCCAACACGGCCTTCAGAGCGGAGACCTTCATATCCGGTGAAGATGGCGCAAAAGCGAAAGCCTGAGATTGAATGTCAAGATCGGCATCCTCGAGTCTTTTATGCCCCTCGTCTAGTACCTGATCGCACGGAAAAAGGACCATCAGCGCATTTCGCAACGTAAGAAATGTCACCCTATCGAATGACGCACGTGTTGCAGCGCTGGTCCCGCCCAGCGTAGCTTCCCGCCGAGCGTAACTTCCCGCCGGTGCTGCCCCCAATTGTAGTAAGGCGGCTCCGGGGCCCTTCGATGCTTGCGCCGTCAAAACAGACTTACCCAATGGTCTCACGGTATGCGGACAGGTGTGGGTAAGCTTATATACTTCGCTTAGAAGTCTTGAGAGATTCGGAAATAAAGAGAACACGGAATTCTTTCTGCAGACATCACCCCATTTTTTGGATTATGAAACAGATCAAAAGGTCACAGAGAAAGTAAAGGTATAGGTACGTGACAGTATGTATCAGAGAAAAAGGAGCCAAATGCTGCCAAATATGCAAGTTCAAATCCCAATCCTGTGCCGGTTGGGTCCCATGTGAAACGAAGGTAAGAAGTCGAGCGCGTGGGCTCGCAAGAATTAAAAGTTCGTATCACACCAATATAAATCCCAGGCCAATAAACACATGCAGAAATCAAAAGAAGGAAACGCTTCCGAATATGTAAGCAAAAAGGTGGTGCCACACCGAATAGAGAGACAAGAGAAAAGAAAGAGGTCTCAGGAATATGTGAGAAAAGATGACAAAGAAATATGTAAGTGACTGTAGTCGCTCCGTATGCGGAGTTGTTGAAATGGACAAGGAGGCCCGGAGGCGGTGGTTCAGAATTGTAGTAAATAGATCGCGTGAAGGACGAATAGTAGCGTAGCGGGTCATCCTAGACCAAAAAGCATCTTTATCGCGGTACATGACTCATTCATCAATCGAGAGGAAAACCTCCTATGAAGTGTAGTGGTTTGAAGTGGCGGAGTTCGCAAATGCAAAGCCCTGGGGTCTGTGGACCGACATTTGCTGAGCAGCGAAGCGGTGGGCCTCCTGCTCGTGGAAATCGTGCATCGTAAACTCGGGTGCCTTCCTCTCTCCATCGACGTGAACAGGCAAGTCGGCATCTTCAATCGAATAGATCAGGGACGGTGAGCCCGAAGCTGGTTCCATAAAATTGTGCCCTGGGTGCTCCAGTGTAGCGTCGAAACCAATGGGAGAAACAGTGCTCGAGTGTGGAACTTGAAGCCCGGTCTGGTAGTCGGGCGAGGACATTGCAGTAGAGTCAGCCCAGCTACGGGCGCTCATAGGGACAGGGTCACATGTGATGTATTCTTGAAAGTTGCTAACCTGTGCGGGGGCCGACATGGGAGGAGCAACGTGCTGTGGGTAGCCGAACGGTGTGTAAAGATCCAAAGGAGTCGATGGCGGTGATGCAATGTTCACTTGCATCGGCTGTGAGGAGGGGAAGAATTGTGTAGTTGAGTGGGCGGAGAGGCAGTAGTTGCTATCAGTAGGTGAAGCAGGCATAAGATGTTGGAACTCTTGTGGTGTCAATGGCGTTGGAGGGGCCAAAGTCGTTGACGACACAGAAGGCCGTAGCATCTCAGCCTTACTAGCCTTCATAGAGCCAGACTCGGCAAATGTGAAGTTGAGAGGAGACCTCTGTGCTGCCGACGACTTGCGAACACCTGCGTAGCGGGAGTTGAGGCTTTGAGTCGACTTGGAGTGCTTCATCGAGTTGCCAGCACCAGAGCTGGGAACGCGGCTTGTAGGCGATAAAGCCGACATTGAGGTTGAAGAAGCCAATGATCGAGGGTTGGATGTGCCAATGGCAGCGGGGCGTGGGCGCTTACGCCGGGCAGCAAGGTCAAGCTCTTTGCTGGGTTCCTTCCATGAAGTGCCATAGCTGGAAGACTGGGACATCCCTGAGGTGCCAGGGGTGCAAATTCCAATACCATCGAGCGAAGCAGTGAGCGCACTGGATGATTCACGGCGGGTGACTGAAATATCAGGAGTTGGGTATTGCATGTTGCCATAGCTGAGGTTGGACTCGGATAGCCCTCCAGACATCGATCCATGCTCGTTTGCCTGTGGAGCCCACTCCCCATGTTGAGAGAATTGCCCTGCAAACGCAGACACATCCTCTGGTACTTCGGGAATCCCTTGGTTGATAGGGAACTGTCGAGCCTCGGACTGTTCATGGGATGTATTCCACGTGGATTGCTCCTTGTTCTCTGGCCACTCAGCAAAAGTGCGGCCGTGACCAGCCTGGGCCTGGCCTTCTTGAGCATTGGGGGCTGTCTTGGGTGGTGCCATAGAGTTTGGCGAGGCCGGGGCATCTTCCGTAGATTCAGGCTTGCTTCGAGAGCCTCGTCGGGTGAAACGGTCGCGAGCAGCAACTGCAGCGTTCAGTGCTCGCTGCAATGATGCAAAGGTTGCCTCGCGGGCGGACTCACTCTTCGACTTGTGATAGTTCTGGCTCTCAGCCTTTGCACTGCCCTCTTGCGCAGGAGTCTCGGCATCCTGTTTAGGAGTGGCGGATTTCTCTGGCTCTTCTTTGACATCAGAGGATTGTTGAGATTCTGGGTGTTCTTCCGAAGGGTCATCCTTGCGGCGGGCAGCCTCTTCGGCCTCTGCCTTGGCCTTCTGCATCTTCTCGAATTCCTCCTGGCGTTTCTGCTGCTTGGCCTTGGCGCGGCGGTTCTGAAACCAATTCTAGATGTGAGGTTAGTTTATGTTGCGAGAAATAGACAATGATTAGAAGTACATACAGCAACACGAGGCAGGCTCAGGTTGGTCTGAGCAGCCAATTGACGCTTGGTATTGCTGCTGGGCTTGGGGTGGGCCTGGAATTGGCCCTCCAATATCTCGACTTGCTCCTTGGTCAAACGGGGACGCGACAGGTTCTCTGTGTATTCATCGAAGTCCATGATGGGTTGGTGATAGTAGTCGATCATCTCCATAGGAGGGTGTGGGTACATGTATCCATCCATTGGGGGCATCATGGGCGGCGGCACCATGGTTGGGTCGTAGGCGAGGGTGTGGTCCATCGGCAGACCCGAATGGCCAGGGTAATTCCATGGGGGGTGGATGTAACTCATGATGTTGGACGTGAGGACTGGGAAGTGGGAAGGAAAGGCTGTCCAACAATGATAGCGAGATCGAATGGCTATATCATGGAGATTGGGGATCGGAAATCGGGCTGAGATCGGGGGGTTGAGAGCGCGACTGGAGAGAACGGGGCAAGCAACAAATGTATAGCGGCGTTAATGAAAGACGGGGGTAGGTATAGAAGGAGTGACGGAAGCCAGAAACAAAAAAGAAAAAGAAAGGAATGTCCAGAGCGCGAAAGGAACCCAGGTGAGAAGAGAGAGAAAGAGAGATTGGGGGGAGGAAGTCGGGGGAGAAATTGGAAGGGCGGTCTTGGGGACGGGCCGCGGTGATTGGCGGGGAGGTGTACCTGGTTCCAGATTACGGGTTTACCGTCACTTTTTATGTACAGGGTCCGGGGGTAATATATGTGAATATAGGTGGATATTCCTGGTCCAGGGGACCAGATTATTCTGTTTAATGGTCCAGCAGGGATGCCTTCCCAGATCGTGACAATTAGAGCCCGATGATAATGCCAAATAGAATTCAATGTTCATGGGTGCTTTTTCCTTTTAATTATTTCGCTATTTTTCCCGTCTGGTATTATGTCTGATCAGGGAAATCGCAAAAATACCTTTGCTAGCGCCTAAACTGGACAAGGACGATGACCTCAGGAAAATTCGGGGCTTTCCTGCGCTCGGGCGTGAGATCGGATCGTCTTTGGGGGGAGCCCAGAGCAGCCCCATAAAGGAGTAAGCGGCAGCACAGCCAGCCTAGCCCGCTGCTACAGCACCAACTTCCCGAAGCCCTCGACTCGACATGGAAAACGGGGCTGAAAGAAAAAAAAAAGCCCTCCCCACCGTGATGTCCCCGTCAGCCCGTGGAGTCCTGAGTCGCGCTACCGTCCGCGCGGTTCTTCTAGGGGGTGGCGGGCCTATGTACTCTGCACTAGGGTTGCACACTTGTTTCCTGGCCTGCACGATCGGGCCCAGATTGTAAATCCGATCCTGTCTGGTCTGGCGAGGTATTTCCCAGATATACCGGAGCGATCCCAGATCATGGAACTCCCTGGTTCCCGGGCATGTCTACTTCGCATGGTCAGGGGGGCAGTTTCCGTTAGGGCTTTGGTCGCCCGTGACCCTCATACCTGGTCCCCGAAAACGGGCTCTACACTCGCCTCGAAGCCACCGCCCCAGCCCAAAAATAACATTCTGACGTTAATTAAAAGAGACAGGCGCCAGCCCTAGGTAGATTGGATCTCTCCAAAAATCTGCTGAGCCGCGACCAATCAGCGGGGTGCCTCCGATTCATCGATGTTTGAGGCGGGCTCCACTGCGATGCCGCCCCGAGGGGACTGAGTACGCAGAGATTGTATGTATAGCTTGTATGAAGTTTACGGCGGCTCATTGAGATCGTACCTCCTGAATACGAAGGGGGTAAACAAAGCGTACCATGGTAGCCGTGCGGAGAAATCAGGCGGCTCGGGTGCGGTTCCAGAGGGCGTACGTACTTCGTAATTCGCAAGATAAAAGCACTTGCGGCATGCTTCCTCTGACATGTGCCTTGCCAAGTCATCATCTCTATCGGCCAAAGTCTTGTGGAGGCCAGGATACGTACCACCGAGCAGGTCCGGGGAACGGATCCTGTAATTTTGGCTCTTCTCCTATCACAATCTTGGGAAGCGATTTCGGGGATGAGGACCCGCGCAAATGACGTATCCATACCCCCTAAGCGCCGAATCATTTCTCGTCTCTGTCCCGTCCTGCTCAGTTCCTGCATTAGCGTCGAGTCCGATCCCAGCCTGGGGCCCGTGGAGTCTAGGCGAAGGGGGCGCTCATGCAACGGAAATCATCCATGACACTTCCGCACTAAGGCTGGATTAAGTAGGAGCTGGATTTAAGTTAATTAAGTTGGAGTGGAGGAGGGTCTTGCGAGGATCCTTGATTGAGTAGACTTAGAGTGCAAGGTCCTCATGATGTTTGGCATAGATATCAATTGGGAGATAAGGCCTTCGAGAATCTCTGGATTGCGCCATGCGCCATCTGGGCAACCCGTCCTCATGGGACCTCCCCCTGCGACCGGACCCCGAGCAACTCCAGCCTGCATGATGAGATCCTCTTGGCCCTCAATGACCAGTAGGACATCTACCGTGGATGGAGCAATAGCTGTACATGTATCTCTTCGCATTGCTCCATTACCTCTCCACAGTACCTCATGAACTCATGATCGGTAGTACCCGAGGTGCATCATGTACTTCTGTTCTACGATGTGGCCCCACCGATTGCAAGGACAAGGGGGTAGTGGGAGAGAGCAAGATGATCGCGGGCTGTAAGATGCACTATTGAGGTCTGAAGCAAGATGTCTTGACGGCGCTGTGTCAGCCAGCTGTTTCCAACTCGCCCATTGGTAGTTCACAGGCCTCGATCGTGGCTGGCGGGAAGGGTTGCCCAAAGTCGCCCCCCTTCGCTAACCCGCCAGCACCCACCGGAATCCACCAGGTCGCATGGCAGTGTGCCAAGCCGAGCTAAATATCAATAGTCGACAGATCCTGTCGATCACTTCGAGCCCCGCCAAGCTTTGTTTTTCGTTCGTTTGGGCTTGATGGTGGCATGATTGTTTGTTGCCGATGCCTCTGTGTCTTCGACCGATGTCTTGGTTGGCTACCTGGTTGGCCGAGTTCTTCTTTTAGCTCCGTAGTTGTTCTTATTCATGGGCGCTAAACGGCTTAGATCAAGAGGCTTAATGCAATCCAAGTCACGAGGGAATGGTGCGCTGCAGCCTCGCGTTCCCAAGCTTGTTCGCCCTCTCCTGCCCAGGTGTCACCCTGACTCCTGCAGCATGCGCTAGAGAGCTTACGGATCTTCTCGAATGAGCTTGGTATTCTGCCCCTTCAGAACCAAGCGGTGCTGCTACCTACTCGACATGCAGTGTTGCCTACATCATGGTAGTTCGGTTCGACATTGTGGCTTCGTAGCCGTGTTTCAGGTCTATGCACACTCCTGGAATCTTCAACGGCCAAGAAAGCAGACAAGGCGAGGCTCTCTCGCGGGATCGACTGCCCACCTTCTGATTTTCGTCTGTCTTGACAGGAAAACGTTCCACAAGGATCCCCTTGCCCTGGGAAAAGTATAAACTATGGACCCGGGTTAGTCCCGGAAAAGCCAATCCACAACCATGATAGGGTCGTACAGTTTTTAAGAGGGGCCCCTGGAGGGGTTCTTTGGTTACGGCTGCCACGGCTTGACTGGAAATAAAAACTTAATACGGGATATGCAAGTCGTCACAAAAGAAAGACCTCATGCCAATGCGGCCCAATGGGAACCCTGTCGCCTTAAACCCGCAAATCCATAGGATCACCCCTCTTGCGAGCCGATGGATCCGCTTCGTGCTGTGATTCAGAAGCATGATCTCACAGCTCAACGTTTCCCCTCAGCTGATCCCAGTCCCGACAGTGCGGGGCGCGGGTGTGGATGATGTACTCTTGTAGCATTGACAGTGGAAAAGGTATTGCAAATCATGATAAGGAGAAACTTGTTTAGCCGGCCCATGACAATCATTCCAGTGAACGTCAGTGACATTTGTACAACCCCACGCCGAGGAATCGCGAATAACGTGGTAATCGGGTGTACTAACAGTTGGAACCAAACTTTGTGTCCATTCGGCACACTTCTCGGCAACCCCATTGTGAATGCGAGTGCCGTGATCGACAGGAAAAGCGATTATGCTAATTCTTTGAGTTTTCGCACGTGCAATGAGAAATTACAGTCCCAGTCCCAATCACATTGAAATTACAAACCGGATTAGCCAGATACGAGTGGTGCTAAACAGGATGTACGGAGTCTGGATGGGCGGTTCAGCGGGATACAGCCCATGCGTTGCGCCGACGCCTTTCGCAGTCTGGAGTGAGACTGCAACGTTCTTGCACCTCCGGGTAGAGTGGCATGTATTGTTCAGTAGAGGAAGTCAATGCCAACCGATTCGAGACCCTGGACAGTTTTGCAGGGTTGAGTTGCAACTGCCCAAGGGAAGCACATGTGCGGTGGCTTAATACTGCATACTTCCAGGCGTACATCCCTGTCGGAAAGCATGGAGACCAACGTCAACGACAGAATGTCGTGCATGGCTTCCAACTGGACTTCTACGTAAATCGCGCGGCAGATCAGCTCCGTGACGAGAGCGAGCGGATAGAGGATCTGCCTTTGACGTGCCCCTGGGAATGATCGTAAATGATCTGCAACGAGGGACGCACGGATCGCTTGGGCCCCATCCGACTATTGATGGGATCGTGAATCGCTCCCGAGACTATGGACTTCAGAATCTCAAATACTTTTGGCTCCGCAAGACTGCACGGAGATCCGCTCTGATCAATAGTGCGAAGCGCGATCTCAGCACAATGCTCCGAGGGAGAATTCCCAGGAACCACGATGGCCAGGAACCATGATCGACGGCGGAACAGGGTGTGACAGCAGCGGCAGCTGTACTCTCCACTCTCTCGGGTCTGTCTTGCTGTCTTAGACTCTCGGGGAAGTGCAAAGTGGATCTTGCAAAGCCTGGGGGATCCTCGGATCGTCTTCGATCCCACTCGGCACTCCCCGTCCCTAGACTTCGCTTCACGGATGTACCCCGTTGCACTGCCAATGCCAAATGGGCATCCTTTGTGTTCGCCACTGTGAATCTTTCTGCCTGCATGAAGCCCCTCGGAGCCCTTCGGTTGGGGTAATCTGAGGCTGACATCCTGTGGGCTAGATCCTTCCGATAGAGTAGCCGGCCTGTTGTGACCTATCTACTCTAGGAACCACAACCATGTCCCACACTGCGCACCCCCCTCGGACCCCCTTGGTGTGGCACACCTGAAAAAGCAAACTAAGAAGAAAGAGGAATTCGTCCCAACGTAAAAAGCTGTGGCGGTGCCGTCACGCCCACGTACTGAGCGCACAGGAAGCATCCTGCAGCCAAGGATCCGGGCAGTATTTGTCAAGAGCCCAGTGGACCAATGGAGATATTTACTAGCAATCTGATCTGGCTGCAGGCAGATGATCTCCAACAAAAAGAGCACCCAGAAAAACAAAAAAGGCCAGCGTCTCCATGCACCCGGGACCGTTCAGAGGATCCGCGCGCCCGCAGACCCGTTCAAACCTCGAGAGATCAAAGGGCTAAAGTTTCCCGATGAATTGGTCCAGATCATAACAAAGGTGCCAGAAGTAAATCCCACCTTGTTTTTGCTTCATCCATGTACGTGATGGGCACTGCATCCCACCACTTTCGCCATCACGCATACCGTTGGGACTGAGCAGAGCCCAAGCGTCACAGTGCTGATGGCTTAGTCCCCATCGTAGCGGGGTGATGAGCAAGATCGATGTGATCTGCCTCCAGTCGATCACCGTTCGATTGAGCTATTTTCTTGAACCCCCTCCTTCGTGGCGGGCGCAACTTCCTCCCGAGATGCGCCCAGAGCTACCTGTCTGATGGTGGATTATGCTCAGGAGCTGGTAGTACCTGTGCTTGGAAGGGCAGCTCCTCCCGATCTGTGCGCAAGATGCAACCTGTTATTCTTTCACTGACCCCCGCCCTGGAATCCCTTGCATGGCTTTGCTCACCGGGAGCCCTAAATTCGACTTCCATTGGAGGAAGCTTTGTCCCCTTTCACCTCTGGAGCAAGCCCGCTCCGTTGTCGAGCGATGTATCATCGGATTTCAGCCGACAAGTAGCAACAGGAGGCAATGCGTCTCGTTGCCCTGGGGAAGCTATCCTCGTGAGTTCTTCTTTAGGCTGCTGCAGCTGGCCCGCAGCGCCTAAAGCAAGTTTCTCTTACGGTATTATTCCATCTGAACAGCGAAGCTGCTTTCGAGGAAGTGTATTTCCGAGCATAGGGTCCGAGTGCAGACTCGGAGGTTACGGGAGTATTCATATTGCAACTGGGTTTTGGCCCTGGCTACACGTGCATGAACACCAGTTCGCAGCTTCCTGTTCGCATGGTTGGGCTTTGACCAGATAGACAGTTCTAACGCATGAAGCATGCTTAACAAAGAACCGTAGCTGCTGGTTGACGGCACGTAAATTCGCAACGTGCCCTAGATTATACGGAGCTTCGTCCTGCAAGGGCTGCATAGAATTGTTTCAAGTCCGCCACCGCCGCCACGGGCTTTCTCCCTTTCTTTTTCCACAGGGCCTTGAAAGAGCTTTGCAGATATGCGAGCATAGTTAGCCGAGCTAGCTGAAACATTTCGAAACAAGGCCTAAGGTGCACTACATACTAGCTTCATCCCTGTCTTCGGATATACCTGCTGCCATCTTGTCCCTCCCGTTGTGCAAGAAGATGCATAGAGTTGCATTCCGAGATAAAGTTTTGGCGTTCTAGCCAGGAGTGGCCTCATTATGTCTTAGAATCTTTGCACATATGGAGAAAGTTTCCCCTAACCGGTAAACTAAAGCATTCGACTTGAAATATCCCGCGCTTTCCGATGTCATCTTGAGGTGTTGCTTTCGCGAAGCGTGGTATCCTTGTCTCAGTTGGGAATTAAATCACCATATCCTTGTTACGATCAGATAATTCCGCTTATCCCGGACTCACCGTTCACCGGCCTTTGGAAGAATCCGGATTGTAAGTGACAAGATCTACAGGACTCCAGTACTTGTAGCATTCTGCCGATGGCAAGTCCAGTTTCAGATTAATACGTATGCCAAGACATAGCTTGAGGCAAACAAGATCACAAGAAATAAGAACAAATTTGGACCGAAAGGTAGGACCATTGTACCAGCTGCGTGTACGTTGGTATACAAGCTCTTGATATAGGGTCTGTGTCTATGTTGTGCAACCCAACGCCGGTAGTTGCGGAGGTCCGGCAGTTACGAATCCCACGAATCTGCAAATCCCTGAACCCTGCAATAGAAGCATCGGCGCAAAGCTCAGCTTATTGATATGCGTTCTTGATCTCAATCTGGACTCGGCCGTCCACCACGGCCTTCACCGACACACTGCGTAGGTCCTCAACAATCCAATCCGCGCCCGCCTCCTGGAGCTTCTCAAGCGAATGCGTAGTCTTCAGCGCAATCACCTTGAAGCCAGCTGCTTTGCCAGCCTTGATGCCGGATGGCGCATCTTCCAGGACTACGATTGAGGTAGAGTCTCCGAGGTCTAGGCGCTTGCGTCCAAGCAGGTAGCAGCTAGGATCGGGCTTGCCGATGTCGACGTCCTGCGCAACGACGAGCATGTCTGGACGAGCGAGCTTCATCACTCCTAGCCAGCCATCGATCAGGGCTGATGTGCCTGATGTGACGACTCCCCAGCGGGCACCGGCGTTGTCGAGAGCTGCGAGGAGATCGCGGCTGCCGGGAATCTCGACGGCATCTGAGCCGAATTGCTGAGGGATACGACCTTCGATGTAGTTGACGTCTGCAATGATGTTTTAGTTTTTGCAATCACATTTATTGGATATATTGCTGATGTTAAAACCTACAGTCCCAGTTGGCCTTGGTTTTATCGTATAGTTGCATCACATCGATGCTGCGTCGCCCGTGAGACGTTGCCAGAATGGTCTTTGGGTCAACACCGAGCTCATCACCAATACTGCAAATTCCTTATGTTAATATTCAAGGGTACATGCTGCATCCAGCTGGCTGGTCACTAACAGGTGCCAATGCTTCACAATTGCTGCCCAGGTACTGTTAGTTTCCAATGTTTCACATACAAGAACGACCTGTTAGATAATAAACATACCGTCTGTCGAGTCAACAATTGTGCCATCGAAATCTGATAGAAGCCCGTCAAAGGTGTGCACCTGTGGGGGTGCAGAGAAGCTTCTTGTCGCAGACATAGTGGGGTGAGGGGTTGAGGAATGTGAAAAGGCTCTGGAGATGTCGGGACAAACTAGGTTAAAATTGAGCTTCCCAAGATATTAGGAGGCCGTTGAAGAAAGTCTCTATTTCTATAAAATCTTGAAGAAAATGAAGTAGGCCACGAGAGGCTATCTTGCCATGATGTCCCGCCGGTAGCTCTTCCTGATAGCGTATCCAGCCCGCCTGTTTGCACTGTTTGCCCGGCGATCGGTACAACCAATTTTCCGCTTATCGAAATCTTGGCACTCACTTTTTTCCAATCGAGTTGTGGAGGCACCGCAACATTCAAAAGTCTTGTTGATTGTTGGACTTGCTGTCAAAATGGTCAAACTTGGTAAGTGGCAGAGAATACTCGGACTTCCATCTACTTGTGACCACTCGTGCTGACTCTCCCCAGGCAAACACTCCAAGCGTGTGCCCGTTCGCTTGCGGCATAAAATTGAAAAAGCCTCGGTCAATAAGCAGAGGAAGGAAAGAAAGAACGCCAAGAAGGTATTCCAACCAGCCTATGCATGGCAAAACTACAAAACCTGTTCCAAAGGACTATTCATCTAACGCACATCTTTCTCACTAGAACCCAGAATGGCGGTCTAAGATCAAGAAGGACCCGGGCATTCCCAACCTGTTCCCTTTCAAGGACAAGCTTCTTCACGACATCGAAGAGAAGAAGCGCTTGAAGGTTGAACAACAAGAGCGCATTAAGCAGGAGGCCCGGCTTCGGAAAGCCGAGGCCAAGCAGGCGCAGGGTGGCGACCAGCAGGCGGCTGCAATCGACGAGGATGATTTACTTGACGAGGATATGGACGAGGGTGACGAATCAAACCCCATGGCCGCGCTACTTGCCTCCGCCCGAGCTCGTGCGACAGACTATGATGAGGAGCACGCCAGCGAAGACGAGGATATGGATGAGGACGACGACGAAATGGACGAAGATGATGAAGGCGGCTTAACATTTGACGACTCGAATGCTCCTGATCTGGTCAGCGGACAGAACCCTATCAAAGAGAGCTCACGGAGAGCTTTCGATAAGGTCTTCAAGAATGTCACTGAGGCGGCAGATGTCGTTCTCTACGTGCTGGACGCTCGTGACCCTGAGGGAACTCGCTCCAAGGAGGTTGAGCGGGAGATCATGACTGCTCAAGGTGGAGAGAAGCGTTTGATCCTCATTCTCAACAAGATCGATCTTGTCCCACCACCAGTGCTCAAGGCTTGGCTGGTGCATCTACGCCGTTACTTCCCTACTCTTCCTCTCAAGGCCTCTAACGGCGCCGCCAATGCGCACAGCTTCGACCACAAGCAATTGACCGTCAAGGGCACCTCGGAAACACTCTTCCGTGCTCTCAAGTCATACGCCCACACCAAGCAGCTCAAGCGATCTATTTCCGTCGGTGTCATCGGATATCCCAACGTCGGCAAATCATCCGTCATCAACGCTCTTACTGCGCGCTTGAACAAGGGCTCCAGCAATGCCTGTCCAACTGGCGCCGAGGCAGGTGTCACTACCAACCTGCGCGAAGTGAAGCTTGACAACAAGCTCAAGCTCATTGACTCTCCCGGAATTGTCTTCCCCAGCGCCAACGGAAAGACCGGAAAGAAGTCCAAGGAGAACGAGCAGGCTCGCCTCGTCCTGTTGAATGCCATCCCACCGAAGCACATCGAGGACCCCATTCCCGCAGTCAACCTGCTGGTGAAGCGTCTCTCTGCTTCTGAGAACCTCATTTCGAAGATGCTCGAGATTTACGGTATCACTTCTCTCTACCCTACCGATGGTGACAAGACAAAGGACTTCTTGATTCAAGTGGCTCGCAAGCGCGGTCGTCTCGGAAAGGGTGGCGTGCCCAACATCGAGAGCGCTGCTATGACTGTGATCAACGATTGGCGCGATGGACGTATTCAAGGCTGGGCCAACGCACCAGTTCTTCCTGTTATCAGCTCAACAGAGGCAGCCACTGCCACTGCTCCTGGTCCCGGTGTTGACACTGCCCACGTTGTTACTGAGTGGGCTAAGGAGTTCTCCATCGAGGGATTGTGGGGTAATGGAGAGGGTGACGATGAGGAGATGGCCGAGTAGATCTTGGAAAATATTGCTCCCATCTCTCAAAAATCGTATTTTCTCGTTTCAGTTCCTCCGGATACCAAAAAGTGGGCGTTTTACATTTTGGATATGCAGTTTCCACCGGCATTTGTCAATACTTCTAGACGAAGCGAACTTGTTTGAATATGAATCTTTATGCAGTAGACCGAATCCCTATTCACATCATCGGCTCTCTTGGCATGAGAAGGGAGCCTAGGTTTCACTTAGCTCTAGGTCGAAATGACCCAGCATATCAAGAATCTGCTACGTAACTGCCCAAGGCCGAGACTACGTAGCGTCAGAGTTTCTTCAAAAGACGCAGAATGCCGAAACTCGGCAAGCCAATTACATGATACAAAAGCATCACGCATTCTACGACTAGAAATGATATGATCCAAGTATACCTCGAGATGATCTGAGCTCCCTTGTGAATTCATGGGTAAGACAACTGAAGTTCGTGCCCGAATACAACAGAGCATGAAATGGTAAGAACTAGCTATTTAGCGCCGATGATTGATAGATCCCAAGCGATCAGGTTAGACATAGCCCACGGCGGATCCAGTCTAACCACGTCATCATAGGTCTGGACTGGTTGAGCCTGGTACCACGAGAGACTTCTATAATTTTAGTAGCCAGTGCAATGAGGCACTTACCATGGTGGCACGTCAGAAGTTTGACTACCCGTTATAGAAAAGAATTATGGGCGAGAAAACAGGCAACATGTTCCAAAAAATAAAACGGTACCCTAGCTACGTCTCTACTCATGTGCAGCGATTACCTTGCTCGTGATTGCAAACCCAACTGATAACTCATAGTAGCTTAGCAGCAAGCAAGACCGATGCTTCTTATTTTTCAATATAATCCGCTCTTAAGAGACGACTGTGCTTCTAAAACTATTTCTCCTAATGTCAATTACCGCCTAGACAATCAGTTGAAGATGCCATTATTATCCATGGACTTTGACGGCATGGGAATGGCGGAGATAGCCTTGCAAGACATCGCTGTCTCATTGACCCAAGTCCTGTCTCGGATGAATTGCTGCCTAGCAATAAGTGATCCGATTCTCAATCATAATTATTTCATGTGACAGGAAGATCATGGTGAATAGGGTAGATTGGAATTGAGATGACTAGGAATGAGAGACTAGGGACGAGATTGTGCTACCTCGCTCCGGAAAACGGATAACCCTGGCTGCACGACTCTCGAAGTCCTGTACTTCACCTAGTTTGCGTAAGTTGACATAGCTCTTTCATTTGTATCTCTTTTCACCTATAGAATAGAGCCCACCATAGGTCCGGAGGTTATTACTATGAAGTCAACTTCATGTTGCATTTAGAGAAACCAAACATGCAGTGCAATTTTGAGGCCGGAGAATCGGATATCAACCCTTCTCTTGGGAAAATAGGCATTCCCAACAATGTAAATCGAGCATACAGTGGTAATAAATTTCCTCTGCAGTATGCTTTAGGCTACCTGATATCTTCGCTCGACTCTCTTTTGTCCCCTTTCTGGGTTAACCCGACGGGGACTTGATGATCTAGATTCTCATAGGAATCACTGAAGGTATAGAGTGATTGGATGATGCCGTCGTAGAAAGGAACACTGCACTCAGCGGAGCTGCATTTGAAATCGAAAACATGTGGCACAGACTCAGAAAACATTAATGGATGCTCGTACAACGAAGTAACTACACGGTCCCAGTACTGAATAATAAGTCTTGTTTCTTTTTAACTTGCTTTCAACAGAAACACCGGTAAAACTGATCAATGCAAAGTCTAAATATAAAGACACATCAAGACCCAGCTTCCTAGGATTCCAACAGAAGCCTCGATTCCAACTAGCCCGACAAGATCGGCATCAATAACCCAAGTAAGTCCTTCATAAGTTTTCCGCTTGGTTTCCTTCGAGAGGCTTATGATAGGCAGAATGAAATACATTAGCGCAGCTGGGGCCTTGCTTGGACTCTTGGTCGCTACTCCGTCTTTGGCGAAGGACCTACCCCCATACATGAACATAGAGACGTTCTCTCCATGCCTTTCGAGCTGCCACACAGCAAACTATGCCTGCACCAACCAGAAGGGTGTCAAACCAGCCGCTTGCGTTCAAAGCTTCTCGAAATGCCTCTTGTCATGCCAGAGCAACATTATCCCAGGGACCGGAAAGTGCCTCAATAACTGCATGTCTGTCAGCATCGACTGTGCATCCGAGACAAAGGTGTCGATGAAAGACCCAACAAACGAATGTATGACCCAGTACCGAACCTGTGCGAACAAGTGTTAAGCTCTGCATCTTGTGACCCTTGAGCATACAAGAGACAACTTCTTCTCCTTGGCTATCAGATTGATTTATTGAGTCCAGTACTTCATCTTGGTTCTTACGTCTACGGAAATATTCCAGGGCTCCCGAGAGGGATACTCGTAGATATAAGGTCATTTCATTTTGGAAATCAAGATAGCTGGAACCATGCAGACAGTGCTGGAAATTGAAGCGCAAATATAGCACTTTAACCTTCAATGGCACCTTTACCATTCCACCATTAAGTGTAGCCAGTGATGACGCGTCCCAAAGCAGGATCATCCTTCGGGTCCTGACCCCGCACAATAATTACCTATACAACGTTCAACCGGAAAACTCCAGGGCAGGTAGAGAAAGCCTATTCCCAAGTAGATACGCCAGGGCTGATTAGGTCCGCTGTTTCAACTTTGAAATACCGAATAGCTTCGCAGAAGCGATCTCAGGCCGTTAAGTGTGGCAATTCATATGGTGGGGTAAGCGACATTCCGACGTTTCCCTGTGCGAGTTTGCATCCTCGTAGACAACGAGGAGCTCTAAAAAAGGAGTGCCGAGCTGATAAGTAATATATCAATAGCTTCATAGTACTACTGATTAGTCTGAGATCAGCATTTTATCTCTGATATTCCATGCAGAACCAGTCTCCGACTACCTCAGCTAGCACGCGTGGCTCAGTGTTCTACAACACTCCTCGACTGGACGTCAGAAGTTTATAACGCCGAGGACTATTATCGGGAACATTTGAATAGAGCAAATTGAATCTTATAGGAGATAGCGCTTGCTAAAATGGCACATGAAAACAAGAACGATGAATTTATTGCACTTGCGAAGACATTTGGGAATGCACCATGGTGTGATGACTATGAAAAGATGATATCAGGGATGCTGTAAGCATTCTTTACTAAGAATAATAGCAAAGCGCTGACAATAAGTCTCTGCAGGTACGATTCATTTGTACCGGAATTAGTAGAGGGTCGACTGCGCGCTCGGAAGCTGATCAAAAAGTACAACGACTACCTTCCTGATGATGCTACACCCGAATCTCTCGCACAAGACCGTGATGCTATGCTTGAAAATCTCCTTGGCCGCGTTGGGACAGGGATAGATATAGATCCTCCTTTCCGCGTGGACTATGGCTGCAATATCATTGTTGGCGATGGCGTCTATGCAAACTTTGGGTGCGTATGGTATTGATAACTTCTTAATGAGAAGAAGCTAATTTTCGGAATAGACTCGTGGTTCTTGACTGCGCTATAGTAAAGATTGGGGATCGAACTATACTTGGTCCTAATGTACACATCTATGCTGCCACGCACCCTGTATCGGTGAAGGAACGACGCGAGATTCCAGACTACTCCAGAGAAGTCACCATTGGGAGAGATTGTTGGATTGGAGGGAACTGTGTCATTATGCCGGGTGTTACTATAGGTAATGGTGTCACAGTTGGTGCGAATTCAGTTGTGACGAAGGACATTCCAAGTTATTCGGTGGCTGTTGGATCGCCTGCGAAGGTCGTGAAGAAGCTTGAAGACGATGAACGCGTGCAGTCATAGTAATTAATATAACCATGGATAAGCTATAGAATATGGCCTGATTATATTATTCAATAGAGAATAAGTATATCTCTTCACATCACTTTCAAGAAAGGCAAAAAATATCCAGAGTGCTTTGGACCGTACTAGCGTCGAGCTTGAGAATCTCGTAATAGACATTAAGTTGTGCTCTAGTCTTACCAATCTCCTGGTATAAGCCATCCTTTAAGCAGCTAGATAGCGCCGAATCTGTTATTTCCCAATACGCTCCTAAGCAAGCATATTGCATCAATAACCGTAATCATTCTTGTGGTGTCTTATGATCCTATTCATCGGATACTCTCCGTTTAAAACTAGCCTTTGATTCGCATCGAAAGCAATTTTTTATATACGAGCAATTGATAATAAATATTTAAAAGTAAACAAGCTTAAACAAGACAAATAGAAAGACCAAAGAGGATTCTACCATATCGGCCAACGATCAACGCTGCGGCCAAGTCCCCACACCGCGAATCCCCGATTTCCCACTCGCGACGCGTTTCCGCAACTTTCTTCTTTCCTCGTTCCTGGCAAGCAGACCACCTCCAAACAACCCGCATAACGAGTCCATTTTCGCTATTACACTTCAACTGACAATCAAATATCCTCACCCTTGCCACGGGCCCCGCGACCAACATGCCCCCGCGCAAATCCACCTCCGAGACGCCCGCGGAGGCAGACGAGCCATCACAGCTGTCCCCCGTCCAGAACACCCCCGACAAGCCCGTCACCGCCACAGAGCAACAGATCAAGGCTCGAGCAGAGCTAGGCGTCAGCGTAGAGGTAAGCATTGCCAAGGGATAGATCATCTCGAATCGCACCCAGTCGAACGAGGTGCTTTGATCCCCATATTCCGACAGCGATAGCTAATCGAGGGTCACTTGCAGGATTACCTCCTTCCTCGATCGCTGACAATCCGTCTCGCGAAGGCGGTTCTCCCACCAAATACCACGATCCAGAAGGATGCCGTGCTCGCTATCCAGAAAGCAGCGACCGTCTTCGTCTCGTATCTCTCGTCACAGTAAGATCCCCTCGCGCGCGCCTATTACAACATTCCACAATTTGTCTACAATAAATTTACCATTTTCGAAAAAAAATTCAAATATACTGATTGAACATTCCTCTACAGCGCCAACGACGCAACCCTCAAACGCACCCTCGCCCCGACAGACGTCTTCAACGCCCTCACAGAACTCGAATTCGACTCCTTCCGCGGCCGCCTCGAACAAGAGCTAGAAGCATACACCGAGATCAAAGCCGGAAAGCGCAAGTCGAAAAAGAGTGACGCCAATGGCGCGGACGCGGCCGGTGCTGCAGAAGGCGACTCGAGTATGGCCGCTGGAGCTGACGGTGACGATGACGTCGAGATGCTTGATAACCCAGCGAAGCGAATGAAGCGGGATTCCGAGGGTGTTGGTGCATCTGGGGCCGGGGAGGGCGATGGAGATGAGACGCAGGAAGAAGATATTGAAGAGGAAGAAGAGGAAGAGGAAGAACATGAGCAGGATGAAGAGGAGGAAGATGAGGAGCATGGACACAGGGCTGAGGATGATATTGACCGGGTTGAGGATTTGGATAAGGCGCCTAGGCCGACGGATCCTGATGCTGAGGAGACGGATGATGAGGATGGTCCTGCTAGTCAGTTGCGGGATGACATGGGACTTGGCTAAGATATTTGTTGTTCCAGGCTATGTTCAATGTGAGGTTCGGTTTCAGCATGGTTGGAGTTGCTGTACTATATAAAAATAATGATGAACGGTCTTTACGCGTTTTCGCAAACCTGCAAACCTTCCCAGGTTACCTTGGTAATGTCTGATCATACGTAGTCATTATATATCTCACTACAGTGGAGATTGAGAGTAGATGTGAATCCGTGAACGGTAATGCCAACGGCATGTAATGTCTCATTAGAAGGACGTAACAATATGAATGGTTATACCATGAATAATAAGCAAGCGTCACTTCCCTATATCACCAATGGTATAAGACAGCAGCTTCATGGAAGCAGACACATCGTTGGAATCAGACAATTCCAATCAAAAACCGAAACGCCAACGCCACCTATGCACGACCCGTATTCTATCGGTGGTATCTCTCGAGAAAAACGGATTAAGAAATGAAGAAAATCCGACATGAACCCGTCGTCGGGGAATGGAAGTAACGGAATGTCACTCATGAAAGAAGAAGAATAAACCCAAAGCGCCCGACATGCATCATGACATGATAGATGGAAGAAAGTAATATGAATATGGTGAAGGTAAAAGGCGAGAATCGAGACTGCAAGCTACAGGATCTCAAGACGAGGGAGTCGCCACGAGCGGCAATGACTCAGGGATGGAGGCAGAGTCAATGTTATCCATCTCCGAGATGCCAGGCTTCTTCAGGAGCCCTGGGAACATGACATTGTTGCGGGTAGGTGGAAGAGGATGCATGGGCTTTCCAGAGGCAGCCTTCTTGCCAACTGGCACAGAAACCTTGGCTCCCTTTGTGACATTTGCGAAAGCTGTGATCTTCGCAGTTGGTGCCTTTGCCTGCGCACCCTTACCCTTCGCGGGCTTCTTGGCTGTAGTTGCTGATGCCTTCTTACGACCCTTTGCAGGAGCAGCTTTAGCTCCCTTGTTGCCAAGAACATCGGTGATCTGACGACCACGGCTGGCTGGGTTTGCCAGCTTCGCAGTCGCAGCAACCTTGGCGGGTGGCTCGTTCGACTTCTCGTCGTTGCTGGAGGATGGAGTCAATAGGCCAGTATCGCTGCGGGGGCGCTTCTTCGGTGTTTGAATGACCACGGAGAGATTTGAATCAGACTCGTCTTCCGGTCGGGAGCCGAACTCGGGCTCAGGCAACACTTGTGTGTAGGGCTTGGAGTCCTCCCAGTCTTTCAATTGAACAAGGTCGGCGACTTGGTCGGTGCTACCTTGGACGATTAAATCGAAACAGTTCTCGAACTCTTTTCCGACCGGAGGCTCGTTGTTGATGAACATTGTGACTCCGTCTTTGCGGCTGCGGATAACAGTGCATAGACTTTTGACGAGGCGACGAACTCCTGGGATTTTCAAGCTGGTTCCGGCGACGATGAGAACGCGGGGCCGGGATTTGACATCTGCGTTCATGACGGAGGTGATTGCTTCTTCGTCCGGGTTGTATTCGTTGTAGAGAACAATGCGTGGGCGCATACGTCCGACGCCGTGACTGCGCTGGCCGATGGTTTGGCGAGTCTCGTCCACTTCTGAGCATTGTTGGCACTCGGGCGGGTCGGCCAGGAACTTTTCGGGAATCAGGTCGCACACGGTGCGACATTTCTGGCAGATCATCTTTTGGATACTGCCATGGAGCTGGATAGTCACGGGCCACGAGCCCTTAACGTTAAGTGGAACCTCGGTCTTAAGAGGTTTCATTGATGTTTCAATGCCGTCAATGTTTTGCGTGTACAGTCTTTTCAGGCGGTTTTCTTTGCCTAGGCGAGCGAGCATGTTGTGGAATTTAGTAGGCTCGGTCTTTGCAGACTCGGAGTGAAGCGACCGCACGAGCTCATGGAAGGGCGCCATGAGGTTGTCATCTTGATAGACGGCAGCATCAAACAGTAGCTTTCCAGAAGCCTTCAAGTTGTGTTTCTTTTGCAACGACTTGAAGAGGCCGTCTGTGGAGCGGAAATCGGGGACTATACGCGCGTTAGTATGGACCGCGATGGGAGGCGGCAAACGGAGAGCGAAAACTTACTACCCGCGGATGTGGAGATACCGGCGCCAGCGATGACGACGATGTCCTTTTGATGGCGGAGAGTCTTGACAAGTAATTCAGTCTCAGCCTTTTGAGTGTAAGAAGACTTGGCTAAGTTCAAATGCTGGGTGGTGCGTTCTTTGGGGAGCGGGTTGCGTCTCCTCTTTTGTGCTGCGAGCGGGCAAAGAGAAGAGTCTTGGCGCGTAGAATCCTCATCCTGCGATGAGGGCGTTGGGTACCGAACAGAAGACTCCTTCTGGGGGGTAGATTCGCGCGACGATGGCACGGAGCTCAAATCCGAGATGTCTGACAACGCGTCGGGGTCCATAGTCAGAGGAAATATTCAAACTGTCGATAGGGGTGGTTGAAGAGGGTGAGATGGAAGGTTCAAAGTGCGCCCCTGGGCGGCTCCTTGGCTTTTCAGCTGTGCTGGCCGGAAAGCGAGCGTGAATGTGTGATGCGGGATACAAAAAGGTCGATGGGTGACATGGACGAGTGAATCATGAAGAGAATACCAATATCCTTCAATGGGGGAGAGGAGCGAAGTGAAGGGTGGAAAGGGGAGAGGTGCAGAGTTGCAGATATGAGGTCAGGTGTCGGGGAGGGGGAGGGGAGATCGATATTAAAGTAATGGGGTCAAGCTCGGGAGAAAAATGCTAGGGGTCAGAGAGGACAGGAACAGACGGGCCGTTCAAGGCTTTGTTTTGACCTTTTTGGCCTGACCCACGGGCAGCCGGGGGATTTAAGAGCGTTCAGGAATGTGGTTGTGAAGACGATGACGGATCCCTGCTTTGGTATGCCGTTTGATGGGCGGGCCGCACCAGATTCGATGATGCGCGTGTTTTGATACCAAGGTAACCTCGACCAGGACCAGCAGATCTTGGGGGAGGGAACTCGGCGGCGTCAAAGGTGCTTGTGTGCGCGAGCGGGCGGTTCGGTGTCAATGGGGACTATATAGTGTAATTGGATGGTGTCCAGGCTCTATATACGGAAGAGGCTGCTCTCTACCGTTAATCTGCCGCGCTCGCTATTGTTGTTGGGTGAATTCGCAGTTTTCATACTGCGGCGATTTCGATGCTTTCGACGGATCGTTTCATTGGCGGGGCCAGATGTGGATCCCTATATAGGAGTGTGATTGGCCAGTCCCCGTTGGCAGGGCTACCAGGATGTTCATATCACGTGACATAGCCTGACTAAGCGGGCAGTCACAGTGGATGGAATGCCATATACAAAGAGGGAAAGTGGGAAGGCACAAGGCGGAGACAGGGCGATATCCTTCAAACAGTGAACACTGAGCAGAGACTTGAAAGGAAGGACTCCGGCGATATCCCAGGGAACCCCCTCCGCCCACACCTCGACTCCCGTATTGATTCTGCAATCGGCGGATCTCCACTTTCAAACGGAATCCCCCGATCATCGCCCTTTCACCGTCGTGGAGCCTAGACTCGCAAGTTATGCGGGGGTGAATTCTTATTCGTCCAGGATATATGGTCTGGTCTGAACCTACTGGTGAGCTTCGCGGACTCGAATGGCCATGGATCAAGGCCTCGATGTTGATGATCTCTTCGGGGAGTCAAACTCGCTGGGGCTTGGCTTGCCCACAACACTCCCTCCCACGAAGGGGCTGGCGCAGTCTTTAGATGAGATGCGCTTGTCAGGATGCAGACAGTACGTCGTCAACCTGCGATTGATTATATAGATGGAGGTGAATTAATCTCGAACATAGGAAAATTGCCTGGTCCCGACTGGGATGCATCGCATATATCTCATCCGATGGACTGCGCGTCAGTGTACGCCACCTGCGATGTAGCAGCTCGAATGGCAAGTGGGAATTGAGTGAGGAAACCCCTCTCCCAATGGTCTCTGAGTCCCATGGCGGCTATCAGCTGGTCCATCTCTCGTGGAACGAAACCGGCTCTGAATTAGCAATCATTGACTGCATGGGACGCCTATCAATTTTCTCAATATCAATCGCCCTGAACAGCATCACGGGTGTCCGCGCGGCTTCCCTTGATTCTGGCGATGAAAGCAATCAAGTAGTTGGCTTGATGTGGCTGAGCACACAGCGCATGGTATGTTTGATGCCAAATCGGTAGCAAACCCGTCAAAACTGACCAAAGCTCAGGTCCACGCTTTCCACCATGCATCCAAGGCCAATGGTCGATGGAGTCATACGCCCTTCCGAAGGCGCCCCATAGGCCCCTTTCATCCAGCTAACAAAAACGCTCTTCTCACTGTCACTCGGTCGGGTCAAATTAGGCTCATATATCAAAACCCGGACAGCAAATGGGCTGAGCTCCCGGCAGAGTTGAAGAACACCGGATATTCAGACAGATTACTTACCCATGCATCAATGGTGCCCACATCTGGTAATTTCTTCCATCTACCCTTTTTAATGTTCCGTTTCTAAATCAAGTCAGCTGGAATCCTTCTCGCCACCTATTCTGTATGCCAGAAAATGTGTCTCTATCGAGTATCAATAACTTGGAATCCGCAACAATGGGACCCAGCGACCGCTAAGCAAACTGGAACTTTCCCGATTCCCTCATTTCATTTCAGGCATTGCAATATTGACATCCCTGCGACCATCTCCAATCCAACGCGAGGCCTCGAAGAGCATTCGGATCAGCCACTACCATCCGCAAACTCATCTTATGCCTTGACCCGGCTGGAAGTTATGCCCGGTCAAATAGACAGTCCAACCGGATCAACAGCAAGTCCATGGATCCTAGGAATATTCTCAAAGCCTCTTCATGCCACGCCCGAATACCCTGAGCAGCAGGGTCCGTCAAGTGTCATTGTGCGGTGGCAATTAGAGTCTTCAGTCCAGGCCCTTCACCCTAAGTTTGATGAGCTATCGTCAAAGAAGAGCAACACTCAGCCCAAGTCAAAGGTTGAGCTACGGCGGCTTGAAGATATCTACTGTGATAAACACATCGTTTCTGTGGATGCCGTGGAGCACGGAAATTCTTGGGCTGTTACCTTTGAGGACAGTTCCATTACATTTTATGATATCAGGACAATGGCTGTATTCAACGGCTTAGATGATCCCAATACAGTCACCTGTCTCGCCCAAGCAGGTTTCCACTATCCAATGGATCACCATGGTCTTTCTATAGCCTTTTCACCGAACACATGTGCCTCTGTGTCGCTGGACTCAGAAGGTCAGCCCCGGCTAAGATTGATGGAGCACACATTCGGATCAAGTGGTGAGATTTTTGACGAAAGTGAGTTATCTTAATTCATCATATCGACTCGATAGCTAACTAAGTCCCAGCCAAATTCTCTGCTGCTATAGCAGCACTCACCCTGACCTTCAGCCGTGGTTGCGGTGCTGATGTCAATACCGATGATATCTTGACCGTTGCAATGCGACAACTGACCCCTGGTGAGTCCCTCGAAATTTTCCCGCAGTTATACCACTAACAAGAATACAGAGGCTGCATCAACCTTTGTTGGTGAGGTTTATCGTGCTTTGCCGGTGAACTGTAACTTCACAGTCGACCAGGAAAAGCTCATGACACATCCATATATTCCTCGCTGTCTGAGCTTACAGGCAGCACTGGGCTTTGCAGGGCGAGCTAAGCCTCGCACACTCTCATCTGCCGTTCCATGGGGGATTATTCAGGTTCGCCATGCAGCAGTCTTGATTGTCTACTTTTTTCAGCACGGGAAAACGGGACAAGGCGAAGCATTCGATCCAGGTGAGTTAGGATGATATGTACCCCAATTCCATCACTAATATATCATCCAGAAATTCTACGCGTGATTCTTGGGAATACTAAATGGGTGTTGTCATTCTCACAATATCTCCTGAGCGAGGTATTCGACTTGGCCGATGAGTTCGAAGGTCTTTTCACAGACCAAGAAGCCTTCACGCAAAAGCGTCAGTATTCGAAATCCGCTGCAAAAAGTCTATCTTACTAACAGTAAACAGTAAAATCCACCTCCTCCATCTCCCTTCTCATGCTCCTCTCAAGTATGTCCCGTGCTTTTCTCCGCTTCGTCTGCCGTGGCCTCCGCGGCGTACAGGCCGGTTTTTCAAGCATAAACCCAGCAACTCTACCAAACGACTCACGCATCTACTACACCGACATCTGCCAAGTCCTCGAATCCTCTCCGGTGCGAGTGGATCTATACGAAAAGTTCCTCGCAGGCGTCGACTCCGCCGTGAAGCACGCATACCAAAACGCAGGCTTCGGCGACAACGAACGCCCAGCCCCAGAAAGAGATTTGCTCGTCAACGGACGAATCCCACCTGTCCTCGTATCCGCCGTCCTAACTCTTCTCAAATCAACCGTGCCCTCTATAAAATCTGAAATCAACCGCAAGGACATCGTCCTCGGCGACTATAGCTGGCTGGGCTTCGGCAACGACATCCGCTCTACCATATACCGTCGGACCAGAGATGTGGACATGCTAAAGAAATTTCCGCTAAGACCTCTTGCGCCGGCGTCTTCTAATGCTTCGGCTGTCCAGCCGCAGAAGAGGCGCCGCTGTGTGCGATGCTGCGAGGTTACGGGCGATGCGGTCCTGCCGCGGTCTATTTCGTACTTTAGGATGGTCGTGAAGCTGAATATGCTGCGTGCTTGTCCGTGTGGTGGGCTTTGGGTTGTTGAGCCGGAGTCTGAGGCTGCGCAGAGCCCGATTCCTGGCTCGAATTCCCAGACGCAGCAGGCTTCGGCTGTTAGGACGCCGGCGGCTCAGGTGGCTGTTGCGTAAATGTGGTTTATGAGAGATGCTTTGCTGCTAGTTATTAGATTCCCAATGTGATTTGATATTCTGTTTCTTGGACAAGCATGTTCTTAGTTCATTCAGTAATCTAGATCACCGGCAATGCTAATAGGTGCAGACCAAAAGTACATTCGAGGAATGAATAAATGCATTGAAGACATAACCTCTGCTTCACATCTACTTGTATAACGGCACTTTCAATCTCGTACTGGCGTCCCTCATGTCTATTATTATAGTATGTACGGCAGACGTGAATCTGTAGAAAATAGAAAGATCTAATGTCATGTCATGTCAAGAGTCGATTCGCATCTTCCTAAGATACATAATCAAATTCCATTTTTTGGATGTAAAAAAAAAGAGAAAATCGACCCTGCCGCGAGGTATCAGGTCCACACTATCACACGTCCTGCTTTATGTGTCCAAGGGCAAGTACGTCTTCCCAGTAAACTCCAGATCCGATGAAAGTTTTCTTTTTTTCACTTAAGCCTGTTGAAATTGTCAGCAACGTGCCTGATAGAGTAAGAGACATCGGAACAGATAGAGCGACCGATCGAAGTTAAATCTCGACCAAATCTTCCAATTCTGATCCATTGATTCATCGTACCTTAACAGCGTACTTCCGCTGGGGGAAGTGGATCTGGCGCTTGCGCTGGCGCTCAGTGGTGCGGGTAGCCTCGTGCTTGCTGAGACGGCGACGCAGCTCACGGGTGAGCTTGGGGCGGAGGTCGAGAGGAAGGTACTTCTTGCCCTTGTAGAACAGGCGGAGCTGAGCACGCTGGTTGGCGTTGATGACGGTCAAGATACGGGCGATCGACTTGCGAACGTCGGAGCTGTGGGGAGAAACCCAAGTCAGTATTTTTTGGCCATGTGGAATTTCTGGACGGTGCGAGTGAGGCGATGTCAGGGTGTGTGCGTCGTTCGTGGTGTAGTCGCAGGTTCATTTCCAGTTGCCATGGATGCCTCCTCTTTTGCCTGCAGTAGATTTTTTCTGGTGTTGTCGCCCGATCGCACAAGCCCCTCTTCCATCCTCATCGCAAGTCCAGTCGTGGGAAAGAGTCGATATCGAGTACGCACATTCGCTGAGTCTTGGTGGAAGCACCGCTGGAGATCTTCTGGACACGGAGCTGGTTAAGCTCGGTCTTCAACTCCTCGAGCTGCTGGGAGAGCTCCTCCTTGTTCTTGCCCCAGAGCTGACCAGCCTTGACCTTGGACGACTATAGATAACAATTCCGTCAGTGAGATTCATTTCGATGAGCGACAGTATGGCCACGTACCATGGTGGTTGTTGTGTGTGCTGGGTTGTCGGCGTTGAGAATTGAAGATGTCCGGGTCGGGGCAAATTGTCGGTTGTGGGACTAGGGCTAAGCGAGTTGGACTATTGTGGGCACGTGATGGGAAATTTGTTCTTGTGTTTCTGCCTGGCCGATCGGGTGTCGAGGCGGCAAAGGGGTCGCGTCCCAAACGGGACTAGCGCAGGCGGTGCCCCAGTGCCGTTACGTCGCCTGCCAGAAGGCATCGAAGAAGCAGAAGACGTCCGGTGGACTTTCAGAAGCGTTGCACATTCTTGCGGTCTATCTTCGCATCTTGCCAGCAATGACGTCCACCGGATCTGGCTGGGCGCAGCTCCGCCAACAAGCTCGGTCTCTAGAGACTCAGGTATGCACCCATTTAATCCGGCCGAGGCCGATAGATGCCCCCCAGACTTGAACGTTGACTGATACTGTGATAGACTGAGAACCTCTTCCACACCTATGCACAATTCTCCTCCCTCACGAAGCCTCCACCAAACCCTACAGAGGAAGAGCTACGACTCGAGTCGCAGCTGAAAGACCTCCTTGAGCGAGTATGTACCACCATCAGAACATCACTCTACATTCATGAATTCAACTGACTTATATCTCCTCTTCTCAGCGCGATGCCCTCATCGCCCAACTCTCTCGTCTCCTCGACTCCGAAGCCACTCTTACATCCTCCGCCCTGAAACAAAATAACCTCTCCCGCCACCGCGAAATCCTCCAAGACCACCGACGCGAACTTCAGCGATTGACATCCGCCATCGCCGAGTCGCGTGATCGCGCAAACCTACTCTCCAACGTACGATCAGACATCGATAACTACCGTGCCTCGAATCCCAGCGCTGCCGAGGAAGACTACTTCATCGAGGAGCGGGGTCGGGTCGAAAACAGCCACAATGTGATCGACGGCGTCCTCAGCCAAGCCTATGCAATCAATGAGAACTTTGGCGTCCAGCGAGAGACCATTGCCAGCATTAACCGACGTATTGTCGGTGCTGCGAGCCAAGTGCCCGGCATGAACTATCTCATGGGCAAGATCGGCACCAAGAAGCGAAGAGATGCAATCATCCTTGGCTCATTTATCGGGTTCTGCTTCTTGATGCTGCTGTACTTCCGTTGAACTTGGTTGAAGCGTGTTTGGCCCTTTTTACCAGGATAATTTTGCCCGATATCCTTCTATTATCTTCGTTACCCATTTGTTTCGGTCATCGAGCGACTCGTTCCTCTTATTGTTTTCTACCAAGGCGTCTGGGGTTGGGACCTTTCCTTATGGAATCCCTGTTCAGCAGGATTGATGATAATTTGCACCTGGCTTGCAATGGCGTCAGATGCTTTATTTCTTTTATACATTCTCTATCTATACACAGTTATGTACAAATCCAATGGAGAGGGGATTTGCGTCGTTCCGTCGACGGATAATTCCAAATGGCCACTTATATCTTACATGTGACCGCATATATATCAAACGGTAATTTTAGGCATCTTCGCTGCGGCCTTCTGCTCCTCAACCAATTTCTCGAGGCAGGTGTGCATAGTCTCCAACTCGTCAAGAGCAGCGGGACCACTTCCCGCCCATCGAATTCGACAATCAGCATCGACTAGGTAGACATAGCCAACAAAGTTGTTCATCATGCCAACAGCCTCCTTCAGCTTCTCGTCGAACCCCTTCTCAATCAAGAAGTACCGAGAGTGTTCTTGCTGGGGTATCTTCTTGCGCAAGCTCCCCATAAAGAATTTCACAAGCGCCGCGCGCATGCGGTTCTGCTCGAGATTGAGATCCACGCGTTGCGCAAAGTTCGAGTTCTCGGCCAGGTACTCCGTGAGCTTGGTGTTCTTTTCCCGGCCTGTAAATGTGCTTGTTTGGTCCTCGGCCCAGGCACTGCAGAACATGCTTACCACGCTGACTCGGCCCCGGAAGACAGTGGTGGTATTTTGCGGGTCCTTAGGCGATGCAAGTGTAATACCGTGAAGGTTGGGGAAGTAGAGGGCTTTGTCGCTTCGGAAGAGCCGCGGGTTAGACACGAAGGTCTTTCCCTTGTGATATTGGAGGTTCGACCATTCTCTGAAGTAGGGTTTTGCGACTTGTCGAGTTCTATATAATAATAGATTTATTAGTATACGGTTTCGTTGTGGCTTTATAGCTTGCTCAGGTGTTCAACATACAATTCTTTTCGACGCGCAAGATGTCTGTCGTAGTCGACGAAGTCGTCTCGCCTTTGTTTGAGCGTTCGAGAATCAACACCAGTGTTCTCTCCTTCTATAGGAGGTACGTTCACACCAATTGGTCGGCTCAGGATTGGAGGTACAAAGTCCGGGTCTCCGGGCTTAGACGATGGCTTGGGGGTCGGTGTTCGGTTCTGTTGGAACGGGCTACTGCCCTGCTGAGCTTGTTTATCGGTGAAAGCTCGAGGCGCGATAGGTTGCGCATCTTTTTCGCTGGGTTTCGTTTGCTCTTTTCCATTTTGGGTGGCGTAGAAACGTGCGGAGGGGGAGCTCGAACGAAGGACAGAGAGAACTGGCGCACTGAGCGATTGGCAACGTAGGCAACGCCCCGTCTTGAGTAAGGGCATGTCTGCGACTAAGCGCATGGAAGCCTTTGAGTTCCACATCTTGACGAGGTGTTTCTTGAGGCGTCAATTGTAGCCTGCCGTACAAACAAGTAGGGCGGCTCGTCTACAAGTCCGATCAATTCCCCGAGCGGGAGGAGTCACATGATTTTGGTTCGCCGCCAAGGGCGGAAGTATAGGTACATCATGTCGAAGGACACAGGACAGACGCGACAATTCATGATCAAGCTAGGAAATTTTCAAAAGACCTCTGGCAAAACCTCCGGTGAGTCCTACCCTATGATTACGAAGCCACCCGTGGACCCTACGAGAAGAAAAGTCACCCTTCTTTTCCTAGTTGGAACCGGAGGTCCATGTCAGTCAGGGAAATATATCGGACTAGCACTTTGAGCACGAGATATTGGCATTAACAGCTCACAAAGATCCTAAAATCGCAGATACACAGCCCTGAAACCCCGATAGCTATCCTACAAACCTCGATACAGGTCGCCTTCAAAGGCCACAATAGATATTAGAGAATTGATTGTTAAGAACATAGTCCAGCCAAGCCCAGCTAAAGAGAACCGCTCCCAAGCACCTAACACCACAAGAAATAAAGTCACCAGAAGGGACGAGGCAAGAGGGCACAAATAAAATCCAGATTTCCCTCTCCAGCGCTCAGAGAGGCGATGCAGTTCTGTTTTGTCGTGAGATTTCCACCAGCGATGACAATGACCACTTCCCGAAAGAATGGAAGCAAGTAAATAGTAAAGAAGAAACAATACAAGATAGTAGGCTAGACAAAAAGGTTTGAGGTGAAATTGGATATTTTAAGCGTTAGTTAGTTGGGAGAAGCAGGGCAGCGCAGTGGCGCAGATCAAGAGAACGGGAGTCGGATGGATCGAAGAGCGCGTTGGCCCGAGTTTCAAGCTCGAATGCTAGAGGAGTAATGGATTAGCTATGTGTTCAACATAAAAATTGAAGAATAGATACGTACGAGATATTTGAATCATGTCGAACCAACGGACAGCGTGCTCATTGCTGCCATCAGCAGCCCGCAAGTTGCCATCTTCAGGACGAATAGTGGTCTTGGGGGGAAGACTGCGCATGCGAAGCAGCATGTGAAGAATGTCTGCGAATCGTTCGGATTGGCTGTAGTAGTAGGGAGGACGCTTGTCCAAGGGCCAACGCTGAGAGAAGCTCTCATTGTCCCATGAGCGGAAGAGCCAACAGGTACGCTCCACACAGTTGAGCAAGACAATAGAGACAAGGAAGGTCTCAAACCAGCCGGTCTTTTGGCGCTGGAGAAGACGGCGCTCAAGGTCGTTGATCACGGCCTTAGCTAACTGCATGGATCGTTTTTCCATGCCAGCACGAAGCTGACTGCACAGCAGGGCATATGACTCTGGGTCTGAGACTTCTTCAATGGGTAGACGGCCTTCGTCGTTGGGCTGAGAGAGAGAGTGCATGGAGGTGGGTGGAAGCGTAGGGTTGCAGAATGTCTTCCATCCAAGCTCAGTGTCCACCAGGATATGCGTGGCCACCCAAAGCTCTACAGCGCGCTCTAATAATTGATCCTGCTATTGTTAGATTGGTTGCTGAAGGAGACAACAAGAAGTGCGACTCACCTTCTCAGAGACACCAAGCTCAGATGCGAGTTGCAGTGTTGCTTTCATGAATGTGGAAGTTTCACGCTCAATGAAGTATTGAGCTGTCTTTTTGATGTACATTTCCAACTTTGTTGGAATATCATCAGCATCGGTATCCAACAAGTAGATTTCCTGAGATGGGCCCGAGAACTGATCATCGCCAAGTCCAGAAAGTTGAGGGTCAAGGGCAGACACTGAAGGACGGTGACCCTGGAGACCGCTGATGGTTACATATACACCACTTTCTTCAATATGAGTTACTTCAATTCGACCAGCATAGTGTTCAAATTTGACTTGGTTCTTGATCGCATTGGCGTCATGATAGGCAAGGGTGGCATGCAGGTCTTCGAGATGTCAGTTTCCGCATCCTTACTGCTGGGACACACATGGCAATTACTTACTTGCATTGTACAATTCGAACTCCTCAGAAAGACGCGTCCGAATGCATGGTTGCTTCCAAAGTCGCGCGCTCTCAACGCTGGCGCAAGTCGTGCAAGGTGTATCACCGGAGCACTAAATAAGGGTCAGCGAAATCCTAATCGTTCTCATGCACACCAAATGTTCTTACCGGCTTCTTGAGCATTCGGCACCGGATACAAGCACCACGCTTTCGGACCTCCTGAACCTCACGGCGTCTTTCCGCGGTGAAGCGACCTCGCACCTTAGGCTTTGTGGGCTTGGTCGAGTTACCGAATTCATTCACAAACCCTTTAGCCTGAGTATTCGGATTCATCGCAATCGGACGCGGGTAGGACGCGGCACGCTGAGTCGCGGCGGTCAAAGAAGGATCGTGCTCCTGCAAGCTATCAAAAAGAAGTTGTTCCTGCGTCGAGAGCTGCTGAGGCCATTGTCCCAGTTTCATATCATGCGGGTCTGTGCCATCTAGACCCGGTAGCCCGTGGGGGACCATCTCGCTAGCAGATGCCGCGATCAACGACAGCTGGGACTGACGCGCGTTGGATGTTGATTCTGGCGTCATTGAGTGATCACCAAGAGGAGGAGACATTGACGCATGGTCGCCGGAGGTATGACTGGGAAGAGCCGGGATAGTCGCATTGGAGGCTTGGGGAGTTCCTGCAGATGAGATCCCTGTTAGTTCTCCAGTCTGGGTATCCACAAAATCAGAGTGGAGCTTGCGCAACTTACCTTGCTGGCCTTCTTCGGATTTTTCATCGGCCTGAACCTGGAATCCTTCGGCCTCTAGAGCAGGGTCGACGACCACTGTCTTGCCTCCAACCGTCACGGACTGGGTGTAGTTGGGGCCGCGTTTGGTCTGATCTGAAGCACCAACCTGACGGGAAGCCTCCGCTAAGACGTTTAAGCCGTCAAAGTTTGGACGGTTTGGAAACGAAGAGTCCTTTCCTTTGGCATTTGGATCTTTGTTTCCTTCGCCTTCAGTCAGGTCGGGGAGCTCGTGCAGTCGCAGGAGCACACGTTGACGGTCACGGAGGGGAATCGCTTGGCACTTCTTGACCAGGTGGTTGGTCAAGCTGTCGATTCGGCCCTTAGGAAACTTCTCACCACATGCCTTGCAGGTGTGCTGGTAGCGGTTACTCGAGTCCTCCAGCTTGGGGCCTCGGTTGAAGAATTCGAGAATGAGCTGGTTCGGTTTTCGTCCCATTTTGGAGGAGGGAGGCGGTCTGGAAGGAGGTGAAGTTCAGTCGATATGACTATTGCCTGGGACCGGAACAGGGTGCTTCTGTTGGCGAGGGTGGTTTGTTAATCTCGTGTCGCAGTCGCAAATGTGAGATTCCGGGTCGGTGTGGACGAGACGCGACGACCACAACAATCACAGGCGCGATTGGGGGCAGATCGACCGGGCAGAAGGTGGGGATGGCCAGCAGCTAGTCCCGTGAGGAGCAGCCGCAGAGAAAAAGACCTGGCGCGGTCTTAATCGACTCTCGCGAAATAATTATCTCGTGGCGGCAAAACTGGTGGAACTTGAGGGGGGCAGTTGGGGCAGTTGGAGGGCGGTCTGACGGTCGCAAGGGGGAAAAGACAACACGACGGCTTCACCGCACGCAAGGCGGTGATGACACGAAAAGGCGGTGATCGCGCGCGAAGGCGGTGGATGGAAAAAAGTATGGAGTGAATAGGAAACAATAACAACCGTGGAGATGGGCTAAAGAAACCAGGGGAAGTCCGGAGCGTAGAGGGAGAGGATGTCGATTGTGTCACAGGGGGGTTAAAGGAGGAGGAAATCTCTGATCTGGCGGCACCTGCAGCGATGATTCTATTTGACTTTGCCTCACCCACTCGATGATGAGGAGCACAACACAGTATAGTACTTCGCCTGAGTATGCATGAAATCTTCTCGAGAATATTCTTCTTGAATCTAATAAGTCTTGTTGATTAAAATGCCATAGCTAAAGATTCATAATCCGCATATAAGCGATGCGTTTGACGTTTTGGGTATCTTAAGTCATCATTCTCGTCGCATCGTCACCGTCGTCCCGAAATAGTACATGCTGGTCGTACCTAGCAGATACGGTCTTCCGGTGGCCGCCAGGGCACTCCCAGTAACGCAAAAATGCGTTTCTCATCCTTGCCTTCAAGAAGACGCCCCGGGTTGGTCTTTAACTGCTTCGAATCGCGAATAACATTTGCAAATAGTCCCCGCTGGTTCAAACACAGCCCTTTCTTGCGAGCCAGAAGGCGCATACTCCGATTGAAGATGTCATTTCCCGTAAAATACAACAAAGCAGCACCTATTTGATTCCCCGGCACGTAAAGTAGATCAATACGGCGCCAAACCTTGCTATTAGGCAGGCTTGAAGCTCCATGCCATTTGGATCCATCATGATCATGACGCTTTGAGGTAGCCAATCCGACTTGAAGGAAGCCATCGCGAAAGAGCCCAGGAACAACCACATCAACCATCATGGACCTGATCTGCTCAAGCGTAGCGTTAGGCTTGGTGATCAAACAGTCGATATCCCCCGAATTGAGAGCCCCGCGGCGGTAAGAGCCCGCGATAATCACTTGCATGTCTTTGTCCGCCGTTTGGACCGCCTGGCGCACGATCGCCCCGTGAGCTTCAACCTCCTTGCGTGGGATCCGCAATGCGAAGTCATGGTAGCGATCAACTCCAATCTGCTGGTTTTTGGTCAATGGTGCTCGATCGCGAAGATCACTGAGCGAGCGGTATCCTTGCGCAACCCAATCAGATGCCTGCCGGAGGCCCACGCCGTATATCCCTAGGAACTGCTGGATGACACGATCTTCGTCTGTTTGCCCGGTGTTCTCAAGTTGGCGAAGGTGGTCTGTGAGGACGATTTCCTCGATCTTCTCGGCGATCCGTTGTCCTATACCTTGGATTGCCAGAGCCTGGGTGCGGGTCGTAATCTTTTGGGATTGCCTGCGCAGAGCAGCGATAGCTTTGCGATAACCAAGAATATGCCATTGATCTGCATTCCTCGTATAGTAGTCGAGCATTTGCTGCAAAACTTCGATGGTGCGACTGTTTGGATTGGCACGCTGAGCATCCGGGTCGTATTTCTGCATGCAAGCGAAGCTTTGTGCCCAAGAACCAGCTGACCGTTTTTCTTGATGAATGCCTGGAATTTTTCGCGTTTGTTCAGAATTTGAAGAGTCCGCAGAATCGTAACCTGGATCGTCCATCATTGCTTCATCTGTAAATTCAACGGTATCGAGAGGCTAGAAAAGGTATTAGCCAATGAATTACGCCTTCCAAGAACCGAAAGCCTGCGCTGTACTTACCAAGTGGCTGAGAGCTTTAGTTTCATCAATTATGTCATCTAGTGCATCACGATCGTGGGCGTTCTCAGCAGTCTCTTTCGCACCGTCATCCACCGGCTCACAAGGAGCTTCTGACATCGCCCCTACTGCGTGTGTGGTATCAAGATCGCTATTGGCAGATACTTGAGAGATATTTAAATCTAGTTGCTCTTGCTCTCGTCTTGATTTCTTCAAGGGGAGGGAGTCATGAGGACGGGGTTTATCCACCGCGTGTTCCACTGGGGGGACCAAAGGGGCAGGCAGCGGGGTTCCAGGGACTCGGAACCGATTTTGAGATGGATTGATGACAGCGGAATATTTGAGGCATTCTGGCGGGTAAGAGTCATTCACGATGGTGATATTCTCCTATATCAGGTTAGCTAACTTGCTAGACTAGATCGAGAAGCTAGACCAACAGCAACATATTCCAACTTTAAGTAGATGATCAGGTCTTGATACGAAAGGCCCTTGTCCATAACAACGTGCGTTATAGCAGAGGACCACTCTCGGGCCCATTGAGCCCCATGTTCTTGGGCTCGCTGGATCCGAAGTCGGCGTAGTGACGAGACATCGTTGTTGGGGAAGAAGACTAGGAGATCAGCACAAAGACAAACCGGTGGCTTTGGATGACTTACAAAACACGAGGTTTTTGAATATCTGCTTCTCTTCTGGAACAACCTTGACATTGCTAACCTTCCTTCTCTTTGAAGCAGGACCTGTTGTCTTTGTTTCGGGCATGCTGCCGGTGGTGTTGGAACGCTGTACACTACTCGGCCCAGAGAGATGTGAGTGAGCAATGACGCGCCTTTGATTAATCTCTTCTGGTTCCCGTCCTTTGAGATAATCGAGGCCTCGAGAGCTTTCACTGCAGGCAGCCGACTGTGGGTCAGAATATGCACGCGCAAGAGGCAGAGGCGCCGGTGACTTTGTTGCGGAAGGCACGGCCGCTACATTTGCTGTGGAAGACTGGTGGGCAGTTTGGGTCTTATTTGTGCCGGAGTTTATTGAAAACTCATGCTCATCATCTTCGGAGTCATCCGAATGATCAAGTTGCTCGAGGGCTGCAAAGAAGCTCCTCTTCGTGAGAGCCATGGCTAGTCTGGAGTCCAAAAGGGAAAGGACTTGAGCCACGAATGCTGCATTGTAGGAAGCTGCCTGGACGGAGCAGGCTGAAGCCTTGAGGAGTGGAATCAGTGGAATCGTTCCAAAGGTTGGCGAGGAGACCAGCCGAGAACTTTCGGTTTCACGGGTGGACGGTCGTGCCTTCCGTGGACGCGCCCGTTGCGCGAAAGTGTCACCAGGTCACGGGACTGCCTCAATTATACCTCTTCAGGCACCAGCAGTGATCAATCTTATATCTAGAGAGCATGTACTTTGATTTGAAATATGAGATTGTAGAGTGACTGCCGAGTGGTTCTCGCTGCTCAGACGGTCCTCGAGAAGCTACAAGATCGAGGTATCAGGATCACACTCAAAGAAATGTAAAAGACGACGATACGAATTCTCTTCCTTCCTACTTTGCAGTAAATCACACTGACCTTTCTTTCTCGTCCCATCTGTGTTGAATTTACTTTGGAAGTTGGAAGCGGACTCGACAATCCCGCTAGACCTTCGCCTGGTGGGTCTGAATCCCTGCAATGAGTTGCTAATACGCCGTTGAAAGATCATCTGCCGAGGGGGAGCACTACTTGTATACATTCTTCGGGCTTCTGCACTTCACACATAGCCAATAGCCTCCGGCAATACTCACATCTATTTTGAGCCTCAGCGACTGTCAAGCCTGCACAGCCAAGCGCGACGCGTCCCTCGGTTCCCCCCTTTTCTGCCCCGCCATCGCGGCACTGATCGTCAATTCGGACGCGATAAGCAGCTTTTTTTGCGCGCCTTCCGCGCTGCTCTTTCGGATCCAGCAGTAAGCGCAGACGAGTTGACCGATCTCAAGTTGTCAATCTTGATGTGCTAATAGCGCATCTGCAGGGCGACCAAATTGTCCGACAGGCCACAAAGAAACCACAACAGTAGGCTATTCAATAGCTCACTTAACATTTCGTCGCTCGAGAAGCCGGGCCTCCGGGTTCGATCAATTCTGCGAGTCTTTCTTCTTGGCTATTATCTTCTGTGAATCTTTACAACGCCGCTATGAGCAAAATTCAGCACCCATCTCGCCGCTTGCTTGTTTTCCAAGAAGCGCGCAACCCTCAAAACCAAGCAGAGATCGTCTATCTGCCCGTGAACAAGCTTGGACTTCCAATTTGCGGGGATGGGCCTGAGCTGCCATCAATACTAGAGCTTCCGTTGCGCATCTTGAAGGTATTCACAGAGATGTTCAACCAGCCAAAGTACAAGGGATGGTATGTGATAACCCCGCCTCGCCTTGCGCGTCTTGTTGCTGGGGCCCCAATACCCCCATATCTTGCAATGATACTGATAACTCTCAGGGCGGTTCTTTCTGCCGGTCCCTACCATGATACTTCTGAAGAAGGGAAGTTTTATGCCGTTGTCTTGGAGCAGACTTCAGCACAGGTTCAGCAAGAGGCTGTCGTTGGCTCTCCGCAGCAATAACATGGCCAAACCGCATGTCATTTGAGTCATTCGTTTTCTTGTACAGTGTGTTATTTCGATTCAATGAAGATCTCATGTAGATCTCATACAGATTTTAATGCTATGCACCCTTCCCACGGTTTTGGGAATCCAATTCTCTTTTCTTCCGCGAAAACAGCGTTACCGGGTCCCTAAACTCTTGATGTCTCTCAAAGAACCCCCGACAATGCAACCTCTGATTTTATTTGTCAATCTTACTTCCCTCAGCAGAATTTGCTTGAGTGCCCGAGCCCAAGGGAATGACTACTGCGATGTATCTTTTATAACGATCCATGTCTGATGAAGTTTTATCAACATTATCGCTCAAACAGATTGTAATGGCATCAAATCTGTGACTCGACCCGAGATTAGGGAATCCAAGTAGCCGACAGAAGTTTACAGCTAGAAGAAGCATGAAATGTCAAAATTTCCGCTGCGCCTGGGTATCTCGATCTCTCATTCCCAGTACCCATCTACTTCCACCATCCATCTAACACCCAAAAGCGAACGCATCCAACGACGCATTCGATCTTTTGTTCATACTTTCACCAAACTCGACTTCCTCGCGACAGGCAAGTTTCCCCACGATCCATATCTCCCATTCCCGCCCCGACGCATTCGAGTGGTGGTTGACATCCACTTCACCATTAGATTCATCCTTCATGGCCGTCCCAACCTCGAGTCCATCGAATAAAAATGGTACACTCCCCATCAGAGCCAAAATGCCACCCACATACTCATCCAACGACAGAACCACCCCCGAACCCGAATCTAACCGCAACCCCTGTGCACGAGAACCAGATGCCAGTCATACAAGCAACGCTGACTTCATCGCCCACGATGACAAACCCCTCGACACCATCGATGCTCCTTCTGCTATACAAGAGGGAAAAGGGGGCATTCGTCTGCAAGAATAAGCCAGGTCTACCAGTCGACGAAGCCTCGCCACTCATTGAAAATGCAATCAAAGAATCAGCATCAGCGCCGCTCCTCTGTGTAGCAACGTCTGATATCGCAAATGAGGCAGCGTTCCAAGGCTAGTAAGTATCTCTCACTGCGCAACTCACTCAAACACACTCTTCGCTTATACAAAATTTAACCTTTTCAACCGCTCTGCTCCTGCGAGTAAAAGTCTCGTTATCCTAGAGAGCTTGCTTGGAATTTCACGCGTCGATAACAATAGACTAACCGATAAACAGCGTCTTCGTCCGCAGCTGGCGAAGCCAGATGATGTCCCCTCACCAGTGCATACTCTTGAAGCGCTCTCGGCTTGCGGCAACCCAAGCACCAGAGCAACAACCGCTGATGACTCCAGGATACAGATCGTTGTTCGAGGCGGGAATTACGCGCGAGGATCAGGTTCGAGCCCCGTTTGCTCGTCGCACGGAGGGAATGGTTCAATTGCCTCGGAAGGCTATATGAGAAATGGTGAAGTGAGGGGAAGCGAGGCGGTGCCTCTATCGCGGATATTTTCATTTTCGGGGTTGGACACGAGACTGAAGGGTCAATATTTGACGCTCTGTGACTTTGCGTATAATGATGGTTCTGATAGTGGAGGATGGTTAGGAGTGTTTAATTGCGAAAGAGTCCTCTTGAGGCCTTGTTTATGTGCGTGAAGATCTTTGTAGTGACTTCTGCGGGTGCCCTGATACTGGGTCACAAAATTCTCTCATGATATGCTCGCGAAATGAAGATAGTTCATCCGGGAATCTAATATGCCAGGTTGGGTCCAGGCACCTGATATGAACACACCCTTCTACATACTTGATATTCGGACAGTGGCTGAAATCTTGAGATTATCCGCAAGCAAATGCGACAATAGATCGACTATGGACATAGAACACCACAAAGTAAAGGCACTTTGAAGGAAAGACAGGATCGCTGGGTATCACATGAGAGTAAGAGAGGGACATGGGAACAGAAATATAGACATAAACATGCAGGAGACATCCACAACGACATCGGTCTCGGTATAATCACAATTACAGTTACAGAGCCGTGTCAATTCGGATTAAGCGTCCAACTCACCATCTAAAGCTCTCCGCGCCGCGTCCAACCGCCTTCGCAGAACCTTCGCTGCCTTGGTATCTGGGTTCTCGGATGTTGTGATCGCCTGCAGATCCATGCAGACATTTCCAAGGCTCCGGAAGAGATGCTCCAGCATCTGTGTGTCATCGTGGTTGATTCCGCCGGAGGTTGGGGTCGTAGAGCTTCGTTGTGGGCTAGCTGCTGAGGCTGCTCGAACAGTTGAAACAAGAGACTCAGCTAGCGACGTTGGGGTTGCAGATTCGTTGTTTAACGAATCGCGTGCTCTTGCCTGTGACTGGCCTTCTACCGGCGTTGCAACGCCGCTCTCATCCTCACGGTAGCCACGAGGCGTTTCAGAGCGGTCAGTTTCCATCTCAGCGTCTTCTTCATGGTCGTCGCGGTGACGGAGTTCTGTGGTTTATTAGTTTGATACCCCGCTTGCTCTGCCACGACTGTAGACTTACCGTGATTAAAGCGCCGGTCCCAGTACATAAGGTCATCTTCTTCCTCTGGAAGCTCTTCTCCCTCAGTTGCAGTCGCGAATGTGGCATCAGTGCCTGAGGAAATATTGCTATCGTTGCGAATATGCCGAGGACGCTGATGCGTGCGCGTAGTCGCATTGGAGTGGCGCGATTCATGCCTAGCGTGCCTCGAGTAATTTCCAAGTGCACTGTGAAGAATGAAATGCTCGTAATCAAAGGCATCTTCTCGCTCCTCATGGGGTGTTTCATCGACGTGAGATCCCAGCGGGAATTCATCCATCGGGCTTTCCAGGTCCTCGTCTAGCGGCTCACGCAGGATCTCATCCAGAGCCTCTCGGTCGATATCACCATCGTCGAATTCTCCTTCTTCGGCATCTTCGTATGCGCTGGCTGCCGTAGCGACGCGCTCGTCATAGGCTGCCTGTTCTTGGCCCGTTGGAAGGTTTCCTCTTGACTGGTCGACTGGGCTTTCTTCCTTCTGTTCATAGCCATGTTGATTGAAGTAGGTTGGAGGCGAGAGATTTCTCGAATTCCGATAGTCACGAGAATATACGGAGGGTGAATTCACCGCATTTGAACCCCTGCTGCTTCGGCCATCTCTCATGTCCAGCCCATTCGTATACCAAGGGTCGGCAGCTGTCAGAGGACTGGGAGTCCGCAAGCTTTGAATGCTGCGACGGCGCATGTTGTCTTCTTGATTCTTGACCTTGAGGGAAGATATCTTGATATGCAGGCCCTTCATTTGATATTGCAGGTCTCGTACTTGCAACTGGGATTGAGCACGACTGGGAGGCCCATATGAGCTGTAGACCGGGCTGAATTGCCCTGAGCTAGCGACTGGACTCGAGCTTGACTTAGATTCATCTTCAGTCGAGATCCCCAGCCCCTTCGGTGAATCAGAAGAGCTGTCTTCATGAGAATGAGAGGAAAGCCCGTGCTGAGGTGATTCCCCCGGTTGCGGTGACTGCACTGGCCCTGGCGAGCCAAAAGACGGTTGCTTCATCGATGACATGGACGCCCTGTGCGTAAGATAAGACCGAGTTGGTTCGTACTGAAACGAGCGGTCGTCATTTTGGAAGTGCGAGGAGGTGCTCACACCCATAGCACTAACGGAACGCGAAAACCGCTTTGCATCGGGTACGAGGCTGGATTCGGCTGGAAAGTTTGTTTCGCTATGTACACGGTTGTGTCTGTTGGAAGCATCCTGCGAAGTGACAAATGATTGTCGTCGAAGCGCAGACCCTCGACGGTCTGATCGAGAAAGTGTTCGGTACAGTCCGCCTGCCGGCTGATTTGGGTTGATAGGCTGGATGTATCCAGGCGACGAAGGTGAAGGGGAGGGTGTGAGGCGCACAGTCGAGCGAGCTCGGTTCAAGTTACCTTCCATGAGCTATAATCCTAATTAGCATACCGTAGACGCAAGCCAAAGCAGTGTCTCCAATTTACCGTTAATCGCTTCTTTGCATTGTCAAGAATTCTTTCCGCCTCGCTGCTCAAAATTGCAGACGAGAAATCTTCTCCAGGTCCTTTCGCAGTCACAGCAGCCGAGGCAATTGCATTGCCTGCAGGAAGAGCAGCATTGGGTAGTTCGCCCTGCCTCTGAGCTGGGCTTGCCTTCTGGCTAACGGCTGAGGAGACCGCAGCCTCGTGCGCGACATGCGGCGAGGCTAATCCCCCTTCCTTGGGGGATCGTGCGCTCCCCGCATTCGCTTGGGGAGTAGAAGAGTTCGAATCATTCTCTTTTGTGTCGGGGGAGCCCGATTGACCCCGTGGTGTAGCCGAGCCTTCCTCAGCTACCTGGCTTTGCTCAGGCTCCTTGTCGAATTCCTCGGCTCGCGTGGGTGACAGCTCTTCTCCGATATCCGACAATCGACGAGTATTCGCGACACCAATGTCCTCGTGGCTCCAATTGCGAGAGAAGTTCTTCTTTGGTCGCGTGTTGGTGCTCACTGCGCTGCCTACGCCGCCTGCGCCAGAGTTGTTGTGTGGGTCATTGGGATTGTATCGCGCGTTCAGGTTGGAGAGGTAGACGAGCTGCGAGGGCGGGGAGGGAGTGGACGATTCGCGCTCGCTGCCGTCGAACGGCAGGATCATGTCCGGGTCGTTCAGAGCGAGGGAGGGCATGCGTGGCTGTGGCCCAGGGCCTTGGAGAATGGGGGGTTGGAGGAGGAAAGACGTTGAGGTCCAAGTGCCCTGAAAAAAGGAAGCCCCTAAGTGCACCGGGGAGGGATTGGATAGGGTTAGCGCAATGAGATCACTGCCTGATCGGGGCGAATTGGTCCTTAAAGTCGTTGGAGAGCGCCGACGGTGGTACTTCTGTATCTGCAATTAACTACTGAGACAAGAAGCAAGCCCTCCTGCATCGTGCTCTCCATCCGCAGTTTTCTTTGTTTACTGTGCAGGCGCCTTGGATTAGCCGCGCTGCAGGTTCCCGACAATGCGGATTGTCAAGTGCTTACTTTTACAAGAAGGTCGACTGTGCCTTTAAATTTTGATTGACGCTACTTGCCCAATGGATCGTCTTGCCCTGTGCACCGTACAAAATACAGAGTAACCCCCCGAACAGCGCACAGCGCACAGCGCACAGAGATGCGAACGCATGAAATAAGGTGTGTAATCCCTTCTAGATGCTTACGAGGGAACGGCTACCTACATTTATTGCATTGCAAACGCTCAAATGACCGGAAAGACCCGACCGCACTTGGGCAAGGGCCATGCAAAGCGCAAGGATGACCTGGTGTACTTTGGACCTGACTCCTGGGTCTCCAGAATGACCCTGCACGCCGGGTGCCGCTGCAGGAACCCCTGAGACCCGCGGTCTCGAAGCCCGTCTGGGTCCACTCGGTGGAGACTAGTTTGATTATACGGAGTTGTACTTGTAGACTTGCGACTGGATATAGACAATTCGAAATGTATGCTTTTTGTTCACGTTAAACGCCTATGTGTAGAAACAGACAAGACTTGGAAATTATACATCGCTCGATGCTTAGAGCTTCTTCAAGAGCAGCTTGGCACCACTGCTGGTGGGCCCAGCCTTCTTCTCACCCTCTCCAGACTGCGCGGCCTTCTCAAGTGCCTTCTTGTTCTTCTTCAGGGTTTTGAGCAGTTCCTGCTGTTTCTCAAACTCATCCGACTCGGAAAGGGCCACAATAACAAAAACGTTATCACTGGTAGCCCAGTCCAACACTTCGCCCTGGATCTGCTCGTAAAGCAGTCCGTGGAAGTTCAATGGGGGCTGAACCTTCTCCACAGTCTTCTGGGCGGGGTTGAATCGACCGCCCTGCACAAGGGACTTAAGGAGACGACCAAAGGAGACTGCATCCCTTGTCTCAGACTTGGTGCCTGCAGCTGCGGCAACGGCAGCAAGAGCAGCGCTCTTGTCACCGTCAGCTTCGAACATAACTTCAGAGATAAATTGACAACCAAATGAAGTATTCATCAAAGGCTCAGCGCGGGCAGCGATGAACTCGAGAAGAGTGGGCGAAGCAGCCTTCACCAGCTCCTGACGTCGAACGTCCGCATCCTTCTTGGAGGTTTCTTGTCGAATGTCACGGATTTCCTTGAGGACCTTCTGGGAGCATTCGGGCAAAAGCCACTTCGCGCGATCACCCGCAAAGGGGAATAGCACGGGGATACGAGCAGTGAGATCAGTGACTTGGAAGACTAATTCGTCATTTCGAGTCTCCTCGCTGTCGGTCTGATTCAATAGCTCTGGGAATATAGACTTGGCGCTCAACTTGGTATCATCGATGACTTCGTACGCGGCAAGTAGAACCATGTGACCGTTGAGATCACCAGCCATAGCCTTAACGGTGTCTCGGTAGAATCGGAGAAGCAGCTTCCGGTCTTTAGCATTGGCGTAGGCAAACGCAAGACTCATTAAACGAGAGCCAGACTGGGTGAATGCCAAGTTCTTTGCCAGATCTCCCTCTTCGTCGCCCTTAATCAACTCAATGAATTCGTTCGCTTCGGTGCTGCCAGGCTTAGTGGCAAGGAAGTACTGTAACATAGCATCGTGTAACATCGTAAAGCCAGTCGACTTCTTCTGAATCAGCTGGTTGATCAATTCGCGCAGGTAGTTCATGATAGGGCCCCGTCTCTCGGGGTGAGCTTCCATGATCTTAGAAAGCTCAGCCGACTTCTCAGTGTCATCCTGGAAGAGCACGAACTCCGGACCATACCACTCGCGCAGGAGTCTTGCGCGCTGCTCCTTGCTCGCAACAGTACGGTAGATATCGTCGAGAATCCACGATCCCTCCGGGTGCCGGATTAATCGCTTAACGCTGCCGTAGAACTCTGGGATAATCAGGTCTTTTGTTTCAGCATCACCGTGCACAATCAACTTTCCAACCAAGAACTTGGCATAGCGACTCTGCGCAAGGTCTTTGTAGCTTCCCTTCAATTCTTCGGCAATCTTCTTCCGCTGCTCAAGGTTTCCGTACTTCAAGGCTGTCTGAATAACGCGCACGGAATCGTGCTTGAACACAAAATCCTTGACACGACCGTCAATGATCTCGAAGAGTTCCTTCACCAATTTCTTTCTCTGCTCAAGTGGGACGTGGGATTTGCGGCGCAATTGCTCCCACAGCTTCTTAGAACGTGCGATCGTATCAGCATTAGGCTTGGCAGCTTTGCGCTCCTGCTGGAGGGCCTTCTGCTTGATATGCGACTCGCGGGAGTTGTTGTTGTTGTTGTCTGCAGCAAAAAGAAAAATTAGTTTAATGGCCGAATGAAATTTGCGAACAGGACCAATTCCATACTTTTGGGCTCTCCATCTTCCTGCTTGCCATTCTTTCCGGTCTCCTCATCGTCCGAGTCTTCACTGGCATCTTCCATTTCAACATCTTCCTCGGGGGCATCGTCGAGATCGTCAAGGTCGTCGTCGCCAGAATCAGACACATCGTCGATATCGAAGTCGTCCTCGTCTTCGGATTCCTCAACCTGCTTCTTGGATGGCTTCTTCGAGCTCTTATTGTCCACCTTGCTTGGCTTAGCCTCCTTCTTAGAGGCCTTCACTGGAGCTGACTTGGACTTTTTCTCAGGCGCGGAGCCCTGCTTGGTCTTGGAACGCTTTCCATTGCGGTCCTCCTTCGACTCGACAGGCCGTTTGATACCGGCCATAGTGTTCGATATTGAAGCGACTGTGCTTCAAAACTAAGAACACGAATTTTTGAAAATAAAGTTGTTGCGAGCCAGTTATGCTCGGCGTGCTGGGGAATAATTTTTTTTGAGTTGCGGGCGGAGGAAGTTTTTTTGCCGGTTGTTTGCGCCGTTTGCACCGATAAGCCATATTCTCACATGGAATCGAAGCAGAGCAGTTGACGCACTAATAAATAATAATACTAGTCTCTTTCAGTATTACGCACTATGATTGTTCTTTATGGCCAAAAGTGACGTTCAAATCTGTAAATGTCATCATCATTAATGTGTGGTACAAACAGCCCAATCGTCAAATCTGACGGTGACCGATATCCACATTTAGTCAAAGTGTTAAAAAGATAAGTAAAAGACAGGATGTACAGCGAAATGTAAAAACGAAGGATCTAGCCCTTGCGGCTCCTTCTACTCGTAGTGTTCATCAGACCAAACCGTAGGTCTCCCTGAAATCGTCAGGAACGGGTACTGCCTGCGGTATCCGAAACGCCGCATATTAAAATATCATCGCCCATATGGTCACTCATTCATGTTGTCTATTCATTGCCCCCGGTCGCCTGCTGTGGCGCTGGAGCCGGGCTTTGCATGGGGTTCAGCTCTGAGCCGGTCCCGCTCTGGCCGCGCTTCCTGTTAGAGCCTGGAAGGTGGAATCCAAAGGGAGTAGACGTTTTGGTGCCCGACGAGGGGGAATCGGAAGAATCGCCGAAGCGAGCGAGAAATCCCTTCTTCTTGGGCTTGTTTTCGTCAGTCAATCCCACGTCTTCGAAGACTTCTTCTTCCATGGGGTCTGGCTTTTCGAAACTTGTAGATCGCATGGAGGGGGATGCGATTCGGGAGAAGCGGGAGTCGAGCGAGGTGCGCGAGGGTGCGGCGTCTGCGTGTATCACCGGGGAGCGAGCTGAGATATCCTTATTGGCATGAGTGTTAGTTGGCCATCTCACGTTCAATGGCGTGGGGCCAAGTAAAATCTTGCGACATACAAATGATCGGCGGTAAGAGTCGAAAGACTCGCGCGATATTGAGAATGGTTCATTCTCGTCGACTAGGTTGCGGTGATTTGTGGTGCGCTTTGGACCGGTCTGGCGGCTCCAGAAGCTCTGCTTTTCTGGTGGTGATGGCTATTGAGTGAGTTTAGTTTTTGTCTTTTTTGCGATTGGAGACTCTCAAGCGCATGGGAGTAGACCCTACCGGAAGATATACACCACTGTCATTCACAACTATCGAGAATATTAGTGTTTTGTCCCATTGAGAGGATTTCCAAAGTCGTAAAGTCGCCTCGACACCATTCAACAGGGTCAACCATACCACTTAATTTGTACTCTGGGGGCTGTCGATCTTCGCTGCGGATGGCGACCGGACTCGACTGCGGGTTGGGCGACAGGCGCGTCTCATCGAAGCCGTCGGGATCGGCGCCATTGGGTTGTGATTTGCGAGCGAGGAAGTTGCGAAAAGGCGCCATGTTGACGGAGTGTGCCAGGACAAAGGAGGAAAGAGAATTGGAAGGCGAAGTACTCCCCGACAGCACATGATCTGGAGCGACAGTGACATGGACGATCACCGATCGGGCCACTCGTCGGGGCCGCAAATTGCAGTCCTGGGCGGCACCCACGTCATCCGCCCCTCCCTTCCACCCTCGGCTGGTTCACTTATTCGCATCCTAACTTTGTTCAAGCCATACGTGTGGCTTGGATTCGGCGCTAGCCTGGAACGAGAGGGCCCATGCTGATTCTTGCCTTTTCAAATCGCTGCAAGTTCCAACTTTTTGCGCGCCTCCCCGATCTAGCGGCCCAGTTCCTGGCTTCTCCAACCCCGCGTGCACTCTACGGAATGGGGTAGTATGGCCCGCTTTAGGGGCTTCACGGGTCTCAATTTGCGAATGATTGACGCTAAGAAAATTGATATTTCAAATAATCCCAAATATCGCTAATACAATCAAGGACCGAGTCCACTCGTCCGTGTCCCTCATACTCCGCAGGCATTCAAGTTCATTTCCGCCTGAAACGACTTGTTGTGGGGGGAATAATGACAATTTGTGTCGCAGATTATGAAGAAGTCTCGGTCTTCAGCTTCGACAAGATGTTATGGATCTCGCCCTCATCCGCCTTCAGCTCGTATGCCTTGCCCGTCTCAGCACTAGCGAGATCCTCCAAGGAAGCCGCCTCAGGCTGCAGCGCATAGAAGCGCACATGAGTTCCGACCGTAGCAACACCATAGATAGTATTCGACTGCTGCGAGTTGTCACGGATGGACCGGATGTTGGTGTACAGGGCCTCCTTGGCACTTGTCCACTCCTCCGGCTTTACGGAGTCGACTTCTTGAGGCTTGCGGTTCTCGAACACGATGACAGTCTTGCGGCTGTCGGCGGTGACATATTCAATTGTGATATGTGATTTGCGTCCCTCAGGGCTGCCCATCTGTCTCCAGGGGAAGATTCCAAACCCGGCCTTTGCGGGGAAGTATGTGAAAAGCAGATTGGACCAGAAGCTGTCAATAACCCGCTCGAGGTAGTCCTGGCCGACGATGTCCTCGTAGGCCATGCTGAAAACAATGCTCTTCATATACTGTCGATCGCACATAGATTAGAAATTATTGACATGGCCATTCTGAAGCTCTCTCAACTTACATGCGCCATCTTTGGCTGCGCGGCTGGCTGTATAGCTTCTGTGTTGTAGAGTAATCCCATGGAAGAAAGATGAAGACGGTGCAAGCGATGCTTTGGGCGATTGACTCTGAGCGCAAATTGTGAGAAGAAATTCCTTGGACCCCATCCTGGGTTTCTGCTGGTATTAATACCTGAGCTCTTCTAGCCCCCAAACCCAGCTATTCTGAGGCAATGTGGTGGAATGTTTTGCTCCACCACATGGCGGGGGCCCTTTTCAACATCTTCACAGCTTCGATGAAGAGCCGCGAAGCTCACGATGATGCGTGTCAATTTCCCTTCAGGATAAATTCGAAGTTTAAATAGCAATTTATTTACTAGACTTGAATATTCTCCTATAATCTTTGCGTTATCTGTTCTCTGGGGGTTTTTTCGAAGCGCCTCATAAACTTCCACCGTCTTCCACGTCAGTATGGCCCCCAAACACTCTGAAATGAACGCCCTTACTATTTATGACGAGCTTGATCCCAAAAAAGCTTATCCTTTAATAAATATCTTAATGTCATAGTTTAATTTTACTTAACATGCTGATGCGGCAGGACAATGGCTATGTGAAAGCTATCTCCTGTGCTCTAGTACGACCGGCATCCACTGTTGGAAGGCCCCCACATCATACGAATTCATTTAGATGGTAGTCAGAAAAAGATAACTTGCTCAATTTATTTCAACACGAATGAAATGTTTTCTATATTGATTTTTGTATTACTCGAGGCTAAAATCATTTGGTCTCCAGAAGCGAGGTCGGAAGGCACGAAACGGGTCGCGGGAGTGATTTGCAAATCTCCCGTCAAGGCATAGTTCTCGCCAGCTCCGATCCCTATCTTAGTTTCGCTGACTGCTTGAATATGACGAGATAGATGAGTCTTTGCATGGCTGAATCTTTCCTTAAGCGCAGCGCTTTCCAGGACAGTCATTACAACATCCTTGAGCCAGCCACCTTGCAGGACAGACTCTTCTTATCGCTATCGCTAAATACTTGCGACCAGCAAATTCCAAAGCCATGACAACAGACGGGATAATATTTGCTTTGCTGCTTACAGCAAAATTCGCTACAAAAGATATCTATTCGAGCCCGAATGCTCGTGCTGGGCTTGAGCTAGGGCTTGCCAGCACCAGCCAAGACCAGGTGGATTTTTTGAACAAGCCGAGCGATAACACATTCGAGAATTCGTCTATGACTGTACCCTCAGTATTTGGGCCCAGTATCAAGCCCCTTGAAGACACATGGTGTTGGGATCTGAATCGTGTCCACGGCGACTAACAAACCAGGTGGATACATATAGCCCGCAGGCTTTGGGAAGAACAGAGACCTTTATCAATCATGCTAAGATTGTTGCTACTATTTGGATGTATCGGGAAAGTTATTTTTCAGCCACACTGAGTCTAAAAAGAAAGGGAAGCTAAATGGATAAAATTACCTTAACATGTTCAAATAATGTCAATATTCATATTAATGCGAGATGGATCGTATCATAGATTATCTGTTAGCCAGGTTCATCAAAATTCACAGATTGGTCTGCGAGCCGCACGTCTGTCTGTTCAAGTATAAGGCCACATGTCCGATAGGAAACCCTGGCCTTATAGTTAATAGAAGATCCATATTAACCGATCATATATGAGCCGACCCAGATATGAAGAATATATGACTACAGCCCACCATGATTATTGCAGCAAAGACACCAAAGATTTGCGTCTTTAGAGCATCACCATAGAAGCCCAATACTTGGGCAAGAGCGTGTTGGCAGGGGAAGATCGGTGGGGCGAGTGGATAAAGAGGGGCCGCCTTAGCGCTGTCCCGTTATCGCTGCCTTATCGCCGACGTAATCATGCTGTTCAGATCGTGGGGGGTTGTTTGTGAGGATGCAGCTGCAAATGTAGAGCTGTTGTAGCTAAAAGAACAAACGGAATAGCTTTAGTGGAATCAGTTGTCTCATTATATGTGCAAAGACCGCCGCGTGGGAGAGCCTCTGCCCCGCTCAGATGCTTATCGAAGAGCCGTAGGAAACACCCCTCTTTCCCCGTCACACTTCTGCCTACCCAACCTTCTCCAAGCTATCCTCACTATCTTCATTTTCATCTTTAATCCAATATCGTTTGACTCGTTTGACTCGTTTGGTTCCCTCCGCGGCGGTTGCCTTGTCTCAGAGACCAGGTGACGGGAAACTCCGCAGACCCACCGACCAGGGCACCTGCCATCTCCATCGTCCTTGTATGTTTTGCTTCCCTTTCTTCTTCTTTCTTTTATCTACCACCCACACCGACAGCGCCATCTTACCCAGATGATCTCACAGACATGCCGAACACCCTAGAGTCGCCCCGGCGTCCGACAAGCGCCCAAAGTGCTCACCTACAATATCCAACACTGCCACTGTCCGCCTCTGTAGAAGAGTGGTTGTCTCGCTCGCGACCGGCCGACACCATGGCAGCAGACCGCCTGGAAGTGACGCACTCGAAGTCTCTGAGTGAAAGCTGGGCTACACTCAGTGTCTCTGACCTACACTCAGAGGATGGGACCCGTTCCGAACAAACCGATGTTGGCTCTCTGATCGACCAAACCACCCCAGATGATGTGGCAAGCCTTGATGAACGATATAGCAGTAGTGAGCTCGAAACCCCAGATGACTTCCATGGTCGCGAGGAAGACGATGCAGAATACGAAAACAACCACAACCATCCTATCTCCGATCCGCGCCTATTCCCTTCGGCCCTATTCCACCGTGAATCTGCCATTGATGACAGCGCCTTGACTACCCGACCGACTCTTCGCCAGTCGATTGATTCGATTGAGTTCGTGGAACCCGAAACCTGGGCCGAGAAAGAACGAGTGGAGCTCAAGCATACTATCAGTATTGTCGGAGATGACATGACAACAAGGATGGAAAGCAAGCTGCCGTCTACTCCAGAGGGCTCTATGATGGTTGTCACAGTTCAGCAGACTATGACCAGACAAACCCTGGATCTAGATAGGCCCTTCCGAGTTCTCTATTATGGCAACTCGGGAGTCCGTGATATCGTTTTGGACAAGCTTGGCGATGTCCTAGTCTCAAGCCCATCCCAGGGATCACCAACAAGCTCTGCTGAGTCCTCACGCTACCACGTCGTCCCAACATCATTCGGAGTCGGAGCAGTGCCCAGTCATGCAGAACTACTTCCTATCAATGTTCAGCTTGTGGTAGATGAATGTGTCGAGGTTATTGGCGATCTGCGCCCAGATCAAAATAACGCCGTCGATCTTCTGTTCAAAAATCGACCTCTGTGCCGCTCATGGTGGGATAGAGACCACTACCGCATATCATCTGCTTCTGAATGGACTTTGCCAGGGGTGGCGATTCTCTTCGTATCCAAAAATGACAGCCCATCCGTTATTCAAGGGCGACGCCTTGCCCATATCTTCCTGGAGCGACATGGAATTCCTTCCATGATAATATCCGATGAGCAGCTCTGGCATAAAGCGGACGACTTTGCTCCGCTAAACCCTGATAGTCTGCACATGTGCCTAGAATCCCGAAACATAGCAACAGGTGAAAGCACAGTATTGAAGCGGTATCCCATCGACCTAAAGACCTTTGAAAGCATCACCCCCGGGCAGATGAACCGCAACCTCGCTTCGCTTATTGATCTTCAAAAGAAAAAGAACTCCACTTTGCCAATGCAGCCAGAGTCAACCACTGACCATCGGTCATGGATCTCGAATGGCTACCGTTCATGGATTGATCACTCTTGGTTTGACATCGAGAAATATCCTGGCAACTGGCTTCAACCTATGTATTCTCATGGGGGCCCTGAGCTAGGCTCTACCTTACGCCTTCTCACAGTCACCCTCGTGACTGCTATCGCAATCTCATTTGGATATTCTGCTCTCAAGACTGTTCTTGTTTTCTTAGCTCAGTGGGTAGCCGGCTCAGCATTATCTACCTCGATAGTACCCGGCTCGGTACCGACCGCCATTGAGACGGGTGCTTTCACGCTGGAAAGTATGAACAAAAATTCACTTTCTATCAGACCACCAAGTACTCTTGATATCGCCTATGGAGATACCTCTGGTCTTTCTCTTGTTGATCAAGTGGCTGAGCTCGCCATCGCCTCTCAAAGCTCCTCAATAGATCCAGACGCCTTCGAAATACACGCCGTTGGGGACTGCCATGTTTTGATCAAACCACCACGCAACCTAGCATCTGCCAAAAAACGTCGGCGGTTTGACGTGGAAATCTCTCGGGACGGAACTCCCTTGCCAAATGAGCTGTCACAGCTATTTGAAGGTGTTTACACATTGAGGCTTGATCGGGAGGACGCTTATGGCCCCATCAACGTGACGGTCACCGGCACACCCAAATTTCCGGTGCAGCAGAGCGTGATTATCGACTTCGGGACACCATGGCTCAAGATCTCAAACTGGAGAAGAAAAGCACACACAATTTCTTCTCAGGTTACGAAGGATCTGCAAGTCGCGCAAACAGGGCTGTCTGATGTATACAGCCGACTTACCACTGACTTGCAAGTGGTTATGGGGGACGTGGTCAGGCGAGCACACTTCCTTAAAGAAGATGCAGAACGACTGCGCCATGAAAGCTCCCAAAGACGGAATACCATTCTTTCTCGCTCTAAACAATACTCCGATACGATTGTCAGCAGTGCCCTCCAACAATTTCAAGGCGTCTCCTCCACCCTCAACCATCACTCTGCCAATTTCAAGCGCGGGGCTCGAGAGCGAGTCGGCAACGCATGGACTTCTCTAGGAGATTCAACCGATCTCGCATCCATGATGGATCGCGTGCGCGGTGCAAACATGGCCGCACTGGATCGCGCTCAAATGCATGCTCGTCATTTTCTGGGGCATAGTGGCAAGGAAACGAAACATGCCGGGAAACAAAAGGCCCGACGCTGAAAGAGTTTCTTTCAGCACCATTATTTGCTATTTTAGCTCTGTCTTAGCTACCAAGACAGAGGAATCTTCTACGGCGATCAGGTTGGGATGACAATGGGATTTTTGAGCTATGCTCACGCGAGTGATAGTTCGGCGCAATGCAGTTGCTCTTCTTAGTTTACTAGTACCCCCACCTTTACGTTTGACTTCTATTATGAATTCTCTTCTCTTGATTAAGCACCGACTAGTCAGTTCCACCACAAGTAGCTCGGGAAGAATCGATCTGTAAGAACCAAAACAAAGCCCCTCGCGTTCCATAGAAACTGGTGGATGCCCCCCCTTAAGGCGGTGGCGACCCATTCTGCCCCCGCGCACTTAATTTTTCCCCCCTCATTGCCTCTCCTTTTAGTCAACAACCTCAATTTCTCCTTTGGATTCACTCTTATTCGGTGTTTCCATTGTCCGCTGAACCTCTCCCTATCTCTTTTTCTCCTGCCTCCGAACAAACACCTACCCCTTGTTCGCCATGTCTGACGTTGCGGAGACCAAGCCCGACCCCACCACCGCCGCTCCTGAGGAGCAGAAGCCCGAGACCACCACCACTGGTGAGGGCGAAAAGAGCGTCACCGAGGCTGCTACCGATGTCGCCAAGGACGCTGCTGAGGCTACCAAGGATGCCGCTGTGAAGACTTCCGACACCGTCTTCTCCATGTTCGGTGGCGGTCCTAAGAAGGAAAAGAAGGAAGACGCTGAGGAGGGCGAGGATGAGCCTTCCGGTTCTTCCAAGGCTCAAAAGGCCGGCGAGGAGGTAAGCCTTCCAACTTGCTTCTATTTTGGGGGGCATCACCCAGAGAATTTTCAAAGATACCATCTCTTTCATGCGGCAAAAGTACAAACAAACAAAGCAACGGGACGCGGGACGCGGGGCTGATGCCCCTCCCCGCGGCTCCCAATGTTGATACAAATTGCATGATCACGAGTTGAACTCATTGGGACAATGGTCTAGCTTGGTTATTGGATTTTTATACTAACATTAATTTGTCTGTAGCAGGAAGATGATGCCCCCGAGTCCCCTGAGGTTCACTTCGAGCCTGTGATCCGCTTGACCGAGAAGGTCGAGACCAAGACCAACGAGGAGCTTGAGGAGCAGGTCTTCAAGATGCGCGCCAAGCTTTTCAAGTTTGACCGGGATAGCAAGGAGTGGAAGGAGCGCGGAACTGGTGACGTGCGGTTGTTGAAGCACAAGGAGAACGGCAAGACCCGTCTCGTCATGCGCCGCGACAAGACCCTAAAGGTCTGCGCCAACCACTACCGTAAGTGAAATCGACAGAATCAATCAATGGCTACATTACTAATTTCTCACAGTTGTGCCCGACATGAAGTTGAGCCCCAACGTCGGCAGTGACCGCAGCTGGGTTTGGAACGCCGCCGCCGATGTCTCCGAGGGCGAGCCTGAGGCTCAGACCCTCGCTATCCGTTTCGCCAACAGCGAGAGTGAGTGCACATTTTTGTCTTACAATTAAGCTTCTTTTTACTAACGATAACATAGACGCCAACCTCTTCAAGGATGCCTTCGAGAAGGCCCAAGAGGAGAACGAGAAGCTCTTCGGCGCCGGTGAGGCATAGATGAGCAGTATTCAACACTATCTCGCCCTACCTTGAGAGTGAGACTCACGATCGTGACGCACTCGGTGCCGACGATCACTTCGTGGGCCATGACCTATCTACACTCTCCAATCCCCATGTCCTTCCATGCCTTATGTCTTTCCGCCCCATATCCAACCCTTTACCCCTTTCCCCTCTCCGACTGTATGCGTGAAGCAGCAGTGATGAAGATGCTGTCCGCAGAGATAGCGATGTGGTCTATGAAATGGAGGACAACCCTTGATGTCTTTGGTCTCTGCAGTCGGAAGTAGATAGAACCCATTTTCACCGAATATACACCTTGCACATCATTGTTGAGATCGTGTTATCTGTAGATAATGATATTTTATTGTGACATTAATCAAGGAGGTTGTGTTTGTCATTAGCGATATTCAAAATTGACGCTGCACTCTTTTTGTCTCAAACGAATACAAAATTTACAATGGCTTTAGCCCGGGAATTTTCAATATAGAAAGCGTCCAAGTGTTGTAGTGCGCATAAAAGCAGGCAAGCTCGAAGGGTCTCCGCCTGAGAGCGTGGGCAAGAGGCGGTCATGGCCTTCTGGACCTCCGGCTGCCGCACTTTAGCCCTCTCCACCCTTCTCCGAATACCGAGCGCATTCACTGTACCTCAGTGAGAACTATTTACTCATAGAGTATCGATTCTTCATTCATCTTCCCACGTGTAGCCTTACTTAGGCGGAAGCTCTACCGTCTTCCGTTCAACTGGGTTGAGACCCAAGCCAAAAACTTGCGCGTCTCGCTGACCGCGCAAATCACCCCAAACTTCTCTCGCCCGCTTCTGCGCCTTCCGGAACCGACATCGCTCTTCGTCAACCCTTGCTAAATACGCCTTTCGTGCCAACTTCATAATGCCTGATGTAAGTCTCGGCGCTTCTCTCTGACGATCTGTCTACCTGCGCGGCTGCGCGATCTAAGGTCGATTGGTCTATCTACCTCCTACCCTGCAGCTCCTCATATGTGCTCGAGGTCTCTTCCGGTCTCGCGCTCCTCTTGCACATGTCATTCTGATGCACCTCGATGCTAACTCCTTGTCTCTCATCTAGGTTAAGCGCAGCGTACGCCTCGTCACCGAGCAACATGTCATGTATGGACCCTCCTACCCTCCGAAGCCCACATCCCATGATAGCGATTGAGAGTTCCCGGCGGCCTGAACCTCGATATATGTGTGATTGCGTGGTCTGGCTAGTAGGCGCGGAGTCTTTTTTCTTTGAACGTTGTTCATTGGATATCGACAACGCTGGATAGCCATGGCCTTGCAAGGCACCTTTCTCGGGACGACTCCAGTCTGATGGCGGCATTCCCCGTCTTTATCCCATGTCGTTTTTCCATGCACATGTTACCCCACGAATTTGGCGCTTGTATGCGCTGGTCTGCTCTTTGACACGAAGCTAATTGCCATATTTTATTGCAGTGACAAGCCATCAGAGGTCGAAGGTTTCCCACAACGATCCTGGTCCATCGAGGTCTGGCTTCTGAATGAGAAGGGTGAGCAAGTTCCGGCAAGCGTCTTTGACAAGGTCACATATCACCTTCATCCTAGTTTCGGCTCGCGCGCTACGCAAAGTAAGTTCTGCTCTCTGCTTCTCCAGATACACATGTTACCCTGGTGTGATGTGCGACATCTATCAGCTCTTTGCATAAGTGGAAGAAATGCTGATGAGGATTTGTTAAACAGCTTTCAAGAACCCACCTTTCCGGATTTCCGAGGAAGGATGGGGTGAGTTCGATATGACTATCGAGCTGTCAGCCGACAAGTCTTACAACGTTGCCCACGACCTGAACTTCATGCAAGAGCGCTACGAGGCAAAGCACAACATCGTGAGTTGACCTATATCGTGAAGCTGGGCAACTTGATACAAACTAACCACTCATGACACTTTAGTCTTTCCGAAACCCCAAGCCTGCCTTGTTGGCCGCCCTACGTGAAAGTGGCCCCGTTCCTGGTGACGAAAATGGCATGAAAAACAAGCGCGGTGCCATGGGTGACGAGAGCGCCAAGAAGAAGAAGCGTACTACCAACAGCGTATGGCGTAATGCCCCCAATCTTCTCCGGTTTCAAACACTAATTACCCCTCAGGTTGATATGGACAAATTGGCAGATGGCTTGCAAAAGCTTGGCGAGGATGACCTCCTGCAGGTAGTGCAGCTGGTTCATGACAATAAGTCTGCGGACTCTTATACTAAAAATGACGTCGAGCGTAAGGCATCCCCTATTCCCTCAAAGTCTCTTGGCTAGTTCTAGCCATATGGCCAGCAGACATAACAAAGCTAACACTTTCATTACAGAGGGCGAATTCCACGTGGATTTGTACACCCTTCCAGACTCCCTTATCAAGATGCTCTGGGACTTTGCATCCGAAAAGGGTGCTCTGTAAATCGTAAAGGGGGGAGGAAGCGCAAATTTTACGAAACATCTGTGTCCTTGCTACATCCTATCGGAGCATACTTGATATTGCGTTATTTACCTTCTAAATTTCCTTTGGTCCTCCGCGCTTTCGACTTTGTTCTACGCTTTTTTTGTCTTTACATGGGGAGTTAGCGGACGTGCTTATGAAACCTGGCTGGGAGGCTACATTGCCAGATGCCTCCTCTTGTCTTGTCTCTTTGTCTCTCTTCCGTAGACTCTTGTCCTGGTCCTGATACCAATTTTGGCTTCGATTTTCTTATGATCTTAGGTAGTTTGTACTCTGAAGACGGCATAATCGTGATTCTGTCCAGTCATATGAGCATCTGAGTCTGCAGTGTAGATTAAGTGTTGATCAGGCTGTATAATCTGAAGAGTCGCTGTTCTATTACAGAACCAGAAGAACAGAGCCTGAAAGCCTTTGCAACATCATAAACTCATTTGCTGGATCTCCTCGCAACATACTCTGATGAAATCATCCACCTCGTCGAATGGTCTACTAAGCCGGCATACAAACTTGTGTCGAATCCAGTTTTTCTCCAGACAGGCCTTATGATACTGAGAGACCGAGTTACATTTATTACATGATATCAAAACTCCATTCCGCACACCACATTTATCGCACGACGGATGATTCTTTTCCATGACTGGTTCGAAAGTTTCCGTGTCGGAATGCGCTTCGGCATCTGTCAATTCTGAAGGCGGCGCTTCTAAAGCTTCATAATCCACTGAATTCTTTCTAGCATAAGTATCACCTTGACTCTTTAGCACATTACGAATGGCTCATACCCGCCACCGTACTTTTTCCTAATGTATACATTTGTGATAGCCATTCCATCTCCCTAGCATGTAGAAGGGGGCCGGCGATGCAGCGAATGAAAGGCGACCACATCTGTCGCTCAGCAACGGGCGTCGAGATGGTCAATTCTTTGATGGCTTCTAAATGTTTTTTATACTCGGAATACCAGGCATGGCCACATAATAGACGGGTCTTTTTACTTATCCCTAGATAATGATACATTCGGGCGGAATGCTTTTTGCTTGTTAAATACAGAACCATCTGCATCTCAGCTTAAATCCTTCTGGGTTTTTGTGATCCCATATTAAGTCTTTGCTGATTGTTTACAATGTGGTTCTTTTAACACGAGGGCTGGGCTGGAACATTCCTGTATTCCTACCCAGTGAGAAGCACTATATTCACGTGCTTCGCCCTGTTAGTCTCGCGGCCTGAATGTGCTAAAAGAATGTCGGGGGAAACAACTTTGTTCAATCTCTTGACCTTGTCAGTGGACCTTTTTGAGTGAGAAGTAGTCCTGCAGTTGGGACTAGAAGTCTGTGCTGTTGCCAATATTGTCGACCATCTCCACAAACCCTGGCGGTGGGATGACTTCATCTAGACCCTTCGATGTAGGTACCTAGGTAGAGCTTCTTCAGCTGCTTCTTTTTACCCAATAGTTCCAGAGGAGCCTTCGCGTTATACTTTGTGACAAGTCAAGCGAGTACCAAACATGAGATATAGTACTCGCTTAACTTGTCACAAAGGCCAAGATCGTAACCTCCTCCTCACTCTCTATCGAAGCGGTGCAAGCATCGTAATGTGCGTCCTTCTCTCGGCAAATGAATTCAGTGAAACTATCCAGAAACCTCCCTCATCCTGATTGCCTTTGCAGTATTTGTTCCCGCCGGTCTACGGCATCAGTAGCAAAGTTTCTGTCGCCTCCACCCTCTTCATCATCTGAGCTGTCGGCTCTATGAATACCCTCTTATCTTTCTCTGCTGCTAGAGTACTCAGTGCACTGTTGAGGCTTAACTTGGCATACTGTCGCTAGATTTGTGATCTCAGACTCAATATCGGGTGGAAATCACCAGACAGCACCTTCAGCATCGCTAACAGGTTCTTCCACCGGATTTAGAAGAACTTAGACGTGTTTCATCATTTGTCTGACAACTCATCGGAACTCCGAGAGAAATTTTTAAGCAAATAACGCTTTGGACACAGAAATGGCTGACGTAGGGATTTGTATGATACAGGCGGGGTAGGTTGGGTGCATACAGGGATATTGCATACTTGCAGCATGCATGAGTTCAAAGAAGACTATCGAATTGTTTTGAACCCTGTAACACGAAGGGCTTCCACCCACAGATGAATAAAGGCTCTATTTTAGGAGCTGGAAGATCGACATTATACCATACCTGGGCTAGCGTATAGATTAGGGTCGGGGAATTATAGTCGAAGAGTGGATGAGGACGTATCGCATGTTTCTGGATGTATTGTGAGACTATCACTAGTTCGGCTATTCACCATTAGAACATTAGCCATGTTAAGTGAATCATACGAGTGGATACAAGGAAAGTTGATGAGGACAAGGAAACATGCAGTATCGGATATCGCAAATAAAAGCAAGTCTATTTAACATGTGAGGAAACCAGATTACGGCGTATTCCGTTCGGACTGTCGCCAGACCTGCTAGCGCCAGTGATGCGTGACAAAAGAAAAGCTGGAAGAAACCAGCTGACCGTGATTCAAGGAAAAGACAGGAAAACAAAGAGAAAGCCACCCAAATCATGCAGTCTATTGGTACACAACGCCGTTGCGACGGACTGCCCATCGTGCTTCTGTCGTTTAGCATTGGGAAAAAAAAAGAAAAGTATGCAATATGCATCGAGAAATCCCAGGGAATTTAGACAAGTGTTGGAAAGAAAGACTGCTGTTGAATAGTAAAACCATGACGCCGTGCTAAAGTGATCGCTGAAGAAATAAGAGAACCATGCATCTGCACTAGGCTTAGAGCACGCGGTTCATCTTCAATAGATCTTCCAGGCTGTCAGCACTGCAGGGCCGGCCGCGGGGAATGTTGCGAATGACGTCGGTGATTGTAGCAAAGACGTCACCGCCGCGGTAGGCAAGGAGAGCAGGAGACTTGATGTGGTCCATCTCAGCGATCTCATGGTGCAGCTTGACGAAGCGGGTGTGGGGCTTGCGGTGAGCGACAGTGTTGAGACACTCTTCCACAATTGCACTCTCATCATTCTGTTGCGCAGTTAGTATTGCTTCTTAGAGTAGACGGTTTAAGTATAAACATACCTGAGGGTCGTAAATGCAAACGACGACAACAGCGTCAGGAGTCACCTTCTCAATGGCATCGAGGTAGCCTGCAGCGTCGACGTTGTCAAGGCTGCCATACACGCGACCTCGGGGCGAGCCGTGGCGGTTGCGGGTCTGCAGCTCTTGCATGCGTGATGCACGCCATTTGCGCATGAAGCGCTCCTCTTCATCGTCGCTGCTAGTGGGGGAGCCATTGCGAGAGTCATTGCGGCGTGGTGACTCCTCACGGATCTTTGCTGCGTAGTTGCTGTTGTCGAGGCCAGCGACACTCAGCAGGGTTTGACGGAAGGACTTCTTGCGAGCGCGCTCGAAGGCCTGGGCGTCGGCAATGACACCCTTGGGGCCAGTGTTGGCCTCGTAGGTGTGTCTGGGGATCTGGTAGTTGGTAGAAGAAACCATGTTGGGGCGTTCTTCGTCTTCGTCCGACGAGTCTTGTGTGTTGCGGGCGCGGCGAGGGACGGAGGATTCTTCGTCTGAGAAGGCAGGCGAGTCGGCGTCGCGGTCTTCAGGGTGCGAAGAGGAGATATCGCGGTTGCTATTCACCAGCTGATTGAATTCTTCTTGGGCGGCTGACATCGTGAAAAAAAGAGGGGAAGACGGGGGGGTGAGGAGGGGGATTTAAAGTGTGAAGGGGATCTTCTGTGTCAGGGCCTTTGAGTTCTGAGACGGGAGGTGTTGACGGAGATTGGCTCCACGGAAGAGTTTTGGAATTATGGAATTTTCTGCTTTTTTGCTTTTTCGGAGGCCCAAACCCCTGACGTGGAAAAGCAGCGAAGGATGATGGGGGGATGTGTTGGGAAGAGATCGCCAGGGTGAGCGATGAAACGGGGTCGTCTTCTCCTTTTGATTACAGATTTGCCCGCGCTGCCACTGCGCCAATCCACTTCCCCCATCCCACGCCCTCGACTCCACTCGAACACACGAAGAAGGTTCCATGACAACTTGGTTCTTCCAATCCGCAGCCGCTGATGCCTCTGGCGAGTGATGGGATGCTAGTCCTGCTTGGGCAGCACCGCCTCATCCATCGTCGCTGGTCCCTGCGCGGCGACACGTCCAATAGTCCCTTGCCAACCGTCTCCTGGGCCTTGTTGGACACGGCACAACTGGTCTTTTGTCGTGAGAAGCGGCAGTTGCCAGGCAAACTCAATTTACGAACCAAGGCCCCCCTAGCACCGGGGTGGAGAGCCCTTTGTTGCTATATTTGTGGTATGATGCTTCGCTTCGACTCCACGTGGAAACCTTGAATCCGTCGTTCGTGTCCCACATCTCCGTGTTTCAGCTCCTCGGCGGTGACCGACTTGTTCGTGTGCCTTGAAACGTTGAAACGCGGGCTCGTGTGCCACACGACGATGTGGCCCCCTGGACGATGACGCAGATCTCCACGATCGACCCCGTACACACCAGGATACGGTGTGCATACGATGCGCGCTGCATTGTTGTTCCACGCTACTCCGGACAAAGGATCCATGTGCGGACTTAGCCCCAAAACAAGATAGTCAACTGACCTTCATTGGTTCGAGCACAAAGCTCACCCATCAGCGCTATAATGGCTTTGGGAAATCAATTGAGCCTAGTCCAGGCTAAACAGGCTTGTCTTCGACTAGCCTAGTTCGCCAATCCTTCGGGATCATGTACGAAGTAGGGTTTGGATGCGCAGACAGCGGACAGCGGGCGCGAAGGAGCCCCAAAGGTACATCACACTTACAAGTCAGCGCTGATCAAGCCACCATAAGATTGGATCGCACTATTATTATCATGACTCTGACTCTGACTGTTGGCTTGTTTATGTGAACCACCACCACCATAACTGCAGCAAGGCTCTGCGCTCGGGCAACGTACAATTGACAGTCAAAAATAGAAGCCCTTGGAGGGGCCAATTCACATCCTTCGTATTCCTGAACTCTGGACTTCTGTTCAGGGCCAGGGCTGATCTCTCACCGATCATTTCTCCGCAGATGGTGATGGGGGCCGTAGCTTCAATCACATCGTGATTCAAACCCCAGATCCCAGATGGCCACGTTTCTCGTTTCACATGGCCATCGTGGCGCAACCCGAAAGTTGATGAGTCGACTGCGTGTTGTCTCTCCAGCCCCGAGGCGCTATCCAAGGATCGACGCCTAGCGTGGCTGCTCGAGAATTCTGGATGCCTATCTATCTATAGTCGCGTGGCCTGAATCCTTCGAAGCCATGCTCAGCCATTACGTCTCAGCCATGGCTTGATGGTTTAACAACTAACTACAGCCATTCTTGCAGTCAACGTCAACATCAGTGGCTAGGTTCTGACCCATCCAACACAGCAAGATGGAGCCTGGAGCTAAGCTGTTTGCCTACTTCGTGCAGTTCGTCCGGCTGCCTACCGAGAAGCGCTCCATGACACATGGCCTGTCTCAAGTCAGTTCCAAGCTCTCTTGCCGGTCTCCGAGGAGATGGCATGCTTACTCCTCACCAACATCATTTGTGACCTACCACATTTGTCCTGCTCCGAGCATGCTTAGTGCATAACTACTGAGCCTTGCCATGGATGAAACGGGTGCATACGTGTGCTCCCACATTCTGACACCAGCCCACCAGGCAATATGGCCTGTGAGTCACTCCGATATGAAAGCTTTTCACATACAAAGCATTCAAACCCGTTCCTCAGACATTCCGAGAACAAGAGTATCAAACGAACTCTATCTGCCTTCGCACAGGTCCAGATCTTATCAGTTTCTCGCCAGTTCCACTCAGAAACTCAATTTGCTTCTTGACTCCCCGCAACTTTACTAGTATTTTCCTAGGGCTGAAGCGTCGTGTGTTTCAAGTCTCCGTCGGTCAGCATCCGTTCTAAACATCGAGTCGCGTTTGACCCACTTCGACTCACAGCTGCCGCTCCAGTTAATCGGGTTATTTCCTGGAGCATCTGCCGTTTCGATATTGAAGGAGCGCGTCTATCAATGCCGGCTTCGTCTAGTCAACCTTAATATTTGGAATTATAAAGCTCTCCTGCCCTGCTATTCTGTGAAAACGACTGATCATCGTCTCGGGGACTTGCCGAAGCCGTTCCCTTCCCACTCAATAGAACTGACATCCAAGATCTAGATCAAACTGTCCACTAAAAAAAAGGTTCTGATATTTCTGCTTCGATGTCGAACTTAAATTTGAGTTCGGGGTCTCGTCGGCAATAAGCTTATTTACGCCTGCAAAACTTTGCTAGTTCTATGTCGTGCATGCTGAGCCGACTCGCCCAACTTTGTGGAGAGACATGCAGAACGAGAAAACGGCCTTGGGTTTCAGAAAATCACCCATACTGTTTGGGTAAACAGTCCCACGCTATTGCCGGTATGAGAGTCCTATGGCATATAATTTGAAAATTCTACCATTCTACAAGTACCAGCTATGCCTGGTCCAGCCCATGAGATCATCTTCCTATGATACTGCACCGGCATATCTCTCGTTTTGAGGTACCGATTTCACCAAGAAACCAAATAAGTCTTTACAAATAAGCCCTTGATAGCGCTAAATCCATTTAACTCACCTCATATCCTTTGTTTACCCCTATAGATGCTTCTCTAAGGCACCCACCCATCCATCTATCCCCAGCCTCACCCCCTTTCCTGCTCATTGTTTATGCTCAATCCCATCGCCACACCCATTTAGATCATATGACCATCCAAACACCTCAGGCACAGGCATCCCGGAAGCGAGCAATCGCTGCCGGCCGAGAACAACCTCGGAGATTGAGCAACCTCCACTTTCTGTACATTTGTACGCAGTGCCGGTTTCAGGTCGGCTCGATTCTACTTGGCAAAGTGCTTTCTATGCACTTCTCGGAGTAATTGCCATGATACTCATAGCCACGTATGCACTACTTATCCCCCGCTTACCCATTGCGACAGATAATGAAAGTACACTTTCAGGATTGCTAGCATTCTTGGAACCTATTATGCTCTCGTGCTGCTTAAGCAACGATCGCCAGATACTTGCCAGCGCCTACTTTGATCCTTGGCTAGAATCCTGTTTTTATACGGGCATGCAGAGGCCTATGATCGCGAAGGCTGCGCATGAGAACGTGAGATGCCCTGAGGCCTTCAGATCAAGGTGGCATTATCGTCTACATTGCGTCTACACCGAAGGTAACAGACCACAGGCTACAGGCTACAGGTTACAGGCTACAGCGAGGGCTTGCGGATCTAAGTCTAATCCATGAAATTTGTCGAAAGCTGATAGTGCTAGATACGCTTTTGAGGACCAGCACATTACCGCAGAATTAAAGTCAAAGCATACCGTCGCTAATTCAAGTCCCTGGCGAATCGAATCGAACCGAATGGAGCTGCGTTACTGGCCGAAGATAATTGAATCACAAATGGAAATTGGAAACTGCTCAGAACAAGACCGAATCCGATAGGAATCCTAGCAAAGGGACTTGGATCACAAAAGATAAGTACAACTCTTTCTTGGAGACAAGGGGGCAAAAGGGGAAAGGGAAATCAAATGACGAGGATTGCGCAAATTGACTGAGTAGTAAAAAAAAAAAAAGGAAATCGAAAAAAAGAAAAAATCAAATCATGATCAAATCCAACAAGCCGGTCCTTCCTTTCCGCCAAAATACATGCCGAGGCCGATGCAGAAGAGGCAATCGAGACTGAAGAGAGTAATAAAAAAAGAAGGGGGCGGAGAAGAGAAAGGGGGGAGATGAGTGTTGAGAAAACAAAGAGGGCATCACTTCCAGCGGACGGAGCAGGAAGCCAACGAAAGAGAAAAAAGAGTTGGCCGAAGTTATGGGAGATTGCGGCACGTCTTTCAAAGGACCGCGGGCATATCAACTGGAGGGTCGCACCAGCGACGGCATTGTCGTCATATCCAAAACGTTGTTCGTGGCTTTCGTTTCTTCCCCAGCATCGCGCTCACGTCCACCACTCAACGCTTTCCACATCGTATGTGACGGACCGTTCTGCGCCGTATTATCGAGGGACCTCAGAAGATCCCCGGTAACAGATTATTATCGTACAAATGGCGAAGATCGATCCGGCGGAGTAAAGAAAAAATATCGAATAAAAAGCATGGTAAATGATCGACACAGGGTATCTTGCGGGGTTTTTTTTCTTGTTTTATTTGAATTACCAGGCCCAGACCTTGAGCTGTATAAAGAAAAAAAACAGGGATTAGCAGGATTTTCGATGGCACAAAGACCAGGAACAAGCCACTTACGAGAGAATCCCAAGATCCGGTACACAAGCTGATACCATCGTTGCTGACTCCCAGACAGCTCACTCGGTTCTCGTGACCGCTGAGAGAGCCGACCTTGTCGCCGCGCAGGACGTCCCATACCTAGAGCTGTGTTAGCAGAAATCCCAAACTTGCGCATGTTGCAGATATAGCGTACCTTGCACTCGAAATCGTCGTATCCAGCGAAGAGTAATCGGCCAGAAACGGAGAAAGCAACTGAAGTAATACCGCAGAGAACTTGGTCGCTCTGGAGGAGAGTTAGCCTATGGTCATGTACATCGCTGAGACGAATATTACCTGGTAGATGTTCAACTCGCGGTCGGCACGGATATCGAAAAGACGGCAAGAAGTGTCGTCGGAGCCAGTTCCGAAGGCGTTTCCGTCGGGGAAGAACTGGATGGCGTTGATGTCGGATTCGTGACCAGCAAAAGTCTGCACGGCCTTGCCGGTACGGATATCCCACAGCTTGGCGAAGGCATCACAGGCACCGGAGACGAAGATGTTCTGGTTGGTTGGGTTGATGCTGATTGACATCACGTCACCGAGGTGGTCGGCGAACTCGGTGACCTTGGAGCCGGACTCGATATCCCAGAGCATACAGGTCATGTCACCGGACGAAGTCAGGATACGGCGGTCGTTGATGAAACGGCAGCAGGAGAGGTAACCCGAGTGGCCGGAGAGCTCGCGCGCGACGCGAGTAGGGCCTTCCCGCGATGACAAGTTGTAAATGGAGCAAATGTTGTCCAAACCACCACAGGCGACGTAGTTTCCACTTGGAGCGTAGGCACAGGTCATGACCCAGGAAGAGCGCAGAGGAATGGCGTGAACTTTGTTGGTGGTGTATGCATCCCAGATGATGAGCTTTCCGTCCTGCGAAGCTGACACGAGATGGCGACGGTCAGTGGACCAGTGCATGGCGTAAATCTTGGCGAGATGGCCCTTCAGGGTGCGGCGAGGCTTCATGCCAATTCGGGGGAGGGCATCGGTCTGGTTCTGCGCGACATGACGAACTGCTCAGGGTCAGTATTATCCGGTCCAAGTCGAATCCGACGCGACGATTCGATCATCACGGATGGGAATCGCAATTGCGGGTGAAGGAGTCAATCGTACGAGAAGCGTCTGCCAGTTCATCCTTCCTGCGCTTGATCTTGTCCTTCAAACCTTCGGCCTCGCGCCTGGCCGCGGTGATCTTAGCTTGCATCTGTTCGCCGCTCATATCGGCCATACTACCACACTGAGACCCCTGAAAAGAACGGACTGGGGAGCGAAGGGCGAAAGTAGGGATTCAATGCCCAGGGGTGGAGAGGACCGTTGACGGAGGGGGGGGGGGTTAGAGGTTTGAGGTTGAAAGAGGAAGAGATGGGGGATTGAGGGGGCAGAAAGTGGAGCGAAAGGAGACAGAGAGGCGGAAGCGACCGAGTTGAGGCCTCAGACTGTGCTCATAATCCGGTGGGAAGAGGGCCGGCAAAGGGGTGGGGGGGAAAGAGAGAAGTGTAGGAGAACCGAGTGGGCCGAATATTGGGGGGGGGGGAGAAAGAGGAGAGAGAGCGAAGAGGGATTCGAAGGTTCTGAACAGGGGGGCGGCCGTGTATTACCGCCTGCTAGTGGTATCTACGATGACATCGCACCCATGCTGTTCTGCGCCCATCGCCATTGCGCCCTCCCGTTTCAGCGGATTTGCTGGGCAGGGTGAGCAATGTCTTGCGCAGGATGTGGTCATGCTCAGCAGGAGATTTCGTCTCTTGTTGGGGCCCTGGGCGCCCATGAGACGAACGGAGGCTTTCGTAGTACAGTACTAAAGAACGTTTCCCGGTGGAGCATTACAGCGGCCATACGCACTCAAGGGTGTAATCCCCGGGTACCTGAGCTATCGAACCTCGATCGGAGATGAAGAGAGCTGGGATGCACGATGGATTGGAATTTGTGCTGGCTACGATCTACGAGGGCGTTGGAGAATAGCATAGAAATCGACATTACCTCCAAGACATGAAGCCACCGGGAATGACACTGAGCAACGGAGGATTTCAAGCTGTGGCGCTGGAGATCGTCTTAGCGTGGCCCCAAAGGAAACTTGTTCATGGGCGCAAGCCCTATATGTCACCCTGCTGGCACATCTCTGGATTTATCAGCATGCTGGACAGGATGGATGTACAATACTGCTAGTACTGGTGTCCTGCGAAGAACTATGGGGCATGCTTCAACTCGTCAGAATAGCGTCTAGGCCCAAGCGCCGAGACCAGAGCTCCGATTCGATCGAGTGCTGCGTAGCGAGCAAACTCCTGCAAGCTTGACATTTGACATCGAACTCGCCTGCTCCACGTCAGGGCGGCTAATGGTGCCTATTTTCTGTTTGATCTGCCTGTACGGAGTACTCCGTAATTGGTGTGGGAAATGCCTGGGTGATCCTGTACAGTACATACAAGTCTAACTTGTAGACGAGGGCATGACAAATATCCATCTCCGAGTCCTGGCCAGGATGCCCATACATCTTCCCCCCATCAGACTCCTCTCCATAACCAGGGAATCCTCTCGGCATTGTACAACCCAGCCACCAACAACAGAGACCACCAACAGGCCCAAGCTCAGCCGTTCAGCGCATTCGGCTGCATTCGATTCGCGGTCGTCAGGGCTGACCAACGTGCATAACCCCCCAGGACATCTTTGGAGCCGCGCTGAAGAATCAAGAAAACAATCAGAAAGCCCCCCCCCCCCCCCGAAGAAACCCGTTGTGTTGGGCCCCCGTTACCAAACGGTCCCAGCCGACCTCCAATTTCCAGAAATTCGCCCAGCGCCAACCGGACGGTCTCCTTGGCGCGTCAGGAAAATGAGTCTCCACCAACCTTGAGACCGTGGGAGCCCCCTATTTTCTGGCTCGGCGTGAGCCCGCTCTCGCAAGAGGTCTGGGCCGATCATTATTTACTACTCCATAGACTCCTTGCCCTTCAACTGCTTCATTTTTCAGATCTCTGCTCGCCTACACCGACCTTCGTATCATCTGTACTCGTACAGCCCTGGTTACGGACCCATCCCCGGAGAGACTAGTGCACGGCGCCTCCAATTTCAAGCTTGCCTCGTCATGCACGTCAGCATCGCAGCACCAACTAAGATCCGTCATCTGGGAAGGGGCTTCTGGACCCCATTGTAGACTTCTTCAGGCTTCCCACCTCTCACTCTCATTACTCCGTCCAGGGTACTTTCGAACAATGGCCTTGTGACCCACTGGATATTATTAATGTCAATATCTCTCCACTGAAGTCCCCCACTCCGCGATCTACGTCCTGGATAAGTCCTGGCAATTCTTGGCGCCCTCCTTCCATTCTAGGCTGTCCACTCGCCGCTTTACCCCCATAGAAGCCATCATACAGAGCATGGGTACTCGATGGTGGAATCGATCAACTTGACCAGATATTGCTCTAACGATCGTCTAAGCCTTTGATATACACCGAAGTGTTAACCACGATGTGCAGCAACGATAGTATACATTCACGTGACTTCATGCCACGATCTACGCGCGTGTTGATATCTACGGTCTCGTAAAGCGCCGGTTCACAGCCCTACTCGATTATGCGCTTGCATGCTCGATCTGATGCAGGTGCGGCGCATATAGCTTCATGTCGGTTTCATGTCACCGCAAACTACATAAATAGAGAGCGGCCGATAATGACATAGCGGTTCATTGAACGCTGTTTATACGTTATGGTAAACTCCTAACCTTAGACCTTAGAAGCGAGACTCTGTACCCAGCCACTCCAATATCGGATCGGGTGTTGGTGTCTCCATACATCCATGGATGTAGGTGTATACCTGATGCCAGCTGTGACAGGACTTTAATTACTATCACAAGAAAGGGGTACAAACAATCCACTATGTGATACGCGGTTATGTCGGCTGCGTGATGGGATTATTAATGCGGTGAATATCTTCACGGTTCTTGGCAATTCATTGTTCCACCATGGTGATCGATATTTATATCTCTCAAAGAGCCGTGGAAGAGCACGGGTACTCAGTGCCTAAGTAATTGATACTGCCACGATCTGTCGCCTCGTCGCAGCCTGGGCTTTGCTGGTACCTCGTTGACGACGAGATTGGCACGACATTAAACTAGCGTTCCTCTTATGTTCTAGTCACCTGGAATGGGGCTGTATAAACAGTACTTTGGCCTTATTAGATTGCCTTATTAGGAATGTTCTTACTCAATTAAGACGATCGGTGTTGACCACCCGCGATCAACATGACACGAACCTTGTGGGAAGATCTTCGTTATCGTTCTGCATTCTGAAACGAACCTACGATGCAAGATCGAAACCTCGAAGGACGGCATCACCCGTATGGAGATTGGGGCAAGCGTGGAGGGTGAAACCAGATTGATTCGGCGATGTAGATCAAACTCCGAGATTCTGCACGCGACAAAAAGCAGTATCAACGAGATTTCGCGCCCCGGCGCTAGAAGTGCAAAAGTGGCAGAATATCAAAGCCATCAATACAAACCATAACTAGAACACGGCATTTCCGACGATGCAGCGTCGCAGTCGGAGAGATGCCTCACAGCCTGACGTAGGGTACTCGGCCCGCTTGTTGTTAGTCAACTTGTTCGCGTTGCCACGAGGGGAAGCGGATAGCCTGCAGGGAGCCACTGCACGTAGGAAAAGATCAAGAACTCCTCTCTGTAGAATCGAGCCAAACCCTCCGCATCGAACACGCCGGCACTGCATTAAATCGCGTGTGCCACGCATCTGTTAAAAATAGAGCGAGGGTGGTTCATCAGGGTGGCGGGAAAGAGCCCTTCGGGTGCCGTAATATTAAGGAGGCACCTGACGCCTCTCCGCTTTCGCCCTCAAAGGCTTTTCCTCCCTCCTTCGATCATCCCCCCCCCCCATCTCTCCCCCAGCCCTGTCGTCTCCCCCTTCTCATCGGTGTTTTGTCTCATACTCTCCTTCGCTCGACACCAACACCCCGGCTTCCACCGCCTCTGCCGTGGCTTTCGGTCTTTCCCCCTGTTGGACGCCATCCAATCCTGCGGAGCGGAGTCATTCAGAGACCACTCGCACGCATCGATCCGAATCCTATACCGACGCGCCCGCTACTGACATCCCGATCTCATTATCTCGGACATCCCAAATGTTGTTGGAGTAAATATATATTCGACTGTGAGGCTTCTTGGATCACATCGCTCGCCGGCGCCTATCTGGTTTTGTTAGGGGGCTGAATCCCACCACCGGGGCATCTCAAGGTCCCCATCCATCCGGTCGTTCTATTGCATCCCGGGTGCCATATCATTCATCCGAGTGATCCCCTCTGTAATACCCTTGTCTGATTTCTTTTTGGCCGTCATACACAACCGTTCATCATGCGGGAAGTCAACTTCAGTATCCCCAATGTGAACAAGGCCTCGGTCAATATCACAACCACCCTCTACGACCGCCGTGCCCTTGATTGTACATCGACTCTACCGCTTATCAACTCATTAAATCACCTTGCCTATCTCACAACCTCGTCCGCGCGGATTCGGGACATCCTGACCATCGATGGAGGCATCGAAAGACTCGTTTGCATCCTCAAGGAGGGCAGGAGCAAGGACTTGATGGAGATGTGGAAATGGAGTCTCGCCTTCCAGTGTGTCGTCAACATCGGTGTGAGAGGCTCTGAAGCTGTCAGGACGAGAGTGGTCGAGGCCGACATGGTTCCCGTGATCGCCACCATTCTGGACAACTACATCAAGGTCGTGGACAAGGTTCGATCACGGGCTGAGCCCGAATCACACAAAAGCTCTTCGTCGAGCCGCCCTGTCACCAAGTCAAGCTCTTCTGCGCGCGATGTCACTGGACGTTCAAGTGGCGCTGGCGCCGACTCGAGCACAAATGCCGAATCCCGTTACTCCCGCCGACAAGGACCCCCTCCCAGCATCGAAATCCCCCAGCCATATTATCAGGACAACCAACCTACCGATTCCGATGCCATGGATATCACCTCTCCTCCACGTGCCCCTATGACCTCGCCTCCTGAACGTAGCACCTTCCGACAGGATGTCCCCAACCACCGTTCTCATGACACTCGATACGCGCGCGCGAGTCACCGCCTGCGGGGCATGCAGCCTCTCGCAACCGCCGTGCCCCAAATCGATTCGAACGAGGGATTTGGCCTTCGGCCCGTTCGTGATACGGAGCGCCTCCCTAGCATGCTCCCTGGTCTCCAGACTGGAATCGTTTCTCAACCCGAATCTCCAACAACGCCAAGTGGGCCACTGCAGACACAACCACGGAGTATCCCACCTCCTCCCCCTCCTATCAGACAACGCCCAGCCATCCGCCAACAGCTCTCTGCATCCGGTGAATCTGATGATGCGAATGGTGAGGATTTGGTGATGGGTGATGATAATGGCCTGGGAGAAACAACGGATCCTATTGTTGGGCTGCCAAATCGTATGGATATCGATAGTGATGAGCAGCCAACTAGGATGATTGACGACGTCTCCACCGCTCATGATCTCACAGTGACTGATCCTACGGAGGAGGGCCAAGAATCAGAGGCCTTCAATATTCAACATCGCTCTGCTGTCGATGGAAGCATCATCAACAACAATGGCACCACCCAGAACAATGGCGCGTTGGGTCTTTCTCCAACACAGACCACAAACAACCCCAACTCTCCCACTCTTGCCCCTAGCCCATACGCGTTGTACCTCCGCGACCGCAACACCCCTGCGACCCAGAGCGTTCTCACAACTATGCCTCGTGACGAGGACGTCTTGATGTCTCTCCAGCTCTTGGCATACGTTTCGAAGTATTGCAATTTGCGAACCTACTTCCAGCGTTCTCATTTGGTTCCAAAGCTCAAGATTGATCGCGAACTCCATCTCTTGGACGAGAACGCGGATCCGTCCTTGCCAGTTGAGGCTCTCGAAGAGGAGGATGAATATTTGCTCCCAGATGATGTGAACATCTTCCCTCTCGTTGAGAAGTTCACCGTGCGACACCACTCCAAGGACATGCAATACTGGGCCTGCGTGGTGATGCGGAACCTCTGCCGCAAGGACGAGTCTCGTGGAGGGATTCGCCAGTGCGCCTACTACAAGTGTGGCAAATGGGAGGAGTTCCAACGCCAGTTCGCAAAGTGCCGCCGTTGCCGCCGTACCAAGTACTGCAGCAAAGACTGCCAGAAAGCCGCGTGGGTATACCACCGCCACTGGTGCCACACCACACCTTGATTTGATACGACACCCTTCACATAACAACGAAGGGGTTTCCATTTCTGATTTCCCTGCATAATGGCTCGCATAGCGTCATACCCATCACGCGCATCACAAATCTTATTCCCCTTGTCTTATGTCTGACTTTTGCGCATGGCATTTGCAAAATTTGGCGGCGTTTCAATTTGGCCCCCTAAGATACCACTTTACACGTCGCTTGGCTTCGTCCTCTCACACAGTCCGTCTTATTACCCATTCTCTCCATCTCAGTTATACCTTTACCATACCCTCGGGTGGTCTGTTCGCGGCTTCCCCTGATTCATTGCTCCTCATATATCCCAACTGTCATGAGTGTATATCTTTTGTTGATTCCCATTCCATCGTGGCGGATGCCTCTCTCTTTTGGTTTCCCCGAGCCATTGTGCAACCTCATACCTAATTGTGTGATTCACGAGTTTCCTACATGTCCCTAGATGGGCACCTGTTGACACGTTCTGGCCGCTCATGGCCACCTAAGCATTCTGTTATTTTTTTTTTGACCCCAGTCCTATCTACGATATTGATTTATGTGCTTGGAGGATCTGTCCTTTCCTGCTTGATGCACTTTGCCACCTTGGCACCGGCGTTTTCTCCTTTCTCCATTACTTCCCTCATCGGCCGCGTCAATTGCCCTGAATGAAATGAAACCCCATTTGCATATCGACTTGTTTTGGATACTCATCAATCAATTCTTCGTATCGTCTCTATCCAACCATCCAATATACCTAGGCTTCTTCTACACCTACCCCTCCTTAGTAAACCCATACGTAGCAGCCAACCTGGACTCCAAATGCTCCGCCGCCGTCAACGGCCTCTTCCCCTCCTCCAACGACCCAGCTCCACCCCCAAACCCAACCGCATTCCCCGCCCCCGTCTCCGCACGATGCCTCTTCACAACCTCACTAGGAACATTCACCAACTCAGTACTATCAACCGGATGACAGAAATAAACCAGCGTATACCGATCCTTCGGATTCGGACTCTGCTGCTCCGCAATCGGAAACACAACCCTGTGCACAGTCGACTTCAGCAGCCCATCAGTCCAATAGCTTAACAAATCACCGATATTCACCAAAATAGGTGGGAAAGGGTACCCCGCCGCCTCGGCAGAAGGACCTGGGATAATCGGAACAGGAGACCAGGTCTTGCCATCGCTATCTGGGGGCAGGATTTCAAGACCTGGTTGTCCGGGCCGCTGGAAGAGGAGTGTTATACTCCCGTAATCGGAGTGGGCGCCTGCGCGGACGTCTTTGTCGTGCGCGTAGGAGGCGGTTTCTTTCGAGAAGATCGAGGGGTACCATAGGTAGCGGAGGATGCTTCCTGTTGGGCCTGTGGAGGGGTCGTGGCGGGTTGTGAAGAAGTCTTCTGGGATCTGGGAATTGTTAGGTTTTCGATGGACATAGGTAGAATGGGTGTGGTTTTTGGGTGGGAGGTGATACCTCGAGGCCTAGGGCGAGGAGAGTTAGGATTCGGCTGCAGGTTTTGTTGCATAGAGAGGCGAAGGAGTTGATTTCGCTCTCGTGGGGCTGGAGAGATGGGGGGAGTGGTTGCTGCGCTTTGCCGTCTTGGAAGTCGCCGAAGTTCATGGCTCTTCGGGGTGTTAGTTGTATTTTGGTGAAGCTTTTGAGGTGAGTGGCTTACTCTTTGAAGTCTCCTCTCTGGATATGTTGTTAGCTAGATACTTGGAGGACTCGGGATGCATTGACTTACTCGCTGGTGCTCGGGGTCGAGTGTTTCTGTATGCATGCCAGACCAGCCACGGTTCTGGGAATAGTTAATTCGATTGCGCCTCGATTATGGAGCAATTGATCTATATGTGCTTGGATTCAAGTAACTGACATTTGGGGTGATACGGCAAGTGTCCTTCTCAGCCGATGGTGATGCAAAGAATTTCGCAGACTATATATAAGGTCAGTCACAGTAGAACGCAGGAGTTTACAAGTGTTAAATACTCCAAAGATGGAATTTCAGACCTACCAGACCAAACGCATGCTCTACATCCTCGACAGCAAAGTCAGTGCCCTTGCTGTTGACGTAGAGAAACCCATATTTAGCTGCGGCCTCCAGCATCGCCTTCCCCACGGCGGGGTCGTGCGGGTTGGAGATGTCAATGACAGGGAGCTCGATAGGAACAGTAACGTCTGACATGTTGCAGGTGTCGAATTTCCAGAAATTGCCGGTACGTGGGGATATATGGGGACCTGCAGGAGCATTAATGACAGACTGCTAGTGGGCCTCGTATCTGCCATATCGACGCCACGGGATCCATGGTCGCAGCCCTCCGTGCGGCGACATCCGACGCCTGATAAGCCACGGTTATTCACTGTTTGGCCGTGCTTTACAAATTGGGATAGCAGAGAAATGTAGGCAAGCTAACATTGAACTAGCAATCTAGCTTTGTGCAAACGTTGAAATATCCATGCGTGCCAGCGCAGGATATACACCTGCCATCCCGA